>CM055128.1:78171914-79371914 GCA_029206835.1 Rana muscosa
GCAGATGACACTTGTAGTTTATTGCCTTGCATCCAATTCGCATGACAGGCGAGTGTGACCGGCTCTCAATGGAGCCATTTAACACATGTCCAGGGGGCGGCCGCGGTCCGCATTCAAAAAGGGTCCTGTGAGTCTTTGGGTCTGATTCAGGTGCAAATTCAGGCAAAAATTCGGACCTGATTTGCATCTGAACCGGTTACCAGGAACACATCAGACTCCAGGCACGAACCCTCCGCCAGAAGGGAAGAGAGAACAGCGCCCTCTAAGTGCAGTAAATACGTTTTAATAAGGAACAAAATAAAATGATTGCACTCACACGATTGTAGTGAAAGCAGGCATGGTATAGATCATCCGCTCCTGACTTCCGGGTAAGATGAGAGGGGGAGAATGGGTCTGGCGTCGCTGTAGTGGATGGGTGTCCGTGGTTGAGTCTGTCCTCCGGGAACAAGGCTGGCAACGATGCTTCCGGATGGGAGGAACTCGGTCTGCGTTGCACTGTGGACAACGTCACTTCCGGGTCAGGTCAGCGGGGCGGTGCTAGCGTTCAGAGTATTCGTACTCCTTCATCAGGCTTTGGAACCCTCCGCCACACACATGTGAACCCGGCCTTACTGAAGGTTAATCTACCCTTTTTAATAAGTTTCAATCAGAGAAAGGAAGCCTAAAACCTCCAATGGTGTAAATTCTGTGTGATGGGTACACCACATATTAAATGTTTGTTTTTAAAACAGTAGATTTTAATGGTATCTACATTTATTTTAACATGAAAGTCTAAACTTAAAAAGGAAAACGATTATAGTTCCCCTTTTAAAGGCCGGTAATTGAACAAGATTTGGAATAAATACTTGATTATTTCAGGGTGGTTGTTTGTCAAAATGCAGAGAGAGGTGGATTTAGACTCTGAGTCCCTTGCCATACTGCTCCACGTTGTATTTGTGTGTTTAGCCAATTTTCCACATTGGGAGAGAGGGGTGTTAGGAGGGCTTCAAAATATCAGCTAAATACACAAAATAATAATAAAAAATAAAAAAAGCAAATGTTTGTGGAAGACACTTGGGGATTGCTGTGTAATATTAGGGTTTTAATGACTATGTTGGTGTATTAATTATACTTTAAAGATAACTTTTTATTTTGTGCTGAAGTTGCTGAGGAGTAAAATATTATTCTGCGCAAGCCCCAAAGCAGTGCCCTTCTAGCAGTAGTGGTAAAGAGGTAAACTTAGTCATGTCACTGTGAACTATAGTATATTGCCTACAACGTTTATGTCAGTATTGTTAA
This sequence comes from Rana muscosa, assembly GCA_029206835.1. Classification (NCBI taxonomy): domain Eukaryota; kingdom Metazoa; phylum Chordata; class Amphibia; order Anura; family Ranidae; genus Rana; species Rana muscosa. The sequence continues at coordinate 78,173,193 of CM055128.1, forward strand.
GATAACCTTATTCAACAAAACGAGTGCTAATTCTCAAGTGCAACCAACCACAACACTTTTTACTGAAGTCAAATCAACATACCATGGTTCCTGCCTGGTTGCTTTGGCTTATGGCTCTGAAATTGGAAAGTCCACTAAGCTTTTGCACACATAATTTTAATACATAGATTTTTAGATTGTGTTAATGAGAACTAATTTCAGGGTTTGAGCTGATTATAAGACAGCCAGAAACCGATGAGCTGCACTAAAATATCAGGAACCTAAAAAATATTTTTTTTGTGAGACAAAAAAGGCTAATGTATTTTGTCAAACCAAGCCATGAAATAAGGAATTGTGAATAAATTTATAATTAAATTGACCATTTTTTTGTTTTAAGCCTTTATTTTTTAAGAACCATCATAAAAGTCTTGGTCCTGTGTTTTAGGCTCGGTTCAGACTAGCCCGCACGCATCTCTAAATGGCACTCCACGCATCTCCGCCCGCAGCGAGATTGCAGGTGCAGGAACTGCAAGGAAATTGAATGGTTAAAAGGACCTTGAGTTTTTCGTGCGCCCTTGTTTTTAAAAGGGTGCATGGACTTTTTTTCTGCAGTTCATGCAGCATTTCAAATGAATGGGCTGCCGTGCCCGAGCAAACGCGGACCGCGCGGCCTGCTCTAGTGTGAACCGAGCATTACAGACGTGTTGATTTACTTTAACTGGAGAGTGCAAAATCTGGGGCAGCTGTGCATGGGTAGTCAATCAGCTTCTAACTTCAGCTTGTTCAATTAAGCTTTGACAAAAAAAAATTGGAAGCTGATCTCTATGCAGAGCTTCCCCAGATTTTGCACTCTCCAGGTTTAGCAAACCCCACAGTGACCCCTTACCCTGTCAATTGCACTCTTCACTGCTCTTAAATAATAAGCAGCCCAACCCAGATTATGTCTCTTAGCTGGGGACTGAGGCTGGCCATATAATTTTTTTTTTTTTTGTTCAACCAGCGCGTTAAACGAAAAAAAAAAAATCGATTTCCCCCATCCACACATTTAAGGTTGATGGGGGAATCACTCCCACTGTGCTATTGTATTATGACAGTGGGGAGACTTCCTTGCTGTCAGAGTACAATGATCAGTGCTGCCAGCTTTAGCCAGCAGCACTGATCTTTGGGGAAAAGCCCAAGAGGCTGGTTGTAAGTCGATCAATATATTGACTTGTGTACAGCCAGCCTGCCCATATGCCCTGGTTCACACTGGTGCGATTTGACATGTCAAATCGGCATAATTTGCCGCAAATTGCGGGCAATGGCACCGTCCTAATCGGTGCAATGCCGCACCTGCGGCGCTGCACCGATTTCAAAAAGTAGTTTCTGTACTACTTTTTGCGATTTCAGCTGTGATTTACATTGACATCTGTGTCAGATGTCTCTGTAATCAAGCTGAAATCGGGACTGACAGGCAGGAGTGAAATCGTGCGAGTTCAGCTGAACTCGCATGGCTTCACTCCCGCAGCCCCAGCGTGAACCTGGGCTAAATGAATTGAAATTTTGGCCAGTCCCTGCTCGAATTTCTTAAAGTGGTTGTAAACCCTCACATATACCCAGGGAAGTGAACAGCCTCAGATGATACACAGAGATGAAACAAATCTTCCTACAGAAGTTTTACTTTTACATCTGCAGTCTTCTCTTGCCTACACCCCTTAAAATAGACAGATCCTGTTAAAATATCTTTCTTCCTCTGTCAGCAGAACAGAGGAGGGGACTGAGGGGCTGCAGTTAGTGTGTGAGTGCTAATTGGAGGAAAGTCGCACGCACAGCAGAACTGTGTTCTGAATAGACAAGTTGTCTGCTGAGCTCTCCCTCCCCCCTCCCTCTTGACACAAATTTATCTCATGTGTCCGCACCAGAGAGAAACAGCACTTAGAGCTTTGGAGAGAGATAAGTAAACACTACAGATATACACTATATTTCTAAAAGTATTGGGACGCCTGCCTTTACACGCACATAACCTTTAATGGCATCCCAGGCTTAGTCTGTAGGGTTCAATATTGAGTTGGCCCACCCTTTGCAGCTATAACAGCTTCAACTCTTCTGGGAAGGCTGTCCACAAGGTTTAGGAGTGTGTATATTAGAAACGTTTGACAATTCTTCCAGAAGCGCATTTGTGAGGTCAGGCACTGATGTTGAACAAGAAGGCCTGGCGCACAGTCTCTGCTATAATTCATCCCAAAGGTGTTCTATTGGGTTGAGGCCAGGACTCTGTTTGGGCAAGTCAAGTTCCTCCACCCAAACTCGCTCTTCCACACTATATTGCCAAACATATTGGGCCACCCCTCCAAATCATTTGGTGGAGGGGGGATTATGGTGTGGGGTGTTTTTCAGGGGTTGGGCTTGGCCCCTAAGTTCCAGTGAAGGGAACTCTTATGTCGTCAGCACATCAAGACATTTTGGACAACTTCATGCTCCCAACTTTGTGGGAACAGTTTTGGGGATGGCCCCTTAACTCCAACATGGCATGTACTAGTGCACAAAGCAAGGTCCATAAAGACATGGATGAGTCAGTTTGGGGTGGAGGAACTTGACTGGCCTTCAGAGTCCTGATCTCAACCCGAAAGAACACCTTTGGGATGAATTAGTGTGCAGCCTGCGAGCCAGGCCTTCTCGTCCAATATCAGCGCCTGACCACACAAATGCACTTCTGGAAGAATTGTCAAATATTCCCATAGAGACACTCCTAAACCCTGTGGACAGTCTTCCCAGAAGAGTTGAAGTTGTTATAGCTGCAAATAGTGAAACATACAGACTGGATATGCCATTCGTGTGTGTAAAGGCAGGCATCCCAATACTTTTGGTAATCTAGTATATGTGCTTTGCTCAAATTACATGACTGAGGTTTAAAACCACTTTAATAGCAGCCATGAGTGTCCAGGTAAAGAGCAATCATGTGCAAACACAGAACCATGATCTATAACTGCTTGATCTGATATTTAAGTAAAACATTTTTTATTACAGAGGTGCCCTAAATCCATTATCTGTGAACATTCTTTAAATATAGTTGTGGAAATATCCTTGATCCATAGAACAGAATTGTTTTCCAATGAATGCATAGAATCCAGTTGTGCAAACCATTGTCATTTTAATTAAAGAAAACTCGTACAGTGATGGTAAAAAAAAAAAAAAAAAATGTTAAATTGTTTGTTTGTAACAGACTGGTAACACTTTGTAATTCCCAGCATCTCAGTTCATGGTGGGTTTCCTGTTTTTTTGTGTCTGTTGTCGTTTTTTGCCATAAGAGACACTGTAACCTTATTACTGGGATAAAGATGGATTTCTATCAGCACTTATAAACCACAAAAAATGCCCAGCATACATCTCTGAAAAAATACTGGCATATTGGCTACATTAAAACAGTGTTTTGTAAATCCAAGATGTTTGGAGTACGGAACTATAACAGAATTGCTGCTTCATTTCATGGAGTCGGATTGCTGTGTAACAAGGGGTCATTAAAGCTGTCTAGGTATTATTTTTGGGGAATGATCTGCAACAGTAAAGCAGGACTGCGCATCAGTTAAAACCACCCCAATGTTCACAAGCTTCACTCACATTCTTGTGATTACTCTTTTCTCTCTCGACTTTTATCTTGCTCTAAATAAAAAAAACGCACAATAGATCTTTGAAAAGATATATGTATATACATTCATGCACACACATATATACCATGATGTACAAAAAAAAAAAAAACATGGTTTGAAAAACTCCATTTGGTGACTTTAAAATGGATACGTTTGGTTTTGTACACTGCAAACTCTTCAAACACAAATGAATTGCCTTGAATGCATACAAGTGTTAAAACCCTGTTTTTTTTTTTTGTTTGTTTTTCATGCCCTCATATCCAACTTTCACACTTTTTGTTATGCTTTTGTTCTGTTCATTTTTTTTTCTTGTTGTAGTGTTACTAATTTATCAGAACAGAGTCCAGATTGTGTCAACAGACCTAACATTTCAGCCGCTGAGTTATTTATTTGATGCTTTTTTTTGTGTTTTTTTTTCCCTTTATGGTCACTTGTCTTTTATACACGTGGGACTATTAATGATGTATATGTTGAAATTAAGACCTTGAAAGACTATGTTAACTGTGCAAGTAACTGATCTGTTTTCTTCATCCTGATGCTGACATCTGGGACTTTACTACATAAAAAAAATTATGTTAATAATATTTGTGTTCTGTGACACTTTGAAATGTCTGGGGTGTACGTGTGGGTTTATTTGTGAGCCTGTTGAATTTTTGAATGTGGATCATCCCGTGGGTACTGTGTCATAAGCCAGTTATTTGGGGAAAAACGCCAGTTAATCAAATCAACCATTCCCAAACTTTAGTAGCATTGGTTCAAAAGAAGGCAATATAGAAGTACATATACAACAGATGGTTATATTTTCCTGACCTGATAAATGTCAATGCAATTCATCCTTTGTCTTTTAAAATGTAGTAAATATGATGAGTCCACTGTATTCTTTTAATTTCACCATATTGCTAAAGAAATGTTTACACGGATAAAACCAAAGTAGAAGGTATTGAGGTCCTCAATGATTGCTCCACTCCTCTATTAGGCCCCCGTTCACACCTATGCGAATTGGTTGTGGCTTAAACCGCATCCAATTCACATAACATTATAAAATATATTGATTTTAAAGAGGCTGGTTCACATATGTGCGATGCATTCGCACTGCGCATTGCCCAAAAAATGTGTGCGTTTTCTAGGCATTGCGGTGCGGCTTAGGTGCGAATTCAGAACCATTATCTTCTATGGGCACGCATCTGATTCGCAGATGTGTTCAGTTCTCACCAGGATTTCTCTCCTTCACCTCACTACACTTCCCCCTCCTCTCTCCCAAATTCGCAGCTAAAATGGAGATGATCTGCTGAACAGTTCTTATCTTTTTGCAGAGATAAGAGAGCTGGAATTCGCACAGCACAAGTGTGAACCCAGCCTTAAGGTCCTACTTTGACGTTCTGACACTATGAGACTCTCATAATGGTTTTCTCATTTGCACCTGTTTTCGTTTGCTGGAGGATTTACCAATGTAGTCAGTAGGGCTGAAACACAGATTTAGAACTTGAATAAGGGACCTCAGCTCAAAGTTAGTGTACGTAAACTCGATCTCAGTGTCAAATAACAGCATTCCCGCCATGCCGGGAATGTAACTGTCACATTGGTTGTGCTCTCAACTGTCAAACCATCCAATGGCTGGTTTCAGAACTGATCAAATGTGCAGCATAATCACAGTTGAAGATTAAACAGAGGCCGAGATGGCAGCTTTCTTGGCTGAAAATGATAGGAGGGTTTACTTCCTTCCACTTTAAGAACTTTAGAAGAACATCTAAAACAGGGGTGTCCAACCTTTTGACCTTCCTGGACCACATTGGAAGAAGAGTAATTGTCTTGGGGCACATATAAAATACACCAACAATAAGGATAGCTGTGAGCAGAAAAAGTCAGGCAGATCACAAGTTAATGATCACTCATATAGATAATGTACCTATCTGAGTAATAAAGCTTCATTTATTTTTGTAATATTTTTTTATTGTAAAAGAGGGCGACATAAAACTAGTGTAATAATTGACACTGTTTTGATAAATTAACGCATCAATATCTGGTTGGATGGATGGAGTAGCAATTCTCAATAAATTCTCAAGGTGCTCATCAGATATTTTGGTTACCTTCATGTTCTTCATCCTTAAAAAATTGTTGCTCACAAATATGGGTGCTGCCAAAAACTGATGACATGAATAAGGCGTGATTGTGTAGAGAGTGATATTTTTCTTTAGGAAGATAAAAGTCCAGTAAAGAGACGGTCAAATTTTTCTCAACGTTTAAGTAAGTTTGCAATTGTGTGTTGAGCCACAGGTTGGACACCCCTGATCTAAAATGAAATGTTTGTGCCTAAAGCTGATCATGGTTAGTATGGTCTTTAGTTCAAAATTTTTTGTAATGATTAGTAGGGTCAAATCGACATAAATTTTTGCTCATAAAGATAATAAATTTGAAGGAACGGGATGGAAATTTTTTCTCAAACAAAATTCTAAATGTGAATGTGGTCCTAATTTTGGAAAAAATTTACATATTGTAATGAAACTTGTTTAATAGATCTTGAATTCAAATTCCAGGTCTGGACACATTTTTAAGGGATTTTGAACGAAATAGGTTAACTCAGTGATGGCAAGAAAGAATGTGCTGACTAAGCATTTTTTAGAATTTCAATATGGATATTTGAACAAAAACTGTATTGCTAGCTTTAACAATATTCTGAAGTACATTTTTTTTTTTTGTCTTAAAGTGTTACTAAACCCACAACGGTAAAATCAGTCTGTATATGCAGTAAAGCATGTTGGTTATATTCACTGTGGAACCTAAGGGGTCAATCCTCTGCATTGTGTAAAAAGGCTGTTTGATGCTGTCTTCTGATCCTCCCACTGTCCCCAATCCATCTCCTGATAGCACAGAGCCTTTGGAGTCACTCTGCACATGCTCAGTTTGGTGTGTATTGCTAGAGAGTTTTTTTTATTTTCTTGGGAGAGTGCATGTGATCAGCACAGGGCCAATCCGCACTGTCCAGACAGGGGGTCTGGAGCCATGCAGCCTCATAGGACAGTCGAGGCAAAATAAAAACTCCTCCAAGCTTTAACCAGACACTGATAGAAGTCATAAGACCGCTATATACTGTCGATAAGAAAAGGTATTAAGCAGTTTATATTTACTAAAATTTACTTTCTGTGTACTGTGGGAGACCAGATATAGTGAATGCAGGGTCCTGGGTTTAGTAGCAATTTAAATCCCTTTTAAAATACAACTGTACCTAGGCACTCTGTTCTCTAGCCTAATAGATGTATATTTGTATGAGGTCAACTATGGCACAGGTGCTTCTGCTAGTTTCTAATAATAATAATAATAATAATAATAATAATAATAGTAGTAGTAGTCAATGCTAGTTTCGTGGGGTTTGGTGATGCCACTATTGCTGCTCATTGTTTTTCAAAGGGCTTGCTGGAGAAAAGGCTGTACCTGAAGTACAAGGATCTTCCAGCTTCATTCTGTGAATATTTTCCCTCCACTTCCCCTACAACTTTTTCTCCTCCAGATTACAAGTCATTAGGAAGCCAAACCCTGCCTCTACCAAGATGGTTGCCTCCACAGACTTTATGGATTAAGGCAGCCCTCAAAAAAATCAACTCGCAATTTGCGAGTGGATTTTGAGGGCTTGCGAGTGTGGGCTGCCTGGGAGGAGGGGGGGGCGAGCGAGCACTGCCGGCAGCCTGGATTATATGGGAGCTGTTCTCCCAGTGATCGGAGGGGTGGAGAGAGGAGAGCGGCCGCCTGGTTGATTAGAGCACCGGGGGACATAACAACAGCTTTCATTTCAATAGATGTGTGTTCCCCGCCACGCGCTGTCGATTAAGGCATGGTAAAATTGTAATGGGGCAGAGATCAACTGCAATTAGTTTAGAGGAAATGCAAGAGACTAGTCATCTGTAAAGCGGAAAGGATCGCTACTACAGCCCAGGTTAATAAATGATAAGGAACAGCCTACATGTCTCCACCACACACCCTAATGCACCTCACCCCACACACTGGCTTAGTCATAATGTCTCATCAGGGAGTGTGGTGGAGACATGTAGGCTGATGCTGCTCCTCATTGTTTATTCACCTGGGCTGGTGGGGAGTAGCAACGATCTTTTCCTCTTTGCACTTACTAGCCCTCTGGATTGGAATCAGGATTAGCCTGCATCCCATGTTCTGGGATATGCATTCACCTCTACTTTGAGCAGCACCAAAAGCAATATAACAGACTGGTCATTTGCCCTCTGCTTGCCACCTTTTGGATGAGACTTGCATAGTACGGGCAGCATAAATATAAAGGCGGCATTTGCAAGAGGGGAGCAGAAAGATCAGGATAAAATCCTATGTTGAATAGTAAAAAGATACCCAAATACTGGCAACTGCTGTTGCTGTTTGGTAGAGTTGATCTTAGTCCTGTCAAATCTGAAGCATTAGGTTTATCGAAAGCAAATGAGCATACAGTGGGGAGAACAAGTATTTGATACACTGACGATTTTACAGGTTTTCCTACTTACAAAGCATGTAGAGGTCTGTAATTTTTATCATAGGTACTCTTCAAATGTGAGAGACGGAATCTAAAACAAAAATCCAGAAAATCACATGGTATGATTTTTAAGCAATTAATTTGCATCTTATTGCATGACATAAGTATTTGATACATCAGAAAATCAGAACTTAATATTTGGTACAGAAACCTTTGTTTGCAATTACAGAGATCATACGTTTCCTGTTGTTCTTGACCAGGTTTGCACACACTGCAGCAGGGATTTTGGCTCACTCCTCCATTCAGAGCTTCTCCAGATCCTTCAGGTTTCGGGGCTGTCGCTGGGCAATACGGACTTTCAGCTCCCTCCAAAAATTTTCTATTGGGTTCAGGTCTGGAGACTGGTTGGCCACTCCAGGACCTTGAGATGCTTCTTACAGAGCCACTCTTTAGTTGCCCTGGCTGTGTGTTTCGGGTTGTTGTCATGCTGGAAGACCCAGCCACGACCCATCTTCAATGCTCTTACTGAGGGAAGGAGGTTTTTGGCCAAGATCTCGTGATACATGGCCTCATCCATCCTCCCCTCAATACAGTGCAGTCGTCTGTTCCCTTTGCAGAAAAGCATCCCCAAAGAATGATGTTTCCACCTCCATGCTTCACGGTGGGGATGGTGTTCTTGGGGCTGTACTCATCCTCCTTCATCCTCCAAACATGGCGAGTGGAGTTTAGACCAAAAAGCTCTATTTCTTGTTCATACATCACGGGACACAGAGCAGCATAGTCATTACTATGTGGGTTATATAGAATTACCTTCAGGTGCTGGCACTGGCAACTTCCAAAACAGGAAGTACCCTCCCCTATATAAGCCCCTCCCATCCGGGAGTACCTCAGTTTTTTGCCAGTGTCTAAGGTTGGCCAAGGTTAACATGTATTCATCTGGGCTTGTGTACAGGTTCTCTGGGCCTTAGCAAGCTATTCCGGATCCGACCAAAAAAGCTTCATAGCTAAACGGTCGGTACCCGGGCCTTGCAGAGAAGAGCAAGGTTTTGCCTGTAATGCCTCTCTTAGGAGGGCTGGACCCTGGGATCCAGAGCTCTGGTCATACCCAAAACCAAGAGGCTATCTGTGCAGGGTGCTATACAGGTCCAGGGGAGTGGAATCCTTGGGAACCCGGTCCCTGAAGGTCTAGTACAATGCCTGCCGTGAAAGGTGAAGTTTGGGCTTCTGTGGACCAAACAAAGTCCTGCGGCGGGGAAAAGGTAAGTGGGGGCCCCTCAGGAACTTGGTTCTATTGAGGGGACCCCCAAGCCTAATATGTCTTTCTGCCTGTTACCTAAAAGGTATTCCCGCTAATAGCTGTATATGCCTAAGAAATCCTAGAAATGTTTTTTCATAAAGGAAGTTTTAAAAACTGTAAACCTGGAAATGTTTTTCATAAAGGAGGTTTTTAAAAAAAAAAAAAAAGACAAAAGTGCGGTACCTGTGTTTGTCCACTAGAGGCCGCTGTGGAACGTCTTTTTTTCTTGGGACTATTCCTTCCATGGTGAAAGTCCAGGCAGATGAGTGAGCTCTCTATCAGGGAAGCTGCATTCCTCTGTCATGCTGCCAAGTAGTTTCCTTCCATCCCCGAGTCCTGGTGAAACAGGGACCCTGGCTCCTCTCCCTACAGGGCGCCAAGAGCGCACACGTGCACGCGCGCGCGCACACACGCTTTCTTTTTATAGATTTAGCTTCAAAAAGTGGGCGGAGCCTGGCGGATGACACGCTCTGTGCGCCCAGCGCTTCTGCGCATGTGCGGGCGTCCCAGCAAGATAAAAGGACTCAGTCCACGCTGCTTGCTATGGACACAGAGCATGAAAAGGAGCTGGTAGCATGGTATAGGGGCTTACAGCGGGCGGTTGATACAGGCATCCCCAGAAAGACGCATTAGTAGACACCCACTGATGTACATAGCAGCAAATTGCATTAGACTATTTCAGTAAGGGGTGTATTGCGACTGGAATACCTCAGCTTTGTACTAAGGAATATGCCGTCTAAAAAACTCAGAGATATACCTCTCAGGAAGTGTAGGGGGTCTCCATCGGGCTCTGAGGATCTGGAGCAGTCATCTGCACCCTCCTCCCCTGAGAAATCAGAGGTTAATACCCATAAGGAACCCCCGGGAGTGCCAGGTACTGCGGCTGTCCTCAGTCCACCTGCTCCTGCATATATAACAGAGGAGGTTTTTTCCTCAACTCTGGAGGGATTGGAGCAGAGATTGGCAGCATTGATCGCTTCTTCTCTACAGGAAAGAAAGCGCGCCAGATCTCCATCACCTCCATTAGAGTGCCTGTTGGCAGAGCAACAGTCCCAGGAAGGGACCGACCTACCTGAAGGGGATCAGGAGGAGGTTAACTCTGTTTTTGAGGAATCGACAGTAGATGAACCATTTTCAGCATCACAGACTGAAAGATTGTGGGTCCAGACTCTAACTGACATGGTTCGATCTGCATTTAAAATGCCTCTTGTTGAACCATCAACTACTGCTGTCTCCTCATTGGGGTCGCTAAAAGCTCCCCAGGTTAATTGCTCCTTTCCAATACATCCATTATTGGAAGGACTTGTATACCAGGACTGGGAACATCCTGATAAACTATTTGTTCCGCCTAAGAAATTTCCGGTGATCTATCCCATGGAGGAAAAGTTCACCCAGAGATGGAATGTTCCTACGGTGGATGCAGCCATCTCTTCTGTGAACAAATCACTGACATGTCCAGTAGATAATGTTCAAATGTTCAAAGATCCAGTAGATAAAAAATTGGAATCTTTATTAAAATCTGCTTTTTCCACAGCAGGGGCTGTTACACAGCCAGCAGTGGCAGCTATTGGGGTCTGCCAAGCTTTAAAGGATCAAATGAAAATGGTCCTGAGGGATTTGCCAGACCAGCAGGCCCAGGCTCTGGCTGATCTGCCTAGAGCATTATGCTTTGCGGTTGACGCCATCAAGGATTCTATCCATCAGGCCTCACGCTGTCTTTGGTACATATGCGTAGGCTTCTGTGGCTCAAAAACTGGTCTGCTGAAGCTCCCTGTAAGAAGCTCTTAGTTAGCTTCCCATTTCATGGGGAACGCCTTTTTGGCGAGGACCTGGATAAGTATATCCAGAAGATTTCCAGTGGTAAAAGTACTCTCTTACCGAGTAAGAAGAGGTCTAGGGGTCCATCTTTTAAGAGGACTACCTCTCCTATCCCTGCGACGTCTGCTACTAAGCAGTTCCGACGGCCTCCTCGGTCAAACTCAGGGGGTAAAAATCAGGGACAGTCACAGGGTAATAAGAAACCCTGGATCCGAAGGGGTACTAAACCAGCCTCCAAGTCAAGCCTATGAAGGGCTGCCCCCACTCAAACGGGTGGGGGGAAGACTTCAGTTGTTCGCAGAGACCTGGCGGGAGACGATCAAAGACAGATGGGTGCTCTCCGCAGTAACTCTGGGATACAAGTTGGAGTTAAAAGAGTCTCCTCCTTCCCATTTTATGTGGTCAGGCATGCCAAGAGACCCTCGGAAAAGAGGGTCTCTCCTATTGGCGTTAGAACAACTATTGCTCCAAGGAGTAATTATGGAGGTTCCTATGGAAGAGTGGGGGTTGGGTTTCTACTCAAACCTTTTCACAGTCCCGAAGCCAAACGGGGACATAAGACCCATATTGGACCTAAAGAGTCTAAACAAGTTTCTAAACGTCCGGTCTTTCCGGATGGAGTCGATCCGATCGGTCACCGCTGCCCTACAAGGGGAGGAATGGTTAGCCTCGATCGACATCAAGGATGCTTACTTGCATGTTCCCATCTTTCCAGGTCATCAAAAATTTCTACGCTTTGCAGTAGAAGGGCGCCATTTTCAGTTCAGAGCCTTACCATTCGGTCTGGCCACAGCACCACGAGTGTTCACAAAAATTCTGGCCCCACTGTTGGCCGATCTAAGAACGCGAGGTGTAACGATAATGGCATACCTAGACGACCTGTTGTTGATGGACCACTCAGTTGCCAAGCTAGAAGTGGTAATTGTCGATACAATCAAGTATCTAGAATCTCACGGTTGGGTCATCAACCTGGACAAGTCAGCCCTACAGCCAGTGAAAAACCTGGTATATCTAGGGCTACGGCTGGATTCAGACCAGAGGAAGATTTTCTTACCTCTAGACAAGGTATCCTCTTTGAGGGGCTTGGTCCGTCTGCTTTGTGCAAAAAGACAGCCGTCCATACGCCTGTGCATGAGGCTGCTAGGAAAGATGGTAGCATCATTCGAAGCTGTGCCATACGCCCAATTCCACTCAAGGAATTTACAGAGGGTCATATTGTCAGCCTGGAACGGAAAAATTCAGGCTCTAGACTTCCCGATGGCTTTGTCCCCTTCCGTTCGGAAGAGTCTCTGCTGGTGGTTGATCCCCCAGAATCTCCAGAAGGGAAAACCCTTCAGTCCGATATCTTGGAAGGTGGTCACTACAGATGCCAGCCTTATAGGCTGGGGGGCAGTACTGGAGCAATGGTCTCTCCAGGGCAGATGGTCAAATGTAGTAAAAACCCTGCCCATCAATCTCTTAGAGATACGAGCAGCCCGGTATGCCCTAGTAGCCTGGACATCCAGACTCCAAGGGTCCCCTGTCAGAATTCAATCAGACAATGCCACAGCAGTGGCATATATCAATCATCAGGGAGGCACCAGAAGTCGTGCAGCCCAGAGGGAAGTAAGTCACATCCTGGAATGGGCAGAAAAGCATGTCCCATGTATATCAGCTGTCTTCATTCCAGGGGTGGAGAATTGGAAGGCGGACTTTCTGAGTCGCCAACAGTTATGCCCAGGGGAATGGTCCCTTCATCCCGAGGTCTTCCGAGCAATATGTCAGCGGTGGGGAACACCGGATGTAGATCTGCTAGCATCCAGATTCAACGCAAAGGTGGACAGATTTGTCTCCCGGACAAGGGATCCCCTCGCTTGCGGCTCGGATGCTCTGGTGTTCCCTTGGGTTCAGTTCAGACTGATATATGCATTCCCTCCGCTACAATTGTTGCTTCGACTCCTTCGCAGAGTCAGGTTGGAGAAGAAGCCGGTGATCCTGGTGGCTCCAGCGTGGCCCCGAAGGGCCTGGTACGCGGAGATCATCAAAATGTCTGTGGGGAGTCCTTGGACCCTTCCACGTCGTCCGGACCTGCTTTCGCAAGGACCGATATACCACCCTTCCTTACTAACTCTAAGTTTAACGGCCTGGCTATTGAATCCCACATCCTAAAGAAGAGAGGTCTCTCTAACTCTGTGGTATCAACTATAATCAATGCCAGGAAGCCTGTATCCAGGCAGATCTACTATAGAGTTTGGAAGGCGTACATCACTTGGTGCGAGGCCAGAAAATGGCATCCACGTAAGTACGTTATAGGCAGAATTCTGGACTTCCTGCAGTGGGCTGTAGACAGGAAGTTTGCCTTAAGTACTATCAAGGGCCAGGTTTCGGCCTTATCAATACTATTTCAAAGGCCCCTGGCTATGCATTCACTTGTCAAATCCTTTATGCAAGGGGTGACTCGTATTATTCCACCGATTAAAGCTCCCATATGCCCATGGGATCTAAATTTGGTTCTGTCGGTTCTGCAGAAGCAGCCGTTTGAACCTTTGCGGCACATTTCCTTGGTTCTACTCACCAGAAAATTGATATTTTTAGTAGCCATATGCTCGGCTAGAAGAGTGTCGGAATTAGCCGCCATGTCCTGTAAAGAGCCATATCTGGTTATCCATAAGGACAGAGTAGTATTACGCCCTCACCCAGCCTTTCTTCCTAAGGTGGTATCGAGGTTTCACTTGAACCAGGATGTGGTTCTTCCTTCTTTTTTCCCCAAACCAAGCTCGGTAGAGGAAAAGTTATTGCATTCTTTGGATGTAGTAAGAGCAGTTAAAGCTTATCTAAAAGCCACTGCTCAGATTCGTAGAACGGATTCTTTGTTTGTTCTGCCGGAAGGCCCCAGAAAGGGTCAGGCAGCATCAAAATCTACTTTAGCCAAGTGGATTCGACAGGTCATAATACAAGCCTATGGCTTGAGAAGTAGACCGCCTCCGTTCAAAGTTAGGGCGCACTCCACGAGAGCAGTTGGAACTTCATGGGCAGTGCATCACCAGGCCTCCCTGGCTCAAATTTGTAAGGCCGCAACATGGTCTTCAGTACACACATTTACTAGGTTCTACCAGGTGGACGTTAGAAGTCAGGAGGATGTCGCCTTTGGGCGCAGTGTGTTGCAGGCCGCAAAAAAGGGATTTTTATAACAGCTTACCTGTAAAATCCTTTTCTTGGAGTACATCACGGGACACAGAGCGACTTAGTCATTACTAATGGGTTATATAGATTACCTTCAGGTGTTGGCACTGGCCAATTCCAAACCGGAAGTACCCTCCCCTATATAAGCCCCTCCCACCCGGGAGCACCTCAGTTTTGTAGCCAAGCAATAAGTGTCCCAAAAAGAGGGGTGGGAGCTCTGTGTCCCGTGATGTACTCCAAGAAAAGGATTTTACAGGTAAGCTGTTATAAAAATCCCTTTTTCTTTTTCGTACATCACGGGACACAGAGCGACTTAGTCATTACTAATGGGACGTCCCAAAGCAATGCCAAATGAGGGGAGGAATACATAAGCTGGGCGCCATCAGGCATGAGGCTCTTTTGCGGCCTGCAACACACTGCGCCCAAAGGCGACATCCTCCTGACTTGTGACGTCTACCTGGTAGAATCTAGTAAACGTGTGTACTAAGGACCATGTTGTGGCCTTACAGTACTTGAGCCAGGGAGGCTTGGTGATGCACTGCCCATGAAGTTCCAACTGCTCTTGTGGAGTGCGCCCTAACTTTGAACGGAGGCGGTCCCCTTTTCAAGCCATAGGCTTGTATTATGACCTGTCGAATCCACTTGGCTAAAGTAGATTTTTGATGCTGCCTGACCCTTTCTGGGGCCTTCCGGCAGAACAAACAAAGTATCCGTTCTACGAATCTGAGCAGTGGCTTTAAGATAAGCTTTAACTGCTCTTACTACATCCAAAGAATGCAATAACTTTTCCTCTACCGAACTAGGTTTGGGGAAAAAGGAAGGAAGAACCACATCTTGGTTCAAATGGAACCTCGATACCACCTTAGGAAGAAGGCTGGATGAGGGTGTAATACTACTCTGTCCTTATGGATAACCAGATATGGCTCCTTACAGGACAAGGCGGCTAATTCCGATACTCTTTTAGCCGAACAAATGGCTACAAAGAAAATCAATTTCCTGGTGAAAAGAACCAAGAAAATGTGCCGCAATGGTTCAAATGGTTGTTTCTGTAGAACCGACAGAACCAGGTTTAAGTCCCATGGACATATGGGAATACTAACCGGAGGGCTAATACGCATCACTCCTTGTATGAAAGCTTTGATTAATGAATGCAAAGCCAAGGGCCTTTGAAAAAAAAAATATTGACAAGGCCGTCTGACCCTTGATAGTACTCAAGGCAAGCTTCCTATGTACAGCCCACTGTAGGAAGTCCAGAATCCTACCTATTACGTACTTACGTGGATGCCATTTCCTGGCCTCACCCCACGTGATGTACGCCTTCTAGATCCTATAATAGATCTGCCTGGATACCGGCTTCCTGGCATTGATCATGGTAGATACCACAGGATTAGAGAGCCCTCTCTTTTTTAGAATGTAGGCTTCTATAGCCAGGCCGTCAACCTAGGGCTGGTAAGGAAGGGTAGTATATCGGTCCTTGCGAAAGCAGGTCCGGACGATGTGGGAGGGTCCAAGGACTTCCCACTGACATTTTTACAAACTCCGCGTACCATGCCCTTCGGGGCCACGCTGGAGCCACCAGAATCACTGGTTTCTTTTCTACCCTGATTCTGCGGATTAATCGCGGTGGGAATGCATATATCAGCTTGAACTGATCCCAAGGGAACACTAGGGCATCCGAACCGCAAGCTAGGGGATCCTTTGTGCGAGACACAAATCTGTCCACCTTTGCGTTGAATCTGGATGCTAGCAGATCTACATCCGGTGTTCCCCACCGCTGGCATATTGCCTGGAAAACCTCGGGGTGAAGAGACCATTCCCCCGGGCAAGAGATTGATATATGCCACTGCTGTGGCATTGTCTGATTGAATTCTGACAGGTGACCCTTGGAGTTTGGATGTCCATACTACTAGGGCATACCGGGCTGCTCGTATCTCTAAGAGATTGGTGGGCAGGGCCTTCTCTGCTTCTGACCACTTGCCCTGGAGAGACCATTGCTCCAGTACTGCCCCCCAGCCTATGAGGCTGGCAACTGTAGTGACCACCTTCCAAGAAACCGGACTGAAGGGGACAGGGACATTGGTAAGTCTAAAGCCTGAACTTTTTTGTTCCAGGCTGACAGTATGGCCCTCTGCAAGTTCCTTGAATGGAATTGACCGTAGGGTACCGCTTCGAATGAAGCCACCATTTTTCCCAGCAGCCTTATACACAGGCGTATGGATGGTTTTTCTTTTTTGTACCCACTAAGTGGGTCAAATCTTTCAAAGACGACACCTTCTCTGGAGGTAAGAAAATCTTTCTCTGATTTGAATCCAGTCTTAGCCCCCAAGTATTCCAGGCTTTTGACTGGTTTTAGGGCTGACTTGTCTCGGTTGATAATGCAACCGTGAGATTACAGATACTTGATTATCTTGTGAACGACCACTTCTAGTTTTTTTCACTGAGTGGTCTATCAGCAACAAGTCGTCTAGATATGCCATTATCGTTACACCTTGTGTCCCTAGTTTGGCCAATCGTAGGGCCAGAATTTTTGTGAACACTCGTGGTGCCGTGGCCAGACCGAAAGGTAAGGCTCTGAACTGAAAATGGCGCCCTTCTACTGCAAGGCGTAGAAATTTCTGGTGGGCCGGACAGATGGGAATATGCAAATAAGCATCCCTTATGTCGATCGAGGCTAACCATTCCTGCCCTTGTAGGGCGGTGGCCACCGATCGGATCGACTCCATCCGAAAAAAGTCCTGATATGTAGGAACTTGTTTAGCCCTTTTATATTCAATATGGGCCTCATGTCCCCATTTGGTTTGGGGACTGTGACAAGGTTCGAGTAAAACCCGAACCCGTTTTCTTTCAAGGGAACCTTCATGATTACCCTTGGGGCAATAGTTGCTCTAGTGCCAGAAGGAGGGATCCACTCTTCTGGGGATCGCTTGGCACGTTTGACCTTATAAAATGGGCAGGAGGAATGTCTTTTAACTCCAGCCTGTATCCCAGACTTACTGCGGGGATCACCCATCTCTGATGGTGTCCCGCCAGGTCTCTGTGAACAACTGAAGTCTTCCCCTCACCCGACTGAGTGGGGGCAACCCTTCATGACTTAGGGGGAGGTCTTGTACCTCTCTTGATCCAGGGTTTCTTGATACCCTGTGATTGTCCCTGATTTCTGCCCCCTGGATTTGACCGCGGAGGCCGTCGGAACTGTTTCACAGCCGATGTGCCAGGGACTGGAGAAGTAGGCCTCCTAAAAGAAGGACTCCTACCCTTGTTCTTAACCGGTAAGAGTGAACTTTTACCGGCAGAAATTTTCTGGATATATTTGTCCAGATCTTCTCCAAATAAGCGTTCTCCATGAAATGGGAAGCTAACCAGCAGTTTTTTACAAGGAGCTTCAGCAGACCAGTTTTTGAGCCACAGAAGCCTACGCATATGTACTATAGACAGCGTAAAGCGGGAGGCCTGTTGGATTGTATCCTTTATGGCGTCCACCGCAAAACACAAGGCTCTAGGCAGGTCAGCTAGGGCCAGAGCCTGCTGATCTGGTAAGTCCCTTAAGACTTGTTTCAACTGATCTTTCACTGCTTGGCAGACTCCAATCGCTGCTACCGCAGGTTGTGTCACCATGCTTGCTGTAGAGAAAGCAGATTTTAGTAAAGACTCCAATTTTTTATCTATTGGGTCTTTGACATTGGAACATTATCTACTGGACATGTCAGTGATTTGTTAACAGAAGAGATGGCTGCGTCCACTGTAGGGACCCTCCATTTTTTTATGAACTTATCCTCCATGGGATAGATCACCGGAAATCTCTTGGGGGGAGCAAATATTTTATCAGGATGCTCCCAATCCTGGTAAATAAGCCCTTCTAATAAAGGGTGGATTGGGAAGGAACAGACAGCCTGGGGAGCTTTTAGCGACCCCAGCGAGGAAACCGTAGTGGATGGTGGTTCCGCCAGAGGCATTTTAAATGCTGATCGGACCATATTAGTCAGAGACTGAACCCATAATCTTTCAGCCTGAGATGCTGAGAAAGGTTCTTCCACTGTTGATTCCTCCATAACTGAATCAACCTCATCCTGATCCCCTTCAGGTAGGTCGATCTCTGTGTGGGGCTGTTCCTTCACTAACAGGCACTCTGAAGGAGGAGACGGAGATCGGACGCGCTTTTCCTGAGACAGGGAAGCAGCGATCAATGCTGTTAATCTCTCTTCCAATCCTCCCAGAGTTGAGGATAAAACCTCCTCTGTTATATATACAGGAGCAGGTGGACTGGGGACAGCCGCAGCACCAGGCATTCCTGCGGGGCTTCTACAGCTACTGACCTCTGAATTCTCAGGGGAGATTGGTGCAGTACAAGCATGCCCAATATCCTCAGAGCCCGATGGAGACCCCTTTGGCTTCCTGGAAGATCTATTTCCGGAGCGTCTGGACGACATATCCTTTAAGCACAAAGCTGAGGTATTCCCGTCGTCATACACCAATTTTGCTGGTAATAATCTAACACAGGTGCTGCTATATACCAGCTGGTGTCCACTAAAGTGCCTTTCTATGGGGATGCCTGCATCAACCGCCTCTGTGTGCCACTGTTTGTTGCTAGCTCTGTTTGCATCCAGCTGACACTTGTACTGTGTCTTTTAAATATGCTGGGACGCCCGCACATGCGCAGAAGCGCCGCGGCGCGCATCGAGCGTCATCCACCCGCCCCGCCCCTTTTTTTCATAGGAGGCGCGTGCACGCGCCCGCGCGCGCGCCCGTGCGCCAATGGCGCCCTTTTCGAAAACCAACAGAGGACTAGGAGCCAGGGCCCTTTTTGCCGGAGGGCCTGTGCGGTGGATGAACGCAGCAACAGGGCAGAGGAAGTGGATTCCCTCAGAGAAACTTACCAGCTGCCTGGATCTTTTGAGTTGAGAAAACCAAAGATCCACATTTACAAGAAAAATGGACTACAGCGGCCTCTAGTGGTTTAACACAGGTACCGCGGTCCCTGTTTTTTTTTTTTTTTCTTGACTACTATTAAAATTTTACATTTTCAGTAGTTATAGGCAAACACAGATATTTAGCGGGAATACCGTTAGGTAACAGACAGAAAGACAAATTAGGCTTGGGGGTCCCCCAATAGAACCAAGTTCCTGAGGGCCCCCACTTACCTGATCCCCGCCGCAGGACTTTGTTTGGTCCACAAAAGTCCAAACTTCACCTATCACGGCAGGCATTGTAATTAAACCTTCAGGGACCGGGTTCCCAAGGATTCCACTCCCCTGGACCTGTATAGCACCCTGCACAGACAGCGTCTTGGTCGTGGGTATGACCAGAGCTCTGGATCCCAGGGTCCAGCCCTCCTAAGAGAAGCATTACAGGCAAAACCTTGCTCTTCGGCTGCAAGGCCCGGGTACCGACCGTTTAGCTATGAAGCTTTTTTGGTGGGATCCGGAACAGCTTACTAAGGCCCAAAAGAACCTGTACGCAAGCCCAGTGAAAACACATGTTACTCTTTGGCCAACACCTTAGACACTGGCAAAAAACTGAGGTGCTCCCGGGTGGGAGGGGCTTATATAGGGGAGGGTACTTCCGGTTTGGAATTGGCCAGTGCCAACACCTGAAGGTAATCTATATAACCCATTAGTAATGACTAAGTCGCTCTGTGTCCCGTGATGTACGAAAAAGAAAGATCCTCATGCCTGATGGCGCCCAGCTTATGTATGGTGTATCCCCCCCCCCCTCATTTGGCATTGCTTTGGGACGTCCCACATAGTAATGACTATGCTGCTCTGTGTCCCGTGATGTATGAACAAGAAAGTAGGATTTTTGGGACAGCTTACCTGTAAAATCCTTTTCTTGGAGTACATCACGGGACACAGAGCTCCCACCCCTCTTTTGGGGACACGTATTGCTTTGCTACAAAACTGAGGTACTCCCGGATGGGAGGGGCTTATATAGGGGAGGGTACTTCCTGTTTTGGAAGTTGCCAGTGCCAGCACCTGAAGGTAATTCTATATAACCCACATAGTAATGACTATGCTGCTCTGTGTCCCGTGATGTATGAACAAGAAAAGGATTTTACAGGTAAGCTGTCCCAAAAATCCTACTTTTTGTCTCATCAGACCACATGACCTTCTCCCATTCCTCCTCTGGATCATCCAGATGGTCACTGGCAAACTTCAGACAGGCCTGGACATGCGCTGGCTTGAGCAGGGGGACCTTGCGTGCGCTGCAGCAGTGTTTCTCAACTCCAGTCGTCAAGGCGCACCAACAGGTCATGTTTTTGGGATTTCCTGCAGATAAAACAGCTGTGATAATTACTAAGGCAGTGAAACTGCTCAAATCACCTGTGGAAATCAATGGAAATCCCAAAAACATGACCTGTTGGTGCGCCTTGAGGACTGGAGTTGAGAAACTCTGCACTGCAGTATTTTAATCCATGACGGCGTAGTGTGTTACTAATGGTTTTCTTTGAGACTGTGGTCCCAGCTCTCTTCAGGTCATTGACCAGGTCCTGCCATGTAATTCTGGGCTGATCTCTCACCTTCCTCATGATCATTGATACCCTACGAGGTGAGATCTTGCATGGAGCCCCAGACCGAGGGAGATTGACCGTCATCTTGAACTTCTTCAATTTTCTAATAATTGCGCCAACAGTTGTTGCCTTCTCACCAAGCTGCTTGCCTATTGTCCTGTAGCCCATCCCAGCCTTGGGCAGGTCTACAATTTTATTCCTGATGTCCTTACACAGCTTTCTGGTCTTGGCCATTGTGGAGAGGTTGGAGTCTGTTTGAGTGTGTGGACAGGTGTCTTTTATACAGGTAACGAGTTCAAACAGGTGCAGTTAATACAGGTAATGAGTGGAGAACAGGAGGGCTTCATAAAGAAAAAAATAACAGGTCTGTGAGAGCCGGAATTCTTACTGGTTGGTAGGTGATCAAATACTTATGTCATGTAATAAAATGCTAATTAATTATTTAAAAATCATACAATGTGATTTTCTGGATTTTTGTTTTAGATTCCGTCTCTCACAGTTGAAGAGTACCTATGATAAAAATTACAGACCTCTACATGCTTTGTAAGTAGGAAAACCTGCAAAATCGTCAGTGTATCAAATACTTGTTCTCCCCACTGTACATTCTAATCCAAATTAGAAGAACTTTATTTATATCAGCATATAGCAGTGGTCATGCACAAGATTGTATTTGTTATCATGCAAGGCTAGATAGGCATATATTATTACATGCCCTGGGTTCCATCAATGATCCTTGAACATCTTATGAGAAAAAAGGGGGGATATGGTCTGGTGCAAACCACTCTACCATCTCCATCCCTATAAGAAACAGAAAAGGAGGGGTCGCCCTTGGGACTTTGAATGAGGTGGTAGAGATTGGCACTTGTTCACCCATATATGCAAAAATATAATTTATTGGTTACAAAATGCTGTAAAACAACCGGAAACAGCAATAATTGTGCGTCACCAGGCATAGTGGCCTATGTTTACAACATGAGTACACATAAACATGAATACATTACAAATATGTTACATCCATATAAAAACACAGTGATGGTAATAAGGGTTGCTGGGCCAGCGGACATAATTGCACAACCAGTAAAATACTCTTTGAAAATGATAATGTGGAACCAATTGGTGGGCTTCTAGCAGATAGCATAGATCCTCAACACATGCAGGTACATAAACGCATCAGTGGTGCCCTACGCGTTTCGCGAGACTGCTCGCTCATCAGGGGCAAGTGCGTATCGTTGTATCTGTTGTGAGACAGTAAAAATGTAATACTAATGAAACCAGCAACATTATGCAACTTTATGTATTAGATTTTACATCAAGTCCACATTGTTACCAAGACGCTGTCTGACTTTGGCGCATTGTCATATATATACATTTTTTCTAGACACAATTTCCACGAGCCCCAGTTGGCCGTTGTTTTCGAATACCCCCATACAGACTGCGCTGTTCATCCAGATGTTCATCCAGATGTTTCTCCCGTGGTGGTGTCTGTTTGCCTTGCCCCCTCAGCTCCCGAACTGGATATCCAATTGCTACCATTCTGGTATTCCATGATTGGTAACTTAGCCCAGAGCAGTGGTGAGTATAGGGTCTTTTTCCCCTTGACCTTTTTTACTTACCACTTTATCTGCCCCCCCTGGTTTCATTAGTATTACATTTTTACTGTCTCACAACAGATACAACGATACGCACTTGCCCCTGATGAGCGAGCAGAGTCTCGCGAAACGCGTAGGGCACCACTGATGCGTTTATGTACCTGCATGTGTTGAGGATCTATGCTATCTGCTAGAAGCCCACCAATTGGTTCCACATTATCATTTTCAAAGAGTATTTTACTGGTTGTGCAATTATGTCCGCTGGCCCAGCAACCCTTATTACCACCACTGTGTTTTTATATGGATGTAACATATTTGTAATGTATTCATGTTTATGTGTACTCATGTTGTAAACATAGGCCACTATGCCTGGTGACGCACAATTATTGCTGTTTCCGGTTGTTTTACAGCATTTTGTAACCAATAAATTATTTTTGCATATATGGGTGAACAAGTGCCAATCTCTACCACCTCATTCAAAGTCCCAAGGGCGACCCCTCCTTTTCTTGAACATCTTTTGAAACATTTTGGGTGGATTTGTTCTTTAAAATTAAAGTGGTTGTAAAGGAAATTTAAAATAAATAAATGCCTGCTTTGTGGAATAGAATTGCACAGAGCAAATCCTTATGTCTCCCGCTGGCCCTCCTGGCTCTTCCTCCTTGGCTGGTGCCCCTAATGGCAAATCGCTGCCCATGGGGGCACTCGTGCAGGCTCGCCTCTGAGTCTAGCTGCTGTGTCCATTGACACAGACAGCGGGACTCTGCCCCACTCCCTCATCACTGGAGTTGACTGACAGAAGTGGATAGCAATGGCTCCCGCTGCTATCGATCTGCCCAGGGAGGAAGGGCAAAGCCAGGGGAGCCACCGTTCTCATGCACAGCGCTGAATAGTGATGGGGTTCAGGTAAGTATAAGGGGGGGGGGGAGAAGGTTTTTTAGCCTAATGCTTAGAATGCATTAAGGTAAAAAAAAAAAACTTGAGGCTTTAGAACCGCTTTAACCAGTCAGAATGATAATGTACCCTTGGGTGTGGACAGCAAGCACCCGCAACCCTGTATTTTGAACACTATGATGCAAATGCCAAATTCAGGTAAGAAGTTGGCGCTTGACCTGCTCCCTCCAGGCTTCAGTGCCTTACTGTATGGTTGAGGAGCAGAGAGGGTTGAGGCAATGCCAATTCAGATAAAAGAATGTGGTTGCATAAGTGTGTTTATAACTGGGGATGTAGCTGCATTCAGAATTAAGAAATCACATTCAAACTCATGTTAAATAGGAGTCAGTAAACACTTCCATCATTTAAATGCCTTTGATTATCCCCAAATAAAGTTCAACTGTTCTAGTAGGTCTTTTCTGACAATTTCTTAGTTGCATCCTACAGCAAAAGCCTTGGTCCGCAGAGAGCTTCCAAAGCATCAGAGGGATCTCATTGTTAAAAGGTATCAGTCAGGAGAAGAGTACAAAAGAATTTCCAAGGCATTAGATATACCATGGAACACAGCGAAGACAGTCATCATCAAGTGGAGAAAATATGGCACAACAGTGACATTACCAAGAACTGGACGTCCCTCCAACATTGATGAAAAAACAAGAAGAAAACTCGTCAGGGAGGCTGCCAAGAGGCCTACAGCAACATTAAAGGAGCTCCAGAAATATCTGGCAAGTACTGGCTGTGTGGTACATTTGACAACAATCTTTCTGTATTCTTCACATGTCTGAGCTATGAGGTACAGTGGCAAGACGCCTTTCCTTGTGAGGAAAAACATCCAAGCTTGGCTAAATTGTGCAAAAACACCTGAAGTCTCCCAAAAGCATGTGGGAAAATGTGTTATGGTCTGATGAAACCAAGGTTGAACTTTTTGCCCATAATTCCAAAAGATATGTTTGGCGCAAAAACAACACTGCACATCACCAAAAGAACACCATACCCACAGTGAAGCATGGTGGTGGCAGAATCATGCTTTGGGGCTGTTTTTCTTCAGCTGGAGCAGGGACCTTAGTCAAGGTAGAGGGAATTATGAACAGTTCCAAATACCAGTCAATATTGGCACAAAACCTTCAGGCTTCTGCTAGAAAGCTGAACATGAAGAGGAACTTCATCTTTCAGCATGACAACAACCCAAAGCATACATCCAAATCAACAAAGGAATGGCTTCACCAGAAGAAGATTAAAGTTTTGCAATGGCTCAGGCAGAGCCCAGACCTGAATCCGATTGAAAATCTGTGGGGAGTGGGCAAATATTGCAAAGTCAAGATGTGCCATGCTGATAGACTCCTACCCAAATAGACTGATTGCTGTAATAAAATCAAAAGGGGCTTCAACAAAGTATTCATTTAAGGGTGTGCACACTTATGCAACCATATTATTTTATTTTTTTGGTTTTACTTCCCTCCACCTAAAAGATTTCAGTTTTTTGTTAAACTGAGTTGTACAGTTTTTAGGTCACATTCAAAGGTGGAAAAAGTTTCTGAATTGATTTATCTTTGTCTAATTTTTCTTATATATTATTCCATTACTTTCAACATCAAATTCCTTCCAAAAATTTAAGGGAAATTACCCTAATAGTAACTCAGACCACAACAGAAAAAATTAAAGAATAGATGGTGATAGATTTTCAAACTGTAGACAAAGGTGTTACTTGGGTTCGGCAGCTCACCACTAACCAGGTTCTCCTTGATGTTCTGAGGCTTCCCCTGGAACGAAAAATTAAAGTGTATGAAAACAGCGGGATTTAAATAGGTTTAAGCCCTGGTTCACACTGGTGTGTTTTGACATGCGATTTGGCATGTCAAAACTGCGATATTTGCCGCAAATTGCCGGCAATGGCACCGTCTTAATCGGTGCGACACCGCATCTGCGGCGCTGCACTGATTTCAAAAAGTAGTTTCTGTACTACTTTTTGCGATTTCGGCCGCGATTTACATTGACATCTGTGCAGAAACCTGCACAGATGTCTTTGTAATCGCGGCTGAAATCGGGACTGCCAGCGAGAGTGAAATCGTGCGGCTTCACTCCCGCAGCCCAGTGTGAACCTGGGCAAAAGCTCAGAGTACGAGGCATAATAAGTCAATAAAAGTGCCAAACTAAAATATTGAATGTCCTAAACATTTAACCATATGCCCTTCGGAAAGGTTTACCCCCCCCCCCCCCTTCATGACCAGGCCTTTTTTTGCGCTACCGCACTGCGTTACTTTAACAGACAATTGCGTGGTCGTGCGATGCTGTACCCAAATAAAAATGTATGCATTTTTTTTCCCCCACAAATTGTTTTTTTTTGTGGTATTTGATCACCTCTGCGGTTTAAATTTTTTGCACTATAAACAAAAAGAGACTGACAATTTTGAAAAAAAAAAATAAATTTTTTTTTTACTTTTTGCTATAAAACGTATCCAATAAAAAAATCTAATTTCTTCATCAATTTAGGCCAATAAATATTCTGCTACATATTTTGGTAAAAAAAAAAAAAATCCCAATTGCCGTATTTATGATTGGTTTGCGCAAAAGTTAAAGTGCCTACAAACTAACTGTATGGAACATTTTTTAGTGGAACTGCAAAATTACTGCAGACAAATCTGACACTAAGCCCTGGTTTATATTGATGCGATTTGGCTGCAATGGCAGCGCCCCAATCAGTGCGGCGCCCAAAAGTAGTTTCCGTACTACTCTTGCCGATTTTGGGGTGCGATTTCCTTTGACAGATGTGCAGAAACCCGCACAGATGTCTCTGAAATCGCCCTTGAAGTCGGGACTGACATGCGGGAATGAAATTGTGCGCGTTCAGCTGAACTCGCACAATTTCATTCCCGCAGTCAGTGTGAACCAGGGCTAAGTGACAGTTTTTGGGGATACAGTGATCAGTGCTAAAAATATGCACTGTCACTGTACTAATGACACTGGCAGGGAAGGGGTTAACACCAGGGGTGATCAAAAGGTAAATGTGTGCCTATGGAGTGCTTGCTAACTGTGTGGGAGGTGCTTTTACTATGGCAAGGCAGAGATCCGTGTTCCTGTTTTGTAGGAACACAGGATCACAGCTTTCCCTTCGCCCAGAACGGCAGTTCGCCTGTCTCCCGAACCATTGGCGGCTCCCGGCAGACATTGCGTCTGCCGGACCCGCTGATTGGCTCCCGCTGTGCCCAATCCTAGTGGGAGCGAGTCGCCGCTGTAAATTTACTGTATTGAGTTGGCAAGCGGTTAATCGTTCAACTACTAACAGTAAAATGAATTTTGGCGATCAAATCCCCCTTCATCAAACCTGAAGAGAAAAATTAAAAAAATTACAACAAAGCAAAAATGCTACTTGCAAATACATGCATGGGGAAAAAATTAGTAAGCAAATCGTAGTAAAATAAGTGTTAACAATAATAAAGTTTTTGTACGGACTGAAATGTACATTTAAAAATTGGAACTTGTTAACGGTTGATGATAAAAGAAGTTATACCCCTGGGGGTCAATAGTACATAATTCCAGCTTGAACCTATCTAGCCTTAAAAAAATGCCCCCTCCTTGAAGGGCTTGTTTGTTCACACCAGATGTTTGTTAAATGCAACCTGAACGCATGCATAGTAAATTCAATGTTTTCCAATCCCTAGTTCACACCACTGTGTTAAGTGCCAGTGCTTAAAAAATAAATAAAAAAATAAGTACAGCAGCATCCATTTTTTTTTTTGCACTGAAACACACGTAAAATGTACGAGCTTCCTCGAGCCTGGCAGGCTTCAGAACGGCACATGTGCCGTTTCATTGTCGGCCCGCAACCATATTTTTTTTTACGGGCGCCGCTGAGCATGTGTAGAAAATACACTTTATTACCAAAAGTATTGGGACACCTGCCTTTACACTTTAAACTTAACCTTTAATGGCATCCCAGTCTTAGTCCGTAGGGTTCAATATTGAGTTGGCCCACCCTACGCAGCTATAACAGCTTCAACTCTTCTAGGAAGGCTGTCCACAAGGTTTAGAAGAGTGTCTATGGGAATGTTTGACCATTCTTCCAGAGGCGCATTTGTGAGGTCAGGTACTGATGTGGATGAGAAGGCCTGGCTCGCAATCTCCGCTCTAATTCAGCCAAAAGGTGTTCTAGCGAGTTGAGGTCAGGACTCTGTGCAGGCCAATCAAGTTCCTCCACCCCAAACTCGCTCATCCATGTCTTTATGGACCTTGCTTTGTGCACTGGTCCAAATCATTGGGTGGAGGGGTGATTAAAGTGTGGGGTTGTTTTACAGGGGTTGGGCTTCGCCCCTTAGTTCCAGTGAAGGGAACTCTTAAGGCGTCCGTATACCAAGACATTTTGGACAATTTCATGCTCCCAATTTTGTGGGAACAATTTGTGGATGGCCCATTCCTGTTCCAACATGACTTTGCACCAAGCAAGGTCCATAAAGACATGGATGATGGAGTTCGGGGTGGAAAAACTTGACCTGTACAGAGTCCTGACCTCAACCTGATAGAACACGTTTGGGCTGAATTAGAGTCGAGACTGAGAAGCAGGCCTTCTCATCCAACATCAGTGCCTGACCTCACAAATGCACTTCTGGAAGAATGGTCAAACTTTCCCATAGACACTCCTAATCCTTGTGCACAGCCTTCCAAGAAGAGTTGAAGCTGTTACATCTGCAAAGGGTGGGCCAACTCCATTTTGAACCCTATGGACTAAGACTTGGATGCCATTAAAGTGATTTTTTTTTATTGATTTTTTTTACAAACATGTTATACTTACCTGCTCTGTGCAGTTGGTTTTGCACAGAGCAGCCCAGATCCTCCTTTTCTCGGGTCCCTCTTTGCTGCTCCTGGCCCCTCCCTCCTATCGAGTGCCCCCTCAGCCAGCAGCTTTCTATGGGAGCATCTGAGCCAGGTCAGAGCTCTGTGTATCCATTCAGACACTAAGCCCTGACCTGGCCCCGCCCCCTTTTTCCCCCTGATTGGCTGACTGACTTTGACAGCCGTGGAAGCTAATGACAACCCGCTGTGTCTCATCCAATCAGGAGGAGTGTCCCGGACGGCTTAGACATCGCTGGAGAGAGATGGGGTTCAGGTAAGTAATTAGGGGGTGCTGGGAAGGCTGCTACAAATGGAAGGTTTTTTTATCTTCATGCATGCATGAAGATTTTTTTTTTAAACTTCTGCCTTTACAACTTCTTTAAAGTTTATTAATTTGTAAAGTCAGGCGTCCCAATACTTTTGGTAATACTGCATAGTGTATTTTCCATACGTTCTCAGCGGCACCCGTAAAAAATTATGGCTGCAGGACGACATTGAAACAGCGCATGCACCGTTATGAGGCCTGCCAGGCTCAGGAAAGCTTGTACCTGCTTGGCCAGTGAGTAAGTGACGTGACTGCCGCTATTTTTTTGAAAGGACGGCACTTGGTCTCGGTAGTACAACAGCGGGGCAGACATGTGACCGGACCCCATTACACTGATCCATTGACTGGAGGAGCCTGTGGGGACTCCCACCACCATGGCACTGTACCCCTGCCTGCACCATCCATTCTTGGCTGCTGGACGCTGGAGACTCCCACCACTGGAACCCCCCCCCCCCCCTGCAACATCCATCCATCCATCCATCCATCCATCCATCCATCCATGGCTTGGCTGGCTGCTATCTATGTGATGTCCACACTTGAGGACTGAGGAGGCACAGGCAGCAGTTACCAGACAAGAATGGCAATGGTGAGATTGTGAACATCTGTGATTCTGTACAATCTCTGTCTTGGCATCTCCTGTACCATGTCTACATCCTCCGACCACCTGTGTCCTGTACCGTGTCCGCATCCTCCGACCACCTGTGTCCTGTACCGTGTCCGCATCCTCCGACCACCTGTGTCCTGTACCGTGTCCGCATCCTCCGACCACCTGTGTCCTGTACCGTGTCCGCATCCTCCGACCACCTGTGTCCTGTACCGTGTCCGCATCCTCCGACCACCTGTGTCCTGTACCGTGTCCGCATCCTCCGACCACCTGTGTCCTGTACCGTGTCCGCATCCTCCGACCAACTGTGTCCTGTACCGTGTCCGCATCCTCCGACCACCTGTGTCCTGTACCGTGTCCGCATCCTCCGACCACCTGTGTCCTGTACCGTGTCCGCATCCTCCGACCAACTGTGTCCTGTACCGTGTCCGCATCCTCCGACCACCTGTGTCCTGTACCGTGTCCGCATCCTCCGACCACCTGTGTCCTGTACCGTGTCCGCATCCTCCGACCACCTGTGTCCTGTACCGTGTCCGCATCCTCCGACCACCTGTGTCCTGTACCGCGTCCGCATCCTCCGACCACCTGTGTCCTGTACCGCGTCCGCATCCTCCGACCACCTCTGTCCTGTACCGTGTCCGCATCCTCCGACCACCTCTGTCCTGTACCGTGTCCGCATCCTCCGACCACCTGTGTCCTGTGCCGTGTCCGCATTCTCCGACCACCTGTACCATGTCCACATCCTCTGACCATCTCCCGCACTACATCTGCAGCCTCTATTGGGACATGGGGCTGTGCAGACAAAACCATTGTGGGTCTGGAACGGTTGGAGCGAGTTGGAGGACCTGCATGTCATATTGGAATACGGTGGCTGTGTGACCCAATAGACATCAATGGGATGCTGAGGCGGGGCACACAGCTAATCTACCAATGGGGACATCTGTGACTGTCCATGAGAGGAATTCCCTTGATTTTGAGAGACTTCCACCAACTTCTTGTTGCTTCTCTGCGACAGGAAGTGAAGGAAAATTTCCCCAATGGTACAGACAGCAAGAAATGACTGGAGTTGCACTTTTTCCATACTCAACTATAAAACAAATGCATGTTTTGGCCATCCATACACTTTAATTCTACCAGTTTCGGAGAGCAGCACAGAGGCGGTGATTACACGGAGCTCTGTGGTGATTAGTGATTAGTGTCTGAGGAGGAACATTGAACACACTTTGGGCCTTTAACTCTCCTCACAGACTACAACTCCCACAATGCAGTGCGGCTTCTCGCTGGTATCCCTCCGCCGCTACGGGACTATGTCTATAAAAGTCTCTGTCCCCCCCCCCCCCCCCTCCCCTTCCCAGCCCCCTCCAGCGGCCACGGTGTACGGCGTGGGGGGTCGGTTAGGGAGGGAAGACCCGGTCTGGGGGGGTGTCCGGGAGAAGTACGGCCGGCGGAAGGATACGGCGGGGTGTGAGCCTGTACGCTTTTCGCGCCTTTTTGGTGTCGTGGAGGATTGTGGGAAGGAGAAGTGCGAGGAGACCAGGCGGAGGACTTATAATAATGATGGAGAGGGACGAGTCCTCCAACTCCTCGGACGGAGGAGCCGGGGAGAGGGTCCGGGAGGAGCTGGAGAGTCTGTGCGGAGAGCTGAACCTGGAGGAGGAGACGGCGGTCCGGACGCTTAGCAACTTCAACCGGACACGGAGCACCTACAGCCTGGAGGTCAGGGGAGGAGAGAGGGGGGTCATACTATGGGGGGGACACAGGAGGGGGGGGCTTCATACTATGGGGGAGACATGAGGAGCCTGGAAACACAGGAGGAGGGGGTCCTCACACTATGGGGGGGACACAGGAGGAGGGGGTCCTCACACTATGGGGGGGACACAGGAGGAGGGGGTCCTCACACTATGGGGGGGACACAGGAGGAGGGGGTCCTCATACTATGGGGGGGACACAAATGGGGGCCCTCATACTATGGGGGGGCACAGGAGGAGGGGGTCCTCATACTATGGGGGGGCACAGGAGGAGGGGTCCTCACACTATAGGGGAACACAGGATCATACTATGAGGGGGCGATCCCTCGTACTATGAGGGGGCGATCCCTCGTACTATGAGGGGGCGATCCCTCGTACTATGAGGGGGCGATCCCTCGTACTATGAGGGGGCGCGGTGGGTGTGCTCATACTGATTCTGCAATTTCACTAGTGTTGTATGAGGCTCCTTGATTGGTTAGAAATGGACATGTTCTAGGTGATGGGGGTAGGGAAAAGCACAAATGTAGTGATGTGTGTTCGTTGTCATTGGTCTGGAGCCTACATGGGTCGATCAGAGCTGATTGGCAGCTAAAGCAATGCAGATATGACACGTTGCTGTTTACATGGTGGGGAGAGCTCATGTTCTGGGGAGGGAGATGTACAGGAGGTGGTGGTGTGGAAGGGGGTGAGGGGGGCAGACAATCAGTGCAGAGTTAATCAGTGCAGAGTTAATTGAGATGGGGTGTAGAGGTGCTTGATGCACGGGCATTGCAGAGCCGGCTGAGGCCCTGATCACGGGGGGGGGTACTTAAAGGGTAACTCCACTTTCGTGGGAAACGAAATTGGCTATATATATATATATATATATATATATATATATATATATATATATATATATATATACACACACCTGCTGACTTTTAATATTAGGACACTTACCTGTCCTGGAGTCCAGCGACATCCGCAGCAGAGGACAAGCAATCGCTCGTCACTCTGCTGCCCCCACCGTCATCCTCGGTGAGGGAACCAGGCAGTGAAGCATTGCGGCTTCATGCCCGGTTCCCTACGGCGCATGCGTGAGTCGCGCTGCGCCGTTCTGACTGGTCCCCTGTGTTCTGGGAGCCGAGTGTCTCCCAGAACACAACGGGTATTCTGCGGGAAGTGACGTGCTTCCCACAGATTTCCTGCAGAGAGGACTCCCGGAAGTGGGTGAAAATACCTGTCTTAGACAGGTACCTGCTCCCCCCTGAAAGGTGTCAATTGTGACACCGGAGGGGGGGAGGGTTCCGATGAGCGGAAGTTCCACTTTAGGGTGGAGCTCCGCTTTTAGTCATATTGTAACTGTTATTAAAAATGACCTTTCCTTTTCAATCTGCAGCTCTGTCATTTTCTGTAAAATACAATCTGGCTACCTGGCGGCCTTCTGTAAACAGGATGTATACAGAACACCCCTGAAAATATTTCCTGCTTGTGTGATTGGCTCACTGGTTTTCCCAGAAGTCTACACTTGGATACAAACTAGATTTTGAGCATCCCCCTGTAACAAAAATTTAGTTTTTGGTGAGATACTCCCAAAGGGAAATCACATCTAAAGGATGCAGATCCTGCCACTTTCCTTATTAGAGCCCTGTAAGTGCAGCAGCTGATAATTATAAAGGCACTCCCATACAGATTCACTGTGCATCGGGACACAAACGCACACACAGCAATTTCTTCAGAATAACAAAAGGTAGGAATCTGCAACAAAGTTTGGTGAACTCCTTGTAATGTACATCGATCACCCGGAGGGGAATGATTTATTTTTTTATTTTTCTTCAACAAAAGTGGAGTTACTCTTTAGTGCC
This sequence comes from Rana muscosa, assembly GCA_029206835.1. Taxonomy (NCBI): domain Eukaryota; kingdom Metazoa; phylum Chordata; class Amphibia; order Anura; family Ranidae; genus Rana; species Rana muscosa. The sequence goes on from CM055128.1 coordinate 78,205,915, forward strand.
GGTTCACACAGGGGCAGCACGACTTGGAGCGACTTACAACGCGACTTAAAATTGCCTCCAGGACAGGCGACTTTGGCTGTGGCCAATCACAGAATAATCAGCTCTGTGGGGGGGGGAACTTTTTTTCTTTTCCTGTTAAGTTGCTTCAGCTAAGATGAGATCTGACTTTGGAGGCGACTTCCATTGAAATCTATGGGTACAAGTCGCCTAGAAGTCGTCTTGAAGTAGTACAGGAACCTTTTCTGAAGTTGGAGCAACTTCAGTAGTGTACATGAAGACGGCTCTCATTGACTAACATGGGATTTCTGATGTCAAGTGACTTGAGGTCTTACAAGTCGGATCCCAAGTCGCTGTAGTCTGAACCGGCACTAAAGCGTACACCCATGTGAGGGCCGTGTTTTGCCTGCAGGGGCGTTCCATGCAGGAAGTCCCATGGCATGTCAAATAGGACAGCTGCAATATAACATCCATGTGGGGGTCAGTCCCTGAACTCGTACTGTCTGCGTTTTGGGGGGGCCAGTGGATCCGACGAGCCAGTTTCCTAATCTGAGTGATATGCCACTGTTATGAATGTACAATCCGTACAGCCACAACTCTGAGCGATCTTTTATAGTAAGAATGACCAAACTATTTGAGAAAACATGAGATCGTTGGATTAAATAAATAGGAACTGCAGTCTGCTCACTTAATTTGTAATAAAAAAATCTTTGCCATTCTGAAGCTTCCCTCCAACCACTTTGCATATTTTATATTTACTGTGAGTCTGTAGTTGCCAAATATGCTGCAGAAATCTCCCTTCACGGAGTCTGGCTGCAACCATTTTAACTGTGGGCAGCTGAAGCTGCTGCCTGTTCACTTCCTGGATTTGCACAGAGGCACACCTCCAGCTCTGCAGCTTTCATTGGCCCTCTTATGACTCATTCCCTCTTCCTCCCTGGCAAGCTCTCACCAGAGTGAGTGAGAGAGCTGTGCATGATGTCATAAGCCTAGGCTAATGACCAGACAAGAAACAGGAAGTGGGCTGTATAAGGTTATTACTGGCAGAAAAAAAAAATGTTTTACTATCCAAAGTTAAAACAACAATACATGGAAAGATGGAAAAAATTACTGAAGGTCTGCTTTGACAGGAGATATCAGATCTATCTGCTGTGTTACTGGATCGGGGGGTATATATATATATATATATATATATATATATATATATATATATATATATATATATAATTTCTATATTTTTTTTTGTTTGTTTGAAATCCATTCTATGTCACTTTATTGCCCAAAGGCGTATACAAGGGAGGACGGTCTCAATCTTGGAGCCGCAGTGCCTTACCACACACACACACACACACACACACACGATATTTTGGCACTATTCAGTTGGCTTCTTTGGCATAACAGTGGCTCCTATCAAAGCTCTTTGGGCATGTTATGAAAGTGTTTACCGTATATACTCGAGTATAAGCCGACACACCTAATTTGCACAACAAATTGTACAACAAAATTTTCACACTTGTAGAGGAGAATTGGGACTACATGTGTGCCAACTTTGGGGTCCAGGGAACCCACGGTCGGCCGGGACCGGGTCCCCAAATTCCGGGAGATCAGGCGCAAAAAGGTGACTTGAGTATAAGCTGAGGGGGGCATTTTCAGCACAAAAAATGTGCTGAAAAACTCGGCTTATACTCGAGTATATACGGTAAGCACCTCTATTACTTGCCGCTTTTGATTGTGTACTACAAGTTTTGTATTCAGCGAACTAAAATGTCATGTGATTTGAATGAACAAGCAGCACTGATCACTCATTCATAACAGCGGCTTAACACTCGGAGCTGCTTCTCTCTGTGTGTTTTGAGGGCTGCTTGTAGACCTACACAGCCTGGCCGATGGATCACAGGGCACTGCAGCACTGTGTGAGCTCTTCACCATTTGTGAATGAGCGATCAGTGATGAATGCTCATTCATAAAAGTGAAAGCTCACATATAGTAGCACTTCAGCACTGTCCATTGGCCGCATGTGGATGTGTAAAAGCCGTCGCTCATAGTCGCTGCAATTCTACTGTGTCATCTTTTTGTGACTGACCGCACTGGTCTCCAGAGTGGCCCTTGCTACCAAAGGCTAAAGCTGTCAAATTCAAAGTCTCCATTCTAGTAGTGTTGTCCCTGCAACTAACAAAGCTTAAATATCAATAGCTAAAAAATGGAAAACCACTAAAAATAGATGGAGGAGGAAGAAGGGGAGGAGATGATTAAGATAAACAAAAGCCTGGTACACACTATAATTATCCGTTCAACCCAGCAGGTTTTTTTCTCTTCACTCCCCCCCCCCCCCCGTGTTCTGTCAGATTCAGCCATATACTGCCACATTTCTTTGGTAAAAATAACCCAAATCAGTGTATATTTGGTCTTTGTGAAAGAGTCCAAGTTATGGTGCCAATCTCTGAAAATTGATCACACCTGATGGCCTATCTAATTTCTTGAGACCCTAACAAGCCAGGAAAGTACAAATACCCCCCAAATGACCTCTTTTTGGAAAGTAGACCTTCCATGGTATTTAGAAAGAGGCATGGTGAGTTTTTTGAAGTTGTATTTTTTTTTCCCCACAATTCTTTGCAAAATCAAGATTTTTATTTTCTTCACAAAATTGTCATATTAACAGGTTATTTCTCACACACAGCATATGCATACCACAAATTACACCCCAAAACACATTCCATTACTCCTGAGTATGGCGATACCACATGTGTGAGACTTTTACACAGCGTGGCCACATAGAGAGGCCCAATATGCAGGGAGCACCATCAGGCGTTCTAGGAGCATAAATTACGCATCTTGACTACCTCTTACACTTTTGAAGGCTCTGGAGCACCAGGACAATGGAAACGGCCCGAAAATGACCCAATTTTGGAAAGAAAACACCCCAACGTATAATCTGAGGCATAATGAGTATTTTGAACATGTCATTTTTTTTTTTTTTTCCTACAAGTTTTTGGAAAATGTGGAAAGACCCTGGTGACAGGCCAGGTTTGCAAGCTAACTGAAATACATCACAGGTGATATCATTTGCTGCTCAATAATTGCAGTATTCTAGTCTGCATCTCCCCAAGGTAATACATAAAATCTGGCCTGTTAGTGGGCCCTGAGGACAGGGTTGATGACCACTGATTTATACAATATTTATAACAGCAAAAATGACATGTATACATAGGATTTGCCCTGGGACTTTGAGGAGTATGGCTAGCCAAAAACATGTCATGTATAAAAAGTAGATTACAATATGTTGCGCATGTAAAACACAACAGCAATAAATGCGGGCTGATAAAAAATGCGTACTATGTGAAGAGAAAACAATCCACATACTTGGTAAACCGTATATAACCAATGTACAGACATCAGAAAAATAGGCAAGCATCAGTAGTACCCAACGACATTTCGCGAGACCATGCTCGCTCTTCAGGGGTAAATGCTTTACTATATCTGTAAGGCTGGGTTCAAACCTATGCGAATTGGGTGCGGCATACACCGCATCCAATTTGCATAACATTTTTAAATACATTCATTTTAATGAGGCTGGTTCACATATCTGCGGGGCATTCGCACTGCGCATTGCACAAAAAACCTATGCGTTTTCTAGGCATTGCAGTTTGAATTGTCTGCACGTTCTCTTCTATGGGAACGCATCTGATTCACAGATGTGTTCAGTACACTAATTCTCTCCCTGCTCACTACACCCCCCCCCCCCCCCTCTCCCAGGTCAGTTAATCCGCAGCTCCAACAGAGACGAACCGCCGAACAGCTGGTTTTTTTTTTCTCAGAGAAAACAGAGCTGGAATTCGCACCACACAAGTGTGAACCCAGCCTAATACAAGTAGTAAATCAAATGAATGTATGTTGCATAAGATTGGCAGGGAGGTGAGTAATCATCGGGGTCGGAGTGTAGGACCCCATACTCGCCAATGGGCTGGGCCAGGTCACCAGTCACTGATTCCACAGGCGGCGGCGACGACAGCGACAAACATCCAGCATGGGAGTTGAGGAGGCGGAGCAAAAGGTAACCCCCCAACGGGGGAACAACCGGCGCACCGACATGGCTTTAGTGGGTGCAAGTGTCCCTAGAGGCATCACCTTGTCCATAATAATTAACTGCAAAAAATAGTAAGAGTATATATGTATATCAGAAGGACCCAGCAAATACAGGTGAACTTCCTGTAGTAATTAATATGCATGTGACTATACAAGGACCAGCATGAAGTAAGGGCTGGTATGGACTGGGGAACTGAAAGGACTAGGGCTGCAACTAACAATTCATTTCATAATCGATTAGTTGGCCGATTAGGTAATTTCATTTTATTTTTTTGGGCCAATTTGTTGTTGGGCAGATTACAAAGCACAAATTGCCGCAAAAACACATTACATGCTTTTCTGCAGCTTCTCCATTGAAGTATATTAAACCAAAAAACTAAAATAGCACCGTCCTTGCCCTTTCCAAATACGCAGCAGCTGAAAAAATCATGGATGTGAACGTGTCCCATGTAAATGAACTGTAGTGTGTTTCTGCAAAAAGCACCAAAAAACACGGAGGTGTGACCCGGCCCTGAGATGTTTAGTAACATAATGGGGGAAAAAAAAAAAAATTTGTACAAAAAGCGCAAATAATCGCTACTGTAAGGGGTTCATTTTTTACTGTGGAACAGTGAAAGTAAAATTTACAGTAGCAATTTGCTCTTTTTGTACTATAAAGGGTTAATTTTTGTTTATTTTTAACCTCATTATGTTACTGGCCGATTAATCGATTACAATTTTCATAATCGATTAGTTGTCCCCCCCCCCCCCCCCCCCCTGACACATCGCAGCTCCTGAGCTGGACGATGGGGAGCAGCAAGAGGGAACAGGGCCAACCCAAAAACAACCTGCCTATTTACACACGACCAACTGTAGATATGTACCGATATAAATGAATGATGGCTGATAGTGGCAACAGACCAGGTTTTTGGCTAAATGGGTGTCTTCCAGCCGAGTCACATAGAGACATAATGAAAAGGTCTGGTGTCGCCTTAACATCACCTCCATACTGAGTATAATACATATATACATAGGATTCACCCTGGGATTATGAGTGAGGTGAGTTTGGTTAGCCAAAGATGTCATGATTGTATAAAAAGTAGATTTATTACAATATGTTGCGCATGTAAAACACAACAGCAATAAATGCAGGCCGATAAAATATGCATACAATGTGAAAAAACAACCCACACACATGGTTAACGGTATATAACCAATGTACAGACCTCAACAAAATGTGCAAGCATCAGTAGTTCCCGACGACGTTTCACGAGACCTAGAGGTATCACCTTGTCCATAATAAATAACTGCATAAAATATCAGAAAGACCCAGCAAAAATTACACCCCAAAATAGATTCTCCTGAGTATGGCAATACCACATGTGGGAGACTTTTCCACAGTCTGACCACATTTAGAGGCCCAAAATGCAGGGAGCACCATTAGGCGTTCTAAGGGCATAAATGTCAAATCTAATTTGACTACCTATTACACTTTTGTGAGGCACTGATGGGCACTGTAGTGGTACGGATGGGATGGCTGTGAGGATGGATGGATGATTCCTGAAATGGGCACAGAATAGTGCTGTGGGCACTACAGATCCAGCCCACAGCGCTGCTGCACCCGATCTCTCCGCTCACACTGTACCGATTGGTACAGAGAGAGGAACTGAACATGACGCCGGTTTGTTTACAAGTGATCGCTCTATTGTTTGACGGAGCGATCACGTGGTAAACGGCTGCTGTCGGCCATTTACCGTGATCTGTGATGCGCTGGGTCCTCAGGACCCAGCGGTCATGGATACCCCCGTGTGCGCACCCGGGGGGGGGGGGGGGTGCGATTCTGGGAGGATGTCATAGTACGCCCTCAGAGTTATCGAGCCGTGCTGTAGCCATCATTCGGCTATAGCGCGGTTGTTAAGAATCATGGCCAAAGTCAGTTCAGATTCTGGAGGGATCCCGACTTTAATCTCAGGTTCTACTCGGATGTCTTACAGGCAGCTGCTCCCACCCCATCTCCAGTCTGGTACTCCAGTAAGCGCTAGAGGGGCAGAGCAGAGAGCCGGTGACTGATAGTTACTGCTCTCGCCTCACTAAAGACCGAGATCTGTGCGATCCGTGGTCTTTGATCACTCAATTCTCAGTCTTGGAGGTTGCGGGCGACAGATGCAGCATCAGATCGTTGTGTGGTGGGTTTTTTTTTTTTTTTTTTGTGCCTGGAGTTCAGTTTTAATTTCAAACCAAACACCAGGAACACACAGTTGGGGTTATTTTACTAAAACTGGAGAGTGCAAAATCGGGTGCCGCTCTGCATAGAAACCAATCGTTGGCTTCCAAGTTTTATTTCCAAAGCTGAATTGAACAGGCTGAAGTTAGAAGTTGATTGGCTTCCATGCACAGCGGCACCAGATTGTGAGTGCTTCAGTTTTAGTAAATCCCCCTTGGTGTGTCCTGCGTCCCGGCTTCCTCCTCTCATGATCTAGGTCAGCACTTTCCCCTTACTGTTTGGACATGTGATTTGCTAGGGATGCATTTCATGGACTAAAAGGGGGTCTCTAGCAAATGTATCACGCCCCATGTCCAAACAGTAGGGACAGCATTAACATACATTTATAAAGGGAGGATTTGTCCTTTGAAGGTTAAGTTGACGTGTCCTTAAAGTTAGGACCTTACTTGATTTGCATCCCAGTGGCCGCAAACAGTGGGTACAGGAGATGGCAATACTCAAATTATTGCAGTAAATTTGTTTATTTTTTTTGTACAACATTGTTTGGTTTTTCAAATATAAAAGAAGCTCTACCCTAGTGTGGTGTGTGTTTTTTTATTTTTATTTTTTTTATTATACTGACCACGTCAAAATTAGGGCTGCAAGGTTGAGACTGTTTGAGCTTCTTGCTAGCAAGCTGGAGATCTATCTTATGACTTGAATACCTTTTTTTTTTTATGTCCCTTTTGTCTTGCATCTCAGTTCATAACTATTTGTTGACTTTACACTTTGTCTTTTTTAGTTACCGTGTATACTCGAGTATAAGCCGACCCGAATATAAGCCGAGGCACCTAATTTTACCACAAAAAAACTGGGAAAACTTATTGACCCAAGTATAAGCCTAGGGTGTCCATCTGCATGCCTCACTGTGTCCATGATTAGACTGACGTTTAACATGGGAGTCTATGGAAGGGGTGCCCGGCTTTGAAAAATCGTTGCTACCTGGCCGTAGGTCCCCTGGACAACAAACTTTGCACACTTGTAGAGGAAGAGTGGGGCTACATGTGTGCTAAGTTTGGGGTCCAAGGGACCTATGGCCGGCCGGTACCGGGTCCCCAAAGTCCGGGAGATCAGGCGCAAAAAGGTGGCTCGAGTATAAGCCGAGGGGGGGGGGGGGATTTTCAGTAGGGTTGTCCCGATACCGATACTAGTATCGGGACCGATACCAAGCATTTGCGCGAGTACTTGTACTCGCGCAAATGCTCCCGATGCTTCACCCGATACTTTTTTTTTTTTTTTTTGTGGCCGGGGAGGGCGGGATAGGAAAGTGCGGGCGGAGTCTGGCTGAAGAGGGCGGGCACAGTCGGTGGACGGAGTCCGCGGGCGGAGAGCGAGTCCCTCACCTGCAGTTGAACCCGGTAAGCTGGCAGGGGTTCAGGGCGCAGCCGCATCAGGATCGGTGACCGGTGCTGTCACATTCGGCCGCCGTCAGCGGCTGAACGTCCCCACGCCCATCTTGGTACACCCTGCACTCGGCTGCAGTAAGCAGCAGCAGACATCTTGTTACACCCAGCCCGAGCTATATGGGCTGGGTGTAACAAGATGTCTGCTGTTGCTTACTGCAGCCGAGTGCAGGGTGTACCAAGATGGGCGTTGCAGCAGTTTTTTTTTTTTTTTTTTCTTAAATCCTGTGTCATTCCCCCCCCCCCCCCCCCCGCAGCATTTCAGTGCCAGCCACCTATCACTGCCCACAAGTGCCACCTATCACTGCCCACAAGTGCCACCTATCACTGCCCACAAGTGCCACCTATCACTGCCCCCTATAAGTGCCATCGATCCGTGCCCATAAGTGCCACCTATCAGTCCCCATCTTTCAAACTGTCACATGACATTGAAAAAAAGTATCTGTAATCGGTATCGGCAAGTACTTGAAAAAAAGTATCGGTACTTGTACTCGGTCTTAAAAAAGTGGTATCGGGACAACCCTAATTTTCAGCACACAAAAAATGTGCTGAAAAAGTTGGCTTATACTCGAGTATATACGGTACTCTTCTTCCAACGTGGTCCAGGAAGGTCAAAAGGTTGGACACCCCTGTTTTAGATGTTCTTCTAAAGATAGCAGTTCTTAAAGTGGAAGTAAACCCTCGGCTTATACTCGAGTATATACGGTATTACCGCGCAGCAAACCTATCGTTCTGATCTTACTGACAAAGTGCGCATATCGGATTATGGCCCATTACTTTTGATGCACTGAAATTAAAATTGATTAGGATGTGAAGAAACAGTCAGTTGTGTGGTGCTGTGTTGTTTTACAGTATTGTAAAAAAAAAAAAAAAAAACATTGCCTTGTTGTTCATGATGGTAACTTCTGTAAAATGACTGGGTGTTTAGTGCCATATAATATGTTTACCCAGCGTTTCAGGGGTTGTATTAAATGCACATGTAACACATAGCTTTGACTTTCCTTTATTTCAAGGGGTATGAATGTGCATTTTATGCCTTTACACCTATGTTCCTTTTCCCTTGCTGGAGCTTAATTATTATTATTATTTTTTTCATAGGGCGACGTGAAACACTGGCTTGCGTGCGCATTGTACGCAGAGTGCCGGAAAGTCGTCATTCCAACTGTTGGAAGAGGTATCATGGAGGGAAATGGAGTGTCCCTCACTCGTATACTACGTTCAGCCAAACTTAGGTATGAATTTTTATATTTAAAAAAATGCTCTAAACTAATAAAATACATTGGGGTCTATTTGTAAACATTCTCACAATTTTCACCCAAGATTCAACAATTTTTTTCTAATTGGATTCAGTTGAAAACTTATAACTGGACCCCCTAGTATGTGCAGCTCGTAAGCACATTAGCTTCAGGTTTTAATCATACTATAACTTATATTGTCAAATGTGATATACAAGATGATTTTTTTTTTCTTTTGACTCTCCAATAGCCTGATTCAGTTCTTCAATAAAATGAAAAAGTGGATGGACATGTCAAACCTTCCCCAGGAATTCAGAGAGCGAGTAGAACGGCTGGAAAGGAACTTTGAGGTATCTACAGTAATCTTCAAAAAATTTGAACCAATATTCATGGACATGTTTCAAAATCGCCATGAAGAGCCTCCTAGGCTGCCTAGAAGTAGGAAACAAAGGTAAATTGCTTTTCTTCCACTGATAAACAAGTGTGCTGATGGTAAAGTTTGATAGCAGGTGCCTGCTTTTGTGCATTCAATATAAATAAAACCCTCATTTTCTTTCTTGTCCTTGCATTGTACATCTTAGTTGGTGCCTCTTTATCTAACGTACACTTCCAATTCTGCTCACAAGGGGACAATTTTAATGCCTGGGTACTTTAACCACTTAACCTCCTGATTTAGGGCCAATTTTCACCACATGCAGTCCAGTGCGTGGGGTTTTTATTTTATTTTTTCTGCATCAAAAACGCATTGATAGTAGGTTATGGTTTTCAATGGCATGGTTCACACCAGTGCGGTCAGATCCAGGAAAAATAAAGTAGAACGTGCTGCATTTTCTTTAGGGACATTAAAGAGGAGCTGCAATCTGCTCATATAATTTGCAATAAAAACATCTTTGCCATTCTGAAGCTTCCCTCCAATCACTTTGCATATTTTATATTTACTGTGATATGCTGCAGAAATCTCCCTCCACCAAGTCTGGCTGCAACCATTTTAACTGTGGGCAGCTGAAGCCGCTGCCTGTTCACTTCCTGGATTTACATAGACACACCTCCAGCTCTGCAGCTCTCATTGGCAAACTCTCAGGAGAGTGAGAGCCGTGGATGATGGCATTAGTCTAGGCTTTTTACCAGACAAACAGGCTGTATAAGGTATTTACTAGCAGAAAAAAAAAATGTTGCTCTTTCGTCCATGGACCGACACGGCTTCTCTATTGACATGGTGGGTATTATCCGTTAATTAGGAGTGACTAGGCAGAAAACTTGTAAGAAGTGTTGCATCACACCTTCTACAGTACTGCCCAGGGGGCGGACCCTCAGTCTGCATCTCACAGATCAGTTTTTTTTCTGTCTAGCAAGGAGTAGGACATGGCTCCCTTCGGGCCCATTGGTCCGGGGGAAAAAGATATTTTTTTTTGCTACAATTTTTTATTTATTTTTTCTGTTTCCTGCGATCTTCGATCAATTGCTGACTGGGTGACAGGCTGGATCCTCGATCCTTGTAGTCTCCCCAGTTTCGGCCATCGAGCGTGTGCCGACCCTAGCTACGCGCTGGGTTTTCCACAACATGCCCGTCGCTCCATGGGTGGCCGGTGAGCCTACGCTCCAGGGCCTGCATCGGACTGCTCAGCTTCAGCTGACCTTACGGCCGAGTCGCAGCAGCCTGTCGGGTGAGCGTCGCACTCCAGGGCATACATATGATCGTCCCCTTGGGTCCAGTCACAGCATGCCTGGCCAACCGTCACCTTCTGTGCGCGGACGATGATCTGTTTGGAATGTCTTCCAGCATGATACATGCAGGATAGGTAAGTAAACTCCCCTGCCTCGGCTGGGTGATTTGGCTGGACATTCCTGGAGAGACCAAGTAAGTGGTTGTGGCCCCTTTCTTCCCTCTCTCCTTGCCCTTCCCTCCTCCCTGGGCTTCTAGCTAAGGTTGCTGGGGGTCACCTAGGAGGTTCCCCTGGAGCAGGGCTGGCTGTAACTAACATTTAAAAAGATGTCGTGTGTGTGTTTCTTCCCCCCTCCATGCTGTCGGCGGCCATTTTGCGGTGGTCCATGCCGGCTTCGGCCTCTAGTGACTGCCCGGTGGCCATCTTCCTGTGGTTTCGGCGCCATTTTCTTGTAGTTCCACACCCTCTGGCCTCTATCGACTGATCGGCGGCCATGTTTGTAATGATCCAGGCTGTATGTATATATTGCCGTTCGGCCATCTTTTGTGGTCTACGGCTGCTTTGGCCTCTATCTTCGGCTTGGCGAACATTTTCTTAGAGCCCACATTATCTTCCATACAGACGTTTGGCGGCCATTTTGCGTGTCTCCGGCCTCTAGGGTGCATTACACTGGCGCGAGAAATTCACACAAGAAGCACAGATAAGAGAAGCAGACTGACACAGCAGCGGTGGGACAGCATCACAGGCGCAGCACGGCAGCATAGTGGTACCGATCCAAGGGTGGTGAGTCCTCTGGGTGACCCAGCATCTCTGCAGCACAGGAGGGTGGCCTATTGATATCTTGCCTGGAGCCCTGTGGGTGTCAGCGCGTGGTCAGCATGGCATCTGAGCCAGATGTCTTCTCCCCTGAAACACCAGATTTAGCAGCTGGTGCCCCTGAGGTGTCTATGGACGCTATGTCGGCAATCCTAGATGCGTTTGCTGCTAGGGTGGAAGCAGAACACGGGAATACAGGGGGTAGTAAACGCCCCCGTCCCCTGCAAGCTTCTGGGGATAATTCTGATGCAGAACCAGGTCCAGCTACGGCTCAGGGCCCAGATTCTGACGCATCGGAGACTGCAGACCATGACCGGACAGTGAGGATGTCTCCAAGTCCAGGTCAGTACGCGAGATGGCTTTGGTATCTGACCTTATTACTGCAGTGTGGGATACGCTAAAGTTGGAAAATACTGCAGAAGCAGCAGAGACTCCGGTCCACTTTGGGTTTCATAAACCTGCCCGCACTGCTAAGGTGTTCCCTTGTGTGTCTTTTGATAAACTCTTATACAAGGAATGGGAGAACCCACTGAGGGTCTTTACAGCCCCAAAGAGGTTTGCGGTACGGTACCCCTTTTGAGGAGAGTTTTCTGAAGAAATGGACCTCTCCCCCTATAGTGGACCCTCCGGTGTGCAGACTTAATAGAGCCACCACTATTCCAGTAGAAAGGGCTCCTGTTTTCAAGGACCCTGTGGATAAGAAGGCTGAAGCACTCGCTCGCTACCTATACTCAGTGTTAGGCTCGGCAGTACGCCCGGCAGTGGCGGGGGCCCTAGTGTCTCAGACCCTTACTGAATGGGCAAGATTGCTACTCCAGGGGTTAAGGAGCGAGATGCTCCTACTGATGAGATAACATTGGCCAACCAGTTGGTCCAGGGCCTTAGGTTTGTCTGCGAGTCAGACATGGATACTATTCCCTTGCTGTCAAAAGCTTTGGTTTATGCAGTAGCAATATGCCGCCTGATCTGGCTAAAGGGCTGGTCTGCGGACCAGACCTCCAAGAAAGCCCTATTGGATCTGCCTTTTTAAGGGCGACAGACTTTTTGGGGCCTCTATGGATGACATAATCGAGGTTGCCACAGGAGGTAAAAGAACTTTGCTTCCTCAAACTAGCAAGGGTAGGGGCCACGCCAAGGGCCCTCCTTTACTGCACGCAAGCGGTTTTTTCGTCCCCCTAGGGCGACAGGGAAAAAACCCCAGGCCGACAAGGCGCCTGCCCAAGGACAAAAGCGTCCTTGGTCCCGCAAACCCAACAAGACTGTGGACAAATCTGCGTCCGCATGAAGGTCCGCCCCCACCCAGCTCTCGGGTGGGGGGACGTCTTTGCAAATTTGCGACTCAGTGGACAGCTCTAGTCTCCGACAGGTGGGTTTGCGAAATAATCTCCTCAGGCTACAAGATAGACTTTCTCTCGTCCACCGCACAGATTCATCACCTCCAATCTCCAGCTACTACCGACCCGTCGGGAGGCCCTGTATGGGACGGTCCAGGGTCTACTGGAACGCGGGGTAGTTATTCCTGTTCCAGAACAGGGTCAGGGTTTTTACTCAAATCTGTTCATTGTCCCGAAGAAGGATTGGGTTCATCCAATCTTGGATCTCAGAGCCCTCAATTGCTTTGTGAAGGTACAAAGATTTCGGATGGAGTCGGTTCGGTCTGTAGTCACGGCTCTCCATCCGGGGGACTTTCTGGCCTCCTTGGACATCAAGGACGCATACCTGCATGTCCCCATATACTCCAGACACCAGAGGTTTCTGCGATTTGCTATCGGGAAGGACCACTACCAGTTTGTGGCCCTCCCGTTTGGCCTTGCCTCAGCACCCAGGACGTTCACCAAGGTGCTCGCTCCGATTCTGCCACTTCTAAGACAGCGGGGTATCGCGATCATGGGCTACTTGGACGACCTTCTGCTGAAGGCCCCTTCAAGCTCAGAATTAGAGGTAAGCGTGTCCATTACCTGTCAGACTCTTCGAGACTGTGGTTGGATACTAAACACGCAAAAGTCAGTATTGGTGCCCACTCAACGCCTAGTGTACCTGGGGTTGATTCTGTATTCCTCCCTGTGGAGAAGTTGCAGACCCTCCAGGCTGCAGTACGGCAGCTGACTTCCAGGAATTGGTCATCACTCCGTTTTTTGCATGCGAGTGTTAGGCCTCATGGTAGCCTCCTTCGAGGCGGTCCCATATGCTCAATACCACACTCGTGTGTTACAGAAGGAAGTTCTGTCCAGATGGAACAGATGTCCATCATCTCTGGATTATCAAATCCGAGTGAGCCACCTAGTCAGGAGATACCTGGTATGGTGGCTGACCGCACCGGCTCTAATGGCTGGGAAGTCCATTTCTTCCGGTTTACTGGATAGTGATCACGACGGACACCAGCCTTACAGGTTGGGGGGGAGTCTGGGGTGTTCAGTCGGCGCAAGGTCGCTGGACCCCAGAGGAAGCCCTCCTGCCGATCAATGTCCTGGAAATCCAGGCGATCAGGCTGTGCCTCTTCAAATGGTCTCAGAGACTGCAAGGGCGTCCAGTCAGGATCCAGTCAGACAACGCCACAGCAGTGGCATATGTCAATCATCAAGGAGGAACAAGAAGCTCAGCTGCAGCATCGGAGGTCGCTCGCATCCTGAAGTGGGCAGAGAAGAGCGTACCGGCACTGTCGGCCGTTTACATTCCGGGTGTGGAAAACTGGCAGGCGGACTACCTGAGCCGCCAGATGCTGGACCAGGGAGAATGGTCCTTCCACCCAGAGGTGTTCCAACTCCTCTGCCAAAGATGGGGCACACCAGACGTAGATCTTCTGGCTTCCCGACTCAATCGGAAGGTATTGAGGTTTGTGGCTCGGAAACTGTCGTCCTAGGAAGCTTTATTACTGCACTTGGAAGGCCTACATCTCCATGTGTGAGGAAATGAAATGGCATCCGCGTACTTATTTGGTTTCCAGAATCCTGCTGTTTTTACAGCATGGGGTGGACCAAAGGCTTGCCCGAAGTACGATTTAAGGGACAGATATCTGCCCTGGCTGTTTTTTTTTCAGCGACCCCCCCCCCGGCAACTCACTCTCTCGTGAGTACATTTGTGCAGGGGGTTCGACATGTGGCCCGTCCCCCGCTACCTCCGTGAGACTTGAACCTGGTCCTCTCGGTGCTTCAGAAGGCACCGTTTGAGAATATTAGAGATATTCCCCAGTTGACACTTTCTCAGAAAGTGGTCCTTTTTTGGTGGCTGTTACGTCAGTTAGACGAGTCTGAGCTGGCAGCCTTGTCCTGCAAGGCTCCAATTTGATTTTCCAGAAGGATAAGGTGGTGCTGCGGCTGCAGCCTTCCTTTCTGCCGAAAGTGGTTTCGGCTTTTCATCTCAACGAAGACCTTGTACTTCCATCCTTGTGTCCTCATCCACTCATCCGTTGAATCCTAAGAAGTCGGCGTTGCATGCCTTGGACGTTGTCCGAGCTTTGAGAGTATACCTATCTGCTACTTCCCTGTTCCGGAAGTCAGACTCGCTGTTTGTTTCGGTGGCTGGTCCCAAGAAGGGCCAAGCAGTCTCGTCGGCCACCATCTCTAGGTGGATCCGACAGTAATCCAGGCTTACGCCTTAAAGGGTCAAGCGCCCCCCTTTCCGGTCACAGCGCATTCGACCAGGGCAGGCTTTCCGACATCAAGCGTCTGTTTCCTAATTATGTAAAGCGGCGACTTGGTTGTCCGCTCACACTTACACATCAACCTTGTAGAATTTTGTGAATCTTCGGATGCCTCTTTCGGCCGCAAGGTTTTGCAGGCGGCTGTTTAGAGTTGCAGCTCCTCCGTTGGAGTGCTGTTTTGTGTTTGGGGTGAAGTTTATTTTTATGCTGTTACCACCCCTCGTTTTTTCTCTGACACTGCTTTGGGACGTCCCACTATGTCAATAGAGAAGCTGTGTCGGTCCATGGACGAAAGAGTAAATAGGATTTTTTACTCACCGTAAAATCCTTTTCTCTGAGTCCATGGACCGACACAGCACCCACCCCTCAAGTTTTTGTACTGCTTTTTTTGACGAACTGATCTGCAAGATGCAGACTGAGGGGATATACCCAGAGGGTCCGCTCCCTGGGCGGTACTGTAGAAGGTGTGATGCAACACTTTTTTTACACGTTTTTCTGCCTAGTCACTCCTAATTAATGGATAATACCCACTATGTCAATAGAGAAGCTGTGACGGTCCATGGACTCCGAGAAAAGGATTTTACAGTGAGTAAAAAAATCCTATTTTTACTATCCAAAGTTAAAACAATAAGGGTAGAAGATTTACTAGATGGAAAGATGAAAAAATGACTAAGACCCCCATACGCACTATTAGATTTTCTGCAGATTTTTGTCTTCAGATTTGTCAAACCTAGGGCTGCAACTAACGATTATTTTCATAATCGATTAGTTGGCCGATTTTATTGTTTCGATTAATCGGTTAATAACCGTAAAAAAAAAAAAAATTGGCCAATTTTTTGGGCAGATTAAAACACAAATTGCCGCAAAAACACATAATTACATGCTTTTCTGCAGCTTCTCCATTGAAGTATATTGGACCAAAAAAACAAAATAGCACCATTTTGCGTTTAAAAAAAGTCCTTGCACTTTCCAAATACGCAGCAGCTGAAAAAAATCATGGATGTTAACGTGTCCCATAGGAAACCATGTAAATGAACTGTACGGTAGTGTGTTTCTGCATAAAGCACCAAAAAACCCACAGAGGTGTGACCCAGGCCTGAGATGTTTAGTAACATAAGGGGTTAACAAAGAGCAAATAATCACTGTAAGGGGTTCATTTTTTACTGTGGGACAGTGAAAGTATTATTTTGGGTAGCAATTTGCTCTTTTTGTACTATAAAGGGCTCATTTTCGTTTTTTTTTTATTTTTTTTAACCCCATTATGTTACTGGCCGATTAATCGATTATGAAATTAATCGATTACTATTTTCATAATCGATTAGTTGTCTCGGCCCTAATCAAAACCATATAATATGAGGTCGAACCTTAAGAGTTTCAATTTGTATGCAATCAGGCAGGCCCTTGCACTACATGGTTTTGGTAAATCTGAAGACCATAATCTGCAGAAAATCTAATAGTGTTCATGGTGTCTGAAAGCCCGCTTTAACCACTTAAGCCCCGGACCATTTGGTAGCTAAAGGACCAGAGGTGAATTCAGAATTTTGCACTGCGCTGCTTTAACTGTAAATTGTGCGGACATGCAATGTTGTACCCAAACGAAATTTGCGTCCTTTTCTTCCCACAAATAGAGCTTTCTTTTAATGGTATTTGATTGCCTCTGCGATTTTTATTTTTTGCGATATAAACGGAAAAAGAGCGAAAATTTTGAAAAAAAGATATTTCTCAAGTCGTCTTCCAGGACGGCACAATGAGAGATGACTGGCTCCACCTGACAGGAAACACAATCAATTCAAAGAGGTTAAAGCACCCGCCCCTCCCCGTGCTCCTCAGTTCTTGATTGTGTTTCCCCACAGCGAAACCGTTTATTTTTTTCCCACAGACTGAAGGCCTGGGGCTGGAAGTCCCCCCCCCCCCCCCCCCCGGGAGCTGAGCCGAATGCCTGGGAAGCCTCTGGGCCTAGCAGGACTCTATTGTCCGTCCTGGGGGGGTATCCCATTTCTCTTCTCAGGGAGGGCAGTAGAAGAGCCTCCCTGAGCACTGAAGGACCCTAGGTGCTGGGCTGTACCTGGGACTTCAGGGGCCATCTATCCTCCTTCCTCCCCCCTACCTGTCTGGGCGTCCTTTCTGGAGGGGGGGGCTGGCAGGTCCCTCCGGTAATCCCCGCTCGCGCGGGCCGCTCGTTCTATGGCGCCGCTCTATGCAGGAGCGTATGATTGCGGCGCCATCTTCCCGGAGTCTGGGACATTCGTCCTCTAGCTTCAGGGATGACGCCATCACGCGTCGCGTCATTTCCGGTCTCCGGCAAAATGGCGACTGCCGGCGTCTGCTTACCGGCATTAACAGCGGAGGGACGCCAGGAAGAGAGGCGCCCTTTTTCACTCCAGTGCCTCTGCAGTGACTTGCTCATCACACCTAAGCGGCAGGGAACATGAGGAGAGGCCGACCACGGCCGCGGCTGCAGAGGAGACCACAGGGGGTGAGTCAACCCAGCCAGCAGGGGTCATGATGGGGGAGGGTACCCCGACTCTTTCCCCTTGCCTGTCACAGGGTTCTTTCTAAATGCATTCCTGTGTACTCTTACATTGCAGGTGAGGACGTCACTGCCCAAGGGGTTGCTAGTCGTTCCTCTAGAGCCCCTGCCCGCTCCAAAAGATGCAGCAACTGTAATGAGAAATTACCTTCAACCCATTCCAAGCCCTTCTGCTTCAAGTGTATCCAGAAGCTGGCGGGGAAGGAAACATCTCAGGTTATGAGAGACTTTCTCTCTGTCCAAACCCAGATGCTTGCCACCCTTAAGGATTTTCAAGCCTCCCTTAAGGCTAAAGAACCAGAGGAGTTCCTCCTCAACCAGATTAGGGAGAGGACACCCAGAATCCCTGAGATCCCTCCTGTCTCAGGACTCAGAGGCAGAAGAAGACTCGGAGATCCCTGATCAGGGACTTTCCGATGAGGGCCTGGTAGATAGTCAGGCTGAGGAGGAGGAAGAGGGCTCTAGGTCAGGAAGACACATCTTCTCAGCTGACAACATGTAAGGCCTCCTTGGTGCAATCTACGCCTCTGAAGAAATTCAGGAGCCGACTACAGGTGATAGGTAGCGCAGTCCAGGGGAGTCCTAGACTCTCCTACCTACATGTCCCGATCTCGGAGCAGGTATCTGCACAGGATAGATTGTACCGAGGCCTGGTAAGGGCCCAACCCAGAGCCATTCCGGTTCATCAGACTCTCAAAGATGTGATCCTTTGAGAGTGAAAGGAACCTGAGAGGAAGCTTCTGAAGTATAAAACTTGGAAGCGTAGGTGTCCTTTTAAGGGGGAGGATGAGGAGAAATTCTTTAAAGTTCCCAGATTGGATGCCTCTTTGGCACAGGTGTCAAAGCAATCCGACCTCTCCTTTGAGGACGCGGGTAATATCAAGGAGAGGTTCCATGGTGTAATGGTTAGCACTCTGGACTCTGAATCCAGGGATCCGAGTTCAGATCTCGGTAGGACCTTCCTTTGATGGATCGCCGTACTGAGACGACCTTGCGTAGAGCCTGGGAAGCCAATGCGGCAGCAATGAGCCCCGCGTTGGCTTCAGCTTGTATAGCTAGGAACGCGGATACATGGATAGCCAAGCTAATAGGACATGTTTCCCGTGTGTCCAAGTCCAGGGGAGTCCTAGACTCTCTACAGGTGATAGGTAGCGCAGTTCCAGGACCCGCTTATGTGGACTCCCATTGGAGGGCTCCCTCCTTTTTGGTACAGGGCTTGATCAAGCTCTGTCAAGATCTACTGATAAGGGCAAGAAGTTTCCCACCAAACCTAAAAGGGACCAAAAAAGAATTTTCGAGGCCCTCAGGGTAGAAACCGCTTCTCAAGCAAGAAGCCTGCCGGTAATAGGAAGTGGGGCGTTGGGAAGGATAAACCGAAAGGAAGTATCCTCTTTTCCAACCAAAAATCAAATGAAAAGGACTTGAAGTGACGTGAGGGTAGGCGGGAAGACTTTCCCAATTCCTTTCCAGGTGGGAGAGTATTACTCAGAGCCCTCATATTCTCAACATTATAAGAGAGGGTTACAGGCTGGAGTTTCTTCACCCCCCCCCCCCCCCCTCAAAGTTCCTATTAGCATTTACTAATTAATTTTTTTTTTTGGACAGAAAAAAGGCCAACAGGCATCTAGAGCAATCCATATCTAGATGGATCAGACAGACAATCTCCATAGCTTATGACCAGGCTGGTAAGACAGCCCCGAAAGTTAAAGCTCATTCTACTCGCTCTTTGGCAACCTCCTGGGCAGAAAGAGCCGGAGCTTCGGTGGAACAGATCTGTAAAGCTGCGACTTGGTCAAGCCAGAATACATTCTAAGGCATTACAGAGTGGAGTTGCTGTCACCTCAGGACCTGTCCTTTGGTAGAGAGGTCCTGCAAGCAGTCGTCCCACCCTAAGGTAGGCCTGAAGCTACTTGCTTCTCTCTCATTGTGCCGTCCTGGAAGACGACTTGAGAAAGTGACCAGTTACACTTACCGGTAACGGTGTTTCTGGGAAGTCTTCCAGGACGGCAGGCCTACTTCCCACCGCTTTGGTTGATACATTGGTTTGTATAGAGTTATTTGGGTGTGTGTTTTCTCTCTCGTGCACTGGTGTGGGTCTGTACTTTATCATAACTGAGGAGCACGGGGAGGGGCGGGTGCTTTAACCTCTTTGAATTGATTGTGTTTCCTGTCAGGTGGAGCCAGTCATCTCTCATTGTGCCGTCCTGGAAGACTTCCCAGAAACACCGTTACCGGTAAGTGTAACTGGTCACTTTTTCTACTTTTTTGTTATAAGAAAAATCGAATAAACTCAATTGTAGTCATACATTTAGGCCAAAATGTATTCAGCCACATGTTTTTAGTAAAAAAAATGTCAATAAGCGTATATTTATTGGTTTGCGCAAAAGTTATAGAGTTTACAAACTAGGGTACATTTTCTGAAATTTACACAGCTTTAAATTTATGACTGCCTATCTCATTTCTTGAGGTGCTAAAATGACAGGGCAGTACAAAACCCCCCCAAATGACCCCATTTTGGAAAGTAGACACCCCAAGGAAATTGCTGAGAGGCATGTTGAGCCCATTGAATTTTTTATTTTTTTGTCCCAAGTGATTGAATAAAAAAAAAAAAAAATTACAAAAAGTTGTCACTAAATGATATAATGCTCACACATGCCATGGTTATATGTGGAATTTCACCCCAAAATACATTTTGCTGCTTCTCCTGAGTACGGGGATACCACATGTGTGGGACTTTTTGGGAGCCTAGCCGCGTACGGGACCCCGGAAACCAAGCACCGCCTTCAGGATTTCTAAGGGCGCAAATTTTTGATTTCACTCCTCACTACCTATCACAGTTTCGAAGGCCATAAAATGCCAAAATCGCACAAACCCCCCCCCCCAAATGACCCCATTTTGGAATATAGACACCCCAAGCTATTTGCTGAGAGGAATGGCGAGTATTTTACAGCTCTCATTTGTTTTTGAAAATGAAGAAAGAGAAAGAGAAAAAAAAATATATATATATATATATATATATATATATATATATATATATATATATATATATATATATATATATATTTATTTAATTTTTTTTAAATTTTCAAAACTTTGTGACAAAAAGCGAGATCTGCAAAATACTCACAATACCTCTCAGCAAATAGCTTGGGGTGTCTACTTTCCAAAATGGGGTCATTTTGGGGGGTTTTGTGCCATCTGGGCATTCCATGGCCTCCGAAACTGTGATAGGCAGTGAGAAGTGAAATCAAAAATTTACACCCTTAGAAAGCCTGAAGGCGGTGCTTGGTTTTTGGGGTCCCGTACGCGGCTAGGCTCCCAAAAAGTCTCACACATGTGGTATCCCCGTACTCAGGAGAAGCAACAAAATGTATTTTGGGGTGTAATTCCACATATGCCCATGGCATGTTTGAGCAATATATCATTTAGTGACAACTTTGTGCAAAAAAAAAAATTGTCGTTTTTCCGCAACTTGTGTCAACATATAAAATATTCCATGGACTCGACATGCCTCTCAGTATATAGCTTGGGGTGTCTACTTTCCAAAATGGGGTCATTTGGGGGGGGTTTTGAACTGTTCTGGCATTTTATACACAACATTAGGAAGCTTACATCCACTCTTCTAACCACTTGAAGACAAAGCCCTTTTTGACACTTTTTGTTTACATGAAAACATTTTTTTTTTTTTTTTGCAAGAAAATTACGTTGAACCCCCAAACATTATATATATTTTTAAAGCAAAGGCCCTACAGATTAAAATGGTGGGTGTTGCATTTTTTTTTCCTACACAGTATTTGCGCAGCGATTTTTTCAAACGCATTTTTTGGGTTAAAAAATACACTTTTTTTAATTTTAATGCACTAAAACACACTATATTGCCCAAATGTTTTATGAAATAAAAAAGATGATCTTAGGCCGAGTACATAGATGCCAAACACGACATGCTTTTAAAATTTCGCACAAACGCGCATTGGCGACAAACTACATACATTTTTAAAAGCCTTTACAGGTTACCCCAGTAGAGTAGAGTTTTTGGGAACCCTAAACTGCTGGGGACGCTAGTATAGATCTGATCAGATATTGATCTGTTCAGATACTATACCACTAAGGGGGGTGTATGCTTCACGCGTGGGTGTTAGCGTTACTGGCACTAACCTGACGCTGCCTGGGGTGTGACTCAGACCCTCTCTGACGCTAAAACCTAATTGATATCACCCGCCGGGCGATCAGGGGCTTAAACCTTTATTGGGTTATATACACGGCGGGTGCCCTGACACTATAAAAAGCAAACTAACTAACCAGCGTCACCCGTAACACTTATATGGTGATCACTGGTGAAAGGGTTAACTAGGGGCAATCAGGGGGTTAAAACCTTTATTAGATAATATATGGGGGTACCTGACGCTATAAAAACCTGCGGCGAACCTAAAAAAAATTACCAGCTACCGATCTGCATCACCGACACTAAGACAGCGTTTAGAAAAACGATCGCTTAGTGACATTGGTGATAGGGGGTGAAAGGGTTACCTGGGGGGCGATCAAGGGGGTTAAACCTTTATTAGATAATATATTGGGGTACCTGACGCTATAAAAACATGCGGCGAACCTAAAAAAAATTACTGGCTGCCGATCGGCATCACTGACGCTAAGACAGCGTTCAGAAAAATGATCGCTAAGCGACAGTGATAGGCGGTGAAAGGCTTATCTGGGGGGCGATCAGGGGGTTAAACCTTTATTAGGGGGGGTTAGGGGGCTACACTGGACCTAAGACTAAACTTTGGTGACACTTTTACAGTCACAAATGTCACTGATTGCAGTGATCACTAAATAAATGGTCACTGCAATCAGTGACACTGTGACTGGGGGCTGGGGGGGTGATCTGGGGGGGCCTGGGGGGGCGATTTATGTCCCTATGTGTCCTGGTGTCAGTGTAGTGTTGTGTGCACTGACCTGATATCTTCTCTTGTACGGCGCTCGGTATATGTGAGCGCCGCACCAGAGATGACATCACTTCCTCCTGCTCCCTCTGTCTGACACAGACAGAGGGGGCATTTCCATTCGCCGGGAGCGATCGCGAGGGGGTGGCCAGAAACAAATGGATGCCCCCTCATCCCGGAACGCTCCCGGACACTTGGCCACCGCTCACTGTACAGAAGGGGGGTCCGATTGGACCCCCCAACTATACAAAGGCAATCACGTATGCTCTACGTGATTGTGCTTGTCGGTGCCATTCTGCCGACGTATATATACAGTGAGCGGTCGTTAAGTGGTTAAGGTTGACATCATTATGGTTCAGAAAAAAGCACTGTAACACAGTGGAAAGCACCAAAAACGCGCATGCAGAAAAGCACCCGGAACGCATCCAGACTTCATTTTTATGGTGGGAACTGGCCCTTGGCCCCCTTCCTGACCAGGCCGTTTTTTGCGATGCAGCACTGCATTACTTTAACCACTTCGTGCCCGGGCTATAAGCAAAAGACGTCCGCAAAGCGGTCGTCAATTGCTGATAGGACGTCCATAGACGTCCTCTTGTTTACTTCCGCGATGCGCGCCACCGCGGGCGCGCGTCGGGGAAAAACTGTGCCCGCCGTGTCAGGCGAGTGCCGATGCGCGTGCCTGGTGACCGCGATGTCCGCCAGGTATGAGCGATCGGCTGTCACAGAGCCAGGGACGTGGATCTCTGTGTGTAAACACAGAGATCCACGTCCTGTCAGGGAGAGGAGACGGATGGTGTGTCCCTTGTACATAGGGACAACCATCAGTCACCTCCCCCAGTCAGTCCCCTCCCCCCCCACAGTAAGAACATCTAGCAGGGAACATATTAACCCCTTGATCGCCCCCTAGTGGTTAACCCCTTCCCTGCCAGTCACATTTATACAGTAATCAGTGCATATTTTTAGCACTGTTCGCTGTATAAATGTGAATGGTCCAAAAAATGTGTCAAAAGTGTCCGATGTGTCCGCCGTAATGTCACAGTCACAAAAAAAAATTGCAGATCGACGCCATTACTAGTAAAAAAATAAATTAAAAAATAATTTTAAAAAAATCATAATTCTATTCCCTATTTTGTAGGCGCTAAAACTTTTGCGCAAACCAATCACTATACACCTATTGCGATTATTTTTTTTTTTTTTTTTTTTTTTTTTTTTTACCTAAAATATGTAGAATACGTATCGGCCTAAACTGAGGAAAAAAATAGTTTTTTGAAAAAAAAAATGGGATATTAATTATAGCAAAAATTAAAAAATATTGTGTTTTTTTTTTTTTTTTTGTTTTTTTTTTCAAAATTGTCGCTCTATTTTTGTTTATAGCGCAAAAAATAAAAACCGCAGAAATGATCAAAGACCACCAAAAGAAAGCTCTATTTGTGGGGAAAAAAAGGACGTCAATTTTGTTTGGGAGCCACGTCGCACGACCGCGCAATTGTCATTCAAAGCGTGACGGCGCTGAAACCTGAAATTTCGGCTGGGCAGGAAGGGGGTTATGTGCCCAGTTGTCAAGTGGTTAACTGACCATTGCACGGTCTTGCAACGCTGTACCCAAATTAAATTGCTGTGTGTGTGGGTTTTTTTTTTTTTTTTCACAAATAGAGCTTTCTTTTAGTGGTATTTGATCACCTCCGGTTTTTTGTTTTTGCGCTATAAACAAAAAACGGCAATTTTGAAAAAAAAAGCCAATTAAAAAATAAAAAAAAATAAATCACATTTCTTCATCCATTTAGGCCAATATGTATTCTGCTACATATTTTTGGTAAAAAAAAAATCCCAATTAGACCCCTTTCGCACTGAAGCGGTTTGCAGGCACTATTGCACTAAAAATAGCGACTGCAAACTGACCCTAAACAGCGGCTGCTGTTTCTCCAGTGTGAAAGCCCGAGGGCCTTCACACTGGAGCGGTGCGCTGGCAGGACCGCTCAAAAAGTCCTGCAAGCAGCATCTTTTTGGAGCGGTGTGTTTACCGCTCCTTTCCATTGAAAGCAATGGGAAACCGTGGCTATACCGCCGGCAATGCGCCTCTGCAGAGGCGCATTGCGGACGGTATTAACCCTTTTTCGGCCTCTGGCAGGGGTTAAAACCGCAATGCTAGCGGCCAAATACCGACGCAATTCCGACGGTATAGCGCCGCTAAAAATAGCGGCGCTATACTGCCAGCACACCTCCCGCCCAGGTGTGAAAGGGGCCTAAGTGTATATGGATAATGGATCGGTGTTCCGGTCTCTACTGACATGTCAATTTGCCTTGTTTTCATAGGTAGACTGCCTTTCTGCCTGTGTACCGAATGATTAGCGAGTCCCGGCAGACATCGGGTTTGTGAGACCCGCTGTGTATACACAGTGGGCGCGAGCCGCAGGCGGCACGCACTCGCGCCCCATACCAGAAGCACGTGTGTGTGTATAATAAAATATACGCACGCACGCACACGCACGCACGTGCGATCCTGCACAGCACGGATGCTCTATAGCAGTAAATCTGCTGTGGGGTGGTCGGAAAGTGGTTAAATTCAAATGGTAGCTTTAATTCTTTATTAAAAGTAATGGGGTGCCTAGCCATATGCTTACAGTGTCTGCTGAAAGGAGGGTCAGCTCAAGATTTACGTTATATGCAGAGATCATGTGTCTAGGCATTCTCTTGTAATCTGTATGTGTGGTGTAATAATGCAAGACCTTTTTTGCTGGGGTTTTTTTTTTTTTTTTTTCTAACCCCCTTCCTGCCTTTAGTAAAATGACAGCCGGACAGGAGCACTGTTCTGGAAGGACGTCGCATGACGTCCTCCCAGAACGCGCCTCTAGCAGGGCTGCGCAATGGCGGGGATCTGTCACCATCATTTCACATGGATTGCTTGTTTGTGTGTCCTGCTAAATTATTGTGAGAGCAATACAATTTTACACAATGCTTAATCGTTGAATCTTCTTTTTACGTTCTGTTTTTAAGGAAGTTACAGTGTAATGTTAAAGATCTCTTCAACTTCTGTTGGACTCTATTTGTATATGCAAAGGGTAAGTGCATGTTGTATTTAAAAAATATTGCAAGTTGTATTTAATGAATTTTGGTTTTGATAGAATTTGTTCAGGTTTTTTTTGCTACCAGATACAGTGCCTTGCGAAAGTATTCGGCCCCCTTGAACTTTTCATCCTTTTGCCACATTTCAGGCTTCAAACATAAAGATATAAAATTTAAATTTTTTGTGAAGAATCACCAACAAGTGGGACACAATTGTGAAGTGGAACGAAATCTATTGGATATTAAACTTTTTTAGCAAATAAAAAAACTGAAAAGTGGTGCGTGCAAAATTATTCGGCCCCTTTACTTTCAGTGCAGCAAACTCACTCCAGAAGTTCAGCGAGGATCTCTTAATGATCCAATGTTGTCCTAAGGCTGGGTTCACACTGATACGACACGACATTCATCCGACTTTCATCCTACTTTGCTCTGCGACATCAGTCCTACATTGGTCCGACATTCATGAACAGGATACTACTTTGGTCCGACATTGTGCTAGTCTGACTTGTCCTTTGACCAATCAAAACAATCCTAGTGTGAGATAAATTCCTTTTTTACTGCTGCTGTAATCACCATGTCGGATGTCAAATGTCGGATGGTTAGGACAAGGATCCTACTTTGATCCGACTTCAATGATATTCAATGGGCTGAAGTAGGATCAAAGTCGGACAGAAGTAGTACAGGGAGCATTTTTAATGTCGGACCGACTTGTGTCGGACCAGTTAAGACGGCTCTCACAGGGAAACATTGATTTTCACACGTCATGCGACATGAGCTCCTAATGTCGAAGCGTTTGTCGGACCAGTGTGAACCAGGCCTCAATGACTGATGGTGATAAATAGAATCCACCTGTGTGTAATCAAGTCTCTGTATAAATGCACCTGCTCTCTGATAGTCTCAGCGTTCTGTTGAAAGCGCAGAGAGCATCATGAAGACCAAGGAACACACCAGGCAGGTCCGTAATACTGTTGTGGAGAAGTTTAAAGCCGGATTTTGGATACAAAAAGATTTCCCAAGCTTTAAACATCCCAAGGAGCACTGTGCAAGCGATCATTTTGAAATGAAAGGAGTATCAGACCACTGCAAATCTACCAAGACCTGGCTGTCCCTCTAAACTTTCAGCTCAGACAAGGAGAAGACTGATCAGAGATGCAGCCAAGAGGCCCATGATCACTCTGGATGAACTGCAGAGAACTACAGCTGAGGTGGGAGAGTCTGTCCACAGGACAACAATCAGCCGTACACTGCACAAATCTGGCCTTTATGGAAGAGTGGCAAGAAGAAAGCCATTTCTCAAAGATATCCATAAAAAGTCCCGTCTAAAGTTTGCCACAAGCCACCTGGGAGACACACCAAACATGTGGAAGAAGGTGCTCTGGTCGGATGAAACCAAAATCGAACTTTTTGGCCACAATGCAAAACGATATGTTTGGCGTAAAAGCAACACAGCTCATCACCCTCAACACACCATCCCCACTGTCAAACATGGTGGTGGCAGCATCATGGTTTGGGCCTGCTTTTCTTCAGCAGGGACAGGGAAGATGGTTAAAATTGAGGGGAAGATGGATGCAGCCAAATACAGGACCATTCTGGATGAAAACCTGTTGGAGTCTGCAAAAGACCTGAGACTGGGACGGAGCTTTATCTTCCAACAAGACAATGATCCCAAACCTACAGCAAAATCTACAAAGGAATGGTTCACAAACGTATCCAGGTGTTAGAATGGCCAAGTCAAAGTCCAGACCTGAATCCAATCGAGAATCTGTGGAAAGAGCTAAAAACTGCTGTTCACAAATGCTCTCCATCCAACCTCCACTGAGCTCAAGCTGTTTTGCAAGGAAGAATGGGCAAGAATTTCAGTCTCTCGATGTGCAAAACTGATGGACATACCCCAAGCGACTTGCAGCTGTAATCGCAGCAAAAGGTGGCTCTACAAAGTATTAACGCAAGGGGGCCGAATAATTTTGCACGCCCCACTTTTCATTTTTTTTTTTTTTTTTTTTTTTTTTTTAGTTAAAAAAAGTTTCAAAAATCCAATAGATTTCGTTCCACTTCACAATTGTGTCCCACTTGTTGGTGATTCTTCACAAAAAATTAAAATGTTATATCTTTATGTTTGAAGCCTGAAATGTGGCAAAAGGATGAAAAGTTCAAGGGGGCCGAATACTTTCGCAAGGCACTGTAACTTGATAAACAAAGATTTATGCAACTCGGTGCTTGTTTAAAAAAAAAAAAAAAAACCCCAGCCTGAACAGAAAATGTAATTTTTTTTTTTTCTTTGTATATGAAACCATCAAGGTGCGTTACTGCTAAGTCCTTATAGATTGTACATGATTTTGTGTCCTTTTTTCTTTCTTAGGAAATTTTAGTCTGATTGGCGATGATTTGGTTAACTCTTATCACTTGCTTTTGTGCTGCCTGGATTTGCTTTATGTTCATACTTTGCAGTGTCCCCATAAGGATGACCTTCTGAATCCATCATTTACAGGTAGGTCTTCTAAATGTAGACCATTCATCAGCTAATAGGACCAACTTTTTGATTGTGGCCTTGTACATTTTGTGTGGGGAAAGTGTTTTAGGTAATGTCTTAGAGTGCGTTCACACTGGGGTGGGCGGGCGTTGACCGTAAAACGCCAATAGTTTTAGCGCGGCGCTTTTAACCCCGCTAGCTGCCGATGAAGGGGTTATATATGCCAGTGTAGTGCCGCTGCCGAAGCGCTTTGCAGGTGTGCAGCGGAGCCGTTTTTCAGGCGCTTTACAGAGCTATTAGAGCTGCTAAGGTAAGAATTGATAAATGTCCCACTCTGTGCAAAGTTGTTAGAGTAGCTAAAAATAAAGATTTAGGGTACTTTCACACTAAGGCGGCGCGGGCATTGGCGGTAAAGTGCCGCTATTTTTAGCGCCGCTTTACCGTCGTATTTGACAAGATTTTCGGCCACTAGCGGGGCGTTTTTAACTCCCGCTAGAGTCCCGGCAAAGGGTTAAAACCGCCCGCAAAATGCTGCTGCGGCATGTTATCTTTAAAACATGTAACTTTAACAGAGTTGAACAGCCCCGCCCAGGGGGCGGTCCCTCCGTACATAACCCTCCTACCTACAGCCAGCAGCCTCCGTGTTGGTGTTTTTTTTTTTTTCCTGCCTAGCAGAGAAGGACTTGGCTCCCTTTTGAGCCCAGAGTCCTGAAGAAAGGTGTGTGTTTTTTTTATTTTTTTTTTTGGTGTTTTTTTTATTTTTTTTTATTTTTTTTGTGATATCCTTTCATCTGCCGGCTGGGCGACAGGCTGGATATTATAGATCCTTGTAGTCTTCCCAGTTCCGGCCAGCGAGCGTGCCAGTCCCTAGCTTAGCGCTGGTTTTCTGTCACGACGTACAGAGTCCTGAAGGATTTTTGGATATCTTCTATCAACTGTCGGCTGGGCGACAGGCTGGATATATAGATCCTTGTAGTCTTCCCAGTTCCGGCCTTCGAGCGTGCCAGTCCCTTGCTTCGGGCTTGGTTCTGACCACGACATACCCCATGGCTCCAGGGGTGGCCGATGTGCACATGCTCCGGGGTCCACATATGACTGGGCTGCTTGTTGCCTCACTCACAGTGGATCAGGCAGACAGCTACTCCGTTCCATCGGTTGTGGGTCTGTCAGGGACGTGCCAGCTTGTCCTCGCAAGGACAGGTAAGTACGATTCCTCCTGTCTCGGCAGGATGGAACAGCTGTGCATTCCTGGGATTTAGGGGTTCTCCTGTCCTCCCTTTCCCTGCACTCTGTCGCCCTTTCCCCTCCAGCCTTAGGGCCGCTGCTTCCGGGGTGTACCTGTGGGGGGGCTCAGAGTCCCTGTGGGGCGCCAGGGTCCGCTTTCTGTGAGGGCGGTCTGTCTCCTATGAAGTCTCTGCAGGCCTTCTCGTCCACATCCCTGGCCTCGAGCGCCATTTTTTACGGCACTGACGCCATTTTTAGTGGGGTGTGTGTGTTGGTTTGTTTGTTTTTCCTCTATTTAAACTTCCATTTGTGGCCATTTTCTCGTAGCCGCCCTGTGGCGCAGGTCGGTATTGTGGGCGGCCATTTTCTTGTGGTCCGCGCCCTTTTATATCTGAGGCATCTGGCGGCCATTTTGGGGTGGGTTTGGCCTCTAGCACTGGCTTCTGAACAGCGCAGTTTCTTCTCAGTTTTTTTTTTATCACACGCGCTGTGTAATAATACAAGGCGGGCAGCAGTGCTGAGCGGTCTCCTGGGTGGTGAGTCCCCTGGGTTACCCCCCCCCCCCCCCACTCAGTGCAGCATGGAGGGTGGACTTTTTTTGTGTGTTTCACTTGGTCCCTGAGGGCCGTCAGTGGACGTTTTATGGAGTCAGTATGTGACCTTTCTTCCCCATACATTGCCAGAGGCAGCAAATGTTGCCCCTACACCTGCGGTTTCCATGGATATGTTGTAG
Organism: Rana muscosa; assembly: GCA_029206835.1. Lineage (NCBI taxonomy): Eukaryota > Metazoa > Chordata > Amphibia > Anura > Ranidae > Rana > Rana muscosa. The sequence goes on from CM055128.1 coordinate 78,235,952, forward strand.
ATAGTCCTGGAACCTTTTTGTTGCCAAGGTAGAAACGGAATGCGGGCATAAGGGGGGTAAGAAAGCGCCCCCCTCCCCCTCGCAATCTTCTGGGAAGTGTTTGTCAGTGCACTTCTGATGCTGTGAGGGACACTCTCCAGCTGCGAATGCAGCTGGGACTTCCGCAGAGGACTCTGTCTCCCTTAGGTCACACAAATCTACCCGCTTTGTGACGTTTTTTCCTTATGTTACTTTCTTTGATAGTACATACATAAGGAATGGGAACGGCCGCAGAGGTCCTTGTGGTCCCCCAGCGCATGGCGGTCCGTTATCATACGGGACCCTTCTGAATGCTGGGGTCAGTGTTGCGACCTATATATGGCTGCGACTTTCTATGTAGGGCAGCATAGTGGTTAACTCCCTCACCTGGCAGCAAGAGGGTCACTGGTTCGAACCCGGACCCTGACACCATCTGCCTGGAGTTTGCATGTTCTCCCTGTGTCGGCGTGGGTTTCCTCCGGGTACTCCTGTTTCCTCCCACTCCCCAAAGACATGCGTGCTTTCGGCGCCACAGTAAAAACACATGCACTTATACATTCACGGTGTGTGTATTTACAATGGCCCCATCGCAGTTTGCTTGGTTTATATGTTCTCCCTGTGTCCCGAGTGATCCGGTTTCCTCCCACACTCCAAAGACACGCGTGATTTTGGCGCCACGGTAAAACCGTTTACACTGGCGTGTGTATGTAAAATGATTTCCAGATTCCTCTGTATCTGCGGTGATGCTGCGCCGCCTGATTGGCTGGACTGCTGGTCTGCTGGCTAAGCTCCCAATTGAGCTCTGGCAGATTGCCTTTCTGAGGTTTTTTTTGGTTCCTCGCTGGACGACATTGTTACTATGTCACTGGAGGTAAGAGCACTCTTCTCTCACAGTCCTCTGAGGGGAAGTAGCTGCGCCGTTGGCCGGAGCCCTCCGGTTCCGCGCAGTAGCGGTATTTTCGTTAGTGTATCCTCCCGGGCTGACAAGGCTCTAGCTGGGGGACAGAAGCGTCCCTGGGTGCATGCACGAATGTGCTGGCTAACATACCCTGCTACGCATGTTTTTTGTCCCCGCCCGACTCAAGGGTGGGGGGGGGTGATTTTGCGAGTTTGCAGCTCGGTGGACCTCTCCGCTCTCTGACCAGTGGGTCTGCGAGGTGGTCAATTTGGGGTACAAGACAGAGTTTCTTCTTGTCCACCAAACAGATCTTTCCCTCAAGTTTTTTTCCTCTCCATCCGGCTCGTCGGTCTGCTTTGATGGGAGCAGTACAAGACTTGCTCTGGTGCAGAATAATTTTACTTGTGCCCCTGGTGGCAGGGTTTCAGGGATTCTATTCAAATCTGTTGGTAGTCCCATGGAAGGACCGTGTCTGTCCATTCTCGGACCTCAGGGCCCTCAATACCTTGTAGGGCAGCACAGTGGTGTAGTGATTAACTCCCTCACCTGGCAGCAAGAGGGTCGCTGGTTCAAACCCGGACCCGACACTGCCTGGAATTTGCATGTTCTCCCTGTGTCTGTGAGTTTCCTCCGGGTACTCCGGTTTCCTCCCCCACTCCAAAGACATGCGCGTCTTCGGTGCCACTATATGTACATACACATTCACAGTGTGTGTATGTATTGTTTTTGGGGAATTCTGGCATCTCTGGACACCAGGGTCGATTACTTGCCTGTCCCCATCTGCAACAGCCATCTGAGTTTTCTGCGCTTTGCGATTTGACTTGGCGTCGGCACCAAGTGTTGTTCACAAGGTGCTCGCCCCGATCTGGGCTTTGCCGAGACAGCGAGACTTTGCTATCACGGGCTTCTTGGATGTTCTTCTTCTGAGAGCTGCTTCTGGCTCAGAATTAGAGGAGGACATGTCTATAGCCAGTCCGACCCCCCTGGGTCTTTGGTTGGGTACTGAACATATGGAAGTCGGTGTTGGTGTAGTGTCTGGAGTCCCTAGACTTGATCCTGAATTCTTTGGAGGCGAAGGTCTTCCTTCCTTTTGGGGCAGTTGCAGACGCTCCAGTCGGCGGTGAAATTGTTGGCATCCCGCATATGGTCGTCTCTTCCCTTTTTTCTGTAATCTGGGCCTCATGGTGGCCTCATTCGAGGCAGTTCTGTCTGCCCTATTCCACACTCGCATATTGCCCTAAGGGATCCTGTCCACTTGGAACAGATCTCCATTTTCTCTAGATTCAGGTAAGTCACCTAGTCAAGGCTTCCATGAGCGGGCGGCTGCATTTCCCGGCTCTTCAGTCCGGGAAGTCATCCCTTCCTTTCCATAGACTGTGATCAGGACGGACGCCAGCCTCACGGTCTGGAAGAATCTCGACCGCCGATCTATGTCCTCGACATTCGAGCGATCAGACTGTGCCTCTCCAAAGGGTCATAGAGACTTCAGGGGCGTCTGATCAGGTTTCAGTTGGACGGCCGCACCGTCGGTAGTCGCTCGCATCCTAAGTTGGGCCGAAAGGAGCGTGCCGGCTCTATCGGCTGCTTATATCCGGGCGTAGAGACCTGGCAGGCGATCTGTCTGAGTCGCCAGATGCTGAACCAAGGGGTATGGTCTTTTCGCCCAGAGGTGTTTTTCAGTTACTTTGTTGGAATTGGAGCACACCGGTTGTGGTTCCCCTGGTTTTCTCGACTCAATCGCAGGTGTCAAGGTTTGTGGCCAGGTCCAGGGCTCCCTGGGCAGACGCTTCGGACGCATTGGTGGCTCCATGGGGAGTTTATGCCTTTCCCCTACTGGAATTGCTTTCTCGTCTGCTCCGCAGAGTGGAGGCCGCGGGGATCATGGTGATTGTAATCGCCCCAGATTGGTCCCAGCGCCCCTGGTGCGCCGACCTCGGGAGACTGAAATGGTCCGTGGTCTGGCAGATTCAATGATCCCCCTTCATGTTGAGGGCCCGGGAACCTTCTTCTCGGACAATCTACCATTGCACTTGGTAGGCCTACATCTCTACGTGTGCTGAGATGGCCGGGCACCCACAGACATAGCTGGTCTCTCGGATCCTGCTGTTCTTACAGTGCGGAGTGGATTTGAACCTTGCCTTGAGCACTTTTATTTTTTATTTTTATTTTTTTTAACAGATGCCTTGAGCACTTTTTTAAGGGGGAAGATTTCAGCCTTGGCGGTCTTCTTCCAATGGCCTCGGGTGGTTCACTCACTGGTAAGTACGTGTGTGCAGGGGATCCGACAATGGTTCCCCCGATGGACCACCGCTTCCTCCGTGGACTTGACTCTAGTGCTCTCGGTTCTTCAGGAACCTCCCTTTGGGAACATCAGGGAGATTCCACTCTATCTCACGAAAGTTCCCTTTCTAGTTGTCACTACCTTGGTCTGAAGGGTTTCTGAATTGGCAGCCTTGTCTTGCAAGTCGCCTTACTTGGTCCTCCATATGTATAAGCGGTGCTTCGCCCGCAACCTTCATTCCTTCCTAAGGTGGTTTCGGCTTTTCACCTTAACGAGGACATTGTGCTTCCATCCTTGTGTCCTCGGTCGTTGCATCCCAGGAGGCTTTGCTACATACCTTGGACATGGTACCTGCCCTACGGGTGTACCTGTCTGCTACTGCTTCATTTCGGAGTTCTGAATCACTGTTCGTGCCGGTATCTGGTTCACAGAAGGGCCTGACGGTCTCATCGGCCACCTTTCTAGGTGGATCAGGCTGCTCGTCATTCAGGCCTGTGCCCTTTAGGGGCGGGCGCCTCCCTTTTCCTGTCACGGCGCATTCAACCAGGGCATTAGGTTTTCCGACCTAACATCTGTCTTCAAGGTGTGTGAGACGGCGACCTGGTTGTCCACGCTTTCCCAACGTTTTACGAGGTTGATGTGTGTGCATCTTCGGATGCTTCCTTGGCTGCAAGTTTTTGCAGGTGGCTGTTTGAGGTTGCAACTCCTCCGTGAGGAGCTCTGTTTGTTTGGGGTGAAGTTAAGTCTTCTTTTGATTGCTGTTCCCACCTCTTGTTTTTTCTGACACTGCTTGGGGACATCCCACTTTGTCAAGATTTAAGGAGCTGTGTCCGTCCATGGACGATGAGAGAAAATAGGATTTTTTTGTACTCATCGTAAAATCCTTTTCTCGTTCGTCCACGGACGGACACAGCACCCACCCCTCCTTTTTTAGTTTGTACTGCTTTACTACGAACTGAGGCTGCTGGCTGCAGGTAGGAGGGTTATGTACGGAGGGACCGCCCCCTGGTCGGGGCTGTTCAACTCTGTTAAAGTTACATGTTTTAAGATAACTAACATGTTCTGCCTAGTCCTCTCCTATGAACAGGAACATAACCCACTTTGTCAATATTTAAGGAGCTGTCTCTGTCCATGGACGAACGAGAAAAGTATTTTACGGTGAGTACAAAAAAAAATCCTATTTTATAGCGCCTGCAAAGGGCCTCAGTGTGAAAGCAGCCTAATACTCCAGAATGCCAGAGCCATTTACTCCCTGCTGGGGTGATTGGTTTCTATTGAGAACAATGGGAGATGATGAGAAATATATTCAGGTACATTTTTTGTTTTCTTCCTGGCTTGGTTTGTTTTTCTTGGAGGCAAAAATCATCTTCCGAGAGATCACAATAACTTTAGTGCTTTCACCACCCTCTTAGAAAGGAATACATATATGTGTTCCTTTTTAGATTAAACCATCTTTCTTCTTGTGTAAACAGCAAAGTTGCCAGTTCCTGATATGGATAGCATTGATGATGATCCTCCCTGTATTATCAATGCACTGTGTGAATACTACGATGGGCTTGCAGTGGAAGCCAAAGGGATAAAAGAGCATTACTTCAAGCCTTACATCTCAAAACTCTACGACAGAAAGGTATATCTGTCTTGGTTGTATGGCGTTTTTTCTTTCTAGGTTTTGTGAAAAATGTTGCTTAACTTGCATATTTGTGTTTGGTTCTTTAAATGTTCATTGGGGATACAGTGAACCTCCTGTTTAGGCTTTGCACCTAGGAGGATGAAATCATATGATTGCTTAACCTTTTAGAACAGGGGTCCTCAAACTACGGCCCTCCAGCTGTTGCGGAACTACAAATTCCATGAGGCATTGCAAAACTCTGACATTCACAGACCTGACTAGGCATGATGGGAATTGTAGTTCCTGAACACCTGGAGGGCCGTAGTTTGAAGACCCCTGTTTTTAGAATGACACCTTCAGGTGTGGTGATTTTCACCAGAGACCTTCATATAAATCGGGGATCTCCAAACTGTCTAAACAGCCAGTTTACTGCCCTTCATACTTTAGGGGGGCCAGACTGCAGCCAGTGGGAGAAGGAAATGTCATTGGTGGGAATAAACAATGCTAGATCGTTGGTGTCCCCATCGTTGGTGTCAACGGGAGGAACTGTGTGTCAGTTACTATGCTCCACTGTTGCTACTGTGAGAGAAATTGTGCCCAGGGTCCGCATAAAAGCAAGCAAAGGGCCGTAGTTTGGAGTCCATTGATATAGATAAGAGAAAAGGTGTGTATAAATTAAATATTGTACAAATGCACAACTCAAGAATAAAAACTAAAGCAATTGAACGACACAGGAGGAATCTGGAAAATCCCTGATATGTTTACATTTCTGGGAAGCGAAGTGTGACAGTTTGCAAGTTTCAAAGACTCCTATTTATTTCTGGAGATGAGAAAGATTTCTACTCTAAGTGCCGGTTCACACAGGGGCAACACTATTTCCAGCGCGACTTTGCGAGGCGACTTCGAGCGACTTACAACGCAACTTCAAGTCGCCTCCAGGACAGGCGACTTTGCCAGTGGTCAATCAAAGAATAATCGGCTCTGTGGGAGAGAGGGTTTGCCTGAGAACTATTTTCTCTGCCTGTAAAGTTGCTTCAGTTAAGACAGTGATCCGACTTTGGAGGCGACTTCCATTGAAATCAATGGGTACAAGTTGCCTACAAGTCGCCTAGAAGTAGTACAGGAACCTTTTTTCTGAAGTCGGGAGCGACTTCAGTAGTGTACATTTAAGATGGCTCTCATTCACTTCAATTGAATTTCTCATGTCACGCGACTTGGGGCGACACAAGTCTGATCCCAAGTCGCGGTAGTGTGAACTGGCACTAAGGAAACACAAAATAAGCAAGTGATCAGTGTCAAGTTTGATGCGGTCACAGTGCAGAACTTTAGAGCAGCCAAAGGAGGAAATTATGACTCCGGTTGTAACCTAATAAATCTGCCCAACAGCGCTTCTTAGGCTTCATGTACACGGAACGTTGTTTAACCTTTCCTGAACGATTTAACTTGACAGCTATAATCCGACATTTAAAAACGTCCGTTTAGCCGTGTTTACATGCTGCGTTTTGCCGTGTTTGAGTTTTAGGAGCGTTTAAAAAAAATAACTTTTATGGTGGTTTTTTTTTTTTTTTTTTAATGGAAAAACGTTTAGCAGTGTTTAGCTGTTACAGGCATTTGGCGTTTTTCAAATGCCTCTGAACACCCATTACCTCCAGTGCTTGCAGCAGTAAACCTTCTCCTTTACCTCCTATATTGGTAGCGCGGGAATACCACACCTCCATATTTCTAGTACCCGTCCTTCTTCCTTTTTTTTTTTTTTTCTATTTTTTGCATTCCAAAAAATGCTTTTAAACTCAACTGCCTAGAAACTACTATAAACGACCCTGTGTACATGTACTGATAAAATAACATAGAGGAGAGTACGGCCCCTTTCACACTGGGGCGGGCATGTGCGGTGGCGGTATAGCGGCGCGATTTAAGCGCCGCTATACCGTTGTATTTACCGCGATATTCGGCCGCTAGCGGTGTGGTTTTAACCCCCGCTAGCGCCCGAAAAAGGGTTAATACCGCCCGCAAACCGCGGCTGTATTACCGCGGTGTCCCATTGATTTCAATGGGAAGGAGTGGTATACACACCGCTCCAAAGATGCGGTTTGCAGGAGATTTTTTTTTCTTCTCCTGCCAGCGCATCGCCTCAGTGTGAAAGCCCTCGGGCTTTCACATTGAGAATGCTGGGGCAGGAGTATTTCAGGTGTTATTTGCTATTTTTAGCGCTAAAACACCTGAAATACACCTCCAGTGTGAAAGGAGCCTTAAAGGGGTTGTAAAGGTTCGTTTTTTATTTTCTAAATAGGTTCCTTTTAAACTAGTGCATTGTTGGTTCACTTATCTTTTCTTTTGATTTACCTTCTAAATGTTTTTTTTCTTTGTCAGAATTTCCCACTTCCTGTTTCTCAGTAAACTTCACACCATCATCTGAGTGGTGTGGAGTCACCCAGAACAGCTTACTGAGGAGGAACAGGAAGTGAGAAATTCACACAAAGAAAGCAAAGAAAAAAAATATTTAGAAGGGAAATCTAAGGAAAAGGTAAGTGAACCAACAATGCACTAGCTTAAAGGAACCTATTTAGAAAATAAAAAACGAACCTTAACAACCCCTTTAAGGGGCAGCTGAAAAAAATGCCCAACTGCTCCTAAACGTCCGTTTACCAGCAACAGTGTACATGAAGCCTAACTGCTGCTGTTTAGCATTGCTTTTCCTTGCGATAGGATTGATTAAAGGTTCCCCATGTATCCCTGGATATCTTTATTTTTTCTATTGTACATGTCTGTTATGATCTGCTGTATGTTGCATATAAGTTCACAGGTAACACATAGATAGGCATGCATTCCTTATATCACAGGAGATTTTATTTCAGCTCTAAGTATATTGGTTGGGCTCTTTATCATGTACAGATATCTAGGGAACTAACATTCTCTTCCATTTGTTTTTCTCATTCAAATCTTGCAACTGGCCATGGGGGGTTTTCCATTCTAATAATGCTTATGAAATACATTTTTTTGGTTTCCATGGTTCTTATTCTGTTTTTCCTATTACATTTTAGATTCTTAAAAGAGACTGCTTACTGGACGTCTCTAGCTTCCCGGATAATAAGTAAGCACATCAAATTTTGGCCTTTTTTTTAAAAGGGCGTATAAATTGTCCAATAGAAGCAATTGGTGCAGGTTCCAAAAGAGGCAGCTGTTATTGCTGTGTGTATGTAGTTTACTTGACAGGAATGAAAGTAGACATGGGCTGTGAGGTTCTATATCTCAACCTATCTGTTTCAAAACCACAAATGTACAGTGTGTGTGTGTGTGTGTGTGTGTGTGTGTGTGTGTATATATAGAAAGGAACTTGCTATTTTATTTCTTTTACATAGAACATGAGCCTGCTGTGTAGAACAGAAAATATTAAACCATTCATATTGGTCCAATGCCTCTTAAAGTAAACTTATCAGCCAGTTTTTTAACATTTCAGGAGTAATATGTAGAAATTAGGTGTGTACAGTGCATCCGGAAAGTATTCACTTTGTCCAAGTTTTTGTTATGTTACAGCCTTATTCCAAAATGGATTAAATTCATTATTTTCCTCAAAATTCTACAAACGATACCCCATAATGACAGCGTGAAAGAAGTTTGAAATCTGTGCAAATTTATTAAAAATGTAAATATCCAATATACATGAGGTATTCACAGCCTTTGCCATGATACTCAATTGAGCTCAGGTGCATCCGGTTTCCACTGATCATCCTTGAAATGTTTCTACAACTTGATTGGTGTCCACCTGTTGTAAATTCAGTTGATTGGACATGATTTGGAAAGGCACACACCTGTCTATAAAGGGTCCCACAGTTAACAGTGCATGTCCGAGCACAAACCAAGCCATGACATCTAAGAAATTGTACGTAGACCTCCAACACAGGATTGGATCAAGGCATAGATCTGGGGAAGGGTACAGAAAAATGTCTGCATCATTGAAGGTCCCATGTCCCGTGTCCCCTCCCGCCACCTATAAGAAAGATCAAGCAGTGGAACTGCCGCTATGATTGTTCTTATCGTGCGCAGAATCGCCGGCAGAAGAGAAGGATGTCTGAATGATGCCTCTAGCTGCAGGCATCATTCAGATATCCCCCCCACAAAGCCCAGGACGTCATATTACGCCCACCCAGTATGGAAGATCACATCTGTGGGCGTCATATTATTATGGCTGGGTATTGAAGTGGTTAATGAGCAATTAGTAGAGGATAATTTTGTTTTAGTTTTCAGGCCTGGTTCACACTGGGGCGACAAACGCTCCGACATTGGAAGCTCATGTCGCATGACGTGTGAAAATCAATGTTTCCCTATGGGAGCCATCTTAACTGGTCCGACACATGTCGGTCCGACTTTGAGAATGCTCCCTGTACTACTTTGGTCCGACTTTGATCCGACTTCAGCCCATTGACTATCATTGAAGTCGGATCAAAGTCGGACCGCAGTCTTGCATGGTCCGACTTTGGCATGCGACTTGTGCTGTACTGCTCTTGAGGGGGAACTCCAGGCCAAATTTTTAATAAAAAAACGGCGTGGGTTCCCCCTCCGGGAGCATACCAGGCCCTTGGGTCTGGTCTGGATTTGAACGGGCACCCCTACGCCGAAAAACGGCGTGGGGGGTCCCCCCAAAATCCAAACCAGACCCTTATCCGAGCACACAACCTGGCAGGCCGCAGGGGAAGAGGGGGGGACGAGAGAGCGGCCCCCCCTCCCTCCTGAACCGTACCAGGCCGCATGCCCTCAACATGGGGGTTTTGGTGCTCTGGGGCAGGGGGGCGACCTGCGCCCCCCCCCCCACCCCAGAGCACCCTGCCCCCATGTTGATGAGGACAGGGCCTCTTCCCGACAACCCTGGCCGTTGGTTGTCGGGGTCTGCGGGCGGGGGGCTTATCGGAATCCGGGAGCCCCCTTCAATGAGGGAGCCCCCGGATCCCGGCCCCCCCACCCTATGTGAATGAGTATGGGGTACATCGTACCCCTACCCATTCACCTGGTGGAAAAAAATTGCAATAAAAAAACACTACACAGGTTTTTAAAGTAATTTTATTACACAGCTCCGGCGCTCTTCTTCCGACTTCCGGGGGTCTTTTCCGACTTTGGGGGTCTCCGGTGTCGTCTCCGGTTCTTCCGCCGGGCCTCCGCTAACTTCTTTTTAGCTCTCTTGCTAACGGAGGCCCGGTCTTCCCGATGTCTCGTCCGGCTCTCCGTTGTCCTTCTGCCGGCCCCTCCACTAACTTCTTGGTAGCTCTTTCGCTAGTGGAGGGGTCGGTCTTCCCGTCGTCGCCGTCGGCTTCTTCTTCCCTCTTCTCCTCCTCGATGTTGACGCGTCGCTTCTTCCCGCTGTAATACTGGCTCTCCGCTCCGCATTAATATAGGCTTCTCATGACGTCACAGTCACATGTTCCCATGACGTCAGTCACATGCTCCGGGGCCATGTGCCCCGGAACATGTGACTGTGACGTCATGAGAAGCCTATATTAATGCGGAGCGGAGAGCCAGTATTACAGCGGGAGGAAGCGACGCGTCAACATCGAGGAGGAGAAGAGGGAAGAAGACGGCGACGACGGGAAGACCGCGCCTCCGTTGGCAAAAGAGCTAAAAAGAAGTTAGCGGAGGCCCGGCGGAAGAAAGAACCGGAGAGCGGGAGACGACACCGGAGACCCCCGAAGTCGGAAAAGACCCCCGGAAGTCGGAAGAAGAGCGCCGGAGTCGGAAGAAGACCCCCGGAGCTGTGTAATAAATTACTTTAAAAACCTGTGTAGTGTTTTTTTATTGCAATTTTTTCCACCAGGTGAATGGGTAGGGGTACGATGTACCCCATACTCATTCACATAGGGTGGGGGGGCTGGGATCCGGGGGCCCCCTTATTGAAGGGGGCTCCCGGATTCCGATAAGCCCCCCGCCCGCAGACCCCGACAACCAACGGCCAGGGTTGTCGGGAAGAGGCCCTGTCCTCATCAACATGGGGGCAGGGTGCTCTGGGGTGGGGGGGCCGCAGGTCGCCCCCCTGCCCCAGAGCACCAAACCCCCCATGTTGAGGGCATGCGGCCTGGTACGGTTCAGGAGGGAGGGGGGCCGCTCTCTCGTCCCCCCCTTCCCCTGCGGCCTGCCAGGTTGCGTGCTCGGATAAGGGTCTGGTTTGGATTTTGGGGGGGACCCCCACGCCGCTTTTTCGGCGTAGGGGCGCCCGTTCAAATCCAGACCAGACCCAAGGGCCTGGTATGCTCTTGGAGGGGAACCCAGGCCGTTTTTTTTTTATTTAAAATTTGGCCTGGAGTTCCCCCTCAAGATTCATACCAAACACAGTGCCTGATATTGGCGGGGATCCAAGTCGGATCCCCGTTCATTGAAAGTCGGACATATGTCGGCTTCATGTCGCAGGGCAAAGTCGGATCCAAAGTAGGACGGATGTCGTGTCGCACTAGTGTGAACCCAGCGTAAAGGGTTAGATTTGGGGTAGATGTTAAGTGGTTAAAGCTCCAGGCACAAAACCTAAGGACCGCCTCCTGTATATATACACGTCCTCTTTTTGAAGAGGGATATCTCGGTAACGGCAGCAGCTGCTGCCACAACCGAGATATCCATCTCTTCAGGCGGCGGTCCTGTAAACGATAATGGTGGTCTCCGCGGCAGATTTGCCGCAAGATCACCGTTAACGGCGGCGGGAGAGGGGCCCCCATCTCCCGCACCTTCCGCCGCTTACCGGAGCCATCGGTAGCGGCAGAGGCGATCGGGTCCTCTTCCTAGCTGGGTATGGAGACAAGTGAGGGGAAGATGGCCCCCACCCATCTCCATACCATATTTTATTTTTTTATTGCATTTTAGTCTAAATATGAGATCTTTTTGACCCCAGATCTCATATTTAAGAGGACCTGTCATGCTTTTATCTATTGCAAGGGATGTTTACATTCCTTTGTAATAGGAATAAAAGTGACTTTTACACGTAAAATTAAATAAGAAAACAAAAAAAACTTTTTTTTTTAAAGCGCTGCGTCCCGACTAGCTCGCGCGCAGAAGCGAACGCATACGTGAGTAGCGCCCGCATATGAAAACCGTGTTTTAAACCACACAAGTGAGGTATCGCCGCAATCGTTAGAGCGAGAGAAATAATTCTAGCCCTAGACCTCCTCTGTAACTCAAAGGATGCAACCTATAGCATTTTTTAAACGTCACCTATGGAGATTTTTAAGAGTAAAAGTTTGACGCCATTCCACAAGCGGGCACAATTTTGAAGAGTGACATGTTTTGGGCTAACTTTACTGTTGTCTTATTTTTTAATTAAAAAATAAGACAATTTTCTTCCAAAAAAAAGTGCGCTTGTAAGACCGGTGTGACAAAAAGTATTGCAATGACCGCCATTTTATTCTCTAGGGTGTTGGAACCCCAAACATTTATATATATTGGTTTTTTTTTCTAAGTAATTTTCTAGCAAAAAAACTCTTAAACTTGTAAACACCAAATCTCAAAACGAGGCTCGGTTTTTAAGTGGTTAAAACTTTACTCTATATCCAGAGGACAAAAATCTGTGAATACATGGACTGTTGTAAATGCAAACTTCCAGGTGTTTTACATGTAGAAATTTTATTTTAATTCGTTCTTGTGTACCTTTTTTTTTTTTTTTTTTTTAATTTTATAGCAAAGCTTTGAACAGAGAATACGAGGAATATGTGCTAACTGTGGGGGACTTTGATGAGCGCGTGTTTTTGGGAGATGATGCAGAAGAAGAGATTGGAACGCCAAGGAAGTTTATTGCAGATCTCCATATTGGCAACTGCACACCAAGGAAACAAGTGGAGTCGAACCTGCAACAGCATTTTGAGAGGGTATTTTTGCCTTTTTGATTGTTTAAAAAAAAAATGCGGCACTGCAGTTTTAGTATAGTTACATTTAAAAAGTAAAAGTGCCTATGTTCCTTCAAATAAGTTCCCTTTTGTCCCTGGAGAGCTCAAATAACAAAGAAATTGCAGCGCGTGAGCCTCATTAGAATGATAAAGTAATTTATTCCATAAAAACAAATTACACTTGCATGTTAAATTCTTGGTAATTGGCATAGATGGAAGGTGAAAAGCACCAAGGGTTGTCCGCAGTGCGATGGATGAAGAAACTGCAAAGCTGTCAGTGTGCTAGTCTGTCCTATCCCTCTAGCCGGCATTAAGGAGATAAGATCATGACAGCTGTGAGAGCTTGCCAATCCTATGCATTAAGGTGAAAAAAATTCTGCCAGTCACCAGCCCCCCGTTTTTACTTACTTGAGCCGTGGAATTCCGCTGAGGGACCCCAGAAGTAGCGGGTCGGGGCCACTCTGTGCAAAACGACCTGCACAGTGGAGGTAAGTAGGACATGTAAGTGTACAATTAGTTTTTATGGAAAAAAATACTTTGTCATTCTAATGAGGATCTTGCGCTTCTTGTTTGAGCACCCCGGATCTTCACCAGGCAAGCTATTAGATCCTTGTGTGTTGGAATGAACCCTTGTCCCCACCATGCTGATACCATAGACTGCTGTCTGTTGGGCTGGACCTCGTATTTTTTCATGCTTTGTCCCTGGAGAGGAGTTTTGACTTCTGTACAGATTGGCACACGCCCCAAACTCACTTTAAAAGTCGAGTGAAACAAACTCCAGGGCCAGTAGAGACATTGATGTTGGACAGCAAAGCTTGGTCCCAACTTGGTACATAACTCTAAAAAAAAGAAATGTGCTGATAATGTGTTTTTTCAGGATCTATTATCTGCATCGTCCTTAAATTTTATTTATTTTAAATACAGCATTTTCTGATTTGACTAGGTTATATACAATATTGTCTCACACACTGCCATATTTATGAAGGAGCAGAAGGTAGTCTTGTATGTAGAATATTGATTTCACGAATAATTCAGTTATTATGTTGGCAATATTTTGACTGACTGTGCGATTTCTCTCAACAGAGGCGATTTGCTCCTTCCACTCCACTGACTGGTAGAAGATACCTGACAGAGGAAACTGTTACAATTACACCTGTATCATCAGCGACACAATGTGTGAGCAAACTGCAGAGCATGGTGACCGGACTCAGGAATTACCCCAGTGAACAGCTTCTTAATGTCTTTAGGTAGGTTCACTGTACTATTCAATTCCACAGTGGCAATCAAACTCTTGGCTAACTTGTTTTTAAAGGGGTTGTGTAGGCAAAGGTAAGATCTCTGAATTGCTAAGGGTTAACAGCAATATTCAAGGTTTGTTTTAGTAGATGCCAGTTGGTAGGTATTGCAGTCTGTGGGCAAAAGTGAGCTATGCAGAGACCATCCAGTACTGTTTGTGTTGTGGGATCAGGTTAAAAACATACTGTTCCATATATTTGCTTTTGTTATTACAGGCATTTTATTTAGCATTTATATAGCGTCAATTTTATGCAGCGCTTTGCATATTGTACATTCACATCAGTTCCTACCTTTACAGTGGAAGTTTAGTCAAAACCAACTCTAAACCTACTCTCTGCCACATTCCACGCCTAGTCTGTCTAGTCCTGCAAGTTAAAAATCACTATACTTGCCTGATGTTCAGCCGCTTCCATCCCACGCTGAGCTGTTAGTGGTGGTTTCAGTGTGCAGGCGGGGTAGTCGACAACGGATCCCCCTTGGTAAGTCAGAACAGGTAAGTATAGCAACCTGCCCCCCTCTCTTCCTTACTGGGTTATATAGATTAGGCTTGGCATGTGGCGGTGTGTATGATTTGTGGTAGATTTGACTAAACTTCCATTTTAAGAAGCTTGCTTTTTAAGGTACTGATCATACTCATTGCAGATAGTGTCGGGCCGGGATTCAAATTCAGGACCCCGGTGATGCACGACAGAAGTGCTAACCAGTAAGGCACTGTGCTCCCACCTCCGTATAGTCTAGGTGAGCATCTGTGGTTGAAGGAAGTTTGTAGGTGTGACCATCTGCTAATTGGCAGCTTCCCTGCACTCCTACTAGCGTTTGAAAATCTGAGATTCACTTCATGCCCATTATATGGTGGAACATTGAATCTTCTATAACAAGGAAGGAAAAGGATTGATCTACTTGACACTATTAATGGCATTTGGAGCCAGTATATTTTGGATTCAGAATGTGGATAAATGAATAGATCAGTTGGTAGAGTGTCAGTGATTTGGCCTGGACTTTTTAAGATTTTAAGAAAAATGTGATAGACTAGCCCAAACTTATACAGGTTAAGCCTACAATCCACTGGCCCCGCTATAAATCACTGCAGAGCTACTCCCTTTTTTATTTTTTTTTATGCAGTTCAAGTCAACAAAGTGTCACTGATAAAGATATTAAGATTAAATGTAGCGCTACCCCACCCCCCTCAAAGGGGCTGCTGTAGTTTAACAGGTTCTTTCCCAAAATTTGCAAATACAGCCAGGCACGCAGCAACAGTCCAGTCATCCGGCTCATTAAACAATCTAGGGATTGTCTTTTTTAAGTTTATTTGCTTGTAGGCAAGTTTGGTGGTATGGGCTACTCCAAAACATGAGGGATTGCTAGAAGAGGACACTTCTTACTCGGTAACAGTAGCACCAGTGTAGGCAGACAGTCTACAGGTCACAGCTGGGGGACCATGAGCAATGAAGTAGGTTGAGCACAGGTAAAGGCGGCTGGAACAGCCACCATCTGGGCACACTTTCCTAGGGATTGGCTAGGCCCTGCTTAATAATCAGGCTGGACATTTGAATTCTCCCTTCCTAAGCTCTAGAAAGCTCCTCTAGAAGCAGGGGAAATTAAACTCTCAGAATGTGAAGCCCTGAACCAGGCCACACGACTACTGCTCCTATGATTACAGAACAAGCCAAAAATGCTAAATTTTAACAGCTGAACTAGGAGGGAGCTATATAAACGTATATACGTCTCCTCTTCCCTTCTCTCTCTCTTCCTTCCTTCCTTCCCTCCCTCCCTCCCTCCCTCCCTCCCTCCCTCCTCCTCCTCCTCCTCCTCCTCTCTCCTCCTCTCTCCCTTCCTCTCCTCTCTCCCTTCCTCCTCCTCCTCTCTCCCTTCCTCCTCCTCCTCTCTCCCTTCCTCCTCCTCCTCTCTCCCTTCCTCCTCCTCCTCTCTCCCTTCCTCCTCCTCCTCTCTCCCTTCCTCCTCCTCCTCTCTCCCTTCCTCCTCCTCCTCTCTCCCTTCCTCCTCCTCCTCTCTCCCTTCCTCCTCCTCCTCTCTCCCTTCCTCCTCCTCCTCTCTCCCTTCCTCCTCCTCCTCTCTCCCTTCCTCCTCCTCCTCTCTCCCTTCCTCCTCCTCCTCTCTCCCTTCCTCCTCCTCTTTATGAATACTTTAAAAAGACCTCTTGCTGTCTGATCTCACCACAGGGTATGTGCTCGCAACCCCATGGAGAATATTCAGAATATTGTGAAGGACATCGGTCAGAGGTTTTGCCGCCATTATACGCAACCATCAGGGGATCAGGCTGGTTCTCATATGGGTAAGCGTTTGTGTGTGTGTGTGTGTGTGTGTGTGTGTGTGTGTGTGTGTGTGTGTGTGTGTGTGTGTTTTTTTTTACAAAACCCTAGCATTGTAATTATTCATATTGTCTTGGTTTCATTTTATAAATATACTTTTCGGTCCTATAATCCGTTTCATGTTGGCTAACACAAAGGCGTCCTCATGGTTGACTAGATTGTGCCATGTTTTTAGCCATAGTTTTTGCTTTTATCTTGAACAAGATCAATCTCCGCACCCTTGCTGAAATAGGATCGCTAAAAAATTCTTTGCTTTGAGTCCATTAAGGGTTTAAGGAAGTCTCTAACATTTTGGGCTGCCACCTACAGGAGGATTTAACCCTAACTAACCAAAAATTATAAGTCAGCCCAGAATAACCCCTTCTATAAACATGCCTCCTTTTTGTACCAAAGCATTGCCAAGAGCATGATCATAAACAGATGGGTAAAACCACAAATGGTAGCGCTCAGGATGCCCGCATAGTAAATCACAAGTACTATTAAAAGCAATATAAAAGTCTATGAACAAAGTCCAAATAACAAGGCAGATGTCCAATCAAATAAAATAATTGAATAGTTCAATGATAATCAATCTTCAAGGGAGATAATATTGGATGAACGGTCTATTTGGGATGAACATACACTCAGGGCAGCTCTTCTCAGGAGTGAAGCCAGCTCAGGAAACCATGGAGAAAAAACAAATAGAAAAGTGCCTCTGAGTAAACTGTTTAATGTAATAGCACTAATGTATCCAACACTTGCATAAAGGTAAATGAAGCGGTGCTCATATGGAGTGGGATCAATGCCATGTCAGATGTATAATCCAGGGTCTTTTATAGCATCCAGAGATGTCCCAATTCCCGGCTATGAGAGCGACTGTGTGCTCGTGGAACAGCGTGTGACGTCAGCTGGATCAGATGTATAGGCGAAACACAACGTGTTTCAGAGCATGCGTGGGTCTGGAATAGAACATGCGCGCTCCTTTGTCAAGTGCATGACAAAGGAGCGTGCATGCTCTATTCCAGACCCGCGCATGCTCTGAAACGTGCTGGGTTTCTCCTATTCATCTGATACAGCTGACGTCACACGCTGTTCCACGAGCACACAGTCGCCATCTCCATTCATGGATACAGCCGGCTTCCTCTCCGGTACCTTACGGCTCTCAAAGCCAGGAATTGGGACAACTCTGGACGCTATAAAAGACCCTGGATTATATATCTGACATGGCATTGATTCCACTCCCATATGAGCACCTCTTCATTTACCTTTATGTAAGTGTTGGATACATATTAGTGCTATTACATTAAACAGTTTACTCGGAGGCTCTTTTCTATTTTTTTTTATTTTTTATAAACAGATGGGTGGAACCTGTGTCCCTCAGTGGACCCCAAGAAAATGATTTTATAGTGAATAAAAAAAATCCTAAGTCATTACATAGTGGGTTGTATAGTTCACCAAAGGTGATTGGACACTGGCACAAACCAATGAAGACAAGTTCCTCTCTATATAACCCCTCTCATAAGGGAAGTACCTCAGTTTTTTCACCAGTGTCTAAGGTGAAGGACACGAGTAAGTATGTGCTAAGAAGGAGCTCTGTTGAAAAATCCCTCTGGGGGTTAAGGAGCTACGCCATCGGGTCCATCCAAACCGCTTATTAAATTACGCCAAATGGTACCCAAGCCTCGCAGAAGACCGAGGCGGTGCCTGTAATGTCTCTTTTGAGGACTGGGCTCTGGGATCCAGCACTTTCGCTAATTAAAAAGCACAAAAGTATTCTGGCAGAGTCTTTTACAAGGCCCAGGGAAGAGGCCTCCTTTTAAGTAGGAACCCATACCCCTGAAGGTTGGCACAACACTACCCGCCGTGATGGGTGAAGATTGGTACTGTCTGGGTTTCAGCAGTCCTGCGGTGTGGATAAGGTAAGTGAGAAAAGTTTTAAACACTTAAACTTTCCCCATTTTTTGAGTAGAGTGCATTGCCTGTAAATCACCACTAGAGGGAGTAAAGAGCCGGAGTTCCACTTACCATGTCAGGAACGAGTAGCTCCATGTCAGTTCAGCACACTTCCTCTGCTGCAAACTCTGCAAGGATGTCTCTTCATGGCGCCAGACTCGGAGACCTGCTGCCTCTTCATGATCACAGGTCAGTGCATGCTGACTCCCGTGAGCGCCGCCATTCCCATAGGCACGCGCTTTCACGCTCAGTAGCACGAGGGGGGCGTGGTCACGAGCGGGCACGTCGGCGTGCGCACAGCTCTACTGCGCATGCACGAAGCGGCAAGTTTGAAATACAGCTTCAGACGACTGACAAACCCACTGAAGAGACACAGCAGCTTGGGGGCACGTGAGTTCTCTGGGTGGTTGGCTTACAGGCACTAAAAGGCACCTACTCAGCATTCAGACTGTGTGATTAGTTGCATACTTAATTTAGATTGCTAAACTAGCACAGTAGTGTTTGCACTGTCTTGTACCTCTGCTTTGACTTCGGAATAGGTCTTCCCAGAAAAAGAATTCCGGGACCAAGACAAGCCGCCTAAAACAGGAGGCTCTAACCGTTATGGACGGATATTATCCTCTTCTGAGGAATCTCATGCACCCATACAGGATGAGCCATTGCCATTATCGGGTATAGCAGCCTCTCCTGTTGTGCCAGCTCCTGCATATGTCACTGAAGACACTTTGGCAGCAGCTCTAGACAAATTGGAAGGCAGGATCGCTACTTTAATCGCTAAATCTACAAAAAAGGATAAAAAGCGAAGCAGTGTCCCCTTTGGTTGTTCTAGGTCTGTCTTCAGATAAGTCTGATGACGTTGAGGATGATGTGGCACCCTTATGCCGCGTACACACGATCGGTATTCCGATGGGCTAAAATCCAATGGAATTTTTTGTCGAATTCCATTCAAAGCTGTCTTGCATACACGCCATCAGACCAAATTCCGACCATCCAAAACGCGGTGATGTGCAACACGTACAACATCACTATAAAGGGGAAGTTCAAATCCAACGGCGCCGCCCTTTGGGCTGCTTTTGCTGATTTCATGTTACCGCGTGTTAGTAAAAGTCCATCTGACATTTCATCGGAAATTCCGATCGTGTACAGGGCATTAGAGGATAAGGATGATGAGCAATCAGGTGAATCAGTGGAACCTTTTTCTGCCTCACAGGCTCAAAAATTGCAGGTGCAATGTTATACTGAAGCAGTACGTTCCACGTTAAAGTTGCCCTCTGAGGGGTTAACTGAATCACCTGTCTCCTCCCTGGGTTCATTAAAATACCCACAAACTCCATGCTCCTTTCCTGTTCATCCTTTTTTAGAGAATCTTATTTACGCAGACTGGCAACATCCAGATAAGCGTTTCTCTCCTCCTAGGAAATTTTGATGTTCTCTATCCCATGGAGGAAAAATTTACAAAAAAATGGAAGCTACCGGCGGTAGATGCAGTAATTTCTTGTGTAAATCAAAACCTAACTTGTCCAGTAGACAATGCTCAGGTGTTTTAAAGATTTTTCTGAAAAGAAGTTAGAATCTTTGCTTAAGTCTTCCTTTGTTATGGCGGGCGCTGTGACCCAACCTGCTGTGGCGGCAGTTGGTATGTGTCAGGTCCTAAAGGAACAGGTGAAACAAGGGCTCAAGGATCTTCCTCCAGCTCAAGCTTTGGGAGAGCCTGCCTGAGGCATTATCTTTTACGGTCGATGCCATTAGAGATTCTATCCAACAGGCATCCTGCCTCACGCTCCAACTGGTGCATATGCGCAGAATCCTTTGGTTAAAGCATTGGTCAGCGGAAGCTCCATGTAAGAAGCTTTGAGCTGGTTTCCCCTTTCATGGGGAACGGCTCTTTTGGGGTGATCTGGATAAATACATCCAGAGGATCTCAAGTGGTAAGACTACACTATTACCGGAGTAAAATAAAAATAAACGCCCATGTTTTAAACGGTCCCTCTCTCCGGTTCCAGGGACCTCTGCCTCTAGGCAGTGGCGACGGCATTCTCCGTCAACCACAAAGTCTAATGCCCAGAATCAGACCCAGGGTCGCAAAAAGCCGTGGGTACAAAGGACCGGTAAACAGAACCCTAAAGCTTCCTTATGAAGGGGCGCCCTCGCTCGGCCGAGTGGAGGGGACGACTTTGGCAGTTTTCATCCGCTTGGCAAACAGAGATCCAGGACAAATGGGTAATTTTCCACGGTATCCCTAGGATACAAAATAGAATTCCGGGAAATCCCACCCTATCGGTTCCTAAATTCAAATGTCTCCAAAGATCCATTGAAGAGAAAACCCTTCCTCCAACAGTGGATCACTTGCTGTCCCAGGGGGTAATCAGAGGTCCCCCTAAAACAGTGGTTCTCAACTCCTGTCCTCAGGACCCACTAGCAGGCCAGATTTTAGATATTACCTTGGGGAGATGCAGACTAGAATACTGCAATCACTAAGCAGCAAATAATATCAGCTGTTATATATTTCAGTTGTCTTGCAATTCTAGCCGGTTGGTGGGTCCTGGGGACAGGAGTTGAGAACCGCTGCCCTAAAAGAACAAGGCACGGGGTTCTATTCAAATCTCTTTGTGGTTCCGAAGCCAAACGCAGACGTCGGACCCATTCTGGATCTAAAAGCTCTGAATCCGTTTCTAAACATTCAGCATTTTCGAATGGAAACTATTCGATCAGTGGTTTCCACCCTACAAGGCGGAGAATTCTTGGCGTCAATAGACATCAAAGATGCATACGTGCACGTGCCTATTTATCCGGCTCACCAAAAGTTCCTAAGGTTCGCAGTGGAACTCTGCCACTATCGGTTTGTAGCTCTACCTTTTTGGCTTAGCTACAGCACCTCGGGTGTTTACAAAGATTCTGGCCCGCTTCTAGCAAATCTAAGAACGCAGGGCAGAACGGTGACGGCCTATCTGGACGATCTACTCTTGGTAGAACAGTCAGTAGCACGGTTAAATCACAGTGTACTCAGTACGGTAAAATACCTAGAGTATTTAGGCTGGATTCCAGAAGTCCTCTCTACAGCCTCTGAGAAGGGTGGAGTACTTGGGGCATGGTCTTGGACACGACCCAAACCAAAGTATTCCTTCCAGAGCCAAAGGTCAAATCTCTGAAGGATTTGGTCCGCATGGTCAGGGCAAAAGGAAAACAATCCATTTGCCTTTGCATGAAGTTGTTGGGGAAGATGTTGGCCTCTTTCGAAGCCATTCCGTATGCCCAGTTTCATTCAAGGCTACTTCAGAACAGTATACTGGCTGCCTGGAACAGAAAGATCCAGGCTTTAGATTGGCCAATGCGCCTGTCTTCAGAGGTGCACCAAGAACTTGTGAGCAGGGAAAGCCTTTCTACCGGTCACTTGGAAGGTGGTGTCTACGGATGCCAGCCTGGTGGGTTGGGGGGGCAATTCTGGAAGAGGCTTGGTCCAAGTCCGAAAGGGGCCTGCCCATCAACATTCTGGAGATTTGGGCAGTATATCTAGCACTCAGAACCTGGACATACAAGTTACATGGTTACCCGGTTCGGATTCAATCCGACAACGCTACTGCAGTGGCTTACATCGATCACCAGGGGGGCACCCGGAGTCGGGATGTTTAGAGAGAGGTGAACAAGATTTTAGCATGGGCAGAAGCTCATATTCCTTGCCTCTCTGCAATCTTCATACCAAGGGTAGAGAATTGGCAAGCGGATTACCTAAGCCGCCAGCAATTGCTGCCAGGGGAGTGGTCTCTCCACCCCAACATTTTTCAGGACATATGCCAAAAATGGGGGACCCCGGATGTAGACCTCTTCGCTTCCAGGTTGAACAGGAAATTAGACTATTTTGTGTCGGACAAAAGAGCCTCTATCCTCTGGAACGGATGCACTGATGATTCCCTGGGATCAGCTTTCCCTGATCTATGCATTCCCTCCAGTTCCACTCTTGCAGAGACTTCTTTGCAAGGTCAAGGAAGAGGGGATACCAGTTCTCCTGGTGGCCCCCGAACTGGCCCAAAAGGTCCTGGTACACCAAGATCATAAGGATGGCAGTGGGGGTAAAATCCTCCCACTTCGCCAAGAACTGCCATCACAAGGTCCAGTGTTCCATCCTTCTTTACGAAAGCTAAATTTGACGGTCTGGCTGTTGAAACCCACATGCTGAACAAACGTGGGCTCTCGGGCCCAGTTCTTTCTACTCTCATTAATGCTGGGAAGCTGGCCTCCAGAATCATTTTATAGAGTCTGGAAGGCATATGTTTCTTGGTGTGAATCCAGAGGGTGGAACCCTCAAATATGTCATTGGTAGGATTCTGGCCTTCTGCCAATTGGGGGTACATATGAAATTAACCCTCAGTACTATTAAGGGTCAAGTTTCGGCTCTATCTGTCTTTCTTTCAGAGACTGTTGGCATCTCATTCCTTAATCCGGGCATTTATTCAGGGAGTGTTGCGGGTTAATCCGCAAGTCAAACCTCCCTCATGCCCATGGGATTTGAATCTAGTTCTGTCAGGCTTGCAAAAACAGCCCTTTGAACCTATTCGGCATATTCCATTGATTCTCTTAAATCGGAAGTTGACATTCCTGGTTGCTATCTCCTCTGCTAGGAGAGTATCTGAACTAGCAGCTCTTTCTTGTAAAAAGCCTTATTTGGTTTGTCACAAAGACAGAATTGTATTACGCCCCCATCCTACTTTTCTTCCTAAAGTGGTCTCGCCGTTCCATTTAAAATCAAGATATTGTTTTGCCTTTTTTTCCTGAACCGCAGTCAGCGGGGGGAAAATGATTGCGCTCTCTGGCTGTAGTGAGAGCAATGAAAGTTTATCTGCCAGCAACTGCTCAGATACGTAAAACAAATGTGGTGTTTATTCTGCCAGATGGTCCCAAAAAGGGCCAGGCAGCATCGAAATCGACCATTTCTAAATGGATTTGACAAGTGATTATTCAAACTTATGATTTAAGGAATAAAATTCCTTCTTTTTCCTGTTAAGACACACTCGACCAGGGCAATAAGTGCCTCCTGGGCAGTGCATTGTCAGGCTTCGATGGCTCAGATCTGTAAGGCTGCAACTTGGTCTTCAGTCCATACATTTACCAAATTCTACCAAATAGATGTAAGGGGATATGAGGATGCCACCTTCGGGCGTAGTGTGCTGCAGGCAGCGGTTTAGGGCCTCTCGTCCGATGACGGTCTGCTTGATCTGTGTTTCCCTCCCCTCATATATTGAGCATTGCTCTGGGACGTCCCACTATGTAATGACTTGGGCTATGTGTCCCGTGATGTACGATAAAGAAAATGGGATTTTTATAGCGGCTTACCTGTAAAATCCTTTTCTTGGAGTACACCACAGGACACAAAGGTCCCGCCCCTCTTCTGGGATACTTACTGCTTTGCTACAAAACTGAGGTACTTCCCTTATGGGAGGGGTTATATAGAGGGGAACTTGTCTTCATTGGTTGTGCCAGTGTCCAATCACCTCTTGGTGAACTATACAACACCCTATGTAATGACTTGGGCTCTGTGTCCCGTGGTGTACTCCCAAGAAAAGGATTTTACAGGTAAGCGGTTATAAAAATCCTATTTTTCTTTGTCAGTTGAGGGACAGACACAGGCAGTAACCTTCGGGTTGGGGTGGGCAACACCTCCAAACAAATGCTAACGGACCTAACAAAACTGAAGCTTGGATTATGATCTACTTAAAGGAAACGGTGGCTGAGAGAGATGCTCTCAGCCTAAACCACGTCCGGACAAACTGCCGGACAGAAGTCTTAATTAGAGTTGAGACCACTTCATGCTGAAACATGGTAGTAAGGACAGAAACCTGCCCCTTGATGGTGCATAGTCAAATACTGGTCCAGACCCAGCTGCAGGAAGGAGAGAATTCATTGGACAGAATTTCCACGGGATGATCCCTCACTGAGAGAAAAAATATCTGATTGTAGATACTGTGGGAAGTACGTTTTCTCGCTTTGGGCATTGTAGAAATACGATTCAGAGTGACTTTGTTTCTCTTAATCTGGGCTTCAACAACCATGTGACCATAAAGGATGATGCTAAATCGATCCTTTAGATAGAAGGTCCCAGCAGTTTGGTAGAGCTTGTAAAGCGTCTGCCAGCAGTCTTACCAGGTCAACATATTCCATCCGTCTGGGCTTTTTGCAAGCAGGAGCAGCAGGTTTTTTGGCATTCTGTGGTTTGGTTGATTTTCACGCGAAAATTTCTTATGAAGACACTTGGGGCTTTGAGATCCAAGTTGGGGCGAATGCCCCCTTTGGGCTTGGAAATGGGTAACCGGTTGGAGTAAAATCTTTGAAAGCGTTCTATCCTAGGAATTGGGGAAATAACATCTCGTCCAGAAGACCCGAGAGGCCTTGAGGTGGGTAACAGATTAAAGTTCCCTTGACTTTTTGCAAGCAGGAACAATAGAGTGATCATTCATTGACACTGTGGGGTTGGTTTACCAACACCGGAAAGTGCAAAATCTGGTGCAGCTGTGAATGCAAACCAGTCGTGTGTGTGTGTGTGTGTGTGTGTGTGTGTGTGTGTGTGTCAAAGCTTAATTGAACAAGCTGAAGTTAGAAGTTGGTTGCCATGCAGAGCTGCACCAGATTTTGCACTCTCCTGTTTTAGTAAATCCCTGTATGGCAGGAAAGTAAGCATCTGTGCGCAGCACTTCACAGTGCATGATATCGGTATTTCTCATAGTTCTCCCCTTTTTGTGGTGGGAAATGGGGACTTTGAAAGTAGCCCAGTGACTTGTGCTGTTCAGTGATCTCCACTTGCTTCTGGGACCTGTGCCGAGCGGCTGCTCTCCTGCATTGTGAACACAGGAGGTTGGCTGCTTGGCATGGGCGCCATTCGGATTATGCTTTGCGTATTCTGAGTGAATGCAAAGTGTTCTCTGATTGGGCAAGGTGGGGAGCACGACATTACTGCCTGTGCACCTCCTCCAATCAGAGAATGGCCTTTTAGCATCTGTGCTGAGTGGCCAACCCTCGTGGATTCACAATATATCAGGGACAGGTGTGAAAAATAACAAGTCTTTTTTCAAAATAAAAGCAGATCGACATTGGTATGCTACAAAAAAGCTCGCTGGCTTCTGGGCCTTTTCTGTCAGATCTTTTTTTCTTTCTTTTTTTTTTTTTTTAATTGATATTAGATTCATGTATGCATTTATCTTACGTTTATGTTAATTTGAGAAATTCAGATGGCTTATCCAGAATTTTGTGTCTTTTAGATTTTGCAGTTAACCGTTGGAAATTGGCAGAAATTTTGTATTACAAAGTGTTGGAGTCGATAGTTGTCCAAGAAACAAGGCGCCTTCATGGAAAAGACCTAACTGTAAGATGCTTTCTTTCTTTCCTTTCATAAAATTTTATATCTAAAATGCAATTTTTCTATCACTACATGTTGTAGCGCGAGGTACCATGTTGGGTAGCCTAAAAAGGTATAGCTTCTTCCGGTAGAATTACTGGAGGAATGGCGGTGCCATCGTTTTTCCAGCAGTCGCCTTCCTTCCCTTTTTTTAAAAAAAAAATATATATATATATATTATTTATTCTGTAATGCCTAGCAATTGTAAAAAGGAGTCAGGTGATCTTGGATGTGCACTTTTATAGTGGAAATCCCCCCTCCCTAACCATTTTAGGGCTGCAGTTGTTTACATCTTATGGACTAGCATTTAGCTATGTGCCTGCTGATTTACCAATGCTTTTGTAATTGCTTATAATGCTGAAGTGATAAATGGGGAATAAATTATGGTGAATACACAAGTGACATGGGTCCAGGGGGACCCGGAGATTAAGTCGTAAGTGTCGGCAGTAGTCTTTGTGGGACTATTTATCTTGAATGCAGTGATGTTTTGTGGTGCAGGAGTGCTAAGTATTTACTAGCTGCTTTTGCAGAATTATTGAAAAGGAAATCGCTGGATAGCCGCAATCCAAATATTCACCTTTTATTGTAAAGTTAAAATCAAGGCTTCAAAAGTCAGTACAGACTAACTGCACTGCCGCTGACATGTTTCACACCAGACAGGGTGCTTAGTCATAGCTATGACTAAGCACCCTGTCTGGTGTGAAACATTTTAGCGGCAGTGCAGTTAGTCTGTACCGACTTTTGATGCCTTGCTTTTAACTTTACAATAAAAGGTGAATATTTGGAGTGCGGCTATCCAGCTGTTTCTTTTTCAATCATCTCTGTTGCCAACCGAGCCAGCACCCTGTGTAACTGTGGAGACAGCTGATGTAGGAGAGGTAATTACCTTGGAGCAGTTAACTCCCACATTCTACTAGTCTGGACTTTTGCAGAATTATCTGAGTTGTTTCATATTTCTTTATGGCAGTGCTGTTTTTGCCCTTTGAATGCTCAAAGAAAAGGTGTGTGTGTGTGTGTGTGTGTGTGTGTGTGTGTGTGTGTGTGTGTGTGCGCGCGCGCAGTGGAACAAGATACATGTGCTGGGGGGAGGGGGGTGCAGATACCTGTCTAAAAGGTATTTGCACCCACTTCTGGGAATATACACGACGGGTAGACTGCGGGCAGTGCGTCACTTCCCGGTCCCCCCCCCCCCCCTGTTGTGTTCTGGGAAACACACGGCTCCCAGGACACAGCGGGGACCAGTGAAAGACGTGCAGAGCTGCTCGCGCATGCGCAGTAGGGAACCGGGAAGTGAAGCGGCAACGCTTCACTTCCTGAGTCCCTCACCCATGATGGCGGTGGGGGCAGCCGAGACGAGCGATTGCTTGTCTTCTGCTGCCGACGACGCTGGATTCCAGGACAGGTAAGTGTCCTAATATTAAAGTCAGCAGCTGCAGTATTTGTAGCTGCTGGCTTTAAGACAAAATAACACATCTCGGCGAACATTTACAGTAGAATAAAACCAGAAGCTTGACAGGACATGTATAAAAATGTAGAAAACAGATCATAAAATAATTTATGAAGGAACAGTCACCTAATAGGGTGATACCAAAGCTCCCCCCCCCCCACAAGAAATGGGGGGTAGCCTCTGTCACCTTCACTAACTTGTATATTTCACAAAGGGAATAATCTTGACAAAGCCCAGTATCTAGCACTAGTGCAGCATATATTAACCAAGTGCTAAAATAACGAAAGGGTAGCCCGACCGGCCAAAACGGCGGGGGGGCATAAAGTGGCCTCCAACTAGCCTCCCCCCAGCACTCCGCCGAGGCCGCCCTGCGCCATATTATGCACACCAAAGGGGAGAAACAGCGCTAGCCTCAGGAGAGGTGGTGTTCCCCCCAGTGGCAAACCGCTAGAACTGCCCATCAGGCTAGCACATTATTTAGTGCAAAAAACAAATTCCATATGTAAGAATACTTAGTGTCCAAGAGCAAATGGAAAAAGAGTAAAAAAAAAAAAAAAACTATAACGTACCTTGATTCTTGCAGTTGGTACCCTCACTCGCACCAAGCCCGTAACCCTATAGTAGGGAAAGTGATCTGGAAATAATTGCATCCCTCGCCTTGAGTGGGCCTAGTCTCATTGCTGCAGAGGCTGGGTACTTTGCCTAGGAGATGGTTCTGCCAATTCCAACAGAGCCCGATCTAAACTGGAAGACCTTTGCCCTGGATCAGAAATGTGGTCTGTCCAGGATGACCAAATGCCGGTGAAGTGATCACGGGTACCTTTGCAAGTGCTTATCCAGTCCTCAGCTTCCCTTATTTCATTCACCCTGCAAATCCATTCCTCCCTGCAAGGAACTTGTGCTCCCTTCCAGTAAATTGGGTGCAAACGCTTGGCTGCTTTCAATAAGTAAGGCAATGCGCTTTTCTTATACTGGCATGGGGGAATGTGCAAGAGGAAGTGAATTGGGGGGAGGGGGACATCCACGCCCAGGATATCATTAATCTGGGACTTGCTGTCCACCCAAAAGGGCCTTATTACAAGGCATTCCCACCACAAATGCAAAAGCGTACCGTGGTGAACACTGCCCCTCCAGCATTGCTCAGAGGTAGAGGAGTAAATTTGTGCCAAATCAGAGGGCACCCGGTACCAGCGTGAAAAATCTTAGTTTCCTTTGTTTTTGAAATCAATAGAAATTGAGTGAGTAAGCTGGTAGAAGCGGGTCAGCTGATTTGAAGTAAATTCAAGCCCTAAGTCCCTTTACCAGATCCGTATATGTTTTGGGCTTCGTTGATATAGTTCGGAGACCATATGCGGTACTGGTTCTTTCTCTATAAAAAGGCGTTCAAAGGGCATGAGGGAGGTAATATCCCTTATGGAGGGGCCATTAACCTCAAAGAAGTGGTGGAGTTGCCTATACCTCCAGCAATCCATATGTGAACCTCCATGTTGGGCTTTCAGGGTCTCAAAAGTCAGCAGTTTACAGTTCTTCAGGAGCTTGCCACAACTGGCATTGCCATCCTCCACCTAAGGCCCAAAAAGGCCATCTGTTCTCCAGGAGGGAAACACAAGGAACCCTCCCAGCGGAGCCAATGGGGTTAATGGTGCCAAGTCCGAAATCGGATTAATGCGATCCCAGACTGCAAGAGCATGAGTCGTCAATGGGGAGGTAGTATCCAACAACCTCCTGTGTTCCTGAGACAGCCACTAAATTCCTGCCTGCTATGTATTTCTCCAGGGAGACCCAGAAGTTGGAGTGTGTGGCAGCGCCAATTTGGTATCCTCTGAAGGACAATAGCCCTATAGTATGTCTGGGAGTCCCAGGCCCCCTGCATATTTTGGGCACCTCAGCACTCACAGAGCAATAAGTGGTTTCCGCATATTCTAAACAATTTGGTAAAGAAGCCTCTGGGCAAGGGCACAGGTATCATCTGCAGATAGAGTATTCTTGGGAGAATATGCATTTTTGTAATATTAACACGCCCCAACCAGGTGAAAGCAGTCTTAGTCCATTGTGAGAGGTCCCGCCTAACCATGGCAAGTAATAGGGGCTAGTTGGCAGCATACAGAGTGTTGAATCGGTCTGTAAGCTGAATACCCAAGTATCTTAAAGAGGACTTGGCTCGGGTAAACGGGAAAGCCGCCTGTAGGCTACTTGCGGAGGAGGGTAGCAATCGAATAGTAAGAATTTCCGATTTGGTAAAATTAATTTTGAAAGCCTTCCAAAATGCTTGAGCTCTAGTGTCAGGTTGGGCAATGAGATCAGGGGGTCAATGAGGTGGAATAGCACATCATTGGCATATGCTGACAGTTTATGCTCAGCATTACCAACCCTCAAACCCTTAATATCTGTATTCACTCGCACAGTGTATAGTAGAGGTTCAAGTACCAGAGCGAAAAGATGAGGAGGGGCACCCCTGCTTTGTGTTTATTTCTGATCGAGAACCTCAGAGGAAAAAAGTCCATTAACCTGAACTGTGCGCTTGGGTCAGAATATAGGGCCATAATCCATGTTGGCATATTCGGTCCTAACTTCAGAGTCTCTAAAACCGCTCGCAGTTAAGCCCAGTAAACGCGACCGAACGCTTTTTCTGCATCGGTGGACAAAATTATATCTGCCAAAGGATCACGACAATTACGTGCCGAGTGAATGAGTTGGATCGCTTTAATTGTTATCTCTAGCTTCTTGACCTGTAATAAACCCTGTTTGGTCGGGATGAATGATCTGGGGCATGAGGTGCTTCAGTCGGTTTGTAAGTATTTTCGCTAGAATTTTAATTTCTCTTCCGTTCATGGACGGATACAGCAGCATCTTGACCATATGGGTATTATCCTCCTGTTAGGAGATTGACTAGGCAGAAAAACAGCATGTTAAGTGTTAAAACATAGTACAGTCCCCCTGGGTACATCCCCTCTCCCTGCATCTTGCAGCTCAGTTTTTTTCTGCCTAGCATAGGAGAAGGACATGGCTCCCTGTGTGCCCATGTGGCCTGGGGATTTCTTTCTACTTTTTTTTTTTTTTTGATCCTGAGATCTGCTATAAACTGCCAACTGGGTGACAGGCTGGATCCTCGATCTTTGTAGTCCCCCCAGTTCGGCCATCGATCGTGTGCCGGCCTTTTAGCTACGCGATGGGCTGTCCACAACATTCCCCGTTGCTCCAGGGGTGGCCGGTGAGCTATATGCTCAGAGCCCGGTCATATGTGTGCCCCGATGTCCGACAGCCATGCCATAACCGCGCGGACGTTGGGTCTGTCTGGAATGCCTCCAGCTGGTCCTCGTAGGACGGGTAAGTAGCAGTTCCCCTGCTCCGGCAGGGTGATACGGCTGGGCATTCCTGGGGAGGTCGATAGAGGGTTCCACCCTTCCTTTTCTCGCCCCCTTCCTCCCCTCCTCCCTAGGCTCTGGGAAGCTAGGATGACTGCGATTCGGGGGTCCCCCTGGGAAGGGTCCATCCTAGGGCTGGGGGCTGCGCGGCAGGTTCGCTCTCCGGGGGTGCTGTCTGGTTGCCGTGTGTGTGGGGGGGGGGGGCCGCCTTAGGGGTTCGCTGCCATTATGTGCTGTTGTGTGTTTTTTTTTTTTTTTTATTATTATTATTATTCACGGCGCCCAGCATTTTTACATGCTTCAGCGGGCATTTTCTTGTAGCCCACGCGCTCCGCTTGGCGGGTCGGCGGCCATTTTGGGTGGTGTTTTGGCCTCTAGTGGCCAGAATATCAGTGCCAACGGTTCCAGCACACTTTCTGAGGGACGGCACGGGGAGAGCACCTTAGGAGGCTTAGGCGGACGGCAGCTGTGCGGTACCTGGTCCAGGTGGTGAGTACTCTGGGGGGTCCCTCGTCTCTCTGCGGCAGCTAGGAGGGTGGTCCGTGTATCTTGCCTTGCGTCCCTAGGGGTGTCAGGTGGGTGGGTCAGTCAGCATGGCGTCGGACGCCTCTTCCCCAGACATATCTGAATTGGCAACTGGTGCACCTGCCATTTTCTGTGGACGCTATGTCGGTGGTCCTGGAGGCCTTTGTTGCCAGGGTGGAAGTAGCGCGTGGGCAAAGAGGGTTTAAAAAGAGCCCCCTCCCATCTTCTGGGGATACCTCTGATGCAGAATCGGGCCCAGCTACTGCTCCCGGCCCTGGGTCTGATGTGTCGGAGGCTGTGGACCTCGACCGTACGGACAGTGAAGATGACTCTGGCTCAGGGTCAGCGCATGATAGGGCGCTTGTAGGAGCACTTGTCACTGCGGTGCCGGATACTCTGAAAATGGAGGATACGGCAGAGGTGACGGATGTCGGTCCCTTTTTGGATTCCTTAAGCTGGCCCGCACTGCTAAGGTGTTCCCTTGTGTACCTTATCTGGATAAGCTTTTGTACACTGAATGGGATCAGCCGCAAAAGGTTTTTTCGGCCCCAAAATGTTTAGCAGTCCGTTATCCTTTTGAGGAGAAATTCCTGAAAAAATTGACTTATCCCCCGACAGTGGACCCCCCCCCCCCCCCCCCCCCCCCGTGTCCAGACTGAACAAGGTGACCACGATACCTGTGGCAGGGGCTCCTGCTTTCAAGGACACTGCAGACAGGAGGGCTGAGGCAGTGTCCTGGTCCCTGTTCACGGTGGTGGGGTCAGCGGTGCGACCGGTCGTGGCCGGGGCTCTAGTGTCTCAGACACTTGCTGAATGGGCAAAAATGTTGCTCCAGGTGTTAGAGGAGCATCAAGCTCCCCCGGCCTGTGTGGCACTGGCCGAACAGTTGGTGCAGGGCCTTAAATTTGTCTGCGAGTCAGCCCTGGATACGATTCCCTTGCTCTCCAGAGCCTCGATCTATGCAATGGTGTTACGCCGCCTGGTCTGGCTGAAGTGTCTTCTAAGGCCTTGGTGGACTTGCCCTTTAAGGGTGAGAGACTTTTTGGGGCCTCTCTGGATGACATTATTAAAGATGCCACAGGAGGCAAGAGCACTCTGCTCCCACAATCCAGTAAGGGTAAGGAGCCTCGCCGTAGGCAAGGGCCCTCATTTACCGTCCACAAGCGTTTTTTTTCGTCCGCCTGGTGCTGCAGGTAAGCGATCCCAAGCCGCTAAGGCGCCTGCTGAAGGGCAAAAGCGTCCCTGGTTCCGCAAGCCCAACAAGCCTGCGGACAAGTCTGCGTCCGCACAAAGGTCTGCCCCCGTCCGACGCTCGAGTCGGGTGCCATCTTCACTGCTCGGTGGACATCTCTGCTCTCCGACCGGTGGGTTTGCGAAGTAGTTTCCTCTGGGTAGAAAATAGTTTCTCTCTTGCCCGCCAAACAGATTTTTTCCATCCAACCTCCAGCTTCCTCCGAGTCGTCGGGAGGCCCTGTTTGGGACAGTTCAGGATCTGCTGGTGCGGGGGGGGGGGGGGGGGGTCGTACCTGTCCCATTGCAGGAATGGTTTCGGGGGTTTTACTCCAATCTGTTTGTGGTCCCCAAGAAGGAAGGGGTCTGTCCAATCCTGGATCTCAAGGCCCTCAATTGCTTTGTGAAAGTTCAAAGATTCAGGATGGAATCAGTCCGCTCTGTCACCACTGCTCTCCATCCGGGGGATTTTCTGCCATCCTTGGACATCAAGGACGCATACTTGCATATCCCCATATGCTCCTCCCAGGCATCAGAGATTTCTGCGCTTTGCGGACCGGGAAGACCACTATCAATTTGTGGCTCTCCCCTTCGGCCTGGCTTTGGCGCCGAGGGTATTCACCAAGGTGCTCGCTCCAATTCTGGCGTTGCTGAGGCAGCGTGGAATCGCTATTGTAGGCTACCTGGACGACCTTCTTCTGAGAGCCTCTTCAAGCTCAGAATTAGAGGAAGATGTGTCCATCACCTGCCAGACCCCCTGAGAATTCGGTTGGGTGCTAAACATTCAGAAGTCTGTGTTGATGCCGTCTCAACGCCTAGAATACCTGGGGCTAGTCCAGGATTCCTCAGAGGCGAGAGTTTTTCTTCCCATGGAGAAGTTGCAAACTCTGCGGGCTGCGGTGCAGCGGTTGACATCCCAAAACAGGTCGTCGCTCGGCTTTTGCATGCGATTCCTGGGTCTCATGGTAGCCTCCTTTTGAGGCAGTGCCATATGCTCAATTCCAAACAAGTGTTACAGAGAAATTCTGTCGCATTGGGACAAATGCCCATCGTCTCTGGATTGTCAAATCCGGGTGAGCCACCTGGTCAAGACCTGGTGTGGTGGCTGATGTCTCCGACTCTTCGGGCCGGGAAGTCGTTCCTTCCGTTTCACTGGACGGTGATCATGACGGACGCCAGCCTCTCAGGCTAAGGGGGAGTTCAGTCGGCCCAGGGGCGCTGGACTCAGGAAGAATCCCGCCTGCCGATCAATGTCCTGGAACTTCGGGCTATCAGGCTGTGCCTCTGAAAGACTACAAGGTCGTCCAGTCAGGATCCAGTCGGACAACGTCACAGCAGTGGCGTATGTCAATCATCAGGGAGGAACAAGAAGTTTGGCTGCAGCGACGGAGGTAGTTCACATCCTGAGGTGGGCAGAACGGAGCGTGCCGGCTCTATCGGCCGTGTACATTCAGGGCGTACAGAACTAACTGGCAAGCGGACTACCTAAGTCGCCAGATGCTGGACCAAGGAGAATGGTCGCTTCACCGGGACGCGTTTCAGCTTCTGTGTCTGTCTGAAATGGGGCACGCCAGACGTGGATCTCCTGGCGTCGCGACTCAATCGGAAGGTGTTGAGGTTCCTGGCCAGGTCAAAAGACCCATGGGTGGACGCATCAGACGCGGTGGTGGCGCCTTGGGGTCAGTATCGGCTGCTTTATGCCTTCCCTCCTCTGAAGCTTCTTCCCCGTCTACTCCGCAGAGTGGAGGCCGAAGGGATTCCAACGATCCTGATTGCTCCAGATTGGTTTCGTCGTCCCTAGTGCGTCTGGTAGCGGATGTTCCTTTGGCGCCTGCCACTGCGAGAGGGTCTTCTGTCGTAAGGTCCCATATTTCATCCTGCTTTACAGTCGTTGGCTTTAATGGCATGGCTATTGAAAATCAGGTGCTAAGGGACTGAGGTCTGTCTGACTCGGTGATCTCAAACAATGCTGCGGGCACGGAAGTCAACCTCCCGGAAGATTTACCATCGTACGTGGAAGGCTTACATCTCTGTTTGAGGAGATGAGGTGGCATCCGTGTGCATATTTGATTTCCAGGATCCTGCTGTTTTTACAGCTTGGAGTGGACCAGAAACTCGACTTAAGTACAATTAAGGGGCAGATTTCGGCCTTGGCTGTTTTTTTTTTCAGCGACCCTTGGCAACGCACTCTCCAGTGCGTATGTTCGTGCAGGGGGTTCGACATGTGGCCCCTCCGGTACGTCCTCCACTACCTCCGTGGGACTTGAATTTGGTCCTCTCGGTACTTCAGAAACCACAAATTGAGAACATTAGGGAGATTCCCTTATTGACTCTCTCCCAGAAGGTGGCTTTTTTGGTGGCGATTACATCATTTAGACGGGTTTCTGAATTTGGCGGCCTTGTCAAGGCTCCCTATTTGATCTTCCACAAGGATAAGGTGGTGCTGCGTCCACAGCCGTCGTTCCGTCCTAAGGTTGTTTCGGCCTTTCACCTTAATGAGGACATTGTTCTTCCGTCTTTGTGTCCTCGGCCGGTGCATCCCACAGAGGCTGCGTTGCATTCCTTGGACGTCGTCCAAGCTCTGCGGATGTACCTGTCTGTGACTGCTCCGTTCCGGAGATCGGATTCACTGTTCGTGTCAGTGGCTGGTCCTAAGAAGGGTTTGGCGGTTTCGTCGGCCACCATCTCTAGTTGGATCAGACAGATCGTGATTCAGGCCTATGCTCTAAAAGGGCGGGCGCCTCCCTTCCCGGTTACGGCGCATTCGACCAGGGCAATAGTTGCCTCTTGGGCTTTCCGACATCGAGCGTCTGTTTCCCAGGTGTGTAAGGCGGCGACCTGGTCGTCCGTTCACACTTTCTCAAAATTTTACAAGGTTGATGTGAGTGCATCTTCGGATGCTTCCTTCGGCCGCAAGGTTTTACAGGCGGCTGTTTAAGGTTGCAACTCCTCCGTTGAGGAGCTCTGGTTTGTTTGGGGTGAAGTTTGTTTAATGCTATTTTCGCACCCCTAGTTTTTTTTGACACTGCATGGGGACCTCCCATATGTCAAGATGCTGCTGTGTCCGTCCATGAACGGAAGAGAAAATAGGATTTTTGTACTAACCGTAAAATCCATTTCTCTGAGTTCATGGACGGACACAGCACCTGCCCATCCTTTTTTATGTTTGTACTGCTTTTTTTACGAATTGAGCTGCAAGATGCAGGGAGAGGATGTACCCAGGGGGACCGCCCCTGGGGCGGTTCTGTACTGTGTGATGTGTTTTTAACACTTATCATGCTGTTTTTCTGTCTAGTCAATCTCCTAACAGGGGGATAATACCCATATGTCAAGATGCTGCTGTGTCCATCCATGAACTCTGAGAAATGGATTTTACGGTGAGTACAAAAATCCTAATTATCCACATTAGGAGAGATATGGGTCGATTAGCTTTGGGGTACAGTAGGGTTTTTACCTTTCTTCATAAGCACTGAGATATGGGCCAGCAGCACCTCCGGGGGAATTGTATTGCCACCTGCTATGGCATTAAAATAACTACACGTGGATTCCGACAGGAGGGGAAAAAATACCTTTATAGCATGCCTTGGTAAACCCATCGGGGCCAGGGCTTTTCCCACTAGGCAAGGACTTCACTGACTCAATCTCAGTAGTAATGCGAGACTCCAAAGTAGAGCATTGTTCATCAGTCAAAGGGGAAAGGCCAGCAGTGGCCAAGTAGTCATAAATGGCAATCGTCTTTGTTGCCAGGGTGTCTAGGGACAAGTTCGACCCTAAATTATAAAGGTCAGCATAATGATCATGAAACACTGAGGCAAATTTAGAGGAATGGACTCCAGAAGAAGAGTGAAGCTTATGTATGTTTGTGCACGTTTCTTTTGGAGAGCTCTTGCAAGCTTTAGACCACATTTGTTGCTGTGCTCGTAATATTTGTGACCAGTATCATAATTGCCTATGGGCTTGATGATCCAGCAAGCGCAAGAATAGCTCTTGGTTCAGTCAGTCTGGTCAGTGCCACAGGGTCTCTGCCATGCTTATGCCGAAGTTCTGCTTGCTTAGGAGCCTGAAGTACCCTTTGGAAGTCTGCTCGGCACGCTCTCTTGAGCTTAGAGCCTAAGGAAATCCCAAATCTTCTCGCTAAGACCCTCTGTTCTGTTTTCTTTAAAGCAATGGGCTTAAATGTCTGTGACCCCTCAGACTACTGCATTGTCATCCAACAAATTTGAATTTTAGCCGCCACGACTAAGCCCTATGGGTGCCAGGTGGCAGGGCGAGAGTAACTATTAGAGCATGGTCTGAAATGGTAATGTTTCCAATGGAAAGGTCAATACGGGTGTACACATTGTGGCTATTAGAATAGTAGCTAAAGTCCCTGTCTGAGGGGTGAAGCACTCTCCAGCTGTCCATCAAAAGGTTAGTCTGAAGGGACCTGCGGAAGTGTTCGAGAAAAGCGTGAGAGTGAGCTGGTCGCCTGTAGGATGTATCAAGTGCAGGGTCAGGACTGACATTAAAGTCACTCACCAGGATCAAGGAGCCCTCCTTAAATTCTGCCAAATGGTCCAGGACTGTCGATGAAGGTAAGTTTGGTTAGCGTTTGGGAGCATAAATTGTGGCACATGTAAACTCTTCCAGCAATAGTCCCGTTCAATAAGACATAGCGGCCTTGGGGATCCACTTGGTTCCCAGTGGGCTGGAAAGGACAGGATTTGTGGATCGCAATAGCTGTGCCCCTAGACTTGGATACCGGAAAGGTGCTTTAGAAACCAATGACTATACAGATAAGAGGGTAGCTTGGGTATCGATTGGGGAGCAAAATCTGTCGCCTGTAGAAAGATCACCTGTGCCCCTGACCTTTTCAGTTCCCATCACAGCTTGCTACATTTGCATGGAGAACAGAACTCGAACATTATAAGAAATTGCCTTTTAAGGGTTGCCCTGAGAGATCCGGAGGACGGGGGAGTCGCCTAGGATGTCGGTGGGCTTGGTGCGAGCAGGGGAGCAAGAGGCAGTTCCTGAGAGGGAAGAGAAAGAAAGGAGGGAGAAAAATAAGTGTAGAAAATTATCAATATAGGAAAAATAAAATCATATCAGATTGGTAGTAACAAAACCAACGTACACGGTGTCTGTAGGCTAGGTTCAAAGCACTGCTCCACTAGGGAGAGTTCCCTGAGCCTCAGCCCATGGTCCCAATTGGGATCTATACCAATATAGGTATGGCCTACATGGGGAAACATGTGCCTACATGAGAGGGAAGGTGGGGAGGCTCAGCCCCCATCCACCGCATCTTACTAGCTGCTTTTGCAAGGGTTGGGGAGAGAGAGAGTACTGTGGAATATCCAGAGGCTCATTCTAGGGCCAAAGCAAGTAAGGGGTACTATAGACGGGGACTCTAGCATCACCAACAGGAAATCCAGTCAGATTATGTTCTGCTCGCCATGCGTAGCCGTGAGCTCCATAAGGGGTAGTCTCAGCATTGCACAGTATGCAAAAGTCCAGTAGTGATCCCAATCAAGGGGGTGGACCCAGAGGTTCAGATTAATCTCTTAACAAAGAGAGGGCTGCAAGAGAGTATCCTGTCAGTCTCTTGGGGTAGATGGGCCCGGAGACTAACCAGAAGGGGAATGTTAATGTCCTCTTTTGCAATTTCTGCGTTTAACGGGCAGCCAGGGTTGGGGAAGCTGAATGGTAGGGAATTCTGGTGATCCTCTCCAATCCGGGAAGTCAACTGGATCCTGCCCAAGAGTGGACAAGAAGTGCGAAAGATCATCTTCAGTGCGTGACCTGTCTACCATCTTTGGTCACCTGGAAATGAAGGTTAAAACCCCAACAGTAGGTCAGGTCTGCCTCTTCTACGACGGCCATCTAGGATTGTACACATCTTGAGAAGGAGGTCTGAGTGCCCTGTGGGTGCAACCGATGTTGATGGGAGCAGTTGCAGGTAACTTTCTCAGAAAATGTCCACTAGTGTAGGGATATCTCTTAGGAGCTGTGGCTTCTGGCAGGCCACGGTTGTGTATATTTGCCCGCTGGCTGCAGTTCTCAAAATCATCTAGCTGACACAGTAAGCCCTCACTTTTTAGTCTGGAGCGTAGAAATGGCAGGCAAAGCTTCATCAAATCTTTGTTCAAGCCTTTCCAGTCTAGTCCCCAATTGAGTGGTGTCAGACTTGAGCTGTGCTATATCCTCTTTAAAAGCTGTTTCCACCCTGGTAGTAAACTCCTCCCAGGTCCTCCCGGGTGAGAAGAGACCAAATGTGGCGCTTAATGTCCCCATCCTCCAAGAGGTCTGTCATGTGAGGCAGGGGAGGCTGGGGGGACAGTCACTCGCTGACCTCGGGGATGTTATCGGATGCTGCAATCCTCTGGAGCTTGACTGCGGTGTGTTGTGCGGCCTTGGAGACCGCCGGCGCCATCTTGGAGGCCTCATGTCCCGACCTGCGGGTCCCGGGAAAGAGTCTTCAGCTGCCCCTGCCGAGATTTGTCACCCTTCGGCAGCTGGGAGGACGTCCGCCGCCTCTGGGACATAAGTGCAGTTTGGGAGTGAAATCTCCCCTGGAAGCTGAAGGTAAAGCAGCGGTGGACACGGATCTGAGGAGATGCATGTCCTCACTCCTCCATAGCCAGGACACACCCCCACTTTTTTTTTTTTTTCATTTGAGCAAGCAAAATCCCTACTATGCAACTCTCAAAGGACAAACAAATTACACACAAGTTCCCACTCACTAGTGGGAACTTATTTTGTGGCACAGTCATGTTGGAGAACTTTCACAGTACTCTTTTAATTGTCCGCATCTTTAGCCCTGCCCTTTTCTGTTTTGCTACATAAGATATGGTGAAGCTATACAAATCACTAATGAACTAGTACGGATTTGCTGATAGTGTACCAGAGAACCTGATCAATGAGTTGTTGCTGTATACCAGAAGGAATAATTATTTTCCATTTGTCTTTTAGGCTCTGCTGGAGCAGGATATATTCCACCAGTCGTTGGCAGCTTGCTGTCTGGAAATTGTGCTTTTTGCATACAGCTCTCCCCGTATTTTTCCTTGGACCATTGAGGCTCTCAATTTAAGTCCTTTTTATTTCTACAAGGTAAGAGAATAAAATATGTAAAAACAAGCTTTAGAGTAAACGTGGTTCTGCTGTTTTTTCTTTTGTGTAATCTTTTTGAGTCACTGGAAAATGAGGCGAGAACATGCTTTCAATGTCTAAAATCTTTGCTTTGCCCAGGTTATTGAGGTGTTTATCCGTTCGGAGGATGGATTGTCACGGGATATGGTAAAGCACCTTAACACCATAGAGGAGCAAATCCTAGAGAATCGAGCCTGGATGAGTGATTCCAACTTGTGGGAGTTGCTTCAGGCAGCTGGGTCTGTTCCAACCTGTGAAGAGGTAGATGAATCTCAATGTTTTCAAATATACGTTTATAGTCGGGTTGGTGAACAGTTATTACTCTTTCGTCCATGGACCGACACAGCTTCTCTATTGACAAAGTGGGTATTATCCGTTAATTAGGAGTGACTAGGCAGAAAACTTGTAAAAAGTGTTGCATCACACCTTCTACAGTACCGCCCAAAGGGCGGACCCTCTGGGTATATCCCCTCAGTCTGCATCTCGCAGATCATTTTTTTTTCCTGTCTAGCAAGGAGTAGGACATGGCTCCCTTCGGGCCCATTGGTCCGGGGGAAAAATATATTTTTATGCTACATTTTTTTGTTTCCTGCGATCTTCGATCAATTGCCGACTGGGTGACAGGCTGGATCCTCGATCCTTGTAGTCTCCCCAGTTTCGGCCATCGAGCGTGTGCCAACCCTAGCTACGCGCTGGGTTTTTCACGACATGCCCGTCGCTCCATGGGTGGCCGGTGAGCCTATGCTCCAGGGCCTGCATCGGACCGCTCAGCTTCGGCTGACCTTACGGCCGAGTCGCAGCAGCCTGGCCGGTAAGCTTACGCTCCAGGGCATACATATGATTGTCCCATTGGGTCCAATCGCAGCATGCCTGGCCAACAGTCACCTTCCGTGTGAGGACGATGATCTGTTTGGAATGTCTTCCAGCATAATACATGCAGGAGATAGGTAAGTAAACTCCCCTGCCTCGGCTGGGTGATTTGGCTGGAGAGACCAAGTAAGTGGTTGTGGCCCCTTTCTTCCCTCTCTCCCTGCCTTTCCCTCCTCCCTGGGCTTCTAGCTAAAGGTTGCTGGGTGCTAGGGGTCACCTAAGGGGTTCCACTGGAGCGGGGCTGGCTGCAACTAACATTTAAAAGAAATGTCATTTCTGCTTACCTGTATGTGCTTCCTCCTCCATGCTGTTGGCGGCCATTTTGTGGTGGTCCATGCCAGGTTCGGCCTCTAGTGACTGCCCGGCGGCCATCTTCCTGTGGTTTCGGCGCCATTTTCTTGTAGTTCCACACCCTCTGGCCTCTATCGACTGATCGGCGGCCATGTTTGTAATGATCCACGCTGTATGTATATATTACCGTTCGGCGGCCATCTTTTTGTGGTCTACGGCTGCTTTGGCCTCTATCTTCGGTTCGGTGGCCATTTTCTTAGAGCCCACATTATCTTCCATACAGACGTTTTGGCGGCCATTTTGCGAGAGTCTCCGGCCTCTAAGGTGCATTACACTGGCGCGAAAATTCACACAGGAAGCTCTGATAAAAGAAGCAGACTGACACAGCAGCAGTGGGACAGCATCACAGGCGCAGCACACGGCAGCATAGCAGTACCGGTCCAGGGTGGTGAGTCCTCTGGGTGACCCAGCATCTCTGCAGCACAGGAGGGTGGCCTATTGATA
Organism: Rana muscosa; assembly: GCA_029206835.1. Classification (NCBI taxonomy): domain Eukaryota; kingdom Metazoa; phylum Chordata; class Amphibia; order Anura; family Ranidae; genus Rana; species Rana muscosa. The sequence goes on from CM055128.1 coordinate 78,276,910, forward strand.
TCTTGCCTGGAGCCCTGTGAGTGTCAGCGTGTGGTCAGCATGGCATCTGAGCCAGATGTCTTCTCCCCTGAAACACCAGATTTAGCAGCTGGTGCCCCTGAGGTGTCTATGGACGCTATGTCAGCAATCCTAGATGCGTTTGCTGCCAGGGTGGAAGCAGCACATGGGAATACAGGGAGTAATAAACGCCCCCATCCCCTGCAATCTTCTGGGGATAATTCTGATGCAGAACCAGGTCCAGCTACGGCTCGTGGCCCAGATTCTGACGCATCAGAGACTGCAGACCGTGACCGACCGGACAGTGAGGATGTCTCCAAGTCCATGTCAGTACGCGAGACGGCTTTGGTATCTGACCTTATTACTGCAGTGCGGGATACGCTAAAGTTGGAAAATACTGCAGAAGCAGCAGAGACTCCGGTCCCCTTTGGGTTTCGTAAACCTGCCCGCACTGCTAAGGTGTTCCCTTGTGTGTCTTATTTTGATAAACTCTTATACAAGGAATGGGAGAACCCACTGAGGGTCTTTACAGCCCCAAAGAGGTTTGCAGTACGGTACCCCTTTGAGGAGAGTTTTCTGAAGAAATGGACCTCTCCCCCTATAGTGGACCCTCCGGTGTCTAGTCTTAATAGAGCTACCACTATTCCAGTAGAAGGGGCTCCTGTTTTCAAGGACCCTGTGGATAAGAAGGCTGAAGCGCTCGCTACCTATACTCAGTGGTAGGCTCGGCAGTACGCCCGGCATTGGCGGGGGCCCTAGTGTCTCAGACCCTTACTGAATGGGCAAGATTGCTACTCCAGGGGTTAAAGGAGCGAGATGCTCCTCCTGATGAGATAACTTTGGCCGACCAGTTGGTCCAGGGCCTTAAGTTTGTCTGCGAGTCAGACATGGATACTATTCCCCTGCTGTCAAAAGCTTTGGTTTATGCATTAGCAATATGCCGCTTGATCTGGCTAAAGGGCTGGTCTGCGGACCAGACTTCCAAGAAAGCCCTGTTGGATCTGCCATTTTAAGGGTGACAGACTTTTTGGGGCTTCTCTGGATGACTTCATCAAGGATGCCACAGGAGGTAAAAGCGCTTTGCTTCCCCAAACTAGCAAGGGTAAGGGGCCACGCCAAGGGCCCGCCTTTACTGCACGCAAGCGGTTTTTTCGCCTCCCCAGGGGGAAACGGGAAAAGATCCCAGGCCGACAAGGCGCCTGCCCAAGGACAAAAGCGTCCTTGGTCCCGCAGACCCAACAAGCCTGCGGACAAATCTGCGTCCGCATGAAGGTCCGCCCCCACCCAGCTCTCGGGTGGGGGGACGAATTCGCGACTCAGTGGACAGCTCTAGTCTCCGACAGGTGGGTTTGCGAAGTAATCTCCTCAGGCTACAAGATAGACTTTCTCTCGTCCACCGGACAGATTCATCACCTCCAATCTCCAGCTACTACCGACCCGTCGGGAGGTCCTGTATGGGACGGTCCAGGGTCTACTGGAACGCGGGGTAGTTATTCCTGTTCCAGAACAGGAACGGGGTCAGGGTTTTTACTCAAATCTGTTCATTGTGCCGAAGGAGGGGGTTCGTCCAATTTTGGATCTCAGAGCCCTCAATTGCTTTGTGAAGGTACAAAGATTTCGAATGGAGTCGGTTCGATCTGTAGTCACGGCTCTCCATCCGGGGGACTTTCTGGCCTCCTTGGACATCAAGGACGCATACCTGCATGTCCCCATATACTCCAGACACCAGAGTTTTCTGCGATTTGCTATCGGGAAGAGCCACTACCAGTTTGTGGCCCTCCCGTTTGGCCTTGCCTCAGCACCCAGGACGTTCACCAAGGTGCTCGCTCCGATTCTGGCACTTCTAAGACAGCGGGGTATCGCTATCATGGGCTACTTGGACGACCTTCTGTTGAAGGCCCCTTCAAGCTCAGAATTGGAGGTAAGCGTGTCCATTACCTGTCAGACTCTTCGAGAGTGTGGTTGGATACTAAACACGCAAAAGTCAGTATTGGTGCCCACTCAACGCCTAGTGTACCTGGGGTTGATTCTGGATTCCTCGGAGGCAAAGGTATTCCTCCCTGTGGAGAAGTCGCAGACCCTCCGGGTTGCAGTACGGCAGCTGACTTCCAGGAATTGGTCGTCACTCCGTTATTGCATGCGAGTGTTAGGCCTCATGGTAGCCTCCTTCAAGGCGGTCCCATATGCTCAATAACACACTCGAGTGTTACAGAAGGAAGTTCTGTCCAGGTGGAACAGATGTTCATCTCTGGATTATCAAATCCGAGTGAGCCACCTAGTCAGGAGATCCCTGGTATGGTGGCTGACGGCACCGGCTCTAATGGCCGGGAAGTCATTTCTTCCGGTTTACTGGATAGTGATCACGACGGACGCCAGCCTTTACAGGTTGGGGGAGGGAGTCTGGGGTGTTCAGTCGGCTCAAGGTCGCTGGACCCCAGAGGAAGCCCTCCTGCCGATCAATGTCCTGGAAATCAGGGCGATCAGGCTGTGCCTCTTCAAATGGTCTCAGAGGCTGCAAGGGCGTCCAGTCAGACAACGCCACAGCAGTGGCATATGTCAATCATCAAGGAGGAACAAGAAGCTCGGCTGTGCATCGGAGATCGCTCGCATCCTGAAGTGGGCAGAGGAGAGCGTACCGGCACTGTCGGCCGTGTACATTCCGGGTGTGGAAAACTGGCAGGCGGACTACCTGAGCCGCCAGATGCTGGACCAGGGAGAATGGTCCTTACACCCGGAGGTGTTCCAACTCCTCTGCCAAAGATGGGGAACACCAGATGTAGATCTTCTGGCTTCCCGACTCAATCGGAAGGTATTGAGGTTTGTGGCCCGGTCAAGAGACCCATGGGCAGACGCAACGGACGCGTTGGTGGCATTGTGGGGTCAGTATCGGCTAATCTATGCCTTCCCTCCCTTAAGGCTTCTTCCTCTTCTGCTCCGCAGAGTGGAGGCAGAGGGAATTCCAATGATCCTAATTGCTCCAGATTGGCCTCAGCGTCCTTGGTACGCCGATCTCGTACGTCTGGTAGCAGACGTCCCCTGGCGCCTACCACTACGGAAGGACCTGCTATCGCAAGGTCCCATACTCCATCCTGCTTTACGGTCACTGGCTTTAACGGCATGGCTGTTGAGAACCAGGTACTGAGAGACCGGGGCCTGTCAGATTCAGTAATTTCTACTATGAGAAGTGCTCCGAAACCGTCCTCTAGGAAGGTTTATCACCGCACTTGGAAGGCCTACATGTGTGAGGAAATTAAATGGCATCTGCGTACTTATTTGGTTTCCAAAATCCTGCTGTTTTTACAGCATGGGGTCTACCAAAGGCTTGCCCCAAGTACTAAGTACGATTTAAGGGACAGATATCTGCCCTGGCTGTCTTTTTTTTTCAGCGACCCCTGGCGGCTCACTCTCTCGTGAGTACATTTGTGCAGGGGGTTCGACATGTGGCCCCTCCGGTCCGTCCCCCGCTACCTCCGTGGGACTTGAACCTGGTCCTCTCGGTGCTTCAGAAAGAACCGTTTGAGAATATTAGAGATATTCCCCTGTTGACACTTTCTCAGAAAGTGGTCTTTTTTGGTGGCTGTTACGTCAGTTAGACGAGTCTCTGAGCTGGCAGCCTTGTCCTGCAAGGCTCCCTATTTGATTTTCCACAAGGTTAAGGTGGTGCTGCGGCCGCAGCCTTCCTTTTCTTCTGAAGGTCGTTTCATCTCAACGAGGACATTGTACTTCCATCCTTGTGTCCTCATCCGTCGAATCCTAAGGAGTCGGCGTTGCATTCCTTGGACGTTGTCCAAACTTTGAGAGTATACCTATCTGCTACTTCCCTGTTCCGGAAGTCAGACTCACTGTTTGTTTCGGTGGCTGATCCCAAGAAGGGCCAAGCAGTCTCGTCAGCCACCATCTCTAGGTGGATCCGACAGATAGTAATCCAGGCTTACGCCTTAAAGGGTCAAGCGCCCCCCTTTCCGGTCACGGCGCATTCGACCAAGGCAATAGGTGCCTCTTGGGGTTTCCGACATCAAGCGGCTGTTTCCCAATTATGTAAAGCGGCGACTTGGTCATTCGCTCACTTTCACAAAATTCTACAAAGTTTATGTAGGTGCATCTTCGGATGCCTCTTTCGGCCGCAAGGTTTTGCAGGCGTCTGTTTAGAGTTGCAGCTCCTCCGTTGGAGTGCTGTTTTGTGTTTTGGGGTGAAGTTTTATTTTTATGCTGTTACCACCCCTCGTTTTTTTTCTCTGACACTGCTTTGGGATGTCCCACTTTGTCAATAGAGAAGCTGTGTCGGTCCATGGACGAAAGAGTAAATAGGATTTTTTACTCACCGTAAAATCCTTTTCTCTGAGTCCATGGACTGACACAGCACCCACCCCTCCTTTTAAGTTTGTACTGCTTTTTGACGAACTGATCTGGGAGATGCAGACTGAGGGGATATACCCAGAGGGTCCGCCCTTTGGGCGGTACTGTAGAAGGTGTGATGCAACACTTTTTTTACATGTTTTCTGCCTAGTCACTCCTAATTAACGGATAATACCCACTTTGTCAATAGAGAAGCTGTGTCGGTCCATAGACTCAGAAAAGGATTTTACGGTGAGTAAAAAATCCTATTTTTTTTCTACTTACTGGTGAATCCAGAGGTGAGAATAGCTTTTGTACCAGGCTCATATCCTAACTGTTGATATTACTGTTTGTGCATTGTAAGAAATGTCAAGACTTCTGCGGTTTTCATCTGTTTGTTGAATCCAAGATGATGCTTCTACAACCTAGTTCATTTAGTTGGATATCACTTATCCACCTCCCTCCTTTCCTCTGTCCTAACATAGTGATGATGATCCTTGTACCATGTACCAGCAGCCAGTTTAAATGATTTTAACCAAGCTGCTCCAAGGCAACTACCTAGTTCAGAGCTGCATTTATACCTTCTGGGACATGTCCTTGGAAACTGTTGGTTTTCAAGGCAGGCCTGCATCTGGCTGCAAAAAGCTAAACCATAGTAACCCTGGATTTATGCAATGACTCTCCTCCAACAACAAACTGATATTGGAATAAGCAGCATATGAATTGTAAATTACCCATCGTTTTTAAATTGGGGGAAAAAGTTGCATTGGACGTTTTTACTATTTTAATTTTTTTTCCTCTCTAGGTTATCATACCTAGCAACTTTGAAACTGGTAATGAAGCTGGTTTAGGACACCTTCCTATGATGCCAGCTTCCCCTATCATTCATCCACGTTTAAAAGAAGTCCGCACAGATTTTGGAGGCTCCTGTAGGCGAGGTAATCTTGGTATTGAATAAAATGTATTTCTGTTTGCATTGAATGATCTTATGAACATGATCTCTACATTGTGCATGCACTAGCATTTAATATTTTAGATGCCTTTAAACTATGTTCTTCATGTATTATTAGATTTACAGCCGTTGTCTCCTTTGTCCGTTCATGAACGGTATAACTCTCCTGCTGCTGGTAGTGCCAAAAGGAGGCTTTTCGGAGATGATGGACCTAAAGAGTCACCAGTTGAGAGACTTCATACAACCCCAGAAATCACTAGAATCAGAATTATTCCTAGCCAGCCACCTGAGCAGCTGTGTATGTCACCAGACAAAATTCTATCTGGACAGAGGTTAAGCATACCTTTAGCAGGTAAATATTGAAGACTATGCTATATGGCCTTTTCATGTTTCCTTGTGAAAAACTTTGGTGTTACATAAATTCTTTTGTTCTTTTTAAAGTAACTCTTAATGGTGGCGGGCGTCCCTCTTCTCCGGAAAATGAGCATGGAATTCAAATCCCCCTTACTGCCCAAGCTCTCATCAGTCCATCCACAAAACGGCAGGTCTTCCGTGCTCAAGACGGGTGTCCCACATCTGCCAGCAAGCCCAAGAGAACCGGTTCTCTTGCTCTATTCTTTAGGAAGGTGTGTATTAACTGGACTGAGTGACTCTAGTTGCAGTGAAGGTTTGTGATCTCTTCAGTAATGGATGATCTGCCTTGCCTACTCTTAGGTTTATCACTTGGCAAGTGTTCGCCTGAGAGACCTGTGCCTAAAGCTTGATTTGTCCAATGATCTGAGACGAAAAATCTGGACGGTGTTTGAATACTCATTGGTTCATTGTACAGACCTAATGAAAGACAGGCATCTTGATCAGCTGTTACTATGTGCCATTTACATTATGGCAAAGGTTAGATCTTTTACTTTGTATTTGTTTGATTTTATTATTTTCTGCTGGTTCTCTAGAATGCCCGAATCTAAGAGAAGAGATTCCAAGATGTCTTGTGACCTGGGACTCAATTATAAACTAGGATCTTGGGCAGTCCACAAGAACAGGAATAATGCTTGTCTGTTTTAGATTAGTTCTGTCCTCCCATGGTTTTTTGTCTCTTATAGAAGTTCCTCATAGGCTCCCCAAAAGTAGGAAGTGCTGTGGTTTTTAATCAGACCTATATCACTAGGGTTAAGTGACATTACTACTCCGGGACTAGTATGCAGCCTTAGAGGATATAAATGGCAGCTTTTAGGCTCTGCAACCTATCCCACTTTAAGTAAATGAGTAAACCGAGAAAAAATTAAAATAAATTGTAATTCATTTTTATTTTATTTTTTTTGTCCTATAACTTTGAAGCTGCTATTCATCATTTTCCAGCAGTAGATTTTAATTTTGTTTTTAATCGGTTTTCTGCATTATTTGGTGTTTTGTCTGGTGTTTTTTTTTTAAGGTTTCATTTATTTCTACCATAATTGGCTTGTATTGCTGTTCATCTATGACCTTACAGATCACAAAAGAAGAGCGACTGTTTCAAGATATTATGAAATGTTACAGAAATCAGCCTCAAGCTCAAAGTCATGTAAGTTTATGAACTCCTCCTTACAGCAGTGCTCTGCTGATTGGTCAGGTTGTAAATCCAGTGTTCAAGTTCAGTATGTGCATTTTAACATGGATGGGAAATAATTCTGTCTTTAGGTGTATAGAAATGTATTATTGAAGAAGGTTCCTCAAGTGGAAAAAGATGAAGTTGAAACCAGCCAAGATGTGGAAATGATTGATTGTGGTAAGGAATTTGGAATTACATTAAGCTGGCCATACATAGAACCAGCCAAAATTCTGATCCATTGACTGACTTTTCATGAATGGGCTTGTTGGAAAGTTTCTGCTCAATCAGGGCATGCAGCTAATGAGCCAGTGTATTCTGATTGTGTCTGATTCCCACTGTCTGAATACAGTGACACAGCATGAAGGATTTCCATATACACCTGTGTGAATGGGGCAATCGGCTCAGCTTTGTGTGTGTGTGTGTGTGTTTTTACTTTTGTGTATGTAGCTTGTAGCTTAAACTATGAAATACAAATATAATTTGGAAGTGAATGGATAAGAGAATATAGAAATAGATACATTTAATTGTTCTCCTATGCATTGGAGCTCTCGGCTCCCTTTTTTAGATGTTCTCCAGGCTTGTCTTGGCTCATTTTTTACTGAACTCAGTAGCTCAAGTTCTAAACAAGCACAAATGAAAGACAAATTCTATACAAGACACTGGGAATCCTAAAGCAAGGCTCTGCTCTGTTTGGGAAAACCTGTGTCACGGGTTCACACAGTTTATATATTTAAAATTGTATATTGCGTCAGTTTCTAGCAAGAAAAATGGACCCAAAACTATCATAGGTTCGCGGAAAGTTCATTGACACAGAAAAGTCGAGTTTAAGCCCCTTATCCAGGAAGACAGACCCAAAGCAAAGGCATTGCTCCTCCCCTTTTGTTTACTATATGCCTCTTCACTAGACCATTATCGCTTCCTTTTCAATTTTGCCTGTCATGGTAACCGGTAAAATAGGGAGTGAAGAGTTTTTTTATTTTGTGAATTTTATTTGGGATTTGACTGGCTAGGCCTTTTCTACTAGGTGTTTTTTGTAAGTTTTTAAAACGATTTGTCAGCCTTCTACTCTGGATACCTTTCCCATTTTATATGACATTTTACAACATCATTGCTTATGTATTTTTTGTTTGCAGTAAATTCTGTGTGTCTCCTTTTCTTTAGACTCCGATGACTCTCAGAACTTAAACAATGTTGGTGATGGTACTGACAACCAAGCAGAGCGAGGAGATCTCATTACGTTTTATAACAACGTCTACGTGGAACAAGTTAAAATGTTTGCACTCAAATATGCAGCCATCAACGGTGAACATCTGGTATGAGCTGTAATGTTTCACCAAAAAAAATTACTTCAATGCCAGACATGTTAAAATATGCACCTAATCCATGTATCCAGTAACTGATTAGGTTATTTTATAAAGTGACATGAAATTATCTGTGAACATTCTTTAGTTTTGAGGTGAACTCCTGGAATTCAACCTCCTTTGATAAATGTGCAGACACACTATGAGTTACGTCCGATGAGGTGCATGCCACCTTGTGGACTTATCTCTTTAATTCTGTTTTCACACAGCATCTCTGCCCGCTCCTCCCTTCTCCTGCTCTATTTAACCACTTCAATACCCAGCCATAGTAATATGACGTCCACAGATGGGATCTCCCATCCTGGGTGGACGTCATATGACGTCCTGGGTTTGAAGGGGGATATCTGAATGATGCCTGCAGCTAGAGGCATCATTCAGATATCCTTTTGTTCTGCCGGCGATTCTGTGCCCGATAAGAACGATCATAGCGGCGGTTCCGCCGCTTGATTGTTCTTATAGGCGTCAGGAGGGAACACCCCCCTCCCGGTGCTTCTCCGGGCTCTCCCGTGCCATCGGGGACCCGGAGAGAATCGTCTGGCGCCGGTGGTGGGTCACGTGACGAGCATAGAGATGACTGGTGCCCAGATGGTCACCAGTCATCTCTATGACCGTCGGAGGCCTGGGCGCGATGTGATGACGTCACGCCTGGGTCCTCAGATGTAAACAAAACCGCCATTGCGGCTAGTAAACATGAGATCAGTGAAAAAAATTTCACAATCATGTTTTCCAGCCTGGAGGAGAGATGTGGGGTCTTATTGACCCCGCATCTCTCAATAAAGAGGACCTGTCACACACATTCCTATTACAAGGGATGTTTACATTCCTTGTAATTGGAATAAAAGTGATCAAAAAATTAAATAAGTGTAAAAAAATAAATAAATAAGTAAAAAAATAAATAATAAAAAAAAATTAAAACGCCCCGGTAGCTCGCGATCAGAAGCGAATGCACACGTAAGTCCCGCCCACATATGTAAACGCCGTTCAAACCACATATGTGAGGTATTGCCGCGTGCGTTGGAGCGCGTGCAACAATTCTAGCACTAGACCTCCTCTAACTCTAACCTGGTAACCTGTAAAAAAAAAAAAAAAATCAAGTGTCGCCTATGGAGATTTTTAAGTACCGAAGTTTGGCGCCATTCCATGAGTGTGCGCAACTTTAAAGCGTGACATGTTGGGTATCTATTTACTCGGCGTAACATCATCTTTCATATTTTCCCAAAAAATTGGGCTAACTTAACTGTTTTGTTTTTTTGTTAATTCATGAAACCATTTTTTTTCAAAAAAAAGGCGTTTGAAAAATTATTGCGCAAATACCGTGCAAGAAAAAAGTTGCAATGAACGTCATTTTATTCCCTAGGGTGTCTGCTAAAAAAACATATATAATGTTTGGGGGTTCTGAGTAATTTTCTAGCAAAAGAATGATGATTTGTACATGTAGGAGAGAAGTGCCAGAATAGGCCCGGTATGGAAGTGGTATAAAAAAACCTGTATGGAAGTGGTTAAATAAGCCTTTGTATCTTGTGAATGAGTTCACAAAATGCAAAGGGGAGGGGCGAGCACAGCAGCTGAATGCAACTTTGTAGGAACTGAGAATACAAGGTCCAGCGTCAGAGCTTAGGGAACTATAGTGATGGCTATCCTGGAGTTCCATAAAACCGTTGGATCCATGAGGTGACATGCACCTTGTTGCACTTAAAGTGGTAGTAAACGCTGTTATACCACTTATACCTACAGGTGAGCCTATATTATGGCTTACCTGTAGGTACTGTGAATATCTCCTAAACTTCCACTGTTTAGGAGATATTCAGAGTGCATGAAGCTGGTGATATCACTGATACATGTGCTCTGAAGGTCTGGCACAATATGACATTGCCTTGCAGGGGAATTATTATTATTTTTTTATTTTTTTTCACCAAATGCAGTTTACTACTGCTTTAACTCATAGTATGCCTGCACATTTATCAACATGTCTGAATTCCTGGAGTTCAGCTTTAACTTGTGAACTCCAAGTGAAATTTCACACCAAGTTGAATGCTGAGTTCCAGCACTGGCTGCTGACATTAGAGAGACAAGGTGACCAGAGTTGTTTCTAACTGCGGTTTCCATCTGAAGCTCTGAACATTTTGTCACTCTAGGCTGTAACTTGGTCATGATGATTTGTTCTCTTTTGGGTTTTGGCATATATAAGCTAAAACTTTGTATGCATTTGTTTTATGCAAAAACCCAGCCAATACATACTTTTTTTTTATTTTTTTCATAAAGTAAGGAGAAATTGGCATTTGTTAGGTTTTAATGCTATCCAGGTCTTTGTTGGACAGATTTCCCATTAATTATTGTTTTGGTGACAATTGTTTCAGCAGACGGGAGGTGAAGGAAATTTTCCAGCGGCAACAAAACTGAAAGATGGTCAACTATTTATTGCTGTGCCCCTCTTTCTTTTGTCTGATGAAACCATTGTTGCTACCACAGTAAGAGGGCAACTCTCTACTGTAGCCTTGAATAGCATTAAAACCCATCAGGGGGGTTCTAATTTTTCATTGTGAAGGTAGGTAGGGGCAATATTTAAAGTTATCAGGCTTTTGCAGTTGCTAGTCTGAAAGTCACCTCTTCACCAGGCTTTTAGTACATTTCTGGGGAAGCAACCTGGGTGCTTGCTAAATAAATGCCTGTTGAAGCTTGCTAAATCTTAAGGTAAAGCTGTCCCTCATGTAAACATATTTATATGGATCAGTGACTAATTTTTACCTGAACCAAAGCACTTTCTTGTCCATTGATCGACACCGTTCTTATTTGTCGGGTTATACTGACACTTACAGGAGCATTGGACACTGGCAAACGAAATCTACTCTGACAGCGCGTGAGGAGAGCAGATCAGCGGAATTTCCTCACAGGGGGAGATCTGCACAGATAATCAGGGCTTTGGTTATCAGTCCCACCTCATCAGTGAAGGAAATTACTTTACAACATTTTATAACACAAACTAAAACATCAAATATTTTTTTTTAGCAAAAAATAAAAACCCAGTGGTGATTAAATACCACCAAAAGAAGGCTCTATCTGTCTAAAAAAAAAAAGATAAAAATGTTGTTTGCGTGCAGTGTTGCATGACCACGCAATTGCCATTCAAATGTGAAAGCTGAAAATTGGCCTGGGCAGATAGAGGGGTAAAAGTGCCCAGTAGGCAAGTGGTTAAATTTGTAGAGCAGGCATTGGGCTTTCTTGTGGAAGTACTCCTCCTGTGTGTTGTGGGATATTTAAACTTTCATTGATGAGTAGGCCGTTATGTTTATTTCAGTATCCTCTCAAATTAAGTATACAGATTGACGTGTGTCAAGGTATAAAATTGATCAAAGAGTAATATAATTACAGCAAGCATATAGCGTTCATTTTCTTGTGATCATAGTTTATCAAATAGTTATAATAAACAGATGTTTATTCTTGTGGTTTGGTGTGCCCCTCAAAGTCCAGAGACCGAATTCCAGGAACCTCTCTTGCCGCAGGTTCTTCAAACATAAATCATCAGAATTTAATTTGTAGTGTGTACATGTGAAGCAAGAAACCAGCTCATTTCTTTTTATATATAATTATTCAAATTTTTGTATTCTTAAGGCATTTTGTTCATAAACTGCCATCTTATTTGCTACCTAAAATGTCTAGTGTGTGTAAATGTATAATTTTTTTTTTTTTTTTTTTTTAGGTTGTGGCTCCTCCTCTGTCTCCATTTCCGAGCATCAAACAGCGACCTGTCTCTCCTCGCCGTGTCTCCCAGCAGCACTCCATTTATGTGTCCCCGCATAAGATCACTGGTTGCCTGACTCCCCGCACTGCTCTGCTCTACAAGTTCAATGGAAGTCCATCTAAAGTAAGTTCTTCTGCGAAGTAAGATTCCAAAAGGGGAGTAACTTTACAAATGTTTAAAAATGCAAAATTTAAAAGACCATTTTAGATACCTTGACCTCAAGGTACACTATTCATACAGGAAACCGTTATTGCTAAATCTTCAGGCATCATGGTCCTAGATTTGCAAACTATATTAATTTTCGTATAAAATTTTAAAACATTTGATTGCCTGCAAAACCTCATTCTCTATCAAAAGGGTACATCACTCGATCTATCCTTGTTATGAATGCGATCATGAAAGTCCATGAAATGAATATTTCACAGTCTGAACTGTGTGCGATCAAATCAAAAAATCATTGTGATTAAATGTCACAACTTGATTAAAGACATTTGGTGGGTCAAAAAAATTATTTACAGCTGACAACATAAAGAAAAATGTTTTAATGTTTTTTTTTTTAATACAGAAAATAATAACTTGCAAAGTGGTGATATTTGGAGACCAGATTGGTAATGTAGCTCAGGGCAGAGTTGTGAAAAGCTTTGTTTTATGTTAGTATTTTGAATTCTAATTCGCTGGGCGATTGGAAGCCAGTGTAGGGATTGGTGGAGAGGGGTAGCAGACACTGGGAGGTTGGTAAGGTAGATGAGTCTGGCAGCAGCATTCATTATAGACTGAAGAGCGGATAGCCTATGGAGTGGTAGGCCTATGAGAAGGGAGTTGCAATATTCAAGGCGAGAGACCCTGGATTACAATTGGGATGAGATTTGAGGTTGGTATTACAACAGGCATCATGTATTAATGTGCATGTACTAGAAGAACTTTTTTTTTTTTTTGGCTGTAATCCAAAAAAAGAAAAAAAAAAAAAAAAAGATCCTGTTCCCTTTATAGCAGGTTAAACAGCACAGTGCTTTGTGCTGTCTAATCTGCCCCTCTATGCCATAAAAACCTGCCTGTTCCTTTGTCCCCCTTAGTGTGCTGACCACGGTATTCATGGCTGCTGATTTATTATTATTATTATTATTATTATTATACAGGAGTTATATAGCGCCAACAGTTTGCACAGCGCTTTACAACATGGGGGCAGACAGTACACTTAAAATCAAATTTAATACAGAGGGCCCTGCTTGTTAGCTTATCCATGATTACCGTGGTCAGGCTACGTGCCGACTGTCAGCTCCTGTGTGCGTGTGTCTTCTCCTGCACCTCCCTCAGCTATTAGTAGCTGGCAGTAAAGTTAAATATTAGTACCAGCCCCTCTGTTTTACTAAAGCGATCCTACACTGTGTACATGTTTTTTTAAAAATAAAACTGTCCCTGTAAATACCTTATTTCAGATCTGTTCTCGACGGTCACATGACCTCTGGCCGCTCTCCTCCAATCTTAAGGGCTACAGCGGGAGGGCCTGAGCGGAAAGCACAGCGGTCATGGGACCTTCCAGCTGACGTCAGAGGGGGATCTCGTCCCCTCCTGAAAGTTGCCTTTAGATCAAAGGAAGAGAGTGGCTGGAGGTCCCACGACCAGCCAGAACTGATCTGAAATGATGTATTTACAGGGACAATTTTATGAAACATGTACACTGTGTAGGATTGCTTGGTAGAACAAAGGGACTGGCAGTAATAAGTAGTTACCACAAGGATTTTTCGTAGAACTGCACACATACAATTAAGACTTTGAAATATATATATATATTTTTTAAATTATTGTTTTTTTTTTTGTTTTTTTTTTCACAACATTTTTATTAGGATGTATGAAAAATAACAGCAGTTACAAGACATGTTATAAAGTAATTTTCAATTTTTTCAAATAGAGAAAAAAAGAGAAGGGGAGAGAGAGAGAGAAAAAAAGAAAAACATACCAGAGGGAGGCATATTAATGGCAAGAATAAGCGTACTGTAAACGCAGCTTAATCTCGGACTCTTATAGGAATAGAATCGGCGTGGTATATCATTGAAAAACATATAGAGAAAGCAGAGGATCAAAAGACCTACGTACTTTATCTGTTGTCTACTAGAGGGTAACTGGATGGATCAAATAGAGTATCTACCTAGAGTCTCAAGTATAACAGAATAACCAACCAAAAAAAATAAAAATAAAAATGTCTGGGAACAACACAGGGGAGTAGGGAGGGAGGAGGAAGGGTGGGAGGGGGGGGGGAGGGCATTAGCCAAGACCAGAGAGAAGTAAGTATGAGTAAGCTTATTTCGGGTAACAGTTAGAGATCGTTGGTGGCGGATTGACCATCAGGGGAGAGTTCCTCTCCTGGGCTTGAAGAATGGGGGGTAGATTTGAGGTATGAGAAAGAGTACTGATCAAAGCTGGCTATATCCTCCGGAGATAAAGCTGAGCGCATGAAGGGTTCCCAAACGGAGTAGAAACGGCTCTTAGAGACTGCAGATGTGAAGTCTGCATTGGCTCTTTCTTTAAATAGGAGAAGGAGGTCCTGTTTGATTTGAGTGGTAGCAGGGCAGTGGGAAGAAATCCATTGCTTTTTAGTATGGTTCTCCGAGCGATCAGGAGGCAGATCAAGGACCAATCTTTGTGAGTGTGACCAAGGTTTGGGTGAGCAGTGTTAGTTGAGTTCGTCACTCGGGACCAAGGCAGTAGCTGGGGGTCCCAGTAACCAAAGATGAGGAGGAGCGGATCCTTCGGAAGCTTCAGTAGAGTTATTTCGAAAATGTAGTTTAGAACCTGATCCCAAAAGGAGGAGATGAAAGAGCACGCCCAAAAACGGTGGGTTAGGGAGGGTTTCATATGGTGGCAGAGGGGGCATTTAGCACAGTTTTGATCCGTATCGGAGTAAATGAAGGGTATATGTGCACGGTGGACTATTTTCAGTTGAGATTCTCTCCAAATTTCATTTGGTGTTAGTCGATGCACTTTGTTGAGTCCGATTAGAATTTTGTCTATCAGGTCATCCTCTGGGAAGTCTTTTCCCCAATTGGCTGCAGATGAGAATGCCAGCGGAGGGGTGGACTTTTGAAGTAATGGTTTGTATATGTCCGATATCGTATATGATCTTTCCAGGAGTAGCAGGTCTGTGAAACTTGGTGTGAACCGCTTACAGTCCTCTTTGCATGCAGATCTTAAGTAGCTGGTACATTGCCAAAAGTGAAAGGCATGTGATCGCGGGAGTGAATAAAGTTCAGCAACGGTTGAAAAGGATAAAGGACGACCCGTTTTAGTGTCGCATAAAGATGCAAATTTTGTGAGACCGTTTTCTTGCCAAATCTTGAAAGGTTTATGTTCCAAGCCAGGTGGAAAGTTTGGGTTTCCTTGTATTGGCAGATGGCTTGACATGAAAGGGGAGAGCTTGAGGCTCTTTCTGGTTTCTCTCCAGGCGATGGCCGTGTCTCTCAGTAGTAAGTTGTGTTGATACAAAGGTGGGACCGATTTCCACTTGCAGTGAAGAAGAGCTGTTAGCGAGAAGGGATGTGCCATTGCGGATTCCAAGGAGTAGTTGGAATACCTCGAGGACTGTGAAATCCAGTCTAGACTAGTTCTTAATAAACATGCTAGGTTATAGGTTCTGACATTCGGGAGACTTATACCCCCTTCGCTTCTGGGAAGATATAGTTTCTTTAAAGCTATGCGTGGTCTTTTGCCATGCCATAGAAATTTTGAGATGGCCGTATTGATGAGTTTAATATCTTTGTGGTGAAGTAGCAAGGGGATAGTTTGCAGTGGATATAGTAGTCTGGCAAAACTGACCATTTTTATCAAGTGGCACCTTCCCAGGAGCGAGAGGGGCAGATCCATCCAGTTAACCATTTCCTGAGAGAGCCTAGAGAGCAAGGGAGGATAATTGAGGTGGTACAGGGAGGAAGGCAGTTTGCCTATTTTGATGCCAAGATGGGTGATATGGGATCTAGCAACAGAAAAAATGGAGTGTTGGACCCAGGTAGGGTTGGATAGAGTACCTATGGGGAGGATTTCGCTTTTGCCGTAATTTATGCGGAGGCCAGAACAGGATCTAAAATCATCAAATACCTCTTTGATGGTGAACATGTCCGAGGAGGGGTTCGCTGAAAAGATAAGTACATCATCGGCAAAGAGGGATGTGCGGAGATCGTGATTTCCTATTTTTATGCCATGCAAGGGGGCTTTTTGGGTAAGGTGTCTGGATAAGGGTTCTAGTGCAATGTTGAAGAGGAGGGGGGATAGGGGGCAGCCTTGTCGTGTACCTTTGTGGAGGCGGAAGTCATCTGAGAGTAGGCCCGCTGCCACCAGCTTAGCTGAGGGGGTTGTGTACATGGCGTTTATTAGATGGCAGAAGGGGCCTGTAAAGCCCATCTTTGTCATGGTCATGGAGAGCCAATCGA
The DNA here is from genome assembly GCA_029206835.1 of Rana muscosa. Taxonomy (NCBI): domain Eukaryota; kingdom Metazoa; phylum Chordata; class Amphibia; order Anura; family Ranidae; genus Rana; species Rana muscosa. Next base: position 78,293,297 of record CM055128.1, read on the forward strand.
AGCTGACATTATCGAAGGCTTTCTCCGCATCTAACGTAATGATGGCAAAATCGCCGCCGGGATTTTGTTTGGCGTGTTCCAAGGCCAACATGACCTTACGAATGTTTAGGGTGGCCGTTCTGCCTTTCACAAAACCAGATTGCGCTGGATGTATCAGAGATGGGATGATGGCGGCAAGCCTAGAGGCGACAATCTTGGATAGGATTTTTACATCCAGGTTTAAAAGGGAGATGGGCCTATAAGATCCTGGTTCCTGGGGGTCCTTGCCTTTTTTTGCGAGTAATTTAATAGTGGCCTGGTTTCCCGAGGGTAGGTAGGGGCCGCCCGTCCATATGCCGTTATAGACCTTGTGGAGGGTGGGTTCTATTATGTTTTGGAGGGTCTTGTAGAATTCGCTAGTGAATCCGTCGGGGCCCGGGGCCTTAGAGGGGGTCAACTTTCGTATGGTGTTTGAGACTTCGGAAAGGGAGATGGGAGCATTAAGGTACTCAAGTTGTGAGGGAGTGACTTTGGGAATGGCTAAGTTCTCTAGGAAAAAGCCGGCTGCCTGTTTGTTTATAGGGTCTGGGGCATAAAGCGTAGCGTAGTATTGAAGCATAGCTTTATTTATCGTTTGCGGTGTGGTGTTCACTTTGCCTTTAGCATCTTTTAGAGATGTAATGTGAGTTGGGCGAAAGGGCCCCTTGCAGAGCCTGGCTAGTAATTTGCCTGATTTATTTCCGAATTTATGGAAGGTGGCATCTGAGTGTGCTTTCTTAGTTAGTTCTAGTGTGTCTGCCCAAGTATCAAAAGATCTCTTGGCTGCATGCCATTCGTTTCTATTATCAGTGGAGTCCATGGTGTATAAAGATCTTTGCGCCTGGTGGAGCCGGGAGCTAGCCAACTTGTACTTTGATAAGGTATTCCTCTTGAAAGAGGTCGCATAAGAGATGATCCGACCCCTGAGGAACGCTTTACCGGCGTCCCAGAAGAGGTTCGGGACATCAGAGTGTGGAGCATTGGCCGTGGAATATTCTGTCCATGACCTTGCCATGAATTGCTGGAAATCAGAGTTGTTGTAGAGGTATGATGGAAAGCGCCAAATCTTGGGATGTGGAGGTAGGTCGAGGTTGTCAAATTGGGCCGAGATTGGTGCGTGGTCAGATATGGCAATGTCGAGGATGTCTACATCAGTTAACATGGGTACTAGGTTGTCAGAGCCAAAAAAATAATCTATTCTGGTGAATACGTTATGTGGGTTGGAGTAGAAGGTAAATTCCCTGTCCGCTGGATGTTTTAAACGCCAGAGGTCCTGGAAGTGAAGGGATTCCATGGTGGATGCAAAGAGTGTGGGGGAGACAGGGTCAAGGCCTGGCGAGGGGCGTCTAGGGGATGATCTGTCATCAGTTTGGTGTATAACGTCGTTGAAATCACCTCCTATTAAGTGGGGGAGGTGGGTGTTATGAAGCAACCATGCCGAAAGTTCACTATAAAAGGTCGTGCCAGGGCTGTTGGGGGCGTATATGTTGGAAATTACCAATTCCGTGGAACCTAGTTGGACATGAGCTGTGACAAGCCGTCCGTGATCGTCTGAATTTACCGATAGGACCGTGCAGGGAAGGTTCTTATGAATCAGGAGAAGGACTCCAGCTTTACGGCCGCAGGCCCCCGAGCCTAGGACCGTGCCTACCCAGAGTTTTTTCATGCGATGAAAATCAGGAACTGATAAGTGAGTTTCCTGGAGTAGGGCGATATCGGTGTTGAGTCGTTTTAGATGACGGAGGATCTTCATTCTTTTATTGGGGGACCTAAGCCCTTTCACGTTCCAAGAAACTATTTTCATGTTGGGGATATTGGGAAATGGAATTGTGAGGAAGTTATAGCTAATCTACCGTGTAAGCGGCGTTTTAAGGTAAATACCGGATGAAGAGGAAAGGTGTTATACCTGTCTTGGGAGACAGACAGGAGGACTGTTACCACAGATGTTCCTAGGCTAAAGGGGGGAAGGGAGGGGGAGGAGATAAGAGGTGGGACCTGAAAGAAAAGCAAAAATAACATAAACAACATAAGCAATCGCAAGAACTTCACTTTTTTCCGCAAGGAGTCACTGTGTAAGTCGGTTCCCAAAAGCACGGCTCTGATGTAGGGCGGCCGAGAGCCCGCGTTAGGAGAGGGGTTTTTTATGCGATCGGCGAGGGACGCAAACGGAGGGGCGGGATGTTGCGGCTATACATAGTGAGGCCGGGAAGGGTACACATAAAATAATGAACACCGTTTGGAGAGCATCCAAAAGAAAGCTGATCCTATCTGGGCAAGGATAACATAGAAAGCATAACTAGTTGAGCAGTCATCTGTAGGGTACAAATGTATATAACTGTGTAGCTGAGTAAAACTGCCACTGCGTTGTAAGCAGCATCGAGGATTTGAGGAATAAGTGCAAGAGTCACTTCAACCATTTTAACGCTGGGTTAGCTGGAATTGGACTGGGGCAGAAGCTCTGAAACGTTTGGGGGAGTCCTTTCGAGGGCTTCTTTGGTCCAGAGGACGGATGAGTGGTGCGGCTTTCGATGGAGTGTGAGGTTGCGAGTCGTGCCGGGAGGCCCGCAGGAAGGCTTCCGCCTCGGAGGGGTCATGGAAAGTCAGTTGTTCGCCAGTAGAGGCTTTGAGGCAGAGAACTGCTGGAAAAGCCAGAGTGAATTTGATTTGCTGATTATAGAGTTCCGTGCAGACCTGCTGAAACGCTTTCCTCTTTTTTGAGACCTCTATGGTGTAATCAGCAAATATGAGGACTCTTATTCCGTCAATTTGAAGTGAGCGGGTTTGTCTGAACTTTTGTAGAATGAGGGCCTTGTCAGAGTAGTTAAGGTATTTGGCAATTATTGGCCGGGGATTTTTGCGGTCAGAAATGAAAGCTCCCATGCGATGTGCCCTTTCCACTGTGCAGGGGCCCGAGAGGCCTAGGGCTTCCGGAATGCGCACAGCGCAGAAATCTGAAATGGCAGAGGCCTGCAGCGATTCCGGGATACCTACGAATCGCAGGTTACTCCTCCTGGCCCTGTTCTCTAAATCATCCAACTTTTGGATGATGTATTGATTAGTCTTATCCTGGGCTTGCTCTGCGGCCTGTGCCTGGTATAACTCCTCTTCCACGCTGGATAGGCGGTGCTCCAGCTCATTGAGTCTGGTGCTGTGTTCCCCTAACTGGGACTTGATCTGGGCCATCCCTGCATTCACTGCCTTCTCCACAGATGCTGCTATCATGGGGGACAAGAGAGCAGCCACAGCCTGTGCTATGCGGTCTGTAGTGTTGTCACAAGGTGGCTGGGATGCTGAGGCATGAGGGGAGGTAGGAGGACTAGGGCAGCTGCTTACCTCCATCCCTGTCGGCGGTGGTGGTGGAGAAGGAGCCGTGTAGGCCAAGACCGGGGCCTCGATTTGCGGCTGGGCCGTCGGCGCCGTCAGGGCCGTTTGCGACCGCGCACCGGATTTTTCCACAAATCGGTCCATATAGAAGGCGGGGAGTGCCCTGAGGTGTAGGGGTGTCCGTCGGGCGTCTCAGGCCGGTTTTATAGGCCGTTTTGTTGCCGTGATGCGGGAGCCGTGGAGAGAAGCAGTCACTCCATGCGGCGCCGGAACCGGAAGTCTTTATTGTTTCTAATAAGATGGTCTTTTGTTGGCTATCGATTTTTTTTTTCACAACCTAACGCAATCATGACATGGACAAAGTACAACTTCACTTTTTGTGAAATTTGCAATTTTAAAGGTTTGTTTTAAAAAACAAACCTGTCATACTTGCCTCCTCTGTGCAATTGGTTTTGCACAGAGTGGCCCCGATCCTCCTTCTCTTCTGGGGTCCATCAGCGGCACTCCTGGCTTCTCCAATTCTGGAGTGCCCTGTTGGAGAGCCGCTCTCCCTCAGGGCACTTGTGCAGGCGTGCTCCCATGTCCTGCTGCAACTATTTACACAGCAGGACTCAGCCCGGCTCCTGCGTCATTGATTGACAGCAGTGGGAGCCAATAGCTGGGCTGCTAATTATCCAATCAGGACCTGAGACACCGGCTGGAGGTGGTTTGCTTGTCCCCATTGCTGGAAAGACCAGGTTCAGGTAAGTAAAAGGGGGGGGGGGGGGGGCAGCTGCATCACAGGAACTATTGCTGAGCTGTGAAAGTTGCCGCTCTGTTAACCTTAGGGCTCTGTCACACGGGCGGACTGATCGTGTGTGGTGTTTTTGTTTTTTGCCGATCTGATAGGACCATCCAATGCCCTCGTGGAGCAGCAGATGTAAACGGATGTGTGTACGCCCACCGACATCCTATTCACTAAAAATCAGATGACAGTCGGATGTAAACGGACCTGCGGTCTGTTTACATCCGACCACCCATAGAGGAGAGTGGGCTCGGTCATCCACCTGCTCTGTCGGTATCAGTGGACAGACCTCCCATTGAGCAGGCAGATCCGCTGGTGGAGTCCGCCTGTGTGAGAGAGCCCATAGAGTTGATAAAAGCGTAATGTGTATGATGGTCATAAGCATCTTTTGTGCAGCCACATCTCCTTTTTCTGTCCTAATGGATTTATCATTTTAGTCTTTTATTTAGGAGTAGTATTTAACCACTTGAGACCCAAGGACGTCCTTGAGTTTGAGCCGGGATATCTGAATAATGCCTGCAGCTACAGGCATCGTTCAGATATTGTTTTTTAGAGCCGGCGATTCTCTGTACCGTAAGAACGATCATAGCGGCTGTTCCGCCGCTTGATCGTTCTTACAGGCGGCGACCTAGAGATTTCCGGCGGACCAGATAGTCACCGGAGTCTCTATGATCGTTCGGAGGCCGGGCGCGATGTTATGACGTCACGCCCGGCCTCTGCATTCAAAAAAACTGCGCCGCCTCAGCTAGGAAGCGGTGATCAGCCTAGAGGTGAGATGTGGGGTCTTATTGACCCCATATCTCACTGTAAAGAGGACCTGTCATGCTTATTCCTATTACAAGGGATGTTTACATTCCTTGTAATAGGAATAAAAGTGATCTTTTTTTTTCTTTCTAACTGTCAAAGTAAAAAGTTAAAAGTAAAATTAACAAATAATATAAAAAAAAAAAAATGTAAAGCGCCCCTGTCCCCGGTAGCTCGTACGCAGAAGCGAACGCATACGTAAGTCCCGCCCACATATGAAAACGGTGTTCAGAACACACATGTGAGGTATCGCAGCGAACGTTAGAGCGAGAGCAATAATTCTAGCTCTAGACCTCCTCTGTAACTCAAAACATGTGACCAGTAAGAAATTTTAAAGCGTCGCCCATGAGGATGTTTAAGTACCGAAGTTTGGCGCCATTCCACGAGCGTGTGCAATTTTGAAGGGTGACATGTTAGGTATCTATTTACTCAGCGTAACTTCATCTTTCACATTATGCAAAAAAATTGGGCTAACTTTAATGTTTTAATATTTTTTAATTCATGAAACCGTTTTTTTTCCCAAAAAAATGCGTTTGAAAAATTATTGCGCAAATACCGTGCGAGATAAAAAGTTGCAATGACTGCCATTGTATTCTCTAGGGTCTTTGCTAAAAAAACATATATATTGTTTGGGGGTTATATGTAATTTTCTAGCAAAAAAAATGAGGCTTTTTACATGTAGGAGCGAAGTGTCAGAATTGGCCCGGATGCAAAGTGGATAGTTGTGTTTTTTTTTTTTTTTGTTTTTTTACTTTCTCCTTCCTTTGTCTCGACTGACAGTTGCCTTCTCTTTCAATTTAGAGCCTGATGGATATAAACTGCATGATTAAACAGGACCAGAGAAGCCGTAAACGAGCAATAACAATTGACAGCGATTCCGATTCCCTGGCTAAACGCCTGCGCCAGGAAAACGATGACGCCTTGCTAAAACGTCTTCAAGATGTCGTTAGCGAAAGAGCTAACCACTAATGACTATGAGCCTGTCTGTGCATCCTTTTACATGCACATTGCACTATGTTACAGCTCTAAATTCTACACTGGGACTTATTTATTAAAAAAGAAAGCGCTGCACATAGCAGCCAAAAGAGCTTATTTTAGGAACAGTAGCGAGTATTTTGGTGGCCATGACCAGCGTTTTTACTTCTGTTGTCCTAAATTTTTTTATAAAGGAGCTCCAGGAGGAGGAGGAGGTAAAATAAGTTTCTAAAATAAGTTTCTAAATTTCCTGTTTGCACTGACAAACGGGAATAATATTACAGTACATAAGTAATGTAGCAATGTGAATCCCAAGTAGTGGTGTCAGCTTTTGCAGAGTTTTCCAGTCCGCGGGGAGAATGTTGAAGGGCTGATACCACTACATGGGATTTCAGTGCAGCAGAGGCATTGCTACTTCAGCTCATTACCGGATGGTAGAAGCTCACTGGCTTTCTGGCAGGATCAAGAGCTATATTTGGTATTTGCAACCTCTCTAAAGAAACAAAACCGAGAATGTGCGCATTGCAAACATATACCGAATGTGTTCTCTACCCCCTCCCAGACATTACGTTTTAAAATCCTGAAGTTATGCAATGTTGCATAATATGAGATAAGTAAAGTAGCATACTGCATTGCAATATCTCGATAATTGTATGCAAGCTTTTTTAAATGGTTTTTGCAGTCTGTAGTATGGTTTTATAATTCTCTTGTTGATTGAGAATGTATTGTTCTCAAGACACTAGCTTTGACAAGGGCATCCATTAGCTATAGATGTGCCATCGTGTTTTTTTTTATTTTTACTGGAACCAATTATTTTTAATAAAACAAAGTATTTTAGTCCTCCTGCAGCAAACACTTATACTCTGCTTTTGTAATAGTGAAACTCATCCTCTCGACAGGCTCATTTTATTGCGCATCTTAAGCTAGACATTGTTGTGTAGTATCTACACATTCGTTATATTTGTAATAACTTTATATGAATTGTACATATTGAATTTCTTTTATTGCTCAGATTCTTATGTGGAGTGATATCCTAAAGACTCCCCTAAGGGTCTCAGGTTTCTGGTGTAATTTGCACATGTGTATAAATGTACAATAAAGGCTCCTTTCTTTCCCTTCTGCCGTTGAATGTTTTTTAATACTTTTTTTGCATGTAATGAGGGATCAATGTTGTATAAATTTATAAGTAATGGGTACTCATCATTGATGGTGCATGTGTAGGGATGGGGGGAGGTGTGGAGTGGTTTGCCTGGCTTTGAATTCAGTGGAATGTGGTAGTCGCATGCTCAGGAGCCAATTGGCAGATCTCTGATGTTACCAGTTGCAATTCAAGCTGCTTTGCTTTTAGCAAATTGTATGCATGTCACATATTTTTGTGACGGAACTTAAGCAGGAAGCAGTTAAAAATAGGATTTTTGTACTCGCCGTAAAATCCTTTTCTCTGTCGTCCCATGGACAGACACACCCAACAGTCAAAATTTATGGAGCTATGTTCCATCTATTAGGAGAGGACTAGGCAGAAACATGTTAAATATGCATATGTTATTTTAAACAGAGTTGAAACAGCCCCGCCCAGGGGGCAGTCCCTCTGAACCCTGCAGCCAGGAGCCTCCGTTCGTAACAAGCAGTACAAAATAAAAAAACAAAGGAGGGGTGGGAGCTGTGTCTGTCCATGGACGACAGAAAAGGATTTTACGGTCAGTACAAAAATCCTATTTTCTCTTTTCGTCCATGGACGGACACAGCTCCATAAATCTTGACTGTTGGGACGTCCCAAAGCAGTGTCAAAAAACGAGGGGTGGGCACAGCAATCAAAGAAAAACCGGTTTCACCCCAAACAAGCAGAGCTCCTCAACGGAGGAGTTGCAACCTTAAACGGCCGCCTGCAAAACCTTGCGGCCGAAGCTAGCATCCGAAGATGCAGTCACATCAACCTTGTAAAACTTTGAAAAAGTGTGCCTGGACGACCAGGTCTCCACCTTACACACTTGTGAGACAGACGCTTGATGTCGGAAAGCCCCAGAGGCACCAATAGCCCTGGTCGAATGCGCCATAACGGGAAAAGGAGGCACCCGCTCTTTAAGGGCATAGGCCTAAATGACAATCTGCCTGATCAAACCGAGAAATGGTGGCCGACGAGACCGCCAGGTCCTTCTGCGGACCAGACACCGACACAAACAGTGAGTCAGACCTCTGAAACAAAGCCGTGACAGAACGGTACACTCGCAGGGCACGTACCACGTCCAAGGAATGTAGTACAACCTCCTTGGCATGCGATGGCCGAGGACACAAGGATGGAAGCACAATGTCCTCATTTAGGTGAAAGGCCGAAACCACCTTCGGAAGGAAGGAAGGCCGCGGGCGTAGCACCGCTTTATCCTTATGTAGGACCAAGTATGGGGACTTGCAAGACAAGGCCGCCAATTCAGAAACCCTCCTGACAGATGTGATGGCAACCAGGAAGGCCACCTTCTGAGAGAGTGTCAAAAGAGGAATCTCCCTAATGTCCTCAAAGGGAGGTTTCTGAAGTGCCGAGAGCACCAGATTGAAATCCCACGGAGGTAGTGGAGGTCGCACCAGAGGAGCCACATGTCGGACCCCCTGCACAAACGTACTTACTAGCGAATGAGATGGGGTGGCTGAAAGAAAACAGCCAAGGCTGAAATCTGCCCCTTAATGGTGCTTAAGGCCAGTTTCTGATCCACACTGTGCTGCAAAAACAGCAGGATCCTGGAAACCGAACAAGTCCGTGGACGCCATTCCATCTCCTCACACAGAAATATAGGCTCTCCATGTGCGATGATAGATCTTCCTAGTTGAAATGACCGAATCCGATAGGCCTCGGTCCCTCAACACCTGGCTTTCAATAACCACGCTGTTGAAGCCAGCGACTGTAAAGCAGGATGAAGAATGGGACCCTGCGATAGAAGGTCCTCCCTCAGTGGTAACCGCCAGGGCACATCCGCCACCAGCCGCACGAGGTCGGCGTACCAGGGATGCCTGGGCCAATCTGGGGCGATTAGAATCACTGGAATTCCTTCGAACTCTACCCTGCGGTGTAGACGGAGCAATTTCAGTAGGGAAAGGCATAAATTAGCCGATACTGACCCCATGGAGCCACCGGCGCATCTGCCCAGGGATCTCTGGACCTGGCCACGAACCTCGACACCTTGCGATTGAGTCGAGAGGCCAGGAGATCTACGTCCGGTGTGTCCGATCTCCGGCAAAGGAGGTGAAAAACCTCTGGATGTAACGACCATTCCCCGTGGTCTAGCATCTGGCGACTCAGTCCGCCTGCCAGTTTTCCATGCCTGGAATGTAAACAGCCGATAGGGCTGGCACGCTCCTTTCCGCCCACCGCAGGATGTGAGTGACTTCCGACGCTGCAGCTGCACTTCTTGTTCCTCCCTTTTTTGAATCAAAAAGGTTTTTATTGAACATACGGCAAATCATAACGGTTTCCATTGTGAATTTTTTTTTTTTGCAGAGGTTTAACTCCGCTGACAAACACCAGATAAATACCTAGGTGCAGCACCACAATATTGCAATTCTAAGTACAGCATACATGTATAGAAGAGTGCTATAGACATTGCATAATTCTGGACAGCACTAGCTCCCTGGGGCTCAAACCAGGAGTATCCAGCCAAGGGGACCAAATCCGTTCAAACCTGTCCGGGCTTCCCATGTGTTGGTGTATATATACTTTTCCATAATGAGAGTATTCCCCACGTGTGCTATTCATGAGGCGGTGGTGGGTGGTAAGGTTGATTTCCATCCCATCAGTATAAGCTTTCTGGCTTGAAATAAAGCCTTGCACACACGGCTGGTTTTCTCGTCAAGAAAACTGCCGGGAGAGCGTTCTTGCCGAGAAAACCGGCCGTGTGTACGAGGCTTTCAGGTTTCTCGTCAAGAAAACTGGCCAGAATCTCGACGAGAAAAATAGAGAACCTGCTCTCTATGTTCTCGTCGGCCTGTTTCCTGATGAGAAACCGGAGAGTGTGTACGCTTACCTGTCGCCGTGGAAACCCGCGCATGCTTAAAATGACTTTGACGCATGCACGGTAGCTTCCTAGGCATAGGTAGGGTGTAGCAAGATGGCGGCGGCATCGAATGTGACGAGCGCACTCTCGTCGTAGTCGATGACGTCACCGCGTTCGTTCCATTCAAAAGAACGGCGGTTCTTTTGAATCGAGCGTGTGTACACTCGGCCGGGACAAGATTCTTATCAAGAGTCTCGTCAGGAAAAACGACATGTTTTTTCCTGACGATATTCTTGGCCGTGTGTACGAGGCTTTTGGCTCTAGATTGCAATTCTGGTCAATTCCTCAGGAACCTCATCCTCGAGGACCCCCAGCAAGCAACACGGGGTCCACGGGGATAGTCGTTTTAAACACCATTAAGTGTACCCACCACCTCATTCCAATACCTGTGAAGCTTTGGGCACCTCCACAGGAGATGGATGAGGTCTCCGTTGTGTCGTTGACAGCGGCAACACAAAGGGTCTGGTAACCTACCCATCTTATGGAGTTTTTTCGGGGTGTAATGGACTCTCAACAAGATGTATAATTGGGACACTTTCTGCGCTACATTCAAAGAGCATATGGTTACAGATTGCATGGCTTCCTCCCACTGATCACCCGTCAGTTGACCAAGATCCCTCTCCCACAAGGACTCCGCTTTACAGCGAAAAACTTGCAGGTGTTTCGCCAGCAGCATTTGATAGCATTGGGATATGAATTTAGATTTCAGTGCTGGTGTGCAACACATGAAACACGAGGGCGGGTGACTGAACCCATCCCTCCGCATCTCCCTGTGCCGCAACCGCATGTTGGAGTTGAAGGTATAAGTAGTGCATATTAGCTGGCAAGTCAAACTTGGCTCACAATTTGGGTAAGGTTAGCAGCCTACCGTTTGGAAATATGTGGGATAGCACATTTACTCCATGGGCGTGCCATCTGGGCCCCTGTTGCAATTTGACCAGCTCCACATACGATCGGTTGTTCCAAATCGGGCTGTATTCTGTAAATCTCTGCACCCCCTGGAGTTGTCTGCCCTTATTCCAAATCTTCTGGATCAGCGAAAGTGTTGGTGTCTGTTTATTGAATTTCAAGAACATTTGCGCCTACAGCCCCATCGGGATGGTCTCGGCGCCAGCGGCCATCAGCCGCGCCGCCCAGCTCCCCAGGTCGTGGGACATAGAACTAATCAAATGCTGCAATTGGGCCGCAATATAGTACAGCCAAGGGTTGGGTACCGCCAACCCTCCACTGTCCTTGGACCGTTGTAACTGCTCCAGCCAAATTCAAGGGGGCCTGGTGTGCCAGAGCAACCGCCTAAAGAGGGTGTTTACTACTCTAAAGATTTTCAGATGAATCACAACTGGCGAGTTGTGTAGAAAATAGAGCAGTTGGGGCATTTAAGATCATTTTGATCAAATTGGCCTTTCCCGCAATTGACATATTAAGGGTATTCCATGTATTGATTTTATCCCTGAATCGGGAGAGCAAAGGGTGCACATTGAGGGAACAGAAGTCCCCCAGTCTGGGCGATGTCTGCACCCCAAAGTATTTAAAACTAGACACTACAGGAATGGGACAAGAATCAGGAAGGGTCACCTCCCCATCCTTATCCAGCATCATCAGGGCTGACTTCTACCAATTAATGGTCAAACTGGAAAAGTGACCAAATTGTGTAATAATAGACATGGCCTCTGGAAGGGAATGTGTGGAGTCCTCAAGAAAAAGTAGCATGTTGTCCGCATACAACATGATCTTTTCCTGCAGTGCGCCATAGTGGAACCCCCGGACATGAGTGCTACCTCGCACCAGGGCTGCCAATGGCTCTATAGCAATTGCAAAGAGCAGGGGAGATAGGGGGCAGCCCTGCCTCTTCCCCCTGCCCAGAGCAAAAGCTGGTGACATCCTATCCGCTACCCTAATGGTCGCCTTGGGGGAGGTGTAGAGCAACTTGACCCAAGTAATGAATTTCTCCCCAAAGCCAAACTTTTCCAGTACTATCCAAAGAAACCTCCAGCTGACACTATTGAATGCCCTGTTGGCATCAAGGGACAAGAGAGCCCTGTGACCCCAATTGTCTGCTTGTAATTGCATGGTTAGGAACAATCGTCTCAGATTAGTAGCAGTGGACTTCTGTGGCATAAAGCCCGCTTCGTCCTGATGTATAATGGAGGAAATTATCCCATTGACCCTAAGCGCCAGGACCTTGGCTAGGATTTTCACATCACTTTGAAGCAATGAGATAGGTCGATAGGAGCCCGGGTCAACCGGATCCTTCCCTGATTTCAACAATAATATTACATTTGCCCTGGCCATAGAACCAACATCAAGGGAGGCATTGAAAACCTTCAATAGTTCTGGCAATAATTGTTCCCCAAATTGAGTATACACCTCCATCGGGAGGCCATCCTCCCGGGAGCCTTACAGGTAGGAAAAGAGCCAGCCGCCAGCTGAGGTTCCCCTAAAGTTATGGGGGCGTTGAGTTGATCTCTAGCTGCATCTGAAAGGGTAAGTAGATCAATGCCCGACACAAGCTCCCAGCTCTTCATCCGAGTAGGCATCCCTCGACCCATAAAGGTCCTCCTAGAAGGACGCCGGCTCGGATATAATGGCCTCAGGAGAATTAACTGTCCTACCATTTAGAGGCGCGTATAGCACCAATGGCTGGGGAGTGTTGTTGGGACCTAGCAATTCTGGCCAATAATTGACCTGTCTGTTCCCCTTCCTCATAGAATGCTAGCTTTGTAAAGCACCTCTTGCGCTCAGCCGTGGAAGATATCTGGCGGTCCAGAGAGTCCTGGGCCGACAGCCAAGCCTCCCGTGCAGAGTCAGTAGGGTTAGTCACATATATGTAAGTTCCAGCTGTCTCACCTGGTCGCCCACCTGCTCCAATAGAGCAGAAGAATTGTGCTTAACAATTTGTATTTCCTCAATGAACACCCCTCTAAGAAAGGCTTTCAGGGTTTCCCATTTTAGTAGTAGGTCAGGATAATGTAGATGTGACTGGAGAAAGACTTTAATCTGAGAATCTATACGCTCTGGTGACGTGAATAATTTGAGCCAGAAGGCATTCAGTTTCCACGGGGCCCTGGGCAGAGAGCTGGGCGGTTGGGTGACCAGCCACAGTGCTAAAGGGGAGTGGTCTGAAACCCCTCTCGGAAAATATTCCACCTTAGAGGTGAAACCTACCATATTAGGGGTGCCCATGCAAAGGTCTATACGGGACAGGGAGCCGTGTGTCTTGGAGAAACAGGAGAATTGTTTGCAGTCCGGATTACGGACCCGCCATATGTCAACCCAATCCACCTCTTCCATCAGGTGACTTAGAGCCGTTCCTCGGCTACCCTTAGGGGGTGCAACCGGGGGGTGTCTATCCAGTCTGGGATCTAAATAGCAATTAAAATCCCCTAAAATCAATAGTGGAACATCAGGCTTATTGACCAGGTAGGACAGCAGCAACTGTAAAACCTCTCTAGAGAATGGTGGTGGCACATACACAAATGCTAAAATCATAGTAATGGTATACAGTTTACAATAGAGAAATACAAATCTACCGGATATATCAATAAGTGAGTCTAACTCCTGGTATGCAAGTGCCTTGTGGATCAATACGCTCACTCCGTGCGAGAAGGCGGAGTGAGTGGAGTGATAGGCCTTCCCGACCCATGCATACTGTAAGAAACCAACCGTGTCCTTTACCAAGTGGGTCTCCTGCAAACCAATTATGGCCAGATGACATTTGCGCAGACCTGCAGAAATCATAGTTCTTTTCAGTGGATCGTTTACCCCCCCCCCCCCCCCCCCCCCCCCCGGACATTCCAGGACACTATGGGTGTAGAAGACATGTTAAGCATAAGTACATCATTCTGCCTGTATGGGGGGGGAGTCTCAGAAAAAGGCAGCAGTCCCGTGCCCCACCATCCAAATAACTGTAAACACTCTGGATCAGTCAACAAATATTGTATTGCATCAGCTAGAACAGCACAGTACCGTGTAAGTTGGTAAATCATCCGGAAACCGGGGTAAAACTTCCTGCGCAATACAATAGCAACTGTGACATGAAGAAAGATAACAATCGGCCGGTGTACCCTGGACTGCCAACATGGCGCAACATTTGTCTACCCACCGGTGCAGGGTGTCTTGTTCAGGAGACATCCAAGTGCCAACAGGGCACAAAAACTGAAGCCATGTCAGCCATGGCAACAGGCAATACATAGGGGGAGTGTTCACTCACACTCCGCCTACACACTTGAATCAGCAAGGTAAAACTAAAAGTTTGTGGAAAAAACATTCGCTGGTCACTGTAAGTAGGTAACATCCCTCTTGTGGCAATATAACAATAACAACTGTGATTAAGTGCCCTTCTTTCCTGTAATTCTTGTTCCTCCTTGATGGTTGACGTATGCCCCCGCCGTGGCGTTGTCTGACTGGATCCTGACCGGACACCCCTGCAGCCTCTGAGACAACTTGGAGAGGCACAGCCTGATCGCCCGGAGTTCCAGAACATTGATCGACAGTTGGGATTCGGTCAGGGACCAGCGGCCCTGGGCTGCTTGAACCCCCCAGACTCCCCCCCCCCCCCCAACCGGTCAGGCTGGCGTCCGTCGTGATCACCGTCCAAAGAAAAGGGAGGAAGGACTTCCCAGACCGAAGAGCCGGGGATCTCAGCCACCAACTCAGAGATGACCTGACAAGGTGACTTAACTGAATCTGCCGATCCAGAGACAACGGAGATTTGTTCCATTTGGAGAGAATCTCCTTCTGCAAGGCCCGAGTGTGGAATTGGGCATACAGTACTGCCTCGAAGGAGGTCACCATGAGACCCAGAACTCGCATGCAGAAATGGAGAGACGACCATTGGCGGGATGCCACCAACCTGACTGCCGCCTGGAGTGTCTGCAAATTCTCTGAGGGAAGAAAGCCTCCGAGGAGTCCAGAATCAGCCCCAGGTACTCTAGGCGCTGGGTTGGTACTAACACCGACTTCTGGATGTTCAGTATCCACCCGAACTCCCGGAGGGTCTGACTGACTATAGACACGTCCTCCTCTAATTCTGAGCTTGAAACAGCTCTCAGAAGAAGGTCGTCCAGGTAGCCTACGATAGCAATGCTGCACTGTCTCAGCAAAGCTAGAATCGGGGCCAGCACCTTGGTGAAAACTCTTGGTGTCAATGCTAGGCCAAAGGGAAGAGCCACAAATTGATAGTGGTCTTCGCCGATCGCAAAGCGCATGTACCTCTGATGCCTGACGCAGATGGGGACATGCAAGTATGCGTCCTTGATATCCAAGGATGCCATAAAATCCCCCGGATGGAGCGCAGCCACAACCGAACAAATCGATTCCATCCGAAACTTTTGAACCTTAACAAATGCATTGAGGGCCTTGAGATCCAGTACAGGACGAACTCCGTCCTTCTTTGGGACCACAAACAGATTTGAGTAAAAACTCTGAAACCTGTCCTGTGGTGGTACGGGTATGATCACCCCGCATCCCAATACCCCCTGGAGGGCAGCTCGGTGTGCCGGAAGAAGGGGCAGATTTGAAGGAAAAAATCTGTTTGGTGGACAAGAAAGGAACCATATCTTGTACCCCGAGGCGACCACCTCGCAGACCCACTGGTCAGAGAGCAGGGAGGTCCACCGAGCTGTAAACCCAAGAAAGCCGTCCCCCCACCCTGGAGTCGGGCGGGGGCAAAACTTCATGCGGTAGCAAGCTTGCTTGCTGGCTTGGCGGGCTTGCGCACCCAGGGATGCTTCTGTCCCCCAGCTGGACCTTTGTCCACATGGGACGGTCTGCCAGCAGGTCTTGACTGACGAAAATACAGCTTCTGTGCGGCTTACGGCGTGGCTCCTTCCCTTTAGTGGACTGAGGGAGAAGCGTGCTCTTACCTCCAGTGACATCCTTAATGATGTCGTCCAGTGAGGCACCAAAAAGCCTCCCACCCTTGAAAGGCAAGTCTGCCAGGGTTTTCTTAGAAGCTTGGTCAGCGGACCAGCCCTGGAGATCAAAGGGGCGGCATCCAGGGTTGCATCACAGACGTACACAAGCCCTTGTACCAACTGTTCGGCCAGTAACACGCATTCTGGCGGGAGCTGATTCGCCTCCACAGTCTGGTGCAAAATCTTTGCCCATTCCGTAAGTGTCTGGGACACTAAGGTAGCCGCCAAAATAGGCCGCAATGCTGACCCCAGCATGGCAAACATAGAGCGGGTCACCACTTCGGACCTCCTATCAGCAGGGTCCTTAAAGGCAGGGGTCCCTTCCACCGGTATAATGGTTACTTTATTCAACCGAGAGACTGGGGGATCAACAACCGGAGGAGAAGCCCATTTTTTCAGAAGGCTTTCCTCAAACAGATAACGGACCGCCATACGCTGAGGGACTGCAAAGGGCCTGTGTGGCCGTTCCCATTCCTTATCTATGAACTTGTCAAAAAATTCAACATAAGGAAAAACCTTAGCCGAGCGGGTCGGTTTGTGCGACCCAAAAGGGACAGACCCTGCTGTGGAAGTCCCAGCTGTATCTTCCAGTTAGAGAGTGTCCCTCACAGCATTGATAAGTGCCCTTACAAGTTCCCTGTCTTGCGCTGACCCGGACGAGGGGTCCTCCTCACAGGGAAGGTCCTGGTCCGCATATTCTGAGACATCAGAACAGGGGTCCTGTGCCGCAGCCAGGCCAGAGTCTGAGTCAGAGCATTCCCCAGGCGATGGCGAGGGGAGGGAGTGCTTAGTACCCCTTTTACGCCCGAACGCCGATTCCACCCTGGCAACAAATGACTCTAGGACTGCCGACAAAGCGTCCAGGGGAATAGAAGGTGCAGTGGCACCGGTTGCTGCCTCTGAAATGTCTGGGGAAACACCAGCTTCTGACTCCATAACTGCCCACTGACCGCCCTTAGGGACCCAGTCAAGATACTGACACAATTAAAGTCCACCCTCCTTGCTGCACTGACCGAGGGGGGGGAATACCCAGGGGACTCACCGCCCAGCCAGGGACCGCTCAGCGCCGCTGCCCGCTCTGCATCCGCACACCGCGTGTGCCTGAGGACCTGTGTGAGGTGAATCGCGCCGTCCGCGCTGTTCAGGAAGCCAGCCGACTAGAGCCCAAAACCCACTCCAAAATGGCCGCCGAGTGCTCAAAGAAAGCGCGCGGACCACAAGAAAATGACTCTGGCGCGGCCACGGCAAAATGGCCGCCAATGGGAAAAACAATGCAATTCACAGGCCCCAAACGAATGGCCCCAGTGCTACCAAAAATGGAGCCCAGCAAGCGAGGTGGACGAGAAGGCTAGGCACGGAGGCTTCACACAAATTACACCCCCCACACAGAGAGCAGACCTGGACACCCCCACAGCCCCCTGCCGGGACCCGGAGCCCCGCCAAGGTATTCCCCAGTCGCAGCGAGCCCCGCAATGGGGAGGAGGAAAAAGGGGGTGACGGTGAGGGGTGAGGGCCATAGAACCCTAACGACCCCCATAGGAATGCCCAGCTGTTCCATCCCACCGAAGCAGAAGGAAACGTACTTACCCGTCCTGTGAGGACCTGCTGGTGCGTTCCTGACAGACCTACAACCGAGCAGTACAGAATAGCTGACGGCCCGGTCCACTGTGACTGAGACAGCAAGCCGCACGGTCATATGTGAACCCTGGAGCATATAGCTCACCGGCCACCCCTGGAGTCATGGGGTATGTCGTGACAGACCCGACGCCTATTTGCAAGGGACTGTAACATGCTCGATGGCCGGACTGGGGGGGGGACTACAAGGATCTATAATATCCTGCCTGTCATGCCCAGCCGGCAGTTGATAGAAGATTCTAAAAATAAAATAATAAAAGTAAAAATCTCTTCAGGATACTGGGCCCAAAGGGAGTCACATCCTTCTCCTCTGCTAG
The DNA here is from genome assembly GCA_029206835.1 of Rana muscosa. Lineage (NCBI taxonomy): Eukaryota > Metazoa > Chordata > Amphibia > Anura > Ranidae > Rana > Rana muscosa. The sequence continues at coordinate 78,311,109 of CM055128.1, forward strand.
GCAGAAAAAAACTGAGGCTCCGGGCTGCAGGGTGGAGGGTTATGTTCAGAGGGACCGCCCCCTGGGCGGGGCTGTTTAGACTCTGTTTAAAATAACATTTGGATAGATAATATATACACACCGTGCACATATAGTGGGGGCGCTATAGTAGGTGATAAATATAATAACACCAGGGGAGTAAATTACTAGTACCAATAATAAATAATAGAACATATAAATTGTCAATTACATATAAAATATATAACACCAGCCTGCCTACACAACCTAATACATATAGCTGGTGTGTCCTAGTTTGGATAAAACAAATCAGGTTCACCTAGCAGTGAATAACAATTCCACAATTCCCCTTGTGGATAGTGGTGATAACGGTGACAACCTAATCAAATCATAATCAGTGTCCAAATAAATGATGAATAACAAAGTCCAAAAAATCCATGCATAGTATTCAAACAAAATGTGTTGTGATGATGTCCAAACGAATGTCTTGTAAGAACTGAATCCAGACGTAGTGACCTGCGATGTGTGCCTTTCACCAACTTATACCTAATAACACCCTATAGTGCTCAAGATAAGGATGGCAGCTTGCCAGAGGTGGTTTAGTTAAAAAATAAGTCAATTGTGCTTTATGCAAGTTCCACTTGCTGACACGGATGGAGATGTCAATACCGGAAAGAGATCCCTAGCCCCTGGAGGCTCAGATAGGAGTATGTGGAACACAAAAGAGATGGAACAGCGATAGTGTAATACCATTTAATTTCATAAAATATAGAATAAAAACAATAGCCAAATGCCCCCTTACTTGAAAGGTGCCACAGACCCGGCACTGAGGCTGGATAGCATGGATGGAGTGGAGCGGATGGCCCGAGTGAAGATGATCCGGCGTGCGTTCCACCTGCAACAGGCGGAGAGCCAGCGGAACCGGAAGTATCGTCAGAGCGTAGCCTAGCGTCGCCAAGAAAATAACATGTAGGCATATTTAACATGTTTCTGCCTAGTCCTCTCCTAATAGACGGAACATACCCAACAGTCAAGATTTATAGAGCTGTGTCCGTCCATGGACGAAAAGTGAAAAGGCACCTCTAAGCAGAGGATCCTGGTGGCTGACCATATCTGACGCTTCTCCACCCTGCCCTGCAGATTCTGCAAGCCAGGACATATAGTTACATAGTTAGTCAGGTTGAAAAAAGACACAAGTCCATCCAGTTCAACCATAAAAAAAAAAATATATATATCGTACAATCCCATATACCCAATTCTATACCCACAGTTGATCCAGAGGAAGGCAAAAAACCCCAGCAGAGCATGATCCAATTTGCTACAGCAGGGGAAAAAATTCCTTCCTGATCCCCCGAGAGGCAATCGGATATTCCCCGGATCAACTTTACCTATAAATGTCAGTACCCAGTTATATTATGTACATTTAAGAAAGAATCCAGGCCCTTCTTAAAGCAATCTACTGAGCTGGCCAGAACCACCTCTGCAGGGAGTCTATTCCACATTTTCACAGCTCTTACTGTGAAGAAACCTTTCCGTATTTGGAGGTGAAATCTCTTTTCCTCTAGATGCAAAGAGTGCCCTCTTGTCCTTTGTGTTGACCGTAAAGTGAATAATTCAACAACAAGTTCACTATATGGACCCCTTATATATTTGTACATGTTGATCATATCCCCCCTTAATCTCCTCTTCTCAAGAGTGAATAAATTCAGTTCCTCTAATCTTTCCTCATAGCTGAGCTCCTCCATCCCTCTTATCAGTTTGGTTGCCCTTCTCTGCACTTTCTCCAGTTCCCCAATATCCTTTTTGAGAACTGGGGCCCAAAACTGAACTGCATATTCCAGATGAGGTCTTACTAATGATTTGAACAGGGGCAAAATGATATCTCTCTCTCTGGAGACCATACCTCTTTTAATACAAGAAAGGACTTTGCTCGCTTTGGAAACCGCAGCTTGGCATTGCATGCCATTATTGAGCTTATGATCTACCAAAACCCCAGATCCTTCTCCACTACGGATCCCCCCAGTTTTACTCCCCCTAGTATGTATGATGCATTCATATTCTTAGCCCCCAAGTGCATAACTTTACATTTATCAACATTAAACCTCATCTGCCACATAGTCGCCCAATTAGACAGAGTATTGTAAATTGGCGACATCCTGTAAGGACGTTATTCCACTGCATAGCTTGGTGTCATCTGCAAAGACAGAAATGTTACTTTTGATCTCAGACCCAATATCATTTATAAACATATTCAAAAGTAAGGGTCCCAGCACTGAACCTTGGGGTACACCACTGATAACCTTGGACCATTCAGAGTAAGAATCATTAACCACTACTCTCTGAATTCTGTCTTTTAGCCAGTTTTCTATCCATTTACAAACTGATATTTCCAATCCTGTAGACTTTACCTTACACATGAGCCGTGTGTGGGGAACTGTATCGAACGCTTTTGCAAAATCCAAGTATACCACGTCCACAGCCACCCCTCTGTCCAAGGTTTTACTTACCTCTTCATAAAAAGAAATCAGGTTTGTCTGACAACTTCTGTCTTTCATGAATCCATGCTGTCTGTTGCTTAAATAGTTTTTTTCCAGCAAGAACTCATCTATGTGGTCTTTTATTAATCTCTCCAGTATCTTCCTAACTATGAAAGTTAAACTAACAGGTCTATAGTTACTTGGTAAAGATTTAATTCCCTTTTTAAATATAGGCACCACATTGGCCCTGCGCCAATCCAGTGGTACTATTCCTGTCATTAATGAGTCCCTAAAAATTAAATACAATGGCTTTGAAATTACAGAGCTCAATTCTTTTAGGATCTGTGGGTGTATGCCATCTGGTCCAGGTGCTTTATCCACCTTTATTCCATCTAAATATTTCTGGACCATATCACTTTTGAACCATTGTGGATTTGGGGCTGTGTCACTACCACCCCCATTTTGGACATGAGCTCCCCCATGCTCCTTTGTATACACAGAACTGAAGAAAGTATTTAATAAATTAGCCTTCTCTTTGTCCCCAGTCACCCACTCTAGATTATTTTGTAAAGGGCCTACATGCTCAGACTTGACCTTTTTACTATTATTATATTTGAAGAATTTTTTGGGGTTTGTCCTACTATCTTTTGCAATCTGTCGTTCATTTTGAATTTTTGCATCCTTGATTTCCTTTTTACATATCCTGTTATATTCTTTGTTACATTTAAATGACACTAGTGTTCCCTCATTTTTATATTTTTTAAAAGCTCTTTTCTTATAGTTTATAGCTTTTTTAACTTTGGCAGTGAGCCACATAGGTTTTATTTTTAGCCTTTTAAACTTATTGCCCATGGGAATATACTTTGCAGTGAGTTCACAAACAGTCTTTTTGAAGAATTCCCATTTCTGTTCTGTGGCCATTGATGCCAATATTCCCTCCCAGTCTAAGTCCTGGAGAGCAGCGCTCATCCTTGGAAAATTTGCTCTCTTGAAATTAAGTGTTTTTATCTTTCCCGTATGTGATTTCTGCTTACAACTAACATCAGGACAGTAGGGTGTTTAATTTTCTAAGGCAAAACATAAACTGTAAAATTTTTGCAGACTTTGCTTATGCCCCAAGTCTCAGTGATGTAAAAGATATATATGCTAAATTTCAAGAAGATTGGATAATATTTAGAGGTTGCACACTTTGATCTGTTTTGTAAAAGTAGGCAAAAAATTGCGGTTGCTATGCGGAAGTTCCTAATCTGCCTCTTCATCGTCCGCGGCTGGTCTTCTTCCACTGTCCTACTCGTGGTGTCTTCTTGTGAATGGGGCGTGCTGCCTTCTGGGAACTGTGTGCATCCCAGAGAGCAGCCGGCCCATTCACAAAGCCCCGCGCGGCTCGCGCATGTGCAGTAGGAAACAGGCAATGAAGCAGTGAATGCTGAGGATGGCGGCGCCAGGAGTTGCCAGGATCGAGGGATCGGCCTCGGGGGGCTGACGTCGCGGGCGAGTATGACAGGTAAGTGTCCTTATTAAAAGTCAGCAGCTACAGTGTTTGTAGCTGCTGACTTTTAAAAAAATATAAAATCGCGAGTGGAATCTCCCTTTAAGAGCGCTCACATGGCTTCTGAGAGAATCACTGCAGTATTCTGTCACGTCGTGGATCCCAAACAATTCAAAGAACGTCTTTGTTTTATTAGTAATGAAATGGCTCAGGTCTTTTCCTTAAAAAAACATGTTTTTATCCTCTAATCGTTTCACTTCCTTTTTCAGGATGTCAAGACCACATGATGGCATGCCACAACAATCCTCAAACACTCCTTTCAATATTAGTTCATGGATGTGATGACGGCAAGCCAACCACAACAATGTTCGTCTGATTTCCCTTTCAATTCTGGTACATGCCCCTTAGTGGATCAGTCCTGTATTAGATGCTGTAGTATCAAAAGATTTACCAATTATATTGTCACGTAGCCCAAATCGGTCCATTTCCCAAATAACTACTTCAGCCATCTGCTCACCAGTGCCTTTCAGGGCCACAGGTACGCCAAGCAAATGCTCAAAATCTTTGCCAGTCACTAGAACTGCAACTCTATCTTCCAAAGTTTTGACATTCCCATGGGCAACTGAGGGCAACAGTTTACTATCCCAATGCAAGACCAAATGAGGAGGATTTTCAAAGATTGACTCTTCAATTTTCTTTGCCATTTTACTTCTATTGATGGCCCGAGCTTGGTAACCGGTAGCTGGAGATATGGAAATTTTTGAAACATCGTGGCCAAGGCTGTTAGCAGTTGCTATAAATGAAGTACTTGCTTGTCGAATAGATAGCTGTTCTCGATCCCAAGTAGACGTGAGTGTCTGATCAGGAGGTTTTAATCTAGGACTTGAGCGTAATTTTTTTAGTTGCTGGAGGCGAAAACTCAGCCTCTTCGTCACTAGGTGCTTGTGATGATGGAGATGAGTCTTCCAGTCTGAAGCCTCGTACACACGACCAAGTTTCTCGTCCAAAACCGGCAAGAAAAGTGCCGCGAGAGCTTTTTTGTCGAGAAAAACGTTCGTGTGTATGGTTTTACGACGAGAAAATTGCAGAGAATCTCGACGAGAAAATAGAGAACCTGCTCTCTATTTTCTCGTCAGGATTCCAGATTTCCTCGTCGTGTTTCTCGTCGGGCTGTTTTGTGACGAGAAAATGGTTTGTGTGTATGCTTTTACGACTCTTCCAAAAGCGCGCATGCTCACAAGCAACTATGAGACGGGAGCGCATCTTCTGGTAAAACAAGCCTTCGTAATGGAGAGAGCACATTCGTCACGCTCAAAAATATTGCATCGTTTAAATGTTCTGCATTGAAATCTTCGTTAGAATGTTACATTAATCAAAACGAGTGACCTTCTTTTGCTGCTGATATTCACACAGAGTTATGACTTTTTTTTTAACCTTTTTCATGCTGCTCTTAAGAAGATTTATGTGTATTATATCGTGCAAGTTTTTAGGAATAATTTAAATGGTTATATTTTCAAAAATGATGTTAATTATAATTTCGCAATGTTTTGATAGTGATCTCCCATTTAATTTTGGAATCTATATTAGTTAAATTTCCCACCATGTTTTTTTGCTAATCAGATTTAGTTATTCTTTTGGGGGGGTGATATCTGTCCCTTTTATTGTCAGTCAAATGTATCTGCTTACTCCAAAGCTAGATTTTTAATTTTTACAAATACACATAGTCAAGTATGAACTTAAACAAAAATCACATTTATTCATGTTTAGAAATAAAATAAAGAGAAGGCAGCGCTGGAGAACCTGCTGCCATTTGTGCATCCCAGGGACCCCAGAGCACACAGCAACCCTGTGTGGACACTAAAATTGGGAGCTTGAGAAGGCCAACATTTCTGAACACAATCTGATGCTGGCCTCCCAGAGGTCAGGAACAGCAGCAGGTGAGATATATGTCCCAAGTCTGTGGTACTACAACAGGCTGCCTTCTGTCCGACCACAATGAAGCAAGGCCATCACTTCCTCTTCTTCCTGGCAACCTTCCCTGCAACCTTCCCTGAAGCCTTCCCTGCAGCCTTCCTTCTTCGTTTGGCTGGAGGCTGGCCCACTGGAGGGGTACTCCTGTCAGGAGGAGGAGGAGATGTAGCAGAAGGGGGTGGGGCAGAAGAAGAAGGTGGAGGTGTAGCAGAAGGGGGTGGGGCAGAAGAAGAAGGTGGAGGTGTAGCAGAAGGGGGTGGGGCAGAAGAAGAAGGTGGAGGTGTAGCAGAAGGGGGTGGGGCAGAAGATGAAGGGGGAGGTGTAGCAGAAGGGGGTGGGGCAGAAGAAGAAGGGGGAGGTGTAGCAGAAGGGGGTGGGGCAGAAGAAGAAGGGGGAGGTGTAGCAGAAGGGGGTGGGGCAGAAGAAGAAGGTGGAGGTGTAGCAGAAGGGGGTGGGGCAGAAGAAGAAGGGGGAGGTGGAGGTTGAGGTTGGGTCAGTTGTGCCACCTCACATATGGCGGTATTGGGGGTAATTTTCTCCATCACCCCCTTGTTGAGCAAGGTGATGAGCAGGGGCTCGCATAGGAGGCGTTGCTCCATGCTCATCACCTTGAACTTAGCCTCCACTAGGCCGGCAATGGCCTCTTCAGGGGATGTGGGCTCCTGGAGGGTGGCATGGGCCTTACGAATAAGGGCCATTGCTGCCTCACTCGTGCTCCTGTCCCTCCTGCCTCTTTTGTGAAGCCGGATGGGAGGCACCTGGGATCTGGTGCTTCTCCTTTGCCCTGCCACCTCCTGTCTGCCACTGGGCCCTGCCACCTCCTGTCTGCCACTGGGCCCTGCCACCTCCTGGCTGCCACTGGGCCCTTCCTCCTCCTGCCTGACAGTTTCCAGACCCTCCTCCTGGCTGATTTCATCCTGTGTATGAAAAAGGGACATAGTTTAATATGTTAGTTTAATCTTTGCATCAAACTTTGTAATCCTGATTGAAGCAATTAGAATGTAAATCCATAAATCCTTGCTTTAAATTTACCACTACATCAGATTGACTATTTAGCACCCAATTAAGTGCAGAATAATGTCTACAGATCTTGATTTCACTTGCGGAATCCAAAATATTTTATGTTTGTCATCTTGACATATTTGTCAAACATTAAGTTTATCCCAATACATTTTCATTTAATACTATACCTGGCTCCAGATGGCCAAATCAGGATCATCCAGGATGGCTGCCTCCTCTTGCTCCAGAGAAGGCTCAGGTTGGCTGCAGGGAAGTCTGGGGGGAAGAGTGGAGAGTGATGGCCTTGTCTCAATGTGGTCATCCAGGAAGGACATCCTGTTGTAGTACCACAAAATCGGGACATAAACATCACCTGCTGCTGCTCCTGACCTCTGAGAAGCCAGCACCTTAGAGCGTTCAGTCCTGTAGGTACCTCTCAAGCTCCCAATTTTAGTGTCCACTTGTTTTGCTGTGGCTGTGGGCACCTTGGTATGCACAAATGGGAGCAGCTTCTCCAGCGCTGCTTTCTTTTTCGTACATCACGGGACACAGAGCGACTTAGTCATTACTAATGGGTTATATAGATTACCTTCAGGTGCTGGCACTGGCCACTTCCAAACCGGAAGTACCCTCCCCTATATAAGCCCCTCCCATCCGGGAGCACCTCAGTTTTTTGCCAGTGTCTAAGGTGTTGGCCAAGAAGTAACATGTGTTTTCACTAGGCTTGCATACAGGTTCTTTTGGGCCTTAGTAAGCTGTTCCGGATCCCACCAAAAAAGCTTCATAGCTAAACGGTCGGTACCCGGGCCTTGCAGCAGAAGAGCAAGGTTTTGCCTGTAATGCCTCTCTTAGGAGGGCTGGACCCTGGGATCCAGAGCTCTGGTCATACCCACGACCAAGATGTTGTCTGTGCAGGGTGCTATACAGGTCCAGGGGAGTGGAATCCTTGGGAACCCGGTCCCTGAAGGTTTAATTACAATGCCTGCCTTGATAGGTGAAGTTTGGGCTTCTGTGGACCAAACAAAGTCCTGCGGCGGGGATCAGGTAAGTGGGGGCCCCCAGGAACTTGGTTCTATTGGGGGACCCCCAAGCCTAATTTGTCTTTCTGTCTGTTACCTAACGGTATTCCCGCTAATATCTGTGTATGCCTGTAACTACTGAAAATGTAAAATTTTAATAGTAGTCAAGAAAAAAAAAAAAAAAAAAAAGGGACCGCGGTACCTGTGTTAAACCACTAGAGGCCGCTGTGGTCCATTTTTCTTGTCATGTGGATCTTTGGTTTTCTCAAGTCAAAAGATCCAGGCAGTTGGTAAGTTTCTCTGTGGGAATCCACTTCCTCTGCCCTGTTGCTGCGCTCATCCACCGCACAGGCCCTCCGGCAAAAAGGGCCCTGGCTCCTAGTCCCTGTTTGATTTTCGAAAAGGGCGCCAATGGTGCACGGGCACGCGCGCGGGCGCGTGCACGCACCTCCTATGAAAAAAAAAAAGGGGCGGGTGGATGACGCTCGATGCGCGCCACGGCGCTTCTGCGCATGTGCAGGCGTCCCAGCTTGTATAAAGACACAGTACAAGTGTCAGCTGGATGCAAACAGAGCTAGCAACAAACAGTGGCACACAGAGGCGGTTGATGCAGGCATCCCCATAGAAAGGCACTTTAGTGGACACCAGCTGGTATATAGCAGCAACTATGTTAGACTATTACCAGCAAAATTGGTGTATGACGACGGGAATACCTCAGCTTTGTGCTTATAGGATATGTCGTCCAGACGCTCTGGAAATAGATCTTCCAAGAAGCGAAAGGGGTCTCCGTCGGGCTCTGAGGATTTTGGGCATGCTGTACTGCGCCAATCTCCCCTGAAATTTCAGAGGTCAGTAGCCATAGGAACCCCGCAGGAGTACCTGGTACTGCGGCTGTCCCCAGTCCACCTGCTCCTGTATATATAACAGAGGAGGTTTTATCCTCAACTCTGGGAGGATTGGAAGAGAGATTAACAGCATTGATCGCTGCTTCCCTGTCACAGGAAAAGCGCGTCCGATCTCCGTCTCCTCCTGCAGAGTGCCTGTTAGTGGAGGAACAGTCCCAGAGATCGACCTACCTGAAGGGGATCAAAGGAAAAATAGAAAAGCGCCTCTTAGCAAAACAGATTTATTATGTAGCAGACAATTTGTATCAAACACTTACATCATGGTAAGTTTCAGGTGTCATCCAGTAGGATTAATGTTTATATTGCGTCCAGGATCTCTGACGCTACTCCACGGATTTCCCAGGTCCCGGTTATGGCGGCCGCAAGTAGCCGGGATACAGGCTGGCTTGTCCGTGATAGGAGACAGCAGCGAAAGATGGCAACGGTCGGTCCGGAGACAAGACACTTGAGAAAGGAGCGCGCATGCCCTGTACGAGAGCTGCGCATGCTCTGAAACGCGTTGTGGTTCCCTGCACCATCCAGTTGACGTCAGACGCTCCTCTCCGGACCGACCGTTGCCATCTTTCGCTGCTGTCTCCTATCACGCAATATAAACATTAATCCTACTGGATGACACCTGAAACTTACCATGATGTAAGTGTTTGATACAAATTGTCTGCTACATAATAAATCTGTTTTGCTAAGAGGCGCTTTTCTATTTTTCCTTTCATGTCATTTTCCTTGAGTCGGCTTCAACTTGGAGAAGAGCTGCCCTGGGCAACTGAGTTTTTATTAAAGACTTCCTATCCACAATTGTTACTATAGAGTTTTTCAAAACCTTATGCTACCTGCCATCCCTTGGTAACAGTAATAACTTTATGTCCATCTGATTGGAATACTTTTTTTGTTTTTTTGATTTTCAACCTTTGTATAATATCCTTTACACATTTAGGATTAATCGTGTTTGTCTGTGCAGGCTTCCCAAGCGCTTGCATTTGCTATTGTTTTACCTGAAGGGGATCAGGTGAGGTTGATAAAGTTATAGAGGAATCAACAGTGGAAGAACCTTTCTCAGCATCTCAGGCTGAAAGATTATGGGTTCAGTCTCTGACTAACATGGTCCGAGCAGCATTTAAATGCCTCTGGCGGAACCATCAACCACTACTGTCTCCTCGCTGGGGTCGCTGAAAGCTCTCCAGACTGTCTGTTCCTTCCCAATCCACCCTTTATTGGAAGGGTTTATTTACCAGGATTGGGAGCATCCTGTAAAATATTTACTCCCCCCAAGAGATTTCCGGTGATCTATCCCATGGAGGATAAGTTCATTAAAAAAAAAAAAAAAAATGGAGGGTCCCTACAGTGGACACAGCCATCTCTTGTGTAAATAAATCACTGACATGTCCAGTAGATAATGTTCCAATGTTCAAAGACCCAATAGATAAAAAATTGTAGTCTTTACTAAAATCTGCTTTCTCTACAGCAAGCATGGTGACACAACCTGCAGTAGCAGCGATTGGAGTCTGCCAAGCAATGAAAGATCAGTTGAAACAAGTCTTAAGGGACTTACCAGATCAGCAGGCTCTTGCCCTAGCTGACCTACCTAGAGCCTTGTGTTGCGGTGGACGCCATAAAGGATACAATCCAACAGGCATCCTGCTTTACGCTGTCTGTAGACATATGCGTAGGCTTCTATGGCTCAAAAAACTGGTCTGCTGAAGCTCCCTGTAAGAAATTGCTGATTAGCTTCCCATTTCATGGAGAACGCTTATCTGGAGATGATCTGGACAAATATATCCAGAAAACTTCTGCCGGTAAAAGTACACTCTTGCCGGTTAAGAACAAGGGTAGAAGTCCTTCTTTTAAGAGACCTACTTCTCCAGTCCCTGGCACATCGGCTGTGAAACAGTTCCGACGGCCTCCGCGGTCAAATCCAGGGGGCAGGAATCAGGGACAATCACAGGGTAAAAGAAACCCTGGGTCAAGAGAGGTACAAAACCTCCCCCCAAGTCATGAAGGGTTGCCCCCACTCAATCGGGTGAGGGGAAGACTTCAGTTGTTCACAGAGACCTGGCGGGACACCATCAGAGATGGGTGATCTCCGCAGTAAGTCTGGGATACAGGCTGGAGTTAAAAGACATTCCTCCTGCCCATTTTATAAGGTCAAACGTACCAAGCGATCCCCAGAAGAGAGGATCCCTCCTTCTGGCACTAGAACAACTATTGCTCCAAGGTGTAATCATGAAGGTTCCCCTGGAAGAAAACGGGTTCGGGTTTTACTCGAACCTTGTCACAGTCCCCAAACCAAATGGGGACATGAGGCCCATATTAAATATAAAAGGGCTAAACAAGTTCCTACATATCAGGACTTTTTCGGATGGAGTCGATCCGATCGGTGGCCATCGCCCTACAAGGGCAGGAATGGTTAGCCTCGATCGACATAAGGGATGCTTATTTGCATATTTCCATCTGTCCGGCCCACCAGAAATTTCTACGCCTTGCAGTAGAAGGGCGCCATTTTCAGTTCAGAGCCTTACCTTTCGGTCTGGCCACAGCACCACGAGTGTTCACAAAAATCCTGGCCCTACGATTGGCCAAACTAGGAACACAAGGTGTAACGATAATGGCATATCTATACGACTTGTTGCTGATAGACCACTCAGTGAAAAAAACTAGAAGTGGTCGTTCACAAGATAATCAAGTATCTGGAATCTCACGGTTGCATTATCAACCGAGACAAGTCAGCCCTAAAACCAGTCAAAAGCCTGGAATACTTGGGGGCTAAGACTGGATTCAAATCAGAGAAAGATTTTCTTACCTCCAGAGAAGGTGTCGTCTTTGAAAGATTTGACCCACTTAGTGGGTACAAAAAAGAAAAACCATCCATACGCCTGTGTATAAGGCTGCTGGGAAAAATGGTGGCTTCATTCGAAGCAGTACCCTACGGTCAATTCCATTCAAGGAACTTGCAGAGGGCCATACTGTCAGCCTGGAACAAAAAAGTTCAGGCTTTAGACTTACCAATGTCCCCTTCCGTTCGCAAGAGCCTCCATTGGTGGTTGGTACCAGAATCAGGAAAAAGGGAAACCCTTTAGTCCGGTTTCTTGGAAGGTGGTCACTACAGATGCCAGCCTCATAGGCTGGGGGGCAGTACTGGAGCAATGGTCTCTCCAGGGCAAGTGGTCAGAAGCAGAGAAGGCCCGGCCCACCAATCTCTTAGAGATACGAGCAGCCCGGTATGCCCTAGTAGCATGGACATCCAAACTCCAAGGGTCACCTGTCAGAATTCAATCAGACAATGCCACAGCAGTGGCATATATCAATCACAAGGGTGGCACCAGGAGTCGTGCAGCCCAGAGGGAAGCGAATTGCATCCTGGAATGGGCAGAAAGGTATGTCACAGCCATATCCGCGGTTTTCATCCCAGGAGTGGAAAATTGGAGAGCGGACTTTTTAAGTCGCCAGCAATTATGCCCGGGGAATGGTCTCTTCAGCCCGAGGTTTTACAGGCAATATGCCAGCGGTGGGGAACACCGGATGTAGATCTGCTAGCATCCAGATTCAACGCAAAGGTGGACAGATTTGTGTCTCGCACAAAGGATCCCCTAGCTTGCGGTTCGGATGCCCTAGTGTTCCCTTGGGATCAGTTCAAGCTGATATAGGCATTCCCACCGCGATTAATCCGCAGAATCAGGGTAGAAAAGAAACCAGTGATTCTGGTGGCTCCAGCGTGGCCCCGAAGGGCATGGTATGCGGAGATTGTAAAAATGTCAGTGGGAAGTCCTTGGACCCTCCCACATCGTCCGGACCTGCTTTCGCAAGGACCGATATACTACCCTTCCTTACCAGCCCTAGGTTTGATGGCCTGGCTATTGAAGCCCACATTCTAAAAAAGAGAGGGCTCTCTAATCCTGTGGTATCTACCATGATCAATGCCAGGAAGCCGGTATCCAGGCAGATCTATTATAGGATCTAGAAGGCATACATCACGTGGTGTGAGGCCAGGAAATGGCATCCACGTAAGTACGTAATAGGTAGGATTCTGGACGTCCTACAGTGGGCTGTACATAGGAAGCTTGCCTTGAGTACTATCAAGGGTCAGACGGCCTTGTCAATATTTTTTTCAAGGGCCCTTGGCTTTGCATTCATTAGTCAAAGCTTTCATACAAGGAGTGATGCGTATTAGCCCTCCGGTTAGTATTCCCATATGTCCATGGGACTTAAACCTGGTTCTGTCGGTTCTACAGAAACAACCATTTGAACCATTGCGGCACATTTCCTTGGTTCTTTTCACCAGGAAATTGATTTTCTTAGTAGCCATTTGTTCGGCTAAAAGAGTATCGGAATTAGCCGCCTTGTCCTGTAAGGAGCCATATCTGGTTATCCATAAGGACAGAGTAGTGTTACGTCCTCATCCAGCCTTCTTCCTAAGGTGGTATCGAGGTTCCATTTGAACCAAGATGTGGTTCTTCCTTCCTTTTTCCCCAAACCTAGCTCGGTAGAGGAAAAGTTATTGCATTCTTTGGATGTAGTAAGAGCAGTTAAAGCTTATCTTAAAGCCACTGCTCAGATTCGTAGAACGGATACTTTGTTTGTTCTGCCGGAAGGCCCCAGAAAGGGTCAGGCAGCATCAAAAATCTACTTTAGCCAAGTGGATTCGACAGGTCATAATGCAAGCCTATGGCTTGAAAAGGAGACCGCCTCCGTTCAAAGTTAGGGCGCACTCCACAAGAGCAGTTGGAACTTCATGGGCAGTGCATCACCAAGCCTCCCTGGCTCAAATCTGTAAGGCCACAACATGGTCCTTAGTACACACGTTTACTAGGTTCTACCAGGTAGACGTCAGAAGTCAGGAGGATGTCGCCTTTGGGCGCAGTGTGTTGCAGGCCGCAAAAGAGCCTCATGCCTGATGGCGCCCAGCTTATGTATAGTGTATCCCTCCCCTCATTGGGCATTGCTTTGGGACGTCCCATTAGTAATGACTAAGTCACTCTGTGTCCCGTGATGTACGAAAAAGAAAAAGGGATTTTTATAACAGCTTACCTGTAAAATCCTTTTCTTGGAGTACATCACGGGACACAGAGCTCCCACCCCTCTTTTTGGGACACTTATTGCTTTGCTACAAAACTGAGGTGCTCCCGGATGGGCGGGGCTTATATAGGGGAGGGTACTTCCGGTTTGGAAGTGGCCAGTGCCAGCACCTGAAGGTAATCTATATAACCCATTAGTAATGACTAAGTCGCTCTGTGTCCCGTGATGTACTCCAAGAAAAGGATTTTACAGGTAAGCTGTTATAAAAATCCCTTTTTTCTCACCCCTCTTTTTTTGTGGATGGGGTTTTTCGTCTCCCGCAGAGCCGGCAGCTCCCTTACCCGGTCAATAAATTCCGCTAGGAACTCTTTGTCGCTAATAAAGACATTCATATTGTATCTGCAAGTTAAATAAATTATATATAACTAATGTGAGGCAAACAGTCTAACCTCCTTAACATCCTAGTCACCATATATATCCTCCAACATTCTCAAGACAGTATAGGCCAACAATTTGTACAAGTCACAAAATCACATACCTTCATTCGCACGTCCGTCACTTGAACTCCTCTCTCCGCACACCGAACGTACTATAGTCACATGTGTGTTTGCTATATACACACCACGCATGCGTCAAAATACGAACACGTCGCTCCGCACACGTCGCCCGCCCATGACGTTCTAACTAACATCTTTTCCCCGCCCCTTCTCTTTCGGCGCGCAGACAGATATAGCGGAGTTACAGCAGGTGTCTGATAATTCCGCAACTAACGAGGAGGAGACAAGCCCGGAGACCGAGGAAACGTCACGATCAAGGAGGAGATTCGAGGCATCGAATATGTCTTTGGCGGAGATGGCGGAGATGGTGGACATCTTGCTCAAGGCTGATTATGATGCCAAGCATGGGCCGTATAGAAAACCAAATAGAAGGAAGGCCAAAATCCTCACTAAAGTCGTGAAGAGTCTGAAGGCGAATTTCGGGGTGAAACGCTCAAATGAGCAGCTCAGAAAGAGGTGGTCAGACCTCAAACTGAGGGAGCCAGAGCAGTTGAGGAGCAGAAAGAGAATGCTCGCTAAAAGTAAGTAAAAAGTAGACTTTTATGCTATTAATCTTTTTCTAAACTGACATGTTGCACTTTATTTTGGTTTCTGATATTGGACTCCCTTCCAAAATGTAATATTTTGAACTTGGTTGGGCACAGTAATCGTTCGTTACGTTACCGACACTTCGTTCGGCCACTATCCGCGGTTTTGGCTTATTTTAGAGCCACAAAAGTAATTAGACATCTGCCATGTTTGCTCCAATTTTGTGGCGTATTTTTTCGTCTAGATAATGTATTTGTAAAGAGAATGAAATGCAAACTTTTATCAGTGTAAAGGAGAGGACACTCAGCAGCTGCTTCCACATCTGTACTTTGGAGCACTATAGTGTGGGCCACCAGACCCGCCTTTTTTGGGTGTCCCACACAGGTGCATCAGAGAATTTTTGTGGTGCCTCCATGTCAAATAAATTACATCCAAAGGTGAATACTAAACATATTCTTGGTCATAAATAATGCATTCTTCTTTAAATTCCGCCCAAACACACACTTGTACCACACTTCCAAGCAATTTAGCCTGTTTTTATTTTAACATTGAGATTTACAGTGTGATAAATAGACCTTTTGTTTGATTCTCATAGGGGAGAGAAGACTGGGAGGAGGACACTCCAGGGAGCACATGCACCCCACAACTTCCAAGCAACCCCAAACTCCCAAAGACCCACAACCGAAAGATGTGCAGGAAGTTGAGGTGGAGGAAGGAGAAGTGCAGGAAGGAGAGGTGGATGACGTTGTGGATCTGGTCACCACAACAGGTCAGTATCTGTCACCACAGCTTCAGGTAAGCGAGGTAGGACTGCAGAGTTATAATACCTTTTGTTTTTTGTTTTTAGGGGATATAAATGTTGTGAAGGATAGTACACGGTTCTCTGCTCACAGTGCCCTCCGCCTCATCCAGCAAGTGATGGAATGTAGCACGGAACTGGACCTTATTAAACAAAGAATCCATGTGATGGAACAAACATTTAAAGACATTCTCGATGTTTTGGGGAGAATTTAATAAGCCATCCAAACACATTTGTTTTTACATGTTTGTTTTTGCAACTTTTCGATTTTTTTTGACAATCAAACCAGCCAAAAATTGAATCTGCACACAGTGTGTCAACATGTGCTATCTGCCATCAGGGGATATCCATGTACGTCTTTTGGGGGTGCAACCCCTTCCTCATATCTAAAGTCGGTTGCCACCCCAAAACACGTCCATTGATCACCCCTGATGGCAGATAGCACATGTTGACAATAGGGATCAGGATTGTAAATTTCCTAGATGAAAAAAATCCCAAATGTGTGCATATTCAATTTTTGGCTGGGCAAGGGGTGGCAGGACCCCATATTAGGACGGGCACATAGAGACATAGTTTGTGTAAGTGAATGTCTCAGATTGCTCAGAGGTATCCAATGTTGTAATTTTTGGAATGCAACTGTTATTTTTGTATTTTCATAATCAAAAAATTGCCGGGTTGGGGCCAGGCCAACCCAAAAAACCTGAAAAAACTAAAAATGGTGAGAATGTGCACAGAGTAAAATATTTGACCACAAACAACGTCTAGCTTCTTTTTATAATACCCTCTAAGCTTATTTGGTTATTTTGTAAGGTTACATAGTGAAATGGTTGTTATTTACTAAAGTAAAATACACTTGGCACTACAAATGCACAAAGACAAACTAGGAGACAGGAAAGAACAAATAATTAAAGGTTTAAACAAGCTTTTTATTGGGATCCTTAGACATAGGCTGGCATAGGAATTGCCCCCCTACCCGTGAAATACTCCATGTATTTGTCCCGAACCTCACGGGCATTTTGGGAGGGCAAGCCAGGACGGGCAGATTCCAGGCCCGGCAGGGGATTTGCAGGGGAAAGTCCAGCCTCTGGCAAAACTGAGGCCATATAGGAATTCGATTTTTGGCTCAGAAAGTTGTGTAGCACACAGCAGCATAATACGACATAGTTTATTTTGTAGTCCGCCAAGTGTATTGAAGTCATAAAAAGGCGGAACCGGCTGGCCATTATGCCAAAGGCATTTTCGACAACTCTTCGGCCCCTGGCCAGCCGGTAATTGAACACCCTCTTCTCTGGGGTCAGGGTCCTCTGGGGAAATGGCCTCATAAGATGCCGTCCGAGTCCGAAGGCTTCATCAGCCAAGAAAACAAAGGGGAGTCCTTCAATATTCCCTGCATCCGGTGGCAATGCAAGGTCGTCACTCTGGAGACGGAGGGCAAACTCCGTCTGGATGAAGGATCCCCCATCGGACATCCGGCCATTCTTCCCTACATCAACATAGAGGAATTCATACCGTGCTGACACCACCGCCATCAGCACAATGCTATGAAACCCCTTGTAATTGTAGTAGTAGGACCCAGAACGGGGTGGCGGCACGATGCGGACGTGCTTCCCGTCTATGGCACCACCGCAGTTGGGGAAGTCCCACTCCGATGCCACAGTCTGCCATTCCTGTGGCGTGGAAGGAAGCTGTGGAGTGAAACAAGATGAAATAATATTAGAATACCAAAGTCATACATTACAAGGAAATTCTATAAAAAAAAATTAGAGGCCAACATCAATCAAATTCTATGTTTATTAAGGTGTTTAAAATAAGTATAATGGAAGGCTCATTTATCAGATTCATCACCCCCTCTGATGGACCATTACTAAATTATTTTGGGGGGGGGAGATGTGTTTGGCCACAGGATAGCATTGCAGTGGCGGTGCGTCCAGAGTGGGCGCTGGAGCACTGCCCCCTCTCTCCTGTGCCCATTACTCAGAACAATACATAGGTTCATGCGTTGCATGAACCTATGTATTGTCTATGCCGCCCACTATTCAGGTGGATGGCCTCTTGTAAAGCGACCGACATATGAATAATTGCGGCATTTAGGGGGTTCAAATTGCATAGCAGAAACAGGTAGTAAAATAGTCTTGCACATTACAACCTGAGGGATGTAATTGGCTTCCTAAAAGTAAAATAGGGGACGCAGGGGGGGGGCATTCCTTGGGGAAACACTGGCAGGCTGCTCTGCCAATCATGTTCACCAAGTCTGTTTAATGATAACATGATTGGCTGATGCAACATCAAGGGAAGGAGAAGACATCAAGGACAGAAGAAGGATGGCGCTGACCACAAGAAGGTAAGTGCAGGGCTGGGGGGAAACTGGCTGCATTAGAGGGGACTAAATGGCTGCATTGGAGTGAACAAAATGGCTGCATTAGAGGGGACAACTGGGGGCGTTTAATAGGCACCAGAGCAAAAAAGAGGACGTTTATTTCCTAAATTGGAGTTTGAACCCCCAAACATTTGGAGCAACAGGCGCCCCGGTTGAAAAAGTTAGTGAAGGGAAATATTTATGGAGGAGAAAAAAGGGGCAATCTAAAGCTTCCAGCATGCATGGGGACAAAGGGGATCATTCTCAGCATATTACAATCATGGTAATTAGGGAAGGATGAAAGAAATACAATACATTAGCATACATGTAATACATAAAATGTGATGTTAAGGGAGAAAACTTACCCTAATATAGTCCTCCTGCAGGACTTGTATAATGGCAGAACAGGTGTCTGGGATTATGAGGCCCAGAGCCTGGGGGGAGATGCCTGTCGTGAACTTCAAGTCCTGAAGACTTCTCCCTGTCGCCAGGTAATGTAAGGTGGCGATGAGCCTCTGCTCAGCACTGATGGCTTCCCGCATAACGGTGTCCTGCCTGGTAATATAGGGGGACACCAAAGCCAACAGTTCCTGAAAAACGGGGTCAGACATCCGCAGAAAATTCCTGTAGTCCTCAGGATTATTCTCGACGATCTCCCGCAGCAGAGGCATATGGCAGAATTGGTCCCGCTGGAGCAACCAATTCTTGGTCCATGAACTCCTCCTCACACCATTCATGGACTGGTCTTGGTCCAAAACAAGCAGACCAACACCAAGCGCACGCACAGCACGAACTCGACGACGAGAACGTCCAGGCGACATGGCTAAGAAACGGTCATCTTATCAGAACGTACAGAACAGAACGCACTTTAGAACAGCAAGGCCTATGAATAACGAACTGAAAATCAGAAACGAACAGGCAAGAACGCACTGTAAAACAGATACGACCTGCCTAGACGCCCTGAAAGTCAAGATACGAACCCACAAGCACAAACTGAACCGCAGAAAACGATCTGAAAAGTACGAAGACTGAAAAGCGCGAATCGTCTCTTCCCAAACTTTTACTTCACACGCGGTAACACGAGATCAGCAAAAGCAGCCCAAGGGGTGGCGCCAAGAAAAAAGATCTTCCCCTTTATAGTGCCGTCGTACGTGCTGGACGTGAGCGCGGAGAACAACGAGGAAATTGGGAAATGTCAGTGTGTACGCATAGAAAGCTTGACGAGAAAATCGACAAGCTTAACAAAAATCTCGTTGGAAAAAACGACGTGTTTTTTACGACGAGAAAATCGGTCGTGTGTACGAGGCCTGAGTCTTATTGATTTCAGCGATAGCTTTGTAATGTTTATTCTTATATGAATCTTTTTTTTCTTCTTTTGTACACTTAGTTCAATGTTAGAAATTTCACTAGTTTGTGATAAAAGAGATCAATGTGTGCAACCCCTAAATATTATCCAATCTTCTTGAAATTTGGCATATATATCTTTTACATCACTGAGACTCGGGGCGTAAGCAAAGTCATATGAAAATCACTTCTCTGGAAAAATTAAACACCCTACAGGGGAGCTCCAAGGTAAGCCAGAATACTCCAGAGTCACCTCTGTCATAACCTTACTGTAAAAACTGCCCACTCACAGGCAGTCTTTAACTAACTCTTCCTCATGGGGGCCCCTTTTTGTGCTTGATTTCAGGCAAGGACCCCAGAGGAAAGAAAAACAAAAAGCAACAAAACATGTGCTTCATGCAGCCACCGGGTTTCACCTGAATGGAAAAAAACTCTATTCCAAAAATGCATAAACAAAATGGTGGCTAAAGAATCGCAAGGTTATCTGCAAGAACTGCTCAACTCTTAAGAAAGAGATAAGGAACACCATGGCACCGCTACGCTCAGCTATTGAGAAGTTAGAAGCACCAACAAATACTAGTGTAGCGACCTCACCCCTCTCACCCCTTATCATTCTCGGCTTGTCTGTCTTTGTCTAGGGGTGTTAGTACCGGGGGGAGGGATGAGATACACCACGGCCCATGTCCTCCATAGTGACGAGGTGAAGGCAAGAAAGATCGGGCTTTGTGTAGGTGTCCTAGAGTCAAGTCCTGTCCTTCGTCCTTGACTCCCCCTTTGCTCCTAGTAACCAGAGTTCCACACACTGAATAGGTCCAACACAGTTTTATTCTTCTCAGTGAACAAATACACAGCACAGTCAAGTTGGGACCTTTGCAACAGGATGGGAGTAGGTCGAGGCACAATCCTTCCCGATATAGCTAACCACTGTGGTGTCACCAGTGGCGAATAGTCACTGCCACTGACTATGTGAAATAGAACATGAATTACCTTTGCTAGCACGGCCCCTGTTAGGGGAAGGATATCCGTCCAAGGGAGGTACCGGAGGCCTCTCTGTCACCAGCAATGCTGTGCCGCACTCTCCAGAGAAGTTCTGCTCACCAGTCCTCACGAACTCAGACACGGCACCCAAGGAATTAGGGCCCCCTCGGATTCCTCCACCCTCGCGGAACTCGGTCGAAGGTACCGAGCCCCAGGCATCCGCCATAGTACCTCACCCCAGGCTAAAGGTGCCGGAGATGGACTCCATCTCCCGCTCCGGCCAGGTCAAGGGCACCTGGGCCCGGAACACCGGAACGCCAGCACCCAAGCTGAAGGTGCCTGGGTGCGGCCGCGTCCTCCAGACTCTGAACCCCGTGGTAAGGGCGTCCGCCCCTTTTATCCCCTCTACCTTTGCGTCACAGCGGGTTCCCCGCCCCGCCACACCAGCGCCAGGGGAGGACAAAAAGGCACAGTCTTGCAGTGTGAGTTCAACCCCGACCCCGGGCAACAACGCCACCTGTAGGCCTCAGGGAACCTCACACCACCAGAGTCCTCCAAGAACCATAAAAGGGTCTCAGATTCCCTAGCAATCAGTGCATCTGAGTTACACTACCACCCAGATGCTTCCCCTAAATTCAAATACCCGCTACACTAGTCAGACCTGTACTCCATCTACCAGCAGGACATGTGTTCCTTCATGTAACAGGGAACAGGCAGAACGACAGGAACAGGAGGAGGATTTGGACGAATCAGAGCAATCCGCATCGGAGGATGGACTTTGCTCAGACTCTGAGGAGGAAGATCCGGCCTTAGAGGGCAACCTATTTCTCTCAGAAGACACGGATAACCTTCTCAAAGCTATAACAGACACACTAGGTATTCAAGAGCAAAAAGCGCTCACACCACATGACAAGATGTACAAAGGGCTACAACCCAGGAAACCTAGGACATTCCCTGTACACCAAACTCTTAAAGATATCGTCAAAAAAGAGTGGGAAGACCCAGAAAGAAAACTCTTCATACCAGCTGCAGTCAAGCGCAGATATCCGTTTGCAGAGACACACCAAAACCTGGGCTAAATGCCCCATAGTGGATGCCTCTCTGGCAAAAGTCACAAAAAAATCTGACTTAGCCTTCGACGACGCGGGTACCTTAAATGATCCCATGGACAAGAAAATAGAAGCCCTTTTAAAGAGGGCCTGGGAAGCAGGGGCAGCGAATCTGAATCCGACAATAGCTTTCACCTGCACAGCCCGCACCTTGCTAATCTGGTTAACCCAGCTTCAAGAACTGCTGGAAAGTGACACACCCAGAGAAGAATTAATAAAAACTGCCCCCAAACTGATGAGAGCGGCAGCTTTTCTAGCAGATGCCTCAGCTGAGACCGTCAGAAAATCTTCAAGGGCCACAGCGCTTCTCAACTCAGCCCGAAGAGCCCTGTGGCTGAAACCTTGGGGAGGTGACATCTCTTAAAAAAAAATAGGCTGTGCGGAATCCCATTCACTGGAGACCTACCGTTCAGGCCTGATCTAAGAAACAAGGAAAGACGCCCTTTCGGCAATTCAAGAAGTTTAACAAGCAGGGAGCAAAGAAGCGCTGGGGACAACAAAACAAAAAAGGCAAGGGTGAATTCATCCTCAAGCATCCTAACCCAAAGAACAAAAAACAATGACTGTCATCAGGTAGGGGGCAGACTCGCAGCTTTTTCCCACCAATGGATGGAAGCAACAAAAAACAAATTCATCATACGCACCATAACAGATGGCTACGCGATAGAATTTGCCACTCGCCCCCCAACCAAGTACCTAGTAACCATGTTACCAAAGGATGAAGATCGAGCAAAAGCCTTTTTAGAATCCCTGCAGAATCTATCAGATCAGAAAGTGATCCGCCAGGTACCTCAAGAAGAGGAACAAAGGGGGTTCTATTCGCATGTCTTTGCAAAGAAAAAAACGTCAGGCAAGCTGAGGCTCATACTGAACCTCAAGCCACTCAACAGAGGAATAAAATACAAAAAATTCAGAATGGAGTCTATCTACTCAATCAGGAACATCCTACCACGGGAGACATTTATGGCAACCATAGACCTACAGGATGCCTACCTACATGTCCTCATAAAGGAGGATCATCAAAAATTCCTGAGGTTCGCAGTACAAGGGCCAGCAGCCACTCTGCACCTGCAATATACAGCTCTCCCTTTCGGCATCTCCTCAGCAGCCAGAATCTTCTCAAAGATAATGGCAGAAGCACTAAAGGGTCTAAGACAACAAGGCATTGGCACAACACCATACCTAGACAATCTACTATTCTTTGCAGATTCAGTGGAAGCCCTAGAGAACAACCTGCGCACAAGCATGTCCCATCTGCAAAACCTGGGGTGCATAGTGAATGCAGAGAAATCACAGATGACCCCAAGCCAAAGAGTGGTGTATTTGGGCTTTATACTGGACTCAAGATTAACTAAAACCTTCTTAACGGAAGAAAAGAACGAAAAAAACACCCAGGCAGTAACCTCTCTAAGAGGGACCAACACCATTACAATCAGACAAGAAATGACAGTGCTAGGGCTGATGATATCTTCAATCCCAGCTGTCACCTAGGCACAGATTCACATGAGACCCCTACAGAATTACATTCTGTCCCAGTTGGATGGCAACCACTCATCCCTGGACAAGTCCATTCCGGTTCCGACCACAGTCAAACAAACACTCCAATGATGGCTCAACCCACTTCAATACATCGAAGGACGCAAATGGGCTCAATCCGACCCAGTCAGGATCACCACCGATGCCAGCGCTCTAGGCTCAGGGGCACACATGGAGAATCTCTTATCACAGTCAACCACCCAAACCACAGAATCCTGAAGCTTTCGGCTTGGTTACTGAAAGGGTAAGACTTCAGAACGAAGGACTGCCAGACAAGGTGATCAATACCATCCTAGACAGTAGGAAGCCCGTGACCAGGGCAATCTACGAGAAAGTGAGGAAAAAGTTTGTCTCCTGGAACAAAAACAAACTGATCCCCAGCAGAGGAATAATCCCAACAATTCTGGATTTCTTGCAAGATGGAGCAGACAAAAACATATCCCAAGACATGCTGAAGGTACAAGTGGCAGCACTCTCTTCGTTCATGGACACCAGACTCGCGGAGGATCCCCTGATAAAGCGATTTCTAATGTCACTCAAAAGAGCTAGACCAGCTAAAATGAATAGAACTCCAACTTGGGACATGTCCACGGTACTTAGAGTGTTCCTCTCCCCTCCATTCGAACCGATAGCGGACAGCTCAGACAAAAACCTCACTCTAAAAACTGCACTTATTGTGGCCCTAGCATCCGCCAGAAGAGTAAGTGAAATCCAAGCCCTGTCCATGATGGAACCATACTGCCTTAGACAAAATAATTATCTCGCCAGACCCGGCCTTCCTACCCAAGGTCTCTTCAACATCCCATAGAACCCAAAATATCATCATCCCTTCACTTCCAAAGACTATGGACAACAAGAAAAGAGACACTTACAGCAAACTCGATGTAAGAAACACACTCATTACATACCTCGAGAGAACGAAGGATTGGCGAAGAACGACCTCTCTCTTTGTCCTCTATGCGGGAGTTAACAAGTGGAAGCAGGCATTCAAGAATACCATCAGCAGATGGATAAGAATGGCCATACAGACGACCTATGAGGCACAAAACCTCACTCCTCCAGGCGGGATCAGAGCACACACAACCAGTGCCTGGGCAACCTCGGTCGCAGAGAAAGCAGGGGCAACTCCGGTGCAGATCTGCAGGGCGGCGACATGGTCGAGCTTCAGTACCTTCGCAAGGCACTATCATATAGATCAGCTGTCCGACCAGGCATTTGGTCGCAAGGTGCTCCAGTCTCTAACCTCATCCTAGTAAGTATTGCTTGATACATCCTCTCGGATGCTGCCCTGGAAGACGATTTGAGAAAATAGAGTTACGTACCTGGTAACTCTTTTTCTAAGAAGTCTTCCTGGGCAGCACTAGTTCCCACCCTTAAACGACAAATACCAGGTACAATGGGGGAGCTTTAAACTGAGATTTCCTTCGGTACTTTAATACAACTGTACTTTACATACACGCAGGTGAGACTGTGAAATTTATAATGGTGGACTAATGTGTTTCCTGTTTCAGGGAGGAGGAGCCTATCTCTCTGATGCTGCCATGGAAGACTTCTTAGAAAAAGAGTTACCAGGTACCTAACTCTATCTTTTATTTTATCTGCTAATGGTCTTAGTGTATTTCTTGCGAACATATTGGTTTGATAAACGTTTGCGCAAATACTCCGGGGTCTAAAAAAATCAGTAGCACCTTTTTATTCTAGAGGTCGTATGCTTTCAGAAAATATATAGTTTTGGTGGTCTTTCACAAATGCTGTAAGGGAAAAATGAAAACCTTCAGATTTTTAGAGAAATTTGGATATTTACATTTTTGCGTATGTTCGATTTTCACCATTTTGCAAAAAGGCGCAATGTAAAAATTACACATTCATTATTTATTAACTCAGTACAGGTTAAGCTTTTATGTTTAGTAGGTATTTTGTAAAATTTGCTGTCTATTTATCTGCCAATTATGATTTTAGTGTTTGATAAACATTTGCGCAAATATCATGGGACCTTAGAAATCAGCAACACCTTCTTTTTCTTCTACTGGTCATGTGCTTTCAGAAAATATATGGTTCGGGGGATCTTTTACAAACTTTGAAAGCTATAAGAGCAAAAGAAAAAATCGCAAAAATGGTCTGTCCGCCTGAGGGTAAAAATAGAACACAGGGCCTGCAGCGAAAGGTTTAAAGTGATTTGTAAAGGCTAAAGTGTTTTATTTAAAAAAAATATATATATATATATATATATATATATATATATAAAAATTAAAATGGTATACGCACCTGCTCTGTGCCATGGTATTTGCACACTCTGGTTCCTTCTCTGCTCTTTTTTTGGTCCCCCACTGGCACTCTTCACACCTGTGTGCGCACATGTATGGGCGTGCATCCGAGCAGAGCTGTGTCCATAAACTCACAAAGCCCAGCTCAATCATGTCCCCCCGCGCCTTCCTCACTGGTTTTGACAGCAGCAAGAGGCAATGGCTCCCTCTGCTGTCTGAGGCTCCTGTGAGACTAGGAAGAGAGGAGGGAAGAGATGCAGCTGGGCATAATTTTATACACCTAAAATTACTAGTTGCGCTTTCAGTGCCATTAATGGCATACCAAACACAGAGGCAAACACATTTTGCCTGTGAAAAAACGAGGGGCAAAATGTAGAGTTAAAAAAAAACACGCAACCCACAAAACGCCAAAATGTCCCATTAACCACATGTAATGCAGCCATTGAAATCACCAGGCTGCCCTATGTGTGTCACAGGAAAAATAAGCCACAAAACGTTCGCTCCCACAATGCTAGATGTGAATGGGGCCTGAAAGTGAAATTGGTGCATTGACACAAGAACAATGAGGCTCCATTCACATCTGTGTTTACTTGCACTTCAGAAATGCACTGCACCATAAATCAGTAAAAAACGCACCAAGCCCCTAAAAAAATAAGCTTCTTTGGGGGGATTGCTCTGGGTTAGGGCAGCCCATTCAGGTGGATGGGCTGCCCTATGCTGGGTGAGTTAAAATGCTCAAACGCCTCCCCACCTCCCTAAAAAAAAAAAAAAGATGCCTTTGGGAATGCAAGTTCCCGCTAGGCAGAGATGTGAATGTGGCTTGATGGCTGAGTGTTTCTGTCCACTCCCTCCTATGTACTTGTACAAAGATGGCCATACACTATGCAGTCTGATTGCATATTGTCTATTTAGTGAGGATGATCACTGATTGATTGCATTTCATAAAAAAAAAAGTGCAGCTGGTAGTGGGTGGGTAGATGATGCAGCAGCGGGTGTGCTAATGAGATCAGCTGGTCAACTCCTTCCTGTGTCATAACCTATAGTCTGATCAGGAAGAAAGACATTACTAATGGATACGTCTGGAAACATGGATGAGGATAAGTAAAGTATGTAGAATTAATGGAAAGCATTGATATTTTTGCCCAAAAAAGTACATGGATGCTCTATTGGTACATAGGGGAGCTGGAATATAGAAAAAAAAGTGAATAAGGGTGAACTTATCCTTTAAGGCAGGGGTAGGCAACCTTGGCCCTCCTGTTTTAAAAATACAAGTCCCATGAGACATTGCAAGACCCTAACAATCACAGCCATGACTCCTAGAGGCAGAGGCATGATGGGATTTGTAGTTTCACCACAGCTGGAGGGCTGAAGCTGCCTACCCCTGCTTTAAGGTAAAAAAGGGTTTAACTTTAGAACCACTTTAATGCATTTAGGTGAAAAGAGTGACATTTCAGGATTACAGTCACTTGGCCCCCAGCTCCATCACCCTCAACCGTCCTATGTTACTACAGATTAGCAGACAGAGCTGTATCTGAACCTGGCCATTGTTCACTTTCGCTAAGAAAATGTCTGCCTGTTTGGAGACTTGAATTCTGAATATTTTGCATAGTATAAATCGGATCTATCATCCCTTTCTCTCCTAAAGGGAGATACTCTGGCCTCTGTTCAGATAGGTTAGCTAATGGATTCCCATCCTTTTTCAGTCTCGCCCCTGCACCTCTAGTTTTCTTTAGGCTGTTGGCCCCTGTGTTTTACAATGGTGCCCAGTGGCGTAGCGTGGGTTGTCAGCGCCCGGGGCAAGGCAAGTAATTTGCGCCCCCTAACCTGCGGACTTTTCGCACTCCCTGAGTCCCTTCCCCTCCTACAATAGACCTGACCTACCCGATTCCTACACTAACCACTACACTAACCTCTACACTGACCTACATGATTCCTATACTGACAACTACACAGACCTACCTGATTCCTACATCGACCACTACACTACACACTAACCTACCTGATTCCTATACTGACCACTACACAATACGCTACACTACACTACACTACACTAACCACTTACACTATCCTACCTGATTCTTATATCGACCACTACACTACACACTGATCACTACACCACACCGACATACCTGATTCCTATACTGACCACAACACTACCCACTAACCTACCTGAGTCCTATACTGACCACTATACTATACTACTACATAATACACTACACTACCCACTACACTACACCCTGACCTACCTGATTCGTATACTGACCACTACACTCTACTACTACACAATACACTATCCACTGACTACTACACTACATACCACGCTAACTTACCTGATCCCTTTACTGACCACTACACAATACACTGACCTATCTCATTCCTATACTGACCCTTACACTAACCTACCTGATTCCTACAATCGACCACTACACTACACACTGACCACTACACCACACTAACCTACCAAATTCCTATACTGACCACTACACTACACACTGACCTACCTGATTCCTATACAATACACTATCCACTGACCACTACACTACACACAACCTGATTCCTATACTGACCACTACACTACTACCCAATACACTACCCACAGACCGCTACACAATACACTCTGACCACTACACAATACACACACTGACCGCTACACAATACACACTGACCGCAACACAATGCACACACTAACCGCTACACAACACACACACTGACCGCTACACAATACACACACTGACCGCTACACAATACACACACTGACTTATACACAATGCACACACTGACCGCTACACAATGCACACACTGACTTATATACACAATGCACACACTGACCGCTACACAATGCACACACTGACTTATATACACAATGCACACACTGACCGCTACACAATGCACACACTGACTTATACACAATACACACACTGACTTATACACAATACACACACTGACTTATACACAATACACACACTGACCGCTACACAATGCACACACTGACCGCTACACAATGCACACACTGACCGCTACACAATACACACACTGACCGCTACACAATACACACACTGACCGCTACATAATACACACACTGACCGCTACACAATACACACACTGACTTATACACAATGCACACACTGACTTATACACAATACACACACTAACCGCTACACAATACACACACTGACTTATACACAATGCACACACTGACCGCTACACAATACACACACTGACTTATACACAATACACACACTGACCGCTATACAATACACACACTGACTTATACACAATACACACACTGACCGCTATACAATACACACACTGACTTATACACAATACACACACTGACTTATACACAATACACACACTGAAGGCTACACAATACACACACTGACCAATACACTATACGTTACAGTACACAGATTTTCTGGCTGCTCCCTCTCCCCAGACAAATACCTACTCCCCCCGGGCCAGCAGCAAAACTCACGAGGGAGTCTCTCACCTTTTTTCTTCCTGCTCTGCCTCTGCTCCGCCGGCTGTCACACTGATCCATTCCAGACTTGGAGAGGAGGAGGAGGAGAAGACAGCGAGCGTCCACAGCTCGCAGCGAAGGCCAGCCCCGCTCCTCCGCGATTAAGAATAGGTCAGGCCAGCCCGCTCCGCTCCCCCGCAATTAAGAATAGGCCAGGCCAGGCCAGGCCAGCCCCGCTCCGCTCCCCCATGGTTGAGAATAGGCCAGGCCAGGCCAGCCCCGCTCCGCTCCCCCGCGATTGAGAATAGCCCAGGCCAGGCCAGCCCCACTCTGCTCCCCCGCGATTGAGAATAGGCCAGGCCAGCCCCGCCCGCTGCACATGACCACTTCACCCAGTCACAGGGCGCCAGGGGCCCGGCCTGAAACTAAACATGGCGGCCATCACGGAAATGTAAATTAAAATTATGGAGCGAGGGTGACACATACTGGCGCGGGATTGCGCCCCCCCAAATGTTGCGCCCGGGGCCTAGGCCCCCCTCGCACCCCCCACGCTACGCCACTGATGGTGCCTTCTCATGGCACCCACCTTGTGAGATACTTGGATGAGCACTTGTGGAGAAAACAGTCTATGTGGGCTGTTCCACAATGTCTGTATTTGTTTAAACCGTTCTTCAAAAGAAAACTGGTTCAACCATGCCTGGTGCCAGAAGTTTGGTGCAAGGTGAAACTATTTTGTACTTGGAGTCCAATCTGTCATTTCACAAGATCTGAGATGTCTCAAATTCTTGCTGGAGCATACACCAACAGACGTTCCCTCACCCCAAAGAGTGGGTGTACCCCTTCATTGTTGACTGGGATTTTGGGTAGGCTTTATTGGACTTGGATGTCCAGGGCTTGCGACAAAAGAAGGTCCTTCGTTTTGGAAGTAGACGCCTGGAAAGAGTGAATACAATTCTTTTCCTGAGAAGAAATATGAGACTTTCTTCTACTTGTGGTTTTAAAGTACTTCCCCCGTTGACTTCCTTGATCAATTTATTAAGGGATTCTCCAAATAGGTGTTCACCATCAAAAGGCATGCTTTTTTACAAGCAGGTTTAGCAGACCTAAGCTTTTAGCCACAAAAATCTTGTGCTTATGCACATTGGTTGGGGACATTCTAGAGACTTGGCAAACCACATTCTCTGGAGCATCAAAATAACAATGCTGATGGCATCAACTATAATTGTTCTGAGATAAAGGGGTCATCAAAGACAGGTTTGTGTCCTCTGGTTAGCAACTGTCTAGAAAATGGACAATGGCTGCCTGCAGGGCAGGGTTGGCAAGGGTAAAGAAGACCTTTTAAGAGGGCTTACAGAAGACTATCAACAGAATCATTAAAATAGGGAACATCCTTAAAGAGGATCTTCACCCTGTAAATAAAAATGTGAAAGTCAGCAGCTACAAATGCTCTAAAACACTTACCTGTCCCAGGATTCAGTGATGTCCTCACCCGACCCAGATCTTTGCCGGTCTTCGGGTGCAGGTGGCATCTTAACTATGGACAGCCAACTGTGACTCCTTGCGGCTTCATAGCCTGCTGTCCACTGCAAATGGTTGAGCCGCGCTGCACCCTGTGAATGGCCCTGCAGTCTCTTGGAACCTATGATATTTCTCAAAAGGCTGCGGGGCCAGGAATTGAGAATGTGTAGCGGTTTAGGCCTTTGGAAATCAAAGGTTCTAGAAGTGGCAGGGTTTTCCAAATAATTTAGACATGGTGGCAGGGAAATCTGCTTTTGTCAGGCAGGCTGCATGTTGTGTACCTGACAAAGAGCAAGAGTCAGATAATGAGAGCATTTTCGAAATAGGAGGGAGTGGTTCTTAAAGTGGAACTTCCCCCTTTTGGGTGAAGCTCCGCTTTAGGTCTGGACATCAGAAAAACCAGTAAGATTAAGTTGTGCTGAGAAATATTAAAGGCAAGATGGTAGGAGTGAATAACCACATAACACACTCGTATTGTGTTTGTAACCAGTATGAGAGAGTGAGAGCGATAACACCAAATTTAACACACCTGCTCCCCATTCACACCTGAGACCTTGTAACACTACACCGGGGAGGGAAAATGGCTTATTGGGCCCAATTTGGACATTTTCACTTAGGGGTGTACTCACTTTTTGTCAGGAATGGTTCCATCCGCTGGTGTTATTTGTTATTTGTTTTGCAGTACTGTGGTCCACCAGCAGGTGTCTCCTGGCAGTTTGGAACTGTCAGGAGAATCTTTCCCTGCTGGTGTTGTATTATTCCTTGGACGCAGTACTGGTTTCCACCAGCGGATGGATCCTGGCAGTGTGGAGCAAACTGCCCTTCCTCCGTTCAGCTGTGACCTGAAGCCAATTAGCCTTCCTATAAATACCCGGCAAGCACAAGCACTCCTTGCCCTGGTATCGTCCTTGTGCCCTGACCTGTAGCCTGTCTACCTGAACCTTGATTCCTGGAACCTGAACCTGAACCTGAACCTGTACCTGTACCTGTACCTGTACCTGTACCTGAACCTGTACCTGAACCTGAACCTGAACCTGAACCTGTACCTGTTGTGTCTGTCCTAATCCCTGATCCCTGGAGCCTTGCTCTGCAGCCTGGTTGCCCCCTGCTTGATCCTGTCTCCCTGTCCTGACCCATCCATCCATCCTCTCCCTGTCCTGTGTTCCTTACCCCATCTGCTGATCTCCCTGTGTATGACCTTGGCCTGGCTAACGTTTATGCTTCTGGAATATCCCTTTGTCCATCTGCCTACCTGCTGTGTATGACCCAGGCCTGGCCCTGTTATGATTCTGGTTTTCCCCATTACTTATACAAATTTGTCTGTTACTGTTATTATTTGTGGGTTCTGTTTGGCATTGGTTGTTGTGCACTGTGTGGTATTGGAGGTGGTTGTATCAATATTATTTCACTTATCTTTAATAAATCTTTATATTTTCACTTATATGTGTTTGGTGTTCCTCTGTTGCTAGCCGCACAGTTCTGGTCACACTTGGTACGTGACAGTATACCAGGGCCAACTCTGACCAGAAGTGGTTACACAGAGGAACCATCTTGGTTCAGGCTGCTTTGCTGAAATGAATTTGGATGTGATTCGTTATTATGCTCTGCTGGCGTCTGAGAGTAGTGCATATCTCCGCCAGACACTGAAAGAGTGGACCAGTGATCAGCTGCTAGAAATCATTCGCTTAGCTCACTCCTGGGTTGATCAGAGCTGTATGCTGTTTGGGGAGGTTCAGCCTTTAATCCAAATCTGCACAGAGCTGGCTTTGCCTTGCATCCCAGAGGGCCATGATGATTTTTCTCCCCCTTTCAGTATTAATCAGGTCACATCACTGGTATGGCTTCTGGAGGATGACTCTTCTTACTTTTTTGAACATTACACAGCTTGTTCCCAGCAGATGATAATAGAATGTATTGATTCTGTACAATCCCTTGTCAGACAGGCAGTATGTAACCCGCAGTTTGTGCAACCACTGCTCTTAGCATGGTCTGATATTTTGCAATCAGCCCCAGCCAGCCCCCAACAAACCACCTCTGCCATCAGACACCAACCTACCCAAATGTATGTTTCTCCATCACCCATGGCAACCCCAGTCACAGTTCAGTACACACTACTTCCCACCAGGTATCAATATCCAGTCTCTGCTCCCTGTACCTATCCTGCATTCAACCCACCTGCCTCTTCTCAGCTGCCTGCAAACCCACAAGAACCTCCTCCAGCCACTGTCCCCGTATCCCTGCCACATTTGCTCGATTCCATCTTTTTCATATACAGGTCCTTCTCAAAAAATTAGCATATTGTGATAAAGTTCATTATTTTCTGTAATGTACTGATAAACATTAGACTTTCATATATTTTAGATTCATTACACACAACTGAAGTAGTTCAAGCCTTTTCTTGTTTTAATATTGATGATTTTGGCATACAGCTCATGAAAACCCCAAAATCCTATCTCAAAAAATTAGCATATCATGAAAAGGTTCTCTAAACGAGCTAATAACCTAATCATCTGAATCAACTAATTAACTCTAAACACCTGCAAAAGATTCCTGAGGCTTTTAAAAACTCCCAGCCTGGTTCATTACTCAAAACCGCTGTCAGGGTCACCTGTGGCCAGGTGACAGATGCACACCGTAGGGGGACAGGAGTGCACCGCGAGGTAGTGAACCCTATGGCTGGCTTCTGCGGATAGGAAACTGGGTGGTTGTGGAAAGCGGGACCAGAGGAGCACAACCGGGATCCTAACGGAAGCTAGAGCCAAGATTCCCCAGGGCGCGGAGTCTAAGACCCAGCTGGTCTTCTCCAGGGCCTCTAGTGGTCCGGATGTTAGCTGAAGGCTGGGACCAGGTCGCGGCCCCTGGAGTTTCCTAGCTCATGCCCCGTAGGATAAGGGGAAAAGAGGGGAAGCAGCAGCACAAGATAAGAGAGAACCGAATAACAAGCTGAAGGTCAGGGGCCACAAGCAGACAAGGATAACGAAAGAACGAGCCGAAGGTCAAGGGTCACGAGCAGACAGGGATAGTCGGGGACAAGCCAATAACGTAACAGAGAGACAGACGTAGCACACGGCGGGCAGGAACCCAAACACACAATGCCTAACAAACACGTTGATCAGCAAAGCAGGCTTGCAGTGCACAGGTTAATATAGTGTTCTGTGATAGGGCCTGGGGTGGAGTCTGGCTGGGAGGAGATTATAAAGGAAGCCAGGTGAAAGGGCTCAGGCCTCTAAGATGAACACATGGGAAGGAAGGTAAGCTGACAGACAAACACTACTGCATATCCATGACAGTACCCTCCCTCTTATGGGCCCTCCCCCGCCTGGGCCCAGGCTTAAAGGGAAATCTCTGATAAAACCTTCTCAACAGATGAGGTGCAGCGACATCAGATGCAGCGATCCAAGACGCCTCCTCAGGACCAAAACCTCTCCAATGCACAAGGTACTGAAGAATGCCTCTGCAGAGCCGAGAATCCAGAACTTGTCTAACCTCGTACTTAAGATTATCCTCAGAGACTGAAAACGAGGTAGGGAGATGACAAGAAGATCTATTGAGGACCAAAGGCTCTCTAGGAATAAGCAAGGGCATGAGAGGATCAACAGGAATCTGAGGAGGGTCCCCTAGACCCTTAAAGGGGAACTGGTCATCTTGCACAGGACCATCAAACTGAGCAGATGTCAGTGGAACCCTGAAGTCAGGTTGGTTAGAGGGTGACATGTCACAGGAGTCAAGCTGAATAGCTGAAAGACAAGCAGAATGTCCTGAACAAGAAAAAGTAGGAGGCTCACTGGGCATGGGCTGGACTGGCATAACTAGTACAGAGGCAGAGTGAATAGCTGAGTCAGGTGTAGCGACTACCTGAATCGCATCGCAAGACGTAGCGACTGCAGGACTTGTAGACAAGCTAGCCTGGCTGTGCGTCCAAGGGTGGTTAGGGACAGAGAAATGTAAATGGTTATGCAACCTGGAATGAATGACCGGCTCAGATTCACAGGGGGCAACCTTGGGTAGGCAGGACGAGGAACAGGAGGGACCCCAAGCCAGGATCTGTCCAGTAGTCCAGTCCACATGAGGAGAATGGAGCTGTAACCATGGGAGACCCAAAATTATAGGCGTTGAGGCCTTGGGTAAGATAAGGAAGGATATCCACTCCTGGTGGAGTGTCCCTACCGACATCTTAACAGGGAGGGTCTGGAAGCGGATAGGGCCCCCTGGGAGAACAGTACCATCAATCGCCAAGACCACCAATGGTGTGGTGAGGGGCAAAAGAGTAAGTCTCATGGACGATGCGATTTCCCAGTCCATAAAATTACCAGCGGCTCCGGAATCCAGATATGCTGAGACCGAATGAAAAGAAGCACCAACATGAAGGAACACAGAAAGCAGAAGACGAGAAGGGGAAGGTGATATTTCTAGGTCCAATACTCCACTTTCCAGATGAAGTGGACCCGAACGTTTTTCTGGACAAAGAGAGCAAGTGTCACGAAAATGACCTTTGCCCCCACAGTAAAGACACAGACCAAGAGTTCTGCGCCTAGCACGTTCCTCGGGGGATAGCCTGGTCCGACCCAGCTGCATGGGTTCCTCAGCTGGTAGGAGATGCTCTACGGGTCAAAGAGAGGGGAGCTCAGGCTGACTAAGAACCAAGGAGTGCTGGCGTTGCTTTTCTAAGGTCCTCTCCTGAAAGCGAATAACGCCGGCCAGATCAGTGGGGATGGTTCTTCCTGCTAATTCATCCTTCACTCTATCAGACAGGCCATGCAAAAAGGTTGCGACTAAGGCCTCATTGTTCCAGCTCAACTCAGCCGACAGTATGCGGAAATGAAGGGCATACTGTCCCACAGAAGCAGACTCTTGGCGGAGACGTAAAAGGGCGCTGGCCGCTGAAGAGACACGAGCCGGTTCTTCGAAGATATTCCGAAAAAGTTTCAAGAAGCCAGACAGGCTAGAAAGCACTGGATCATTCAGTTCCCACAGAGGGGCTGCCCAGGCTAAAGCTTCACCAGAGAGGAGGGAAATGATATAGGCTACCTTAGCCCGATCAGACAGGAAGTTTTGGGGCTGGAGCTCAAAATAAATTGTGCATTGGCTAAGGAACCCCCTGCAAGCCTTGGAGTCCCCAGAGAAACGGGACGGAGCTGGCAGTTGTAGTGAGTGTGTGGCTGCGACTGGTGCAATAGGTGCAGCCGCTGGTTGTATTTGAGGTTGCGGATTCAGGGTTCCCAAGGAGGCCTGAAGCTGCTCAAAGCGAGAAGCCAGATCCTGGAGGAATCGCATCACCTGAGTCTGATTCGATTCCTGGGTTTCAAGTCTGCAAACTATGCCCTGCAACGGATCATCCACGGGTAACGGGATGTCAGCCGGGTTCATGGCTGATCAAACTGTCAGGGTCACCTGTGGCCAGGTGACAGATGCACACCGTAGGGGGACAGGAGTGCACCGCGAGGTAGTGAACCCTATGGCTGGCTTCTGCGGATAGGAAACTGGGTGGTTGTGGAAAGCGGGACCAGAGGAGCACAACCGGGACCCTAACGGAAGCTAGAGCCAAGATTCCCCAGGGCGCGGAGTCTAAGACCCAGCTGGTCTTCTCCAGGGCCTCTAGTGGTGAGGATGTTAGCTGCAGGCTGGGACCAGGTCGCGGCCCCTGGAGTTTCCTAGCTCACGCCCCGTAGGATAAGGGGAAAAGAGGGGAAGCAGCAGCACAAGATAAGAGAGAACCGAATAACAAGCTGAAGGTCAGGGGCCACAAGCAGACAAGGATAACGAAAGAACGAGCCGAAGGTCAAGGGTCACGAGCAGACAGGGATAGTCGGGGACAAGCCAATAACGTAACAGAGAGACAGACGTAGCACACGGCGGGCAGGAACCCAAACACACAATGCCTAACAAACACGTTGATCAGCAAAGCAGGCTTGCAGTGCACAGGTTAATATAGTGTTCTGTGATAGGGCCTGGGGTGGAGTCTGGCTGGGAGGAGATTATAAAGGAAGCCAGGTGAAAGGGCTCAGGCCTCTAAGATGAACACATGGGAAGGAAGGTAAGCTGACAGACAAACACTACTGCATATCCATGACAACCGCAATCATGGGTAAGACTGCCGACCTGACTGCTGTCCAGAAGGCCATCATTGACACCCTCAAGCAAGAGGGTAAGACACAGAAAGAAATTTCTGAACGAATAGGCTGTTCCCAGAGTGCTGTATCAAGGCACCTCAGTGGGAAGTCTGTGGGAAGGAAAAAGTGTGGCAGAAAACGCTGCACAAC
Source organism: Rana muscosa (assembly GCA_029206835.1). Taxonomy (NCBI): domain Eukaryota; kingdom Metazoa; phylum Chordata; class Amphibia; order Anura; family Ranidae; genus Rana; species Rana muscosa. The sequence continues at coordinate 78,347,682 of CM055128.1, forward strand.
GAGAAGAGGTGACCGGACCCTGAAGAAGATTGTGGAGAAGGACCGATTCCAGACCTTGGAGGACCTGCGGAAGCAGTGGACTGAGTCTGGAGTAGAAACATCCAGAGCCACCGTGAACAGGTGTGTGCAGGAAATGGGCTACAGGTGCCGCATTCCCCAGGTCAAGCCACTTTTGAACCAGAAACAGCGGCAGAAGCGCCTGACCTGGGCTACAGAGAAGCAGCATTGGACTGTTGCTCAGTGGTCCAAAGTACTTTTTTCGGATGAAAGCAAATTTTGCATGTCATTCGGAAATCAAGGTGCCAGAGTCTGGAGGAAGACTGGGGAGAGGGAAATGCCAAAATGCCTGAAGTCCAGTGTCAAGTACCCACAGTCAGTGATGGTCTGGGGTGCCATGTCAGCTGCTGGTGTTGGTCCACGGTGTTTTATCAAGGGCGGGGTCAATGCAGCTAGCTATCAGGAGATTTTGGAGCACTTCATGCTTCCATCTGCTGAAAAGCTTTATGGAGATGAAGATTTCATTTTTCAGCACGACCTGGCACCTGCTCACAGTGCCAAAACCACTGGTAAATGGTTTACTGACCATGGTATTACTGTGCTCAATTGGCCTGCCAACTCTCCTGACCTGAACCCCATAGAGAATCTGTGGGATATTGGGAAGAGAAAGTTGAGAGACGCAAGACCCAACACTCTGGATGAGCTTAAGGCCGCTATCGAAGCATCCTGGGCCTCCATAACACCTCAGCAGTGCCACAGGCTGGTTGCCTCCATGCCACGCCGCATTGAAGCAGTCATTTCTGCAAAAGGATTCCCGACCAAGTATTGAGTGTATAACTGAACATAATTATTTGAAGGTTGACTTTTTTTGTATTAAAAACACTTTTCTTTTATTGGTCGGATGAAATATGCTAATTTTTTGAGATAGGATTTTTGGGTTTTCATGAGCTGTATGCCAAAATCATCAATATTAAAACAAGAAAAGGCTTGAACTACTTCAGTTGTGTGTAATGAATCTAAAATATATGAAAGTCTAATGTTTATCAGTACATTACAGAAAATAATGAACTTTATCACAATATGCTAATTTTTTGAGAAGGACCTGTACTCCCCCCGTTATGTGCAAACCTGCAGTGACTAAATCTAAAAAGAAGCAGAAGTATTTCCCGACCCACACAATCCAACCAGTAATCCCACCTACCTCCACACCCACCAACCTGCTCCAGCCTGCAGTTCCAGAACCAGCCTTCGAGCCAGCTTCCCAGCCTGCAGTCCCAGAGCCAGCCTTCCAGCTTTAACCCCCCCCTTTTTTTCATTGAGACCCTTCATTTACCATTTATTGCATATTATTCTACTGTTCCCATCAAGTTACAGTGGAATTTGCCCCCCCCCCCTACATACCGTTTTTAATATGGACATTATCGAACAAATAGAAAAACATAAATATGATTTATTGGATGATTTTTATACTTTATTTCCTCCCACACTTTTCAGTCCCCATGTCCACTCCCGTACATGGCCGGATGTAAAGTATAGGGACACATGCATGAGAATGAGACGTCTAGAGGATCTCACCAAATCGGCCAATCAACAATGGTGGGATTGTTTCTTTCTCAAACAATATTTCTCATCCAAAATCTCCCCTCGCGGACTACGTGTTCTAAAGGGGTGCTCTTTCCTTGAGATTGAATCACGTACAGAATGGGAGAACATAGCTGAATTTTGCACCCAAAAGTGGATCACTATTCTAATTAATCATAGAGAACAACGCTACCATATTCTTAGAGATAAAATCAAGGACAATATTTCTAAACTTCACTGCTCTTACCCCTCTTTGCCCCTTGAATGGTATAAAACTTTCAAAATAAATACCAAAAAAAGTGAAGATTCCCTCATACAAAATAAATTAGGGAAATTCCGTAGAGATCTGGACGATTACAACAACAAAAGGGTCTTCAATTGGAAACGGAATGTCTCCCATCCATCCCCTTCCTTAAACCTGTCCCTCCTATCCTTATCTTTACCCAAGCCTAAATCTATCCCTCCCCTCTTGAGAGGTACTCCTGACCTCCCCTTACCCTGCTCTACTGCTACGGCCACTGCCTATGGATTTAAGCCACTTCCTACAGTGACACCCATTCCCACTCCTTTCCCCTCCCTTACCATCACATCCACAGACAGTCCTCTAATTATTGAACCAAAAAATACTCTTCCCCCTGCTATTCGGCTGTCTGTGGTCCCAGCCCCTCAGGATATACCAAACATAACACCTATTATGGATTCTCATGACTCAGCCAGATCTACACCTATAGATGTCACCACTACTACACTCCATGGTTCACCAACATCTGTCCCTGCTGTTCCTTCTTCTTTTTTAGTGCTGACCCCTCTGCTCAGTACATTTCCTCTAAAAACCAAAAGAAAGCACACAGAAGATGAAAAAGAGGAAGAGGAGGGGGCAAACACAAACCTCAACCAATCCCGTCCGGACAAACAGAGAAAACTGTAAAAATCTACACTTTATCTTCTCTCAGTCTCACTGTTCATGAATCTTCATTATTAGCCAGAGGCTTAAACTTTGCTCCTACCACTCTCCCCAACTCCTTTACCATGTTTAAGGATCTCAATAAATTTATTCGCAACCTCACTCTCCAATGTCATTTTAACATGAAAGCTGCCAACACCATTTCCTCATCAACTACTCCCCTTGATATTACACCTGATCCAGCAGATTTCTCTGCGGACGCACAAGCTATCCAAAATTTATGTGGCCTATGGAATGTAGATGAAGATGATGACCTGATAGTTTGGTCACAATACACCCAATCTAATCCTTCTATAGTTCACACTTCCTTTAGACCCAAATCCATTTTTAATCCCACTCAGTCGAAAGGTTCCTATCTGTCAACCTTTTATCAAGTAGTTTTTAAAGAACTCAGCGACCTATGCACATCGGAATCTTCTAAAGTTCAACGGTTCAATAACAACCTCAGTCCACCTGAATACCAAGCTTTAAAATCTTTGAGTGCCAACTCTGATATCATCATTAGATCAGCCGATAAGGGAGGAGGGATAGTGATACAAGATAAAAACAACTATACAAAAGAGACCACTCGACTTCTCTCTGATAAAAACACATATGTAAAACTGAAAACTGACCCATTGCCCAAATTCACAGAAGAAGCCACCACCATTATCAAACAAGCTTGCACGGATGGAATACTGAACAAACTAGAGGCTGACTTTTTTTTAAACCGTTCTTCCATGTTCCCTACCTATACCATCTACCTAAAATTCATAAAGATATCTCCAACCCGCCGGGCCGCCCTATCGTTGCCTCCATGGACAGCATCACTATCAGTTTTTCTCTCTATATCGATCATTTTCTTCAACCTTTAGCCCAAGCTCTTCCGTCTTACATTCGTGACTAGAGTTGAGCGGACACCTGGATGTTCGGGTTCAAAGGGTTCGGCCGAACTTCGGAAAAAAGTTCGGGTTCAGGACCGAACTTTAACCCGAACCCGAACCCGAACCCGAACCCCATTGAAGTCAATAGGGACCCGGACTTCTAAGGACTAAAAAGGCTCTAAAAAAGTAATGGAAAGGGCTAGAGGGCTGCAAATGGCAGCAAAATGTTGTTAAGAGCATGGCAAGTGCTCTGCAAACAAATGTGGATAGGGAAATAACTTAAAATAACATAAAAAAAATAAAAAAATATGCTGGAGGCCCCCTTTTCAGCAGAAGAGGTACGGGAAGTCATTAAGAACCTCAGAAACTCAACGGCACGATGCCACACATATGGTGGGAATGCCCCAGAATACGCCCTTTCTGGAATAAATTATTCCATTTAATGGATAAGCTAGTGGGAAAATAAAATACTTTGAAATAAAAATGTAGCGGGGTGCTAAATTTAAGGGAAGTGTTTGAGTGGTAAATAGGCTCAAACACCCTAATTCTGTAGGATTCATGGACCATTTTGTCCTCGGGGGACAGTATTGGTGTGCAGTTCCCTGCGGCCTACAGGTGGCGCTGCCATGGTAGGCTAGGGTTGAACCGCCGATACAGTGCTGTGCCTTTTGTGTCCCCTCTTGGCAGTAGTACAGCGGGGCGGGGAACCTGCTGTGCATGCTGGGAGAGCATATAAAAGAGGCAGACCTTTGGCCTGGGGGCTGATGTCCAGTGGGGTCCACGCCCAGGTGCCTTCGGCCTGGGTGCATGTGTTCCTGTTCCATCTCGGGTACCTTTAGCCCGGGGTGAGGTACTGTCCTGGAGTTCCTGCTGCCCTGGGTATGGAGGCCTAGGTGCGGGAGTAAAGCCTGGAGTCCAGAGCCTTCGTCTGGAGTCCGCTAAGGGTCGAGGAGTCTTAGGGTGCCGCCTCGTGTAGGGGACCATGTTCCAGGGAAGGGAGGATCATTCTGATGGACCGATGCGGGAGTCACGGTGAAGGAAGGGTCTGTTGACTCCCTGGAGAGATGTCTTCCCCTTGATATGGGCTAGGTTCGTAGAAGGAGAAGCTCAAGGTCATCTTGACTGTATCAGAGGCCTTATTCACCCGGCCCGTGGCAGGGGCCTTATACACCCTGGTCTGTGGCAGAGACCAAAGTTCTCCAGGTCCGTGGCAGGGGCCTTGTACACCCGGTCTGTGGCAGAGACCAACCTCAAGGTCTGTGGCAGAGACCGTGCACCTAAAACTGTTTGAGAAACCTAAGCAGTGAAGTGAATGTGCTACGTTTGTGCCTGGACCTCCTGCACACCTTAAGCTGTCCTGTTTCTTTGCTTTAACCTTTTCTATCCGAGTAGAGTTTATTTTGCCATGAGAGAATAAGAGTTGTAATTTCAGCTGGTGTGGACATTGACTTTACTGGGAATTAAAGGACTTGCCTCTACCTACAGTAGAGGTGAGAATCATCCTCTGGAGGAGTTTTGACTCCGGCTGTGGACACGGCCCGTCAAGTACACCGCTCAACCTCTTTATATAGGAGGGTACGGGCTGGTAGTGCGGTGTGCCTTTTTCCCTCCTGCGAGGAGCCAACAACATAAAGGCAGGTAAGGGGGAAAGGATCTGTGCGCTACAAAAAAATAAAATAAAAATTATAATCTTGACCTAGGAGGACGAGGTCCATATGGAGTAGGAGGTTGAGGTGGCGGTGGATGTGGCTGTGTAGGTGGAAGCGGCTGTGGAGGAGGACAAGGTAGCCAACACTGGTTCAAAAATACAACAATGGCTGGGTAAGGCCGGTGATGTGTCGAATTCTGTCCCCCGTCAAATAGTGTCCACCCTGTACTGCGCTTGCTCAGTATGTAGGACAAGGGGATTTCGAAAATCTCCCAAGACGAACGGCGCCTGCGTGGTGAGTTCAGGTGAAGGCCACACCATCCGTGGTTCAAGCCGAGCCAAGTGAGGCCGTGCCCGAAGCGTGGCGATCGAACCGAGCCCGTGAGGGGCCCTGTTACTATGTGCTACCGTATGTCCACTTGGATGGTGGGGCTTGAACCTGCACTCACGGCGCAGGCGCCGTTCATCTTCGGAGATTTTGTGAATCTCCTTGTCCTCTGTACTGCGCAAGCGCTGCGCCTTCACAGTATGGGCCGGACACAATCCGATGGCCGGACAGTTTTTCTCACAACACCGGTATACATGTCTATTCTGCACAAGGTACGGACAAGTCCTGTGGGATCCATGCCTGGTTCGTTTTAATGAACGTGAGCTTGTCCACATTGGCTCTGGACAGGCGGCTGCGCTTGTCTGTGATAACGCCCCCCTGCCGTGCTAAATACACGTTCAGATAATACACTGGCTGCAGGGCAGGCCAGCACCTCCAAGGCATAAAGGGCAAGCTCAGGCCATGTGCCCAATTTGGAGACCCAGAAGTTAAAGGGGGCAGACCCGTCATCCAGTACGTGTAGGCCTGTGGACACATACTGCTCAACCATGTTGGTGAAATGCTGCCTCCTGCTAAGACGTTCCATCTCAGCTGGTGGTGCTGGTTGTTGTGGCGTGCTGACAAAGCTTTTCCACATTTCAGCCATGCTAACCCTGCCTTCTGAGGTGCTGCCGGTGCCCCGGCTGCGTTGGCGACCTCTTCCTCCTCCTCTGCCTTCACCTTGTGCTTCCACCGTACGCCCGCTGTCAGGTGGGAATGCCACCAGCAGCGCGTCTACCAGCGTGCGCTTGTACTCCTGCATCTTACGATCCCGCTCCAGTGAGGGAATTAAGGACGGTACATTGTCCTTGTAATGGGGATCCAGCAGGGTGGCCACCCAGTAATCAGCACCAGTTAAAATGTGGGCAACTCGGCGGTCATTGCAGAAACACTGCAGCATGTAATCGCTCATGTGTGCCAGGCTGCCCAGAGGCAAAGAAAAGCTGTCCTCTGTGGGAGGTGTATCGTCTGTGTCCTCTGTATCCCCCCAGCCACATGCTGGTCTGCATGCCACCCTGCTGTGAAAATGGCTCCTCCTCCTCCTCCTCCTCCTCCTCCATCTCCTCCTCCATCTCGTCATCCTCCAGAACTGTGCCCTTTCTGCCGGACAATTGTGTACCTGGCGTTTGTTGGTGCAGGAACCTACCCTCGTAGCCACTTGTGAAAGACTGCCCTGAAAGCCTTTGAAATGATCCCGCTTCCTCCTCCTCCTCCTTATCCTCCTGTGCCACATCCTCTTCCATCATCGCCCGAAGTGTTTTTTCAAGGAGGCATAGAACTGGGATAGTAACGCTGTGGAGTACTCGAAACAGCGCAACAAGGCACACAGGTCTTGCATGGAGGCCCAGTTATTGGGGGTGAAGTGGTGCTGTTCCGCAGAGCGACTCACGCGTGATTGCTGCAGCTGAAACTCCACTATCGCCTGCTGCTGCTCGCACAGTCTGGCCAGCATGTGCAAGGTGGAGTTCCACCTTGTGGGCACGTCACATATGAGGCAGTGAGCGGGAAGGCCGAAGTTACGCTGCAGCGCTGACAGGCGAGCAGCAGCAGGGTGAGAACGCCGAAAGTGCGCACACACAGCCCGCACTTTCTGAAGCAGCTCTGGCATATTGGGGTAATTTTTGAGGAACCTCTGGACCACCAAGTTCAGCACATGCGCCAGGCAAGGGATGTGCGTCAAACCGGCTAGGCCCAGAGCTGCTACGAGATTTCGCCCATTATCGCACACCACCAGGCCGGGCTTGAGGCTCACTGACAGCAACCACTCATTGGTCTGTTGTTCCATGTCCCTCCACAACTCCTGTGTGGTGTGTGGTTTTTCCCCCAAACAGGAAAGTTTTAAAACTGTCTGCTGTCGTTTACCCCTGGCTGTGCTGAAGTTGGTGGTGAAGGTGTTACACTGACCGGATGAGGAGGCAGTAGAGGATGAGGAAGCGGAGTAGGAGGAGTTAGCAACAGGAGGCAAACTGAAGCGCCCTGCAATCCTCGGTGGTGGAAGGACATGCGCCAAACTGCTATCTGCCTCAGGCCCAGCTGCCACTGCATTTACCCAGTGTGCTGTTAGGGAGATATAACGTCCCTGACCGTGCTTACTGGTCAACGCATCCGTAGTTAGGTGGACCTTGCCACAGATGGCGTTGCGCAGTGCACACCTGATTTTGTCCCACACTTGGTTGTGCAGGGAAGGGATGGCTCGCCTGGAAAAGTAGTGGCGGCTGGGCACGACGTACTGTGGGACAGCCAATGCCATCAGGCTTTTAAAACTCTGCGTCTCCACCAGATGGAATGACAGCATTTCAAAGGCCAGGAGTTTTGAAATGCTGGCATTCAGGGTCAGGGATCGCGGGTGGCTAGGGGGGTACTTCCTCTTCCGCTCCAATGTTTGGGAGATAGAGAGCAGAACGCTTCCATGGGACATTGTGAAGATGGTTGGTGACCCAGGTGGTAGTGTTGCTGGCAGATCCTCTGTTTGCGGGGTGGCAGGTGCCACTGTCACTACAGAGGTGGATGAAGAGGCCGAGACTGCAGCAGAAGAGGAAGCAGGAGGAGCCAGAGACCTTTCTTGGTTTTTGAGGTGTCTACTCCACTGCAGCTCGTGCTTTGCACTTAGATGCCTGGTCATGCAGGTTGTGCTCAGGTTGAGAACGTTTATGCCTCGCTTCAGGCTCTGATTGCACAGCGTGCAAACCACTCGTGTCTTGTCATCAGCACATTGTGTGAAGAACTGCCACGCTAGGGAACTCATTGGACCTGGCTTTGGTGTGCTCGGTCCCTTGCTGCGTTGGGCAGTAGCAGACATACTGTCTAGGGGACGGACGCTCCGCTTTTGCACCCTGCTCCCTCTTCTGCTGTGCTGGTGGCTCTGTGCGACCACCGCCTCTTCCTCCAAACTACACTGGTCACCTGCATAACGTTGATTCCATGTGGGGTCGAGGACCTCATCGTCCTCCACATCATCTTCCACCCAGTCTTCACCCCTGCCCTCCTTGTCTGTCTGCACAATTGCGAAAGCAGCAGCAGTTGGCACCTGTGTTTCGTCATCATCCGAGACGTACTGCGATGGTCCTCCCATGTACTCATCATGAAACATAAGTGGTTGGGCATCGGTGCACTCAATCTCTTCCACTTCTGGGGCAGGGCTAGGTGGATGGCCCTGGGAAACCCTGCTAACAGAGTAATCGAAAAGCAGAAGAGACTGCTGCATGATTTGGGGCTCAGACTGCTTGGCTGATTTGCAAGGGGGTGAGGTGAAAGACTGATGGACATGGGTTTCAGGTGCCAACTCTGATCTTTCATCAGAAGAGTGGGTGGGAGACAATGTGAAGGAACCTGAGGCACTGTCAGCAACCCAATCTATTATCGCCTGTACTTGTCCTGGCCTAAACATTCATACAGCCTCATTAGGCGCGACAAAATACCGCCGCAGGCTCGGTCGCCTACTCGCACCTGAGGAAGGTGTTTCACTTGTGCGTGTATCTGGCACAGATCCACCACGTCCTCTCCCTGCAACAGGAGCTCCACCAGCAGCACCACGACCGGGGCCACCACGTCCCTTTGACCTTCTCCTCATATTTTCCAAATTTAGGATCTTGCCCTAAATGGGTGTTTTTGGAAGAGCAGAACACACCCACAGTATGTAACCGCTGAATCGCACAGCTACAGAACTGCAGAAAATGCTATTCAAAAAAAATGTTTTTTTTTTAGTATAGCACAGTAGGAGAAAACTATATAGAAATTGTTTATTTCACACACCTCCACATATGTATAACACACTGCAAACTATTTTTTGTGCCCCATAATGGCGTTTTTTGGAAGAGCAGAACACACCCACAGTACGTAACCGCTGAATCGCACAGCTACAGAACTGCAGAAAATGCTATTCAAAAAAAATGTTGTTTTTTTAGTATAGCACAGTAGGAGAAAACTATATAGAAATTGTTTATTTCACACACCTCCACATATGTATAACACACTGCAAACTATTTTTTGTGCCCCTAAATGGCGTTTTTTGGAAGAGCAGAACACACCCACAGTACGTAACCGCTGAATCGCACAGCTACAGAACTGCAGAAAATGCTATTCCACAAAATGTTTTTTTTTTAGTATAGCACAGTAGGAGAAAACTATATAGAAATTGTTTATTTCACACACCTCCACATATGTATAACACACTGCAAACTATTTTTTGTGCCCCATAATGGCGTTTTTTGGAAGAGCAGAACACACCCACAGTACGTAACCGCTGAATCGCACAGCTACAGAACTGCAGAAAATGCTATTAAAAAAAAATGTTGTTTTTTTAGTATAGCACAGTAGGAGAAAACTATATAGAAATTGTTTATTTCACACACCTCCACATATGTATAACACACTGCAAACTATTTTTTGTGCCCCTAAATGGCGTTTTTTGGAAGAGCAGAACACACCCACAGTACGTAACCGCTGAATCGCACAGCTACAGAACTGCAGAAAATGCTATTCCACAAAATGTTTTTTTTTTTAGTATAGCACAGTAGGAGAAAACTATATAGAAATTGTTTATTTCACACACCTCCACATATGTATAACACACTGCAAACTATTTTTTGTGCCCCTAAATGGCGTTTTTTGGAAGAGCAGAACACACCCACAGTACGTAACCGCTGAATCGCACAGCTACAGAACTGCAGAAAATGCTATTAAAAAAAAATGTTGTTTTTTTAGTATAGCACAGTAGGAGAAAACTATATAGAAATTTTTTATTTCACACACCTCCACATATATATATAACACACTGCAAACTATTTTTTGTGCCCCTAAATGGCGTTTTTTGGAAGAGCAGAACACACCCACAGTACGTAACCGCTGAATCGCACAGCTACAGAACTGCAGAAAATGCTATTAAAAAAAATGTTGTTTTTTTAGTATAGCACAGTAGGAGAAAACTATATAGAAATTGTTTATTTCACACACCTCCACATATATATATAACAGACTGCAAACTATTTTTTGTGCCCCTAAATGGCGTTTTTTGGAAGAGCAGAACACACCCACAGTACGTAACCGCTGAATCGCACAGCTACAGAACTGCAGAAAATGCTATTCAAAAAAAATTTTGTTTTTTTAGTATAGCACAGTAGGAGAAAACTATATAGAAATTGTTTATTTCACACACCTCCACATATGTATAACACACTGCAAACTATTTTTTGTGGCCCTGAATGGCTCTTTTTGCAAGCGTACATTAAAGTGCAAATTTTTTTTATTTTATTTTTTTGCCCTAAACGGGTCTTTTTTTGCACGAGCAAAATAAAATGCAATTTTTTATTTTTTTTGCCCTATGGGTCTTTTGGAAAAGAGCACAATAAAGTGCCTTTCCCCCCCCCCCCCCCCCCCCTAAATGGATAAGTTAGATTTTCTCTGACACTGGGCTCATGGCAGTGTAAAAAGACTGTGCACTGCAACACAAACAGGTAAACCTATGCAGATCGCTGATTTTAATCTCTGAATCTGGACTCCTATATAATAAATCTCTCTCCCTGAAAGCACCAACAGGAACCTGGCCCTACACTACACTATCTCTCTATCTTTTCCCTCAGATTGCAGAATCAGGACTACCTCATGTATTTTACAATCTCTCCCTATTAGCAACAGCAGCAGCCAAGATCCTCTCCCTATCTATTCTGAAGCAGAGTGGCGTGTGTGCTGTGTGCCTCTAGCTTATATAGAAGCTGGGTCACATGTTGCACTGACCAATCACAGCCATGCCATTAGAAGGCATGGCTATGATGGCTTCTAAGGGCACACCAGCTAATCAAAAGGTGATTGGCTGGCCCCTGAAGCATTTCTAACTGCGTAATTAGATTGCCGAACCCGAACCCGAACCCGGACTTTTGCGCAAAGTCCGGGTTCGGGTTCGGGTTGGGGAAAAAGCTAAAGTTCGGTACGGACCCGAACTTTACAGTTCGGGTTCGCTCAACACTATTCGTGACGGTACTCATTTAATTGATTTGTTGAAACCTTACACTTGGGAACCATCATATATCTGAGTATCCCTAGATGTATGTTCTCTTTATACATCTATACCACATCCCATAGGACTCGAAGCAGTTGCCCATTTTCTGAAAGACGACCCCAATCTCAATACTATACAAATAGACTTCATCCTTTTGGCCACCCGGTTCTGCCTTGAGCACAACTATTTCCTATCAGGAGGAGAATTTTATCTCCAAAAGCAAGGTACTGCTATGGGCGCCAATTTTGCCCCGAGCTACGCTAACCTCACCATGGGACTATGGGAGTCCAGATTCATGGACACCAACAATCCTTTTGCAGCCAACCTTATTTTTTACGGTCGCTATATAGATGACATTATCATCATTTGGGATGGGCCCACCACTTCAGTCAAAGAATTCTTAACTTATTGCAACTGCAACAATTTTGGACTAACTTTCACCTTAACCATGGACCCTGCATCATTATGCTTCTTAGACCTCGAGCTCTTCCATACAGATAACTCCATTTTCGCAAAAAAATTCACTAAACCCACAGCAGGAAACTCGTACTTACATTTTTCTAGTTGCCACCATCCCATGTGGATCAACAATGTCCCTAAGAGTCAATTCAATCGACTCCGACGCAACTGCACCAGATTAGAAGATTATACATCTCTAAGTACTTCACTCGAAAACAAATTCATCGAGAAAGGATATCCCCCCCACTTGATTGAAGAAGCTCGTACTACCTATCAACAAGAGTCCCTGCCCCTCCCCAAAAAATCCAACACTGAACCTACAACTCGTTTTATTACCCAGTACCACGCAAAACATAAAAAAATGGAGAATATCTTTAAAAAACACTGGAGCATCCTCACCCAAGACCCCTACCTATCAAAATCTGTGTCAGCTACTCCCAAGTTTGCTTACCGAAGGGCCCCCAATATCAAAAGCAAGATCGCCCCTAGCAAAACCAAAACATCAAATCATCACAAAAACTACATGCTCAAACAGCTCACCTTAATTCCCATTGTAGGGATGTATCAATGCAAAAAGGCCCTATGCCTTACCTGCTCTCATGTTACCCATGGCCAAAAAACTTTTAAGGCCAACAGTAAGACTTTCAATCTTAGCTCCTTTTACAACTGCTCTACCACGTATGTAGTGCACTGTATTTCCTGTCCATGCGGCCTACTATACGTAGGCAGAACCATCAGAGCTCTACGTACCAGATTTGGAGAACACCGCCGTGCAGTTCAAAAGAACAATCCCAAATACAGCGTGGCACGTCACTTTGCAACACACCATCACCAAGATATCAGCGCCCTCCAGGTCTGGGTCATCGAGGCAATACCAGAAACTCCAACTGCTATAGAAAGATTCCAACGCCTGTGCAGACAGGAAACTTATTGGATTTATTTGTTGAATACCATGTCACCTAATGGCCTTAACGAAGAAATTGAAACCAACAACATTATCTAATATTCCTGCATTACCACCATTCTATAAATCGCAATTTTTCATCTGTGTGATTTCTTGTGCGTCTTCTTACCCATACACCAGTTTGTCCATTCTATTCGATTCTAATAATTTTTTTTATTTTGATTTGATTTTATTCAGATTTTATTATTATTCTATTTTTCAGAGTTTTACATAACATTTCTTTATAATAAGCTTTCATTTTCAAATCAACCAATTTTTTCTCTTTGCTGCCCGTCCATCCCATATCCATCGGAGATGTATATATATGCATATGTATATGTGTATGTATGTATATATATATATTTGATTCACAACTCGCATGTTTGCCTATTCATATGCATATATGCACACCGTGTTGCTCGTGTAGATCTGTAACTATTCATGCTGCTTTGCACCTTTGGTATATCCCTTATACTATTTGTTATGCACCTTTCTTAGAAATAAGCTTTGACTTGTTATATTGTATTTTCTTGTGTGCATTCTGCATGCACCTTATGTTATTTATATATTGTGACAGCAGGAAGGTAAAGTCACCTGGTTGCATCCAGGGGGGTAGATATATTTCGCCCAGATTCAGGCTTTACGCCGACTTATACAACTAGGTGGAGAGTTGTATAAGCCCAGCTAAGGCTAGTGGGCTCATGGATGACTCGTATGTCTAGGGAGAGTGTGGGGCGTCGTGCAGACAGGGAGTTGATGAGACCAGCTGAAGCTTGTCAGCTCATTTAGGCCTCTATAAGAACTCCCAGCTTCATTAGATGTTAGCTCATGCCTGGAACCAGACCTGTGTGGACTGTCTAGGGAGAGTGAACCCCTGTGCGGTGAGACAAAGCCTGTGTGGCTATTTGCTTGGACATTTAAAACCAGGGACTTAGGGACTAGGACAGCACTAGGCTGATACCAGTTGTTAGTTAGGAAACCTGTATGTTTAGTCAGAGGTCAACTTGACCAGGATTTATTTTGTTTATGTTTCTTTTGCTTTGCTGTGTTTTTGTCACTGTAAATAGAAAATAAACCGCACCTTTTTGATTTTGAAAACCACAACCTCCGTTTGCTGGGCCTGTTTTGTGTGGGGAGCCCATCCCGGGGGTCACACACACCCGCTGCCGAGCTAACCCCCTCACAGTTGGTGGAGAACCAGTGGCAGTTTTTTTTTAAGCCAGCATGGAGGAGATACTGAAGCAGCTGGCTCTAGCAAATGCCAATCAACAGCAGACAAATGCAGGTTTGCAAAAGAGCCTTGCAGCTCATCAACAGAGCCTTGCAGCTCAACAACAGAACTTCGCAGCCCAGCAGCAAGCTCATCAACAGAGCCTTGCAGCCCAGCAGCAGACAAACGCAACTTTGCAACAGAGTCTGGAGGCTCAGCAACGAGCCCAGCAGCAATCTGAGGCCCGCTTCATAGACCTGTTGCAGAAGCAAGAGCAGAGACTACAACAACAGATGGAAGCAGTAATGCAGCAACGTCCGCAGACCAGTGAGGAAAGCCGTCCCACTAATACCGCGTCCTTTGGGGTGAGTCGTTTATTGACAAAAATGACTGGAGAGGATGATCCAGAGGTATTTTTGACCACATTTGAAAGGACCGCTGAAAGAGAAAAGTGGCCTGAGGAGCAGTGGGCTGGACTGGTGGCTCCTCTGTTAACTGGTGAATCGCAGAAAGCTTACTATGACCTAGAGCCTAACCAAGCAAAAGACTATGTGATGCTAAAAGCTGAAATATTGGCAAGGCTGGGTGTCACCCAGGCTGTCCGGGCTCAGCGTGTGCATAACTGGACTTTCCAGCTTGGAAAACCCCCCAGGTCTCAAATGTATGATCTCATTCACCTGAGCAGAAAGTGGCTACAGCCAGAGACTTTGTCCGCACCAAAGATTGTGGAACGTGTTGTAATGGATCGGTTTTTGAGAGCTCTTCCTACTGCCATCCAAAAGTGGGTAAGCCATGGAGACCCAGAGACGGCCGATGGTCTTGTGGATCGTGTGGAGAAATACTTGGCTACAGAGAACCTGACGGCCTCTTCCAGAGACACTCGGACTTTCCACCCTAAGACCAGACCATCCCCAGGGGCGGATAAGAGGATTCCAAGGGGTGAGGGTGGAGAGAGTGAGAGGGTGGGAGCTCTACCCCAAGTTTGGCGAGAACAGCCTGGGAAATCAGCGGCTCAAGAGGCGGCAAGAAGGATCGTTTGCTACAGCTGCCGGCAAGCGGGACATATTGCAGCCAATTGCCCGGTTGTGGAGGAACCCATGCAGTGTGACTTTCTGACGGGCAGACGTCAGTCGCTGTGTGCGACAGTCGCATGCACTGCCATTCGAGGAACTGAGAAACATTTATGCAAAATGTGTGTTAATGGTAGAAATGTTGTGGTATTGCTGGATTCAGGTAGCCTTGTGACCCTGATAAAGGCTGAGTTAGTTAAAACAGAGGTCTCTGGGAATAGCAAGGTAGCTGTTATTTGTGTGCATGGGGACACCCGAGAGTATCCAGTGACTACAGTGTGTTTCGAGACCCCCAAAGGTACCCTCTCTCATCCAGTGGGCTTAGTATCTCAGTTACCGCATGACGCCATTGTGGGAAGGGATTTTCTGAAGTTCTGGGAACTGTGGGATGATCCTGAGCCCCTCACTGGTGCCCCTATGTACCAGGAATGTGATAGCCAGAACTCCCCTGAGAGTGGTGAGGACTCTCCGGAATTTCCCTTATCAGTATTGGCAGGGGAGACTCAAGAAACTGGAGAGGAGCCCACCTCCTCAGACGAAAACCTACCGTCTGTGGAGTTTTCTGATCTTGAGGTTCACAGGGAAAACTTTGCCACAGAACAGTTGAAAGACCCCGCCCTAATAAAGGCACGGGAAAACGTAGTGAAAATAGATGGCGAGTTAGTGAACCCAGATAATACCTGCACTTACCCATACTTCAGCGTAGAGAAGGACCTACTGTATCGGGTGGCAAAAAGGGCAGAAGAAACTGTTGAGCAGCTTGTGGTGCCCAAACCTTACAGGAAGTTGGTGTTGGAGTTGGCCCATGGGCACATTCTTGGAGGTCATCTGGGGACAGAGAAAACCCGAGAGAGGGTATTACAGAGATTCTATTGGCCGGGGGTGATGAAGGACGTAGAAAATTATTGTTCCTCCTGCCCTGTGTGTCAGAGGTTGGCCCCGATGCCACATTTCCGTAGCCCACTGGTCCCTCTACCCATCATTGAGGTCCCGTTTGAGAGGATCGCCATGGATTTGGTAGGTCCTATAATCAAGTCCGCTAGGGGGCACCAGTACATATTAGTTATAATGGACTATGCCACCCGTTATCCAGAAGCGATCCCTCTCCGAAATACCTCGGCCAAAACCATAGCCAAAGAGCTATCTCTTGTGTTTAGCCGGGTGGGTATTTGTAAAGAACTGCTTACGGACCAAGGTACACCCTTTATGTCCCGGGTTATGAAGGAGCTGTGTAAATTATTCAAAGTGACGCAATTACGTACATCTGTGTATCACCCCCAAACCGATGGGCTGGTTGAAAGATTCAACAAAACCCTAAAACAAATGTTGAAGAAAGTGGTGGATAGAGATGGAAAGGATTGGGACTGTCTACTTCCTTATCTGATGTTTGCTATTAGGGAGGTGCCCCAATCCTCTACGGGATTCTCCCCCTTTGAGTTACTGTATGGGAGACACCCAAGAGGGCTGTTGGATATTGCCAAGGAAACTTGGGAAAGTGAGAGTTCTCCCCACAGGAGTGTGATTGAGCATGTCGCCCTGATGCAAGACCGAATTGCACAGGTAATGCCCATCGTGAAGGAACATTTGGCCCAAGCGCAGTTAGCACAGCAGAGAGTGTACAACCGTGGAGCCAAGACCCGTACCTTTTCCCCGGGGGATAGGATACTGGTACTTGTCCCTACGGTTGAAAGTAAATTCCTTGCCAAATGGCAAGGCCCCTACGAGATAATGGAAAAAGTGAGCGAAGTGAATTACAAGGTCAGACAACCAGGAAGGCGAAAGCCCGAACAGATCTATCACGTTAATCTGTTGAAAGCCTGGAGGGATAGAGAGTCCCTAGTCGCAGACACTTGGTCACCAGCTCAAACTGGTTGCGTGATTCCTGAGGTTGGAATAGCAGCCACCTTGTCACAACCCCAACAACAGGAGGTTAAGGAGTTTGTGCTTCGCAACAAGGAGGTATTCTCTGAGCTGCCGGGACAAACATCTGGGGTAGAGCATGACATCATTACCCCGCCCGGTGAAAGGGTGAAGTTAAAACCCTATCGGATCCCAGAGGCCCGACGGGAGGCAATACGGGAGGAAGTACAGAAAATGCTGAACTTAGGGGTGATAGAGGAGTCCCAAAGTGATTGGTCTAGTCCCATCGTGTTGGTGCCTAAACCGGATGGGAGCTGGCGATTTTGTAACGATTTTCGTCAGTTAAACAAAGTTACAAAATTTGACACCTACCCCATGCCACGTATAGATGAGTTGATCGACCGGCTGGGAACAGCCCGATACATGACGACTCTTGACCTCACAAAAGGGTATTGGCAAATCCCCCTGGCCAAGTCGGCCAAAGAGAAAACCGCATTTGTAACCCCAGACGGGGCGTTCCAATATAAAAGAATGCCGTTCGGGTTACAGAATGCGCCGGCCACATTCCAGCGGAAAATGGACCAGATGCTGAGGCCCCATCGGAAGTATGCTGCGGCTTACCTGGATGACGTAATTGTCCATAGCACAGATTGGGCCTCACATCTGCCAAAAGTGCAAGCAGTCCTGGACTCTGTTCGGGAAGCGGGGTTTACGGCTAACCCCAAGAAGTGTACCATTGGGCAGGAGGAGGCCAAATATCTTGGGTACACCATTGGGAGGGGAGTAATAAAACCCCAACTCAACAAAGTCGAGGCCATCCAGAGTTGGCCACGTCCCAACAGCAAGAAGCAGGTACGAGCCTTTCTGGGAATCGCTGGGTATTATCGGCGATTCATTCCCCACTTTGCTTCTAAGGCTGTGCCCCTAACCAACCTGACGAAGGGGAAAGGGTCGGTCATGATTAAATGGACCCCCGAGGCTGAGGCAGCATTCCAATTCTTGAAACAAGCCTTATGTAGCCAGCCAGTGTTGTACTCACCCGACTTCTCTAAAGACTTTGTCGTACAAAGTGATGCGTCAGATGTGGGGTTAGGAGCAGTATTGTCCCAGGTCTGGAACGGGGAAGAGCACCCAGTCATTTACCTCAGCAGGAAGTTGAAGTCCCATGAGGTAAATTACGCCACCGTTGAAAAGGAGTGTTTATCGGTGAAGTGGGCTCTAGATTCCCTTCGGTACTACCTGCTAGGTAGGCACTTTGACATGGTTACGGATCACGCTCCGTTAAAGTGGATGGCTCAAAACAAGGAAACAAATAGAAGAGTGAATAGGTGGTTCCTGGCCCTCCAGGAATTCAACTTCACAGTAAAGCATCGCCCTGGCGTTCAAATGGGGAATGTGGATGCTTTGTCTCGAGTACATGAATGCCTGATTGCTGGTGTTCCAACCCCGAGGTTAAAACAAGAGGGGGGGGGTATGTGACAGCAGGAAGGTAAAGTCACCTGGTTGCATCCAGGGGGGTAGATATATTTCGCCCAGATTCAGGCTTTACGCCGACTTATACAACTAGGTGGAGAGTTGTATAAGCCCAGCTAAGGCTAGTGGGCTCATGGATGACTCGTATGTCTAGGGAGAGTGTGGGGCGTCGTGCAGACAGGGAGTTGATGAGACCAGCTGAAGCTTGTCAGCTCATTTAGGCCTCTATAAGAACTCCCAGCTTCATTAGATGTTAGCTCATGCCTGGAACCAGACCTGTGTGGACTGTCTAGGGAGAGTGAACCCCTGTGCGGTGAGACAAAGCCTGTGTGGCTATTTGCTTGGACATTTAAAACCAGGGACTTAGGGACTAGGACAGCACTAGGCTGATCCCAGTTGTTAGTTAGGAAACCTGTATGTTTAGTCAGAGGTCAACTTGACCAGGATTTATTTTGTTTATGTTTCTTTTGCTTTGCTGTGTTTTTGTCACTGTAAATAGAAAATAAACCGCACCTTTTTGATTTTGAAAACCACAACCTCCGTTTGCTGGGCCTGTTTTGTGTGGGGAGCCCATCCCGGGGGTCACACACACCCGCTGCCGAGCTAACCCCCTCACAATATATATATATATATATTGTGACAGCAGGAAGGTAAAGTCACCTGGTTGCATCCAGGGGGGTAGATATATTTCGCCCAGATTCAGGCTTTACGCCGACTTATACAACTAGGTGGAGAGTTGTATAAGGCTAGTGGGCTCATGGATGACTCATACCTCTAGGGAGAGGGCTGGGCGTCGTGCAGACAGGGAGTTGATGAGACCAGCTGAAGCTTGTCAGCTCATTTAGGCCTCTATAAGAACTCCCAGCTTCATTAGATGTTAGCTCATGCCTGGAACCAGACCTGTGTGGACTGTCTAGGGAGAGTGAACCCCTGTGCGGTGAGACAAAGCCTGTGTGGCTATTTGCTTGGACATTTAAAACCAGGGACTTAGGGACTAGGACAGCACTAGGCTGATCCCAGTTGTTAGTTAGGAAACCTGTATGTTTAGTCAGAGGTCAACTTGACCAGGATTTATTTTGGTTATGTTTCTTTTGCTTTGCTGTGTTTTGTCACTGTAAATAGAAAATAAACCGCACCTTTTTGATTTTGAAAACCACAACCTCCGTTTGCTGGGCCTGTTTTGTGTGGGGAGCCCATCCCGGGGGTCACACACACCCGCTGCCGAGCTAACCCCCTCACAGTTGGTGGAGAATGCGGGCAGTTTTTTTAAGCCAGCATGGAGGAGATACTGAAACAGCTGGCTCTAGCAAATGCCAATCAACAGCAGACAAATGCAGGTTTGCAAAGGAGCCTTGCAGCCCAGCAGCAAGCTCATCAACAAGCCCAGCAGCAATCTGAGGCCCGCTTCATAGACCTGTTACAGAAGCAAGAGCAGAGACTACAACAAATGGAAGCAGTAATGCAGCAACGTCCGCAGACCAGTGAGGAAAGCCGTCCCACTAATACCGCGTCCTTTGGGGTGAGTCGTTTATTGACAAAAATGACTGGAGAGGATGATCCAGAGGTATTTTTGACCACATTTGAAAGGACTGCTGAAAGAGAAAAGTGGCCTGAGGAGCAGTGGGCTGGACTGGTGGCTCCTCTGTTAACTGGTGAATCGCAGAAGGCTTACTATGACCTAGAGCCTGACCAAGCAAAAGACTATGTGATGCTAAAAGCTGAAATATTGGCAAGGCTGGGTGTCACCCAGGCTGTCCGGGCTCAGCGTGTGCATAACTGGACTTTCCAGCTTGGAAAACCCCCCAGGTCTCAAATGTATGATCTCATTCACCTGAGCAGAAAGTGGCTACAGCCAGAGACTTTGTCCGCACCAAAGATTGTGGAACGTGTTGTAATGGATCGGTTTTTGAGAGCTCTTCCTACTGCCATCCAAAAGTGGGTAAGCCATGGAGACCCAGAGACGGCCGATGGTCTTGTGGATCGTGTGGAGAAATACTTGGCTACAGAGAACCTGACGGCCTCTTCCAGAGACACTCGGACTTTCCACCCTAAGACCAGACCATCCCCAGGGGCGGATAAGAGGATTCCAAGGGGTGAGGGTGGAGAGAGTGAGAGGGTGGGAGCTCTACCCCAAGTTTGGCGAGAACAGCCTGGGAAATCAGCGGCTCAAGAGGCGGCAAGAAGGATCGTTTGCTACCGCTGCCGGCAAGCGGGACATATTGCAGCCAATTGCTCGGTTGTGGAGGAACCCATGCAGTGTGACTTTCTGACGGGCAGACGTCAGTCGCTGTGTGCGACAGTCGCATGCACTGCCATTCGAGGAACTGAGAAACATTTATGCAAAATGTGTGTTAATGGTAGAAATGTTGTGGTATTGCTGGATTCAGGTAGCCTTGTGACCCTGATAAAGGCTGAGTTAGTTAAAACAGAGGTCTCTGGGAATAGCAAGGTAGCTGTTATTTGTGTGCATGGGGACACCCGAGAGTATCCAGTGACTACAGTGTGTTTCGAGACCCCCAAAGGTACCCTCTCTCATCCAGTGGGGTTAGTATCTCAATTACCGCATGATGCCATTGTGGGAAGGGATTTTCCGAAGTTCTGGGAACTGTGGGATGATCCTGAGCCCCCCACTGGTGCCCCTATGTACCAGGAATGTGATAGCCAGACCTCCCCTGAGAGGGGTGAGGACTCTCCGGAATTTCCCTTATCAGTATTGGCAGGGGAGACTCAAGAAACTGGAGAGGAGCCCACCTCCTCAGACGAAAACCTACCGTCTGTGGAGTTTTCTGATCTGGAGGTTCACAGGGAAAATTTTGCCACAGAACAGTTAAAAGACCCCGCCCTAATAAAGGCACGGGAAAACGTAGTGGAAATAGATGGCGAGTTAGTGAACCCAGATAATACCTGCACTTACCCATACTTCAGCGTAGAGAAGGACCTACTGTATCGGGTGGCAAAAAGGGCAGAAGAAACCGTTGAGCAGCTTGTGGTGCCCAAACCTTACAGGAAGTTGGTGTTGGAGTTGGCCCATGGGCACATTCTTGGAGGTCATCTGGGGACAGAGAAAACCCGAGAGAGGGTATTACAGAGATTCTATTGGCCGGGGGTGATGAAGGACGTAGAAAATTATTGTTCCTCCTGCCCTGTGTGTCAGAGGTTGGCCCCGATGCCACATTTCCGTAGCCCGCTGGTCCCTCTACCCATCATTGAGGTCCCGTTTGAGAGGATCGCCATGGATTTGGTAGGTCCTATAATCAAGTCCGCTAGGGGGCACCAGTACATATTAGTTATAATGGACTATGCCACCCGTTATCCAGAAGCGATCCCTCTCCGAAATACCTCGGCCAAAACCATAGCCAAAGAGCTATCTCTTGTTTTTAGCCGGGTGGGTATTTGTAAAGAACTGCTTACGGACCAAGGTACACCCTTTATGTCCCGGGTTATGAAAGAGCTGTGTAAATTGTTCAAAGTGACGCAATTGCGTACGTCTGTGTATCACCCCCAAACCGATGGGCTGGTTGAAAGATTCAACAAAACCCTAAAACAAATGTTGAAGAAAGTGGTGGATAGAGATGGAAAGGATTGGGACTGTTTACTTCCTTATTTGATGTTTGCTATTAGGGAGGTGCCCCAATCCTCTACGGGATTCTCCCCCTTTGAGTTACTGTATGGGAGACACCCAAGAGGGCTGTTGGATATTGCCAAGGAAACTTGGGAAAGTGAGAGTTCTCCCCACAGGAGTGTGATTGAGCATGTCGCCCTGATGCAAGATCGAATTGCACAGGTAATGCCCATCGTGAAGGAACATTTGGCCCAAGCGCAGTTGGCACAGCAGAGAGTGTACAACCGTGGAGCCAAGACCCGTACCTTTTCCCCGGGGGATAGGATATTGGTACTTGTCCCTACGGTTGAAAGTAAATTCCTTGCCAAATGGCAAGGCCCCTACGAGATAATGGAAAAAGTGAGCGAAGTGAATTACAAGGTCAGACAACCAGGAAGGCGAAAGCCCGAACAGATCTATCACGTTAATCTGTTGAAAGCCTGGAGGGATAGAGAGTCCCTAGTCGCAGACACTTGGTCACCAGCTCAAACTGGTTGCGTGATTCCTGAGGTTGGAATAGCAGCCACCTTGTCACAACCCCAACAACAGGAGGTTAAGGAGTTTGTGCTTCACAACAAGGAGGTATTCTCTGAGCTGCCGGGACAAACATCTGGGGTAGAGCATGACATCATTACCCCGCCCGGTGAAAGGGTGAAGTTAAAACCCTATCGGATCCCAGAGGCTCGACGGGAGGCAATACGGGAGGAAGTACAGAAAATGCTGAACTTAGGGGTGATAGAGGAGTCCCAAAGTGATTGGTCTAGTCCCATCGTGTTGGTGCCTAAACCGGATGGGAGCTGGCGATTTTGTAACGATTTTCGTCAGTTGAACAAAGTTACAAAATTTGACACCTACCCCATGTTACGTATAGATGAGTTGATCGACCGGCTGGGAACAGCCCGATACATGACGACTCTTGACCTCACAAAAGGGTATTGGCAAATCCCCCTGGCCAAGTCGGCCAAAGAGAAAACCGCATTTGTAACCCCAGACGGGGCGTTCCAATATAAAAGAATGCCGTTCGGGTTACAGAATGTGCCGGCCACATTCCAGCGGAAAATGGACCAGATGCTGAGGCCCCATCGGAAGTATGCTGCGGCTTACCTGGATGACGTAATTGTCCATAGCACAGATTGGGCCTCACATCTGCCAAAAGTGCAAGCAGTCCTGGACTCTGTTCGGGAAGCGGGGTTTACGGCTAACCCCAAGAAGTGTACCATTGGGCAGGAGGAGGCCAAATATCTTGGGTACACCATTGGGAGGGGAGTAATAAAACCCCAACTCAACAAAGTCGAGGCCATCCAGAGTTGGCCACGTCCCAACAGCAAGAAGCAGGTACGAGCCTTTCTGGGAATCGCTGGGTATTATCGGCGATTCATTCCCCACTTTGCTTCTAAGGCTGTGCCCCTAACCAACCTGACGAAGGGGAAAGGGTCGGTCATGATTAAATGGACCCCCGAGGCTGAGGCAGCATTCCAATTCTTGAAACAAGCCTTATGTAGCCAGCCAGTGTTGTACTCACCCGACTTCTCTAAAGACTTTGTCGTACAAAGTGATGCGTCAGATGTGGGGTTAGGAGCAGTATTGTCCCAGGTCTGGAACGGGGAAGAGCACCCAGTCATTTACCTCAGCAGGAAGTTGAAGTCCCATGAGGTAAATTACGCCACCGTTGAAAAGGAGTGTTTAGCGGTGAAGTGGGCTCTAGATTCCCTTCGGTACTACCTGCTAGGTAGGCACTTTGACATGGTTACGGATCATGCTCCGTTAAAGTGGATGGCTCAAAACAAGGAAACAAATAGAAGAGTGAATAGGTGGTTCCTGGCCCTCCAGGAATTCAACTTCACAGTAAAGCATCGCCCTGGCGTTCAAATGGGGAATGTGGATGCTTTGTCTCGAGTACATGAATGCCTGATTGCTGGTGTTCCAACCCCGAGGTTAAAACAAGAGGGGGGGGTATGTGACAGCAGGAAGGTAAAGTCACCTGGTTGCATCCAGGGGGGTAGATATATTTCGCCCAGATTCAGGCTTTACGCCGACTTATACAACTAGGTGGAGAGTTGTATAAGGCTAGTGGGCTCATGGATGACTCATACCTCTAGGGAGAGGGCTGGGCGTCGTGCAGACAGGGAGTTGATGAGACCAGCTGAAGCTTGTCAGCTCATTTAGGCCTCTATAAGAACTCCCAGCTTCATTAGATGTTAGCTCATGCCTGGAACCAGACCTGTGTGGACTGTCTAGGGAGAGTGAACCCCTGTGCGGTGAGACAAAGCCTGTGTGGCTATTTGCTTGGACATTTAAAACCAGGGACTTAGGGACTAGGACAGCACTAGGCTGATCCCAGTTGTTAGTTAGGAAACCTGTATGTTTAGTCAGAGGTCAACTTGACCAGGATTTATTTTGGTTATGTTTCTTTTGCTTTGCTGTGTTTTGTCACTGTAAATAGAAAATAAACCGCACCTTTTTGATTTTGAAAACCACAACCTCCGTTTGCTGGGCCTGTTTTGTGTGGGGAGCCCATCCCGGGGGTCACACACACCCGCTGCCGAGCTAACCCCCTCACAATATATATATATATATATATATATATATATATATATATATGTATATTCTCTCTTTACATGTGTGTGTGTGTATGTATATATGTATATATATATATGTATGTGCACTTTTGATACAATGAATCAGATATTTACTTTTTTAATGATCATACCCCTTTACTACTTATACATGATAGCCTTGTTTATCATTCATTGCATTGATTTATCCCATCCGCTTTCCCATCATGTCCCATCATGTCCTTTTTCCACTCCCCCCCCCCTTTTTTCCTTCCCCTCCTTTTTCCCCCCCGTAATATAATACATAATTTTCCCTTCTCCTTCCCCCCCTCTTCTCCCCCTTTTCACCCCCCTCCATACCCACCCCCCCTTTTATCCCAACCCCCCCCCATTCTCCTCCCTTTCCCTTGTCCACACCAATTTGTTCTTGCTCCCATCCCATATATACTGTACCCACATATATATTGTACCCCTATTCGTTCCCATCCTATATGTACCCCCTAATTGTTCCCCTATAATAATCTTATAATAATATCCATATATGTTCCCCATCATAGTGCTGCTCTTTCTCCTATATATTAATACAATACTTACACTCATGATTTATTATTATATAATTTTTCCATCCTAGCGCTGTTCACCACCACACAAATAATTCTTAATATATCTTTATTTCCAATTTCTATTTGTTCTCCCATATACTATAATATAAATCTCCCATACAGAAATATCCCTTGCCAACCATTCTATCTTGTCCCTCTCCTCCTTTCCCCCCCCTGCACTTCTCACATAACTCTGTGTCATTATTTCCCTTACATCTCTCCTCCAACCAATCACAATGCTGATATACTCCTGCTAGTATGATTTCAACCAATCACGCCACGTCTCTCAACTATATTACATCCACCTATGATAATGCCTTCCATGGATCTGATGAAACAGCGGATGCTGTGAAACGCGTCATCCCATTGGTCCGTTCTATCTCCACGTCACTTCCGGTCCGACGGCACGCTGCGCTCCACGCTGAAGCGCACGCTGAAGCGCTCGCTGAACTGCAGCTTCCGGGTTGTCTCCTGTCTATCCCAGCGATACAGGGCTTCTCACACCACCCGCAGTTCGGATGCCTTGACTTCCCCTGCTGACACCGCAACCTGCTCCCAGCCTTCCTGCCTTCAGCCATCTTTAGCAACTTCTGTCATCTGGAACTTACATCTCCCCTGAGGACCGCCTTAGATGACTCCGGACCACCATTAACCCCTTACATGCCTTAATTTGTCCTGCATCCTGTGAGTAGCCATTTGGCTGGTTTTTATATAATTTTGCCATTAAAGCCTGTTTTACTGCACTTAGTTTGGTGCACCTTTCTCTTTTGCATCATATTTTACAGAGCCTGCTTCTGCTCATGGTAGCTGCCGCTGGTGCTTACAAGATTTATATTCATTGACTCTTTTGATCATATACTCTGCCTAGAACTCATTCTGCACCATTTTTTCTTTTTTATTGTTAGCCTTCCAGCCTGCAGTTTCAGAACCAGCCTTCCAGCCTGCAGTTTCAGAGCCAGCCTTCCAGCCTGCAGTTTCAGAGCCAGCCTTCCAGCCTGCAGTTTCAGAGCCAGCCTTCCAGCTCGCAGTTCCACTGCCAGCCTTCCAGCTCGCAGTTCCAGAGCCAGCCTTCCAGCTCGCAGTTCCAGAACCAGCCTTCCAGCTTGCGGTTCCAGAACCAGCCTTCCAGCCTGCGGTTCCCGAGCCAGTCTGCCAGCCTGAGGTCCCTATGCCAGTCTGCCAGCCTGAGGTTCCTGTGCCTTTTGCCCAGCCTGAAGCTCCTGTGCCAGTTTGCCAGCCTGAATTCTCTGTACCAGTCTGCCAGTCTGGAGTTCTTGTACCAGCCTGCCAGCCTGAAGTTCTTGTACCAGCCTGCCAGCCTGAAATTCTTGTACCAACCCACCAGCCTGAAGTTCTTGTACCAGCCTGCCAGCCTGAAGTTCTTGTACCAGCCTGCCAACCTGAAGTTCTTGTGCCAGCCTGCTAATCTGAAGTTCTTGTGCCAGCCTGCTAATCTGAAGTTCTTGTACCAGCCTGCCAGCCTGAAGTTCTTGTACCAGCCTGCCAGCCTGAAGTTCTTGTGCCAGCCTGCCAGCCTGAAGTTCTTGTACCAGTCTGCCAGCCTGAAGTTCTTGTACCAGCCTGCCAGCCTGAAGTTCTTGTACCAGCCTGCCAGCCTGAAGTTCTTGCACCAGCCTGCCAGCCTGAAGTTCTTGTGCCAGCCTGCCAACCTGAAGTTCTTGTGCCAGCCTGCCAGCCTGAAGTCCCCGTATCAGCCTGCCAGCCTGAAGATCCGGTGCCCGTTTCCCAGCCAGAGGTTGTGGTGCCCGTTTCCCGGCTTGAGGTTGTGGTGCCCGTTTTCCCGGCTTGAGGTTGTGGTGCCCGTTTCCCGGCCTGAGGTTGTGGTGCCCGCTTCCCAGCTTGAGGTTGTGGTGCCCGTTTCCCGGCTTGAGGTTGTGGTGCCCGTTTCCCGGCTTGAGGTTGTGGTGTCCGTTTCCCGGCTTGAGGTTATGGTGCCCGTTTCCCGGCTTGAGGTTATGGTGCCCGTTTCCCGGCTTGAGGTTGTGGTGCCCGTTTCCCGGCTTGAGGTTGTGGTGCCCGTTTCCCGGCCTGAAGTTATGGTGCCCGTTTCCTGGCCTGAGGAGCCTGCTGCCCAACTGGATGTGTTCCTGCCTGCTGCCCAGCTCGATGACCCGGAGCCTGCTGCCCAGCTCGATGACCCGGAGCCTGCTGCCCAGCTCGATGATCCGGAGCCTGCTGCCCAGCCCGATGTGTTCCTGCCTGCTGCCCAGCTCGATGACCCGGAGCCTGCTGCCCAGCTCGATGATCCGGAGCCTGCTGCCCAGCCCGATGTGTTCCTGCCTGCTGCTCAGCTCGATGACCCGGAGCCTACTGCCCAGCTCGATGTGTTCCTGTCTGCTGCCCAGCCTGATGTGCCACCGTCTGCTGCCCGGACTGGTGTGCCCCTGTCTGCTGCCCAGCTTGATGTGACTTTGCTTATTATCCAGCTTGTTGCCATGAACTTTCCCCGGCAACAGTTAGTTGGAGCGTCCGGAGGCCGCTCCTTTGAGGGGGGGTACTGTCAGGAATGGTTCCATCCGCTGGTGTTATTTGTTATTTGTTTTGCAGTACTGTGGTCCACCAGCAGGTGTCTCTTGGCAGTTTGGAACTGTCAGGAGAATCTTTCCCTGCTGGTGTTGTATTATTCCTTGGACGCAGTACTGGTTTCCACCAGCGGATGGATCCTGGCAGTGTGGAGCAAACTGCCCTTCCTCCGTTCAGCTGTGACCTGAAGCCAATTAGCCTTCCTATAAATACCCGGTAAGCACAAGCACTCCTTGCCCTGGTATCGTCCTTGTGCCCTGACCTGTAGCCTGTCTACCTAAACCTTGATTCCTGTAACCTGAACCTGTACTTGTACCTGAACCTGTACCTGTTGTGTCTGTCCTAATCCCTGATCCCTGGAGCCTTGCTCTGCAGCCTGGTTGCCCCGTGCTTGATCCTGTCTCCCTGTCCTGACCCATCCATCCATCCTCTCCCTGTCCTGTGTTCCTTACCCCATCTGCTGATCTCCCTGTGTATGACCTTGGCCTGGCTAACGTTTATGCTTCTGGAATATCCCTTTGTCCATCTGCCTACCTGCTGTTTATGACCCTGGCCTGGCCCTATTTATGATTCTGGTTTTCCCCATTACTTATACATATTTGTCTGTTACTGTTATTATTTGTGGGTTCTGTTTGGTATTGGTTGTTGTGCACTGTGTGGTATTGGAGGTGGTTGTATCTATATTATTTCACTTATCTTTAATAAATCTTTATATTTTCACTTATATGTGTTTGGTGTTCCTTTGTTGCTAGCCGCACAGTTCTGGTCACACTTGGTACGTGACACTTTTGTTGCCAGCGGTTTAGACCTTAATGGCTGTGTGTTGAGTTATTTTGAGGGGACAGCAAATTTACACTGTTATACAAGCTGTACACTCACTACTTTACATTGTAACAAAGTGTAATTTCTTCAGTGTTATCACATGAAAAGATATAATAAAATATTTACAAAAGGGTGAGGGGGTGTACTCACTTTTGTGGGATACTGTATGTGTTCACCACTGTGCGTGCATGGTGGGCGCTTACACTTTTTTTATTTGTTTTTTACACTGTCCCTTAAATGGTTTTACAATTTTTTTGATCACTTTTATTCCTATCACAAGAAATGTAAGCATCCTATGTGATAGAAATAAGGCATGACAGGTCCTGTTTATGAAGACATCTGGGGTCTATTAGACCTGGAAAGCATGAGATAACAAAAAACAAAAAAAAACATTGATCTCTGCCTTCCAGGAAAAAAAATGTCCAGAACCAGAAGTGACATCATGATGTCCCTTCCGGCCTCCCGGGACCATAGGGATGGCACCGCCAGAATACTGGGCTCCCTGATTGCACTGGAGAACTTGGAGAGACACCGGTGTCCCCTCCCGCTGCCTGTAAAAGTAATTCAGCAGCTAATCAGCCACTAGGATGCCTTTTACATGATACGGAATCACTGGCTGAAAAAATAGATAGCTGCAGGCATCATCCTGATATCTCCACTTCAAGTCCAGGACATCATATGATGTCCAACGGGTGGGAAGTGATGTTATATAGGAATTCAGCACTTCCTGGTTGCTCTGCGCTTTGCCCACAAAGACTCACGCCAATGAGTGCAAAGCCACCATTCCTGTAAACTGAAGAAGTGGTGAATTTAGGTTACAAATTTCGTCTTTGGTATACTAAATAAACCTGATGTTCATTTTAAGATACAATGACCCTGATCCATCTCTAAACAATAGTACCGAATACAATGAGTGCCCCTGCCATTCATGTTTTCGATGGGCCTTTTTCTTCTTGAAGTAGTTGAAGTTGAGCTTACTTACACTTTGCTTACCTGAAGCTATCATTATGCTTGCAGTAATTAAAATAAACAGCAGCCTATAATTTGCAATGGATTGTGCTATAGGACATTGGTTTCTATTAATGAAGACCAGTCACCACGGTTCTCTCTTTGAGCAAGGCAATCGGCCTTGTTATCACCCCTCCATAAATCAGCTCTGCTGTCCTTAAAGAGGCACTACCTGGATTGGTTGAATTGGATCTGTCATTCAACATGGTGGCCCTTCAACCCAATTGTTGGAGGTTGGAGGGAACCAATTAGAATGCGATGATCCCACAGCAATGAAAAATTTCGATTATCAGGCCACAGAAGGTATATATAAAATAAAGTGTGGCGCTGTAAAGGAAGTAGAAAGCCCTACTTCATATATGCCATATGAATACACAGTGTAATGTGATAGAAGGTATTAAAAAAAAAAACATTTGGGCATTGTTGCTGTATATAAGGAGAGGAATGTTCGGTTGGAAGAGAGTTAATCCTGGATGTCAGCTGTAAAGCATTATTTTTGATAAAAAAAATGACACACTACATTCAATAAGGTGCAACAGTTTATTCAATTACATAGATATATATTATAATAACATTCACAATAATCTTAATGGATGTTTCCCATCACCTGTACTCAAGGACCAGTAACAGATGATGTTTTCTACACTTGCAGGCACTGGCACAGCTATGTTGTTAGTCACAGTTTAAAATAATCCTTTGAATCGATCCTTGTGAACGGAAGGGCTGGAAACTGTTAGAGGCCTTGAAGGTATACTGATGTAACCTATAGATTGTCATACAGTACAACTGAGGTAGAAGGTCCTTCTATGAAAAGCAGCACAACCATGAAAAAGAGCATAAAGCTATTTCAAGATTACAATAACTGAAGGATAGTTAGATTTGTTGAGAACCAATCATTAATGACTAGGCTTATACAATATTATTCTAAGGGGACTAATTATAAAACAATTCTTGGACGAATGTCAAACAGACTTGTGCATGCCCAGGTGTAATTTCTCAAACATTAATTCCTATATCATCAGCTGCATCTGGTGGCCAAAATGTGGTATAGTTTTCTGAAATACCTCAATGAGAAAATATACCACATTTTGGCCACCAGATGGCGCTGATGATCATAGGAATTAGGCACTTGCCGACTGTGTACTGTATATATACGGCGACAAGGCAGCTCTCCTGCGCAGGATCACGTATCTAGTACGTGATCCTGCACTTCAGGGTCTGGGGTGCACAAATGCGCCGCCAGCGGGCCGCTCCCCCTTTGATTAGACAGAGCAAGAGCTGATTGGCAGCTACGGCAGACTCGATGTCCACCGGCACCCACCGATGCATCGGTACACAGGCAGAACAGCAGTCTGCTTATGTAAACAAGGCAGCTCACTGTTCTGTCACTACTGGGAGGCATGGATCCTGTGTCTCTGCTAAGCAGGGGCACCGATAAATGCCTTCTCCTAGTACAAGCACCTCCCCCACAGTAGTAAAGCACTAGTCGGGCACACGTTTAACCCTTTGATCGTCCCTGATGTTAACCCCTTCCCTACCAGTGTCATTAGTACAGTGACAGTGCATATTTTTAGTACTGATCACTGTATTATTGTCACTGGTCCCCAAAAAGTGTCAGTTAGTGTCTTGACTGTTCGTCGCAATATTGCAGTCCCTAAATAAGTCACTGATCGCCGCCAAAACTAGTAAAAGAAAATAAAGAAAAAGGAAAAATTGATAAAAATATCCCAAAGTTTGTAGACGCTATAACTTTTGCGTAAACCAAACAATATACGCTTATTGGGATTTTTTTTACCAAAAATATGTAGCAGAATACATATTGACCTAAATTGATAAAGAAATTTGATTTTTTCAATTTTTTTATTGGATGTGTTTTATAGCTGAAAGTTTAAAAATATTGTTTTTTTATTCAAAATTGTTGCTCTTTTTTTGTTTAGAGCGCAAAAAATAAAAAACGCAGAGGTGATCAAATACCACCAAAAGAAAGCTCTATTTGTGAGGGAAAAAAGGACATACATTTTATTTGGGTACAACGTCGCACAACCGCGTCAGTTAAAATAAAGCAGTGCCGTATCGCAAAAAAATGCTCCTGGTCATGAAGGGGGGTAAATCTTCCGGAGGTCAAGTGGTTAATATAGTAAAGAAATGACAGCCAGAATTCCTAAAGCATGCACAAATGTGTGTGACATTCAACCAATGAATCATAAATAGACCTCTAAGTGTATTGGCTTACTTATGAAAGTTGTATATTTGTTCTATGAGTTAGCACTACTTTAAGGGAATCTAAGACCTCAGATTTAGTGTTAGCAGTCAGAAATCACAGCTTCAAAACTCATTTTAGTTTATATTATTAATATATTATTAATAGTAGTAAAAGCAGCCTCATCCTAGACTCCATCCAGGCCACGCCCCCCACTGCATTTTGCATTTTGTGCCGCCCACAGGGCTTAGTCATGGAGGTATGACCTCCATGATTAAACCTCGTGGGTGGGGGAAAACACATTGGGGGCGTGGATTGGATGGAGTCAATCCATATAGATGCCTTAGTAGGAATAGAAATGCAGACGCACACATTGAAAGTTTGTTATATTGGCTACATTTTCCTCTGTCCAGCCAGGCATTCTCCTCAAAGTCCTGAAAAAGGGAATTCTGTCTGTTTCTCCCAAAACATTTACTTAAAACTGATAATAAAGACAATTCTTATAAACTAAAAAGAGCAAATATAAATCTTCCATAAGTACTATTTAAAAAATTTAAGGATGGATTAAAAAAAAAAAAAAACCCTTGAAGTGGGGCCCCTCGAGGGCCAAATGCTCATTACGTTTTTAGGTCCTCACCATCATCAAGTACAATGCTGGACTATTGATCCCGAATTGTATATAATGGTGTCAGTGGCTTGGTCGGTTGTACAGTGTGGAAGAACCCTTCAATGGATAGGAATAAAGTAAGTATTACAACTTATTCCTCTACTCTTAGATTTGTTGAGAATTTAACCACCAGTACTGGTTAGGCTCCACTGCAAGGGTACTTTTTTTAGGAGCCAAAAGCAGGGCTTTAGTTCTGAACATTCAGATTTTTTCAACAGCCTACTTGTGGCCATTTTTTAAATTACCGGTATTACTAGTATTAGGCACAGTGTTGGCAAGAATAAGGGTGCTACATTATTATTACTTCAAGACTTCCTGTCATATTAATATTTTCCTTGCGCAGGCAGTGCTAAATCAGTGCTAAAAAAAAATGTCAGTTAGGTCTATAGAATCAGGGAGCCCCAGTCACGAAGATCTGATAGGAGCTTTTAACATTTTTTATCTTGTCAGAATTGAGGGTCACTGTCAATGTCCTATTGCCAATCCTGGAAGGACTGAGTGTAACACTGACTTGGGTCTTTTCACCAGGATTTAAAGCTGGCAGCCTGTAAACAGAAATTGCATAGATTATTTTGGATACAGAAATCGAATCATAATTGTTATTTATTACCCAATGACAGTTGTTTTTCAGAAAGTTCCTCAAAATAAAGCTCTAGACACAATACTCACTTTCTTCTCGTGATCTCCCGGGTGGTCACGCCCCCATGACATCAAGGAGAGACCCTGTGCATGATGGCATAGGGGGCGTGGCCCCCATCCCCATGTTTACATATAGGTGGGCTCGAAGCATTCCCCATTATTCAACGAGTCTCTCTAGATGAGACTGGTCACGCTCAGTGGCCTCCGTTCATCATGATTGATGTTGAATTTACATCGGGGGGACATGTTTATCAATTTTCTTTGTAATAAAGGACTTGTCAAAAACTAGCTTTGTGTTTTTATTTTATTTTCAATGTTTTTGGGTGAATGAGTAGGGGTACTGTGTACATTGGGGGCTAAGCTAACCCCGCACTCCTACAACCACCGGGCCAAGGTTGTGGGGAATAGGCCCTTGTCTTCATCAACATGAGGACAAGGTGTTATGGGGGGAGAGTCCCCCTCTTCCAATGTACCCCCAATCTTGAGGGCATGTTGCCTGGTATGGTTCAGGAGGGGGGTGCTTTCCTTCCCCCCCTTTCCTGACCTGCTGGGCTGCATGCTTGCCCCATGCCATTTTTTTGGGCGTGGAGATTCCCTTTAAACCCATACCAGACCTAAGGGCCTGGTATGGAATGGGGGGGGCACAAATTTATGTTTTTTTGGCGTGGAGTCCCCTTATAATCCATACCAGACCCAAAGGGCTTGGTATGGATTAGGGGCAGACCCCCACACTGTTTTTATTAAAATTTTCTAATGCTGGCTCTTCATAGTAAGTCTGGTTGAAAAAAAGGTTGTAACGAAAATTTAATCTGAATTTCTCGTAACAAAACAAACTGCACGTTTCTACTGTTCAAGGTGATCTATATACACTGCAAAAATGTTTGCAAACTTTTATGGAGATTCATATCTTCCTCTAAAGAAAATTGCTTTGTCTTACCATTTCCTACATCAAACTGATTTGTGAATGGGTGATTCTGCCTTCAATATAATCACCTGAACAATCTTAAGCTGGCCATACATGGGTCGAATTCAGAAAGAATTTTCTTTCGAAAATTGCAACTAAGGATTTTCGTTTAGTGGGCAGCAGCAACGGCCGAATTTGAGTGATCAGGCATGATGAATTTTTTTTTTAAAAACTAACGATTTTTATTCAATGATGCAAGAATCATGTGAGAAATATAATCGAAAAATAAAAAGAACAAGAAATTAATATTACCAGAAAGAAAAGAAGATTCCCAGCCTCAAAAGTTATTTTCTGTAGCAACATGAGTTAAAATGAAAGGCTTGGTTGGTCAAATTTTGAAATCAATGGTGGCGCCATCAGATCACAAAACGCACAAATTTCTGATTTAAAAAAAAAAAAACTTGTTGAATTCGACCCATGCATTAGTGTTGTAAAAAAACAACAACAAAAAAAAAAACACCTCTGTGTCTACTTGTGACATGACTTACTCTTTCTGAAGAACTCCATTAACAAGTCCACTTCCTTCAAGGAGCAATGAGCAGAAGTTCAGTATTTCAGGTAAAGTGTTGATGATTATAACATCCGCTCTGAACTCTTTGTTAAGAACAATATGTTTTGGAACCTGTAAATCATTAAATTCATCAATTAGGAACCAGCAAAGAGGGGCGATAATACTAGTTGTGTTTTGTCATTGGGTATTCATTTTTCTCTGCATCTGCCTGTATACTCTATGACCATTTCTGCTTTCTCTCCCGTAATTTCAGATCTACCTGTACAAATAGTCCACATCCTAAAGCAGTGTTTCTCAACTCCGGTCCTCAAGGTGCCCCAACAGGTCATGTTTTCAGGATTTTCCTCAGATGAAATGGCTGTGGTAATTACTAAGGCAGTGAAACTGATCAAATCACCTGTGCAAAATAATGGAAAACCTGAAAACATGACCTGTTGGTGCGCCTTGAGGACTGGAGTTGAGAAACACTGTCCTAAAGATCAGGCTGTCACGAACATGCCAAGGTCAAGCTTGGATAATAAGCCAACTTGAAGCTGTGTGGCCAGTGAAAAAATCTTCATCAAAGCTTCGCTGGAGGCGCGGGCATAACGAGGAGTTGGGCTTCCACGATAAGGACACCTAGGATCATCTCCTGCTTGCCAGTCCATCTAGTGAAGCTTTGATCATGAAGACACTCCTCTGTGTTCCTGTTCATCCTAACAGTGATCCATAAACATTCCATCTACCTCTCCTGGACCTTTGCAAGCTGTTACCGCCATCCCAAGGAGACAGATAATTCGCCCATATTCATTTACCTTTATGAGTCCAATCTTTTTAATTAATTGAGTGATTTTACTATTAAATTGATACACTTAAATGGCAGCACCTTCTTTTTTCTTTTTATTCTAAGTGATATATGTACTAAGTAACCTGGGGGATGAAATAAAACTTTAACTTTTTTTTTTTTTAAGTATTCCTTGATATCATTGGTGTCCTTTGCAGTCATTACTTCTGTCACATAGACATGTGCACACTGAAATATTTCGTTTCGGAATTTCGTTTGAAAAATAAATTTATTTAGTTACTCCCGAAATTCGTTTTTATTTATTTTGTTTTTCGTTAGAAATTGCATTCGTCCGAAAATCTGAATTAATTAAGGTCGAATCTGTCATTGAAGGCTTATGGTGTCTGTCGAATGTTCAAAGAAGATTCGACGGAGCAGTGAAACTGTACGATGCTGCAATCATACATTTCCGGTCGAATGTTCCGCCCACAAGCTATAGAAGAATTCTAATGTTGTATGACTAGTAATAATTATATTTTTTCATTACTATTACTAGTCAACCAACATTAGAATTCTTCTATAGCCTATGGGCGGATGCATTTGACCGGAAATGTACGATTGCAGCGTCGTACAGTTTTGCTGCACCGTCGAATCTTCTAACTTTCGATGCTTTGTCGAATCTTCGTCATTCTAGCTATTTTACTGCTCCTCCTCTTTGGTTACAATCAGCCAATAACATTCATCATCAACTTTATTTTTATTTTACTTCCCCCACCCAATTCCAGCAGTGATCTTTTCTCTCTATGTCGAATCTTTTCTCTCTATAATAACAAATCTTTTCTCTCCTATGTCGAATCTTTTCTCTATAATGTCAAATCTTTTCTCTCCTATGTCGAATCTTTTCTCTCCTATGTCGAATCTTTTCTCTCCTATGTCGAATCTTTTCTCTCCTATGTTGAATCTTTCTCTCCTATGTCGAATCTTTTCTCTCTATAATGTCGAATCTTTTCTCTCCTATGTAGAATAATCTTGGACTAATAGAGTTAAGGTTAGGCACATTCGATCACAGGTTCGATAGACACAGATTGTTATTGTCAGCGTCACGTCGAATCTCCTATCTATATCGAACTGTTGTAGCAACGAAAACGAAAATAAAGCATTTGTTTATGTCGGATCTTTCGGTTTTCGGATTCTGTGCTTTCGTTTTCGTTTGTTAAAACGGTAACGAAAATAGCTGAAATTCGGACGAAAATGCATTCGGACGAAAACGAATGCACATGTCTACTGTCACACATCAAAATGACTAGAGGTTCATAGTCAACATAAATGTTTGCACATACAATAGGTTTCCACTGCAGGATTTGCATTCATGTTACCTGGACGCTCATTGAAGGCTTTGCAAAGTTTACATCCATTTCCAGTAAAATACGTTCCTCTGTCCCTTCAACCTCACACAAAGCTGTCATACGAATCACATTGTCTTCACTCACATATTTCTCATACATGGCATATGTCAGGGTGATGGATATGAGTTTTTCTGGGAATAATTAAATTTTTTTAAACAATGGCAATTTTTCACAGATTCCACAGTGCTAGTATGGCATAGCTAGAAATCTACATTTTAGGGATATTTTATTGTATTATTTTAACCCCTTGCCACCCAAGCCAATTCTGGCACTTCTCTCCTACATGTAAAAAATAATATTTTTTTTTTGCTAGAAAATTATTCAGAACCCCCAAACATTATATATTTTATATATATATATATATATATATATATATATATATATATATATATATTTTAACAGGTATGCTAAGGAATAAAAAATGTGAGCTGTTGCAATTTTTTATGTCACACAGTATTTGTGCAGCAATTTTTTAAACGTGATTTTTTTTTGAAAAAAAAAAAACACTTTCATGAATAAAAAAACAAAACAAAACACAACATTTACCCTTTTTTTTCTTTTGTATAATGTGAAAGATGGTGTTAAGCAGAGTAACATGTCCTGCTTTAAAATTGTACACACTCGTGGAATGGCGCCAAACTTCTGTACTTAAACATCTTCATAGGCTACGCTTTAAAAATTATTACAGGTTACCAGTTTAGAGTTACAGAGGAGGTGTAGCGCTAGAATTATAGCTCTCACTCTAACAATCGCAGCAATACCTCATGTGGGCGCGACCTACGTATATGTTTGCTTCTGCCTGCGAGCACAAGGGGACGGGAGGGCACTTAAATTTGTTTTGTTTTGTTTTTACACTTTCCCTTTACGTTTTTATGTATTGATCGCTCTTATTCCTATTACATGGAATGTAAACATCCTTTGTAATAGGAATAGGGCATGACAGGTCCTCTTTACAGAGAGATCTGGGGTCTATAATTTCCCAGATCTCTCCTCTATGCTGGAAAGCCTGAGATCAAAAAAAAAAAATTGATCTCAGACTTTCCAGCAAAAAAAAAAAACGGCAGTGTTTATATCTGGCCTCTGAGGGTCATAGAGATGGCCGGGGACCATCTGGTCCGCGGCTAGGTCTATGGTAAACCGCCACCGCTGGTGGATTCATTTTCTGGCTCCCCGATCGCACCGGCAAGACTGGAGAATCACCGGAGGGCGGCAGGGTGAGACGTCTCAATCGTAAAAGCAATCAAGCGGTTAAACAGTCGCTATGATGTTTTTTTACATTGCAGGGAATCACCTGCTGTGAAAAAAGATATTTGGATGATGCCTGTAGTGGCATATTGACAATATTGACATATTGAAGTGTCAGATATTGACACTTCAAATCCCCAACGTCATATGACGTCAACCTGGGAGAAGTGATTAAAGTGGTAGCAAACTCTCGCTTTCTATTTTTACCTACAGGTAAGCTTATAATAAAGCTTTCCTATGGGGTGAAATAAATATCTCCTAAACGTGCACTGTTTAGGAGATATTCTCGTGACCAGCAGCCGGTGATCTCACCAGTGCATGTGCTCTGAAGGAACAGCGGTGTTCCTTCAGAGCGGTGTGCCGCGGCTGAAACTCCCATGGAAGTAACGTCATTGTGGCTCTGCAGACGGCCGGTCCCATGAACCCTGAAGGAAGACTGGGTGAAGATGAAAGCCCTGTCAGTGGTGACAGGAGAGTTTAAAAGTACATCTCTCATAATAGACTCCCTCCAGAGGTGGTTCTGGCCAGCTCAGTAGCTTGCTGTAAGAAAGGCCTGGATTCTTTCCTAAATGTTCATAATATAACTGGGTACTAACATTTATAGGTAAAGTTTATCCAGGGGGAATATCCGATCGCCTCTCGGGGGATCAGGAAGGAATTTTTCCCCTGCTGTAGCAAATTGGAGCATGCTTTGCTGGGGTTTTTTGTACCTTCCTCTGGATCAACTGTGGGTATAGGATTATGTATATGAGATTGTATAATATAATTTATTTTTATTTTTATGGTTGAACTAGATGGACTTGTGTCTTGTTTCAACCTGACTATGTAACTGTGTATAATGTGCTGGTATGTTATGCATACTAGCACATTATCATATTGCCATGCAAGGGGAAACTTTTTTTTTTTTAAAGAGTTTACTACCGCATATGAAAGGATCAATAGAAAGGCTCAAATATCAGAGGGGGCAGGGCCAAGGTAATAAACATCTGCATTTAATTCAGTTTCAAATTTCTCTGCATCTGCAAACAAAGACCAAACATGTTGACAAAAAATCAGTTAAAATAAAAATGCCAGGACAGTGAGAATACCCCCAAAATTACAACCTTTTTTGGATAGTACACAAGAAAGATCATGACATCACCATCACCTCGTGCAATCAAAGAACACTTTGCATTCATTGAGCAATGCAAAGTGTTCACTAAATGGCACTCTGGCCAATCGAGCAACCTCCTTTGTTCACAAAGCAGTAGGGCAGCCATTCGAACTTGGACCCAGAAGCCAGCAACAATCACAGTAGTAGTGGTGTCTACTACAGTGATTTCCAGCTTTCACAGGGATCCAAGCTGGACCAATATAAACTATGCAAAAATATGCACACCTAAACTTCAGCTTTTAAAAACTTTACTTATACATTTTCCATTTAAAGTGTTACTAAACCCAGGACCCTGCATTCACTATATCTGTTCTCCAACAGTACACCAGAAATGCAATTATTTTAGTAAATCTAAACTGCTAAATACCTTTTCTCATCAACAGTATATAGCAGTCTTGTGACTTCTATCAGTGTCTGGTTAAAGCTCGTAGGAGGAGTTTTTATTCTCCCCTGATTGCCCTATGAGGCTGCAGGACCCCTGACACTCTGTCTGGACAGTGCTGATTGGCCCTGTGCTGAGCACACGCACCCTCCCAAGAAAAAAAATCTCTCTAGCAATACACACCAAACTGAGCATGTGCAGCTTGCCCCCAAGGCTCTGTACTAGAGCTGCACGATTCTGGATAAAATGAGAATCACAATTTTTTTGCTTAGTATAAAGATCACGATTCTCTCATGATTCTGAATTTTTTATTTTTATTTTAAAGATTTACAACCCCCTGAAAATTAGGTTATCAAGCATGGTGGCAATAAAAAAAGGCATAATAATCGTTGCTTCTATCAAATTTAAAGAAATGTAATGAAACATAATGTAATGCGTAAAGCAATAAAAACATTACCATTAAGTTATTTTAAAAGTCTTTTTTTTTAGTACTTGCCGATACCAATTACCAACAACTACCGCATCTTTTTTGTTTACACTTCAGCTTCAGCAATGGTACAAACCATTGAAAAGTTATTTTACAAATGAAATTATATATATATATATATATATATATATATATATATATATATATATATTTTTTAAATATTGTGCTTTTTTCAATGTAAAATATGTAATCCTATGTTAAGGGGGTAAAAATATTAACGAACAAAGCAAACAAAAAAAAAGTTTTAATTATTAATAGTTTATAAAAAATTAAAATAAAAAATTTAATGGAGAAGGAGAATAAGTAGTTAATTAGGTTGATTAGCGTAAATAAAGGGTTAATAAGGTGTTAAACAGAGGAACAATTTAATAAAAAAAACAAAAGTTTATCCCTTTGATCTGTAAATGAATAACAGAAGGATAGATAAGAAAACACAATATTTTTTTTTATCTGTCTCTTTCAGCACTGAGCAATGTTGTTGATAAGCATTGCCGGCTGCTTTCTTTCTGACAGCTGTGAGCTGGGGAACTGCTCTGCACTTTTTACATGAATTGTGGAAATGCTGGATTAAAATCATGTGGGGGGGTCAAATCGAGATCACAAAGTTTTAACGATTAATTGTGCAGCTCTACTCTGTACTATCAGCAAATAGATTGGGGACAGTGGAAGAAGGGAAGGTTAAGAGAAGACAGGCTCAAGCAGCCTTTTTACACAATATACAGTACATACTGATTTTAACGTTGTGGGTTTAGTAACACTTTAAGTCTGTAACTGGGTGCAGCCTAGGTTAGAATTGTTGGAGATACAACAAACTTTCAGCTTAGTTTACTGTATTTGACTGCAGTTTAGAAAAAGGACACAAGATGTCGCTAATGCTCAGTGATATGCTATGCTATGTATTTCTCTATGATGTGTTGTATTTCCTGTATACTGTGATGTACTTGTTGTTTTCTTTTTCCTGTCTGTTATTCTTCTTACAATGTGAAGTGACATCTTTGCTAGTGTGGTTATGTTCCAATAAAGAAGCCAGTTCCTGTTACTACACAATGTCTGATCTGAACTGACTCCGCTGCATCTATCAATCGTACTTTGCAACAAGGATATGGCTTGTTTTAAAGCTGAAATTCAGGTAGGTATAAAAGATACAAATTCATTTATCTATTTATATTCATTAAAGGGGTTGTAAACCCTCAAGGTTTTTCTATGTATTAAGGTGAAAAACCTCCTGTGATGCAGCTGCCCCCCAGAGCCCCCCTTCTACTTACCTGAACCCGATCTTTCCAGCGACAGGGACGAGCACACCAGCTCCAGCCAGTGTCTCGGGCCCTAATTGGATAGATTTATAGCAGCGCAGCCATTGGCTCCCTCTGCTGTCAATCAAATCCAATGATGCAGGGCCGAGTTCTGCTGTCTGTGTGGACGCAACAGCAGGACTCGGGAGCGTGCCTGTACGAGTGCCTCAAGGGAGAACGGCTCTCCAACGGGGCACTCGAGAAGATGCGGAGCGCTGCTGAAGGACCCCAGAAGAGGAGGATTGGGGCCACTCTGTGCAAAACCAACTGCACAGAGGAGGTAAGTATAACATGTTTGTTTAAAAAAATAAAAATAATAATGAACCTTTACATATCGTTTACACTCATTGCTGACCACGAAATGCAGAAAAAGTTGGCACATATAAGGTCATGAGCCGACAGCTCTAGGTCATAGCTTCTGAACAGAAGCCAAAAGGGTGGTGGGCTAAAACAAATACCGTATGTGACCAATCACAGAGATCACATGATAGAGAAGTTGCACTGCCTCCTGGCATTCAAGCCCACTTAAAGGGCCACCAAGTGGCTGCATGAATGGTTTAATAATGCTGTAAATTGATTTATTAAATCTGACTTTATATCAGTCCCTAGCAATCCCCTATAAAGGAGAAAATGTAAGGAACATGATGAAAGGAGAGGGCATTGCAAGCAGAGAGATGATCTCATTAGTCTCCTTCTGCTCCTAGTCCTTTGCTGTTTAATAAGCAGGCTGGAGGTGGAAAGAGGACATCACTGTATCTTTTGCCGTATATAACTGTGACAGAAAGCTTTCAATCCCCTAGTTTTGTTGTGTGGCAGTGATGTGTAAATCTCAGGTAAAACTTAGGGCCTATGCCGCGTACACACGATCAGAATTTCCCAAAAAACATCCAAGGTTTTTCCGGCGGAAATTCTGATCCTGAATTCCGCTCAAGCTTAGCTTGCATACACACGGTCACACAAAAGTTCTCTGAACTTTCGACTGTCAAGAACACGGTGACGTACAACACTATGACGAGCCGAGAAAATTAAGTTCAATGCTTCCAAGCATGCATCAAATTGTTTCCGAGCATGCGCAGGAATTTTGCACGTCGGAATTGCTACAGACGATCGGAATTTCCGATAGGAACTTTTTCCGTCTGAGAAATAGAGAAACTGCTCTCAATCTTTTGTTGGCGGAAATTCCGACAGCAAAAGTCCGATGGAGCATACACACGGTCGCAATTCCTGACCAAAAGCTCACATCGGACATTTCTTGTCGGAATTTCCGATTGTGTGTACAGGGCATTAGTCTTACATGTGGCAGCCCTTGCCGCTTCTCTAAAAAGCATCCAGTGGATGGCTTTTCAAAGGCATTTGACAAGAGGTGAGGAAGGAATATGTTGCCTCCTCACTGCCTGTTTAAACTCTGAAAGTGCTGACCCTCCTCACCGCAACCATATGCACTCGACTGCAGGGCGATTACAACGCAGCCCCATCAACTTCAATGGGTCACATTTGGATAATACGACATGCCGATTAATTCCTTCCACGGCTGTGAATCAAATCATCGAGGCCTTGGCATGTGTAGAGCCCTGAGCGGTTGCTTGCCCTTGTTTGGGTAAAAGGTAAAATCGCAACTCTTTTTATCCCCTGGCTGCACATCTGAACAAGCCCTTATATGTAATTGGTCTGTTTTTTTTAAGATGTGTGTCTGTAGTTTAAAGCGGAGTTCCACCCTAAAGTGGAGCTTCCGCTCATCGTTACCCTCCCCCCTCCGGTGTCACATTTGGCACCTTTCAGGGAGGAGGGGGGTGCAGATACCCGTCTAAGACAGATATGTGCACCCACTTCCGGGAGTCCTCTCTGCGGGTATTCTGTGGGTAGTGCGTCACTTCCCGCAGAACGCCCGTTGTGCTCTGGGAAACACTCCGCTCCCAGAACACAACGGTGACCAGTGAGGACGGCGCTGCGCGACTCGCGCATGCGCAGTAGGAAACCGGGCAGTGAAGCCGGA
This sequence comes from Rana muscosa, assembly GCA_029206835.1. Lineage (NCBI taxonomy): Eukaryota > Metazoa > Chordata > Amphibia > Anura > Ranidae > Rana > Rana muscosa. Next base: position 78,390,946 of record CM055128.1, read on the forward strand.
ACGCTTCACTTCCTGATTCCCTCACCGAGGATGGCGGTGGGGGCAGCAGATAGACAAGCGATTGCTCGTCTTCTGCTGCAGACGTCGCTGGACTCCAGGACAGGTAAGTGTCCATATATTAAAAGTCAGCAGCTGCAGTATTTGTAGCTGCTGGCTTTTAATATTTTTTTAACGGCGGAACTCCGCTTAAACTTCCTTGTACCTGAGAATTAGACATGTGCAGAACGGAAAAAAAATAATGTTTTGTTTCATTTAGTTTTAATATGGTAGTTAGATAAATTTGTTTAGTTCAATTTGTTTAATTCGTTTTCAGAATTCATTTCATTTTTTGGAATTTGATTCAAATTTTCCTAATTCTGAAAATTCTAATCAATTTTAATTGCATTTGAATTTGAATCAAATTCCATTCGAATTCCATTCTAAATCCATTTGAAATCAAATTTAGTTTATTTGAAATTAGAATTTTGGAAAATGGTTGTATTCTTTCTATTCCATTCTATTCTATATATTTTTTTCTATTCTATTCTTTTATTTTTGTTTCTATTCTTTTCTTTTCTATTTTATGTGATTCTTTTCTATTCAATTTGAGTTCAAATTTATTCTATTCGAAATTTTAACTTTGGAAAAAAATGATATTGTTATATTTTTTCTATTCTATTCTATTCTATAGTTTATTCTATTATTTTATTTTCTATTCTATTATTTTCTATTTTATTCAAATTTAAATGTATTCTATTTTAAATTCAAATTTCGGAAGAGGGTTATATTCTTTCTATTTTATTTTATTCTATTCTTTTATTTTCTATTCTAATCTTTTCTATTGTATTTGAAATCTGGTAAAAAAAATGGTAATATTCTATTTTATGTTATGTTTTATTCTATTCTAGCCCTTTATTTTCTATTCTGTTTTACTCTATTCTTTTCTATTTTTTTCTTTTATTTTCTATTCTATCCCTTTATTTTCTATTCTATTTTTTTCTATTCTTTTATTTTCTATTCTGTTCGGTTTTACTCTATTCTATTATTTTCTATTCTCTTCCTTTATTTTCTATTCTATTTTATTCTCTTCGGAAATTCGAATTTGAAAACCATTTTGAATTAGAAAACGATTTGAATTAAAAATTTTGTCCGAAATTTTGTTTCATTATTTCAGATTCGTTTAAATTCATTACTATTGTACACTATACAAACTTATTTCACTGCAAGATCTTGTACCTTACGATGGTTTACTATTTTACTTAAATTTTTGGTTGTTTGTTGTTAAATAATGTTACCCATAACATACTTACTGTAACTAAGAATGTTCACACTCCTTGGATTGCTCTTTATAAAGCTAATAAAAATGTAACGTTAAAAAAAAAAAAAAAAAGAAATTTGTTACTATTGTAATTCGGAAATTCGGATACATCCGAATTTCTGAATAATGAAAAATTTGTCAGAATTTCAATTCGGAACAAAACAAACCGCACGTGTCTTATGAGAACCACTACCATATTGATTATGAACTCTTGCAGCCACATCCATACCATCATTAGGATGAAGAGGAAGAACCTTTGCATCTGCCCAGATTTCATGCTTGTGTTTCCCAGTATACAGAATGCTGGATGCGGTCATGTTCACAATCACTTTCATACTTCCTGATGTCGTGTTTTTTAGGCTTAGTATCATATTTATGTCCTGTCCAAGCATTGGTTTCTGGAACAAAGAAAATGCTCCACGCAGTCCTGTTCCTTGATTTGGTTTATGTTCCTCTTTTCTTCTAAAAAGTTGCAGTTTTTTCTCAAAATCCACAGAAGGACTCTGTAACAACTTGTCAATTGCCTTGTTAAATATCGCCCGTTCCTCAAAGGACCCTGCAAAGAGAATAAGGCTGATTCTTAGCACGACTCTAAAGAAGTTTTATTATTACAACAATTTGTTTTTTGATAACTGAATCAAAGGCACCATATTTAGAATCTAAAAAGAAGAAAGGCCTTGAGAGCGATTTTTCAAGTTTCTGTCAACACACTGAAATGAATGACATTGGAAATTACATTATTCTCTATGGGGCCTGTTCACATCAATGCAGCATGGTGTTGTGTGATTCTTATGCCGCGTACACACGACCGTTTTTCATGACGAGAAAAATGCATTTTTTTAATTTGGTCATTAAAAACAATCGTGTGTGGGCTCCAGAGCATTTTTCACGACGTGAAAAATGGCCATTAAAAATTTGGAACATGCTGTAATTTTTCACGTTGTTTTTCACGTCGTCGTTTTTCTCGTCATGAAAAACGGCCGTGTGTAGGCTTTAACGACGTGAAAAAAATGCGCATGCTCAGAAGCAAGTGATGAGACGGGAGCGCTCGTTCTGGTAAAACTAGTGTTCGTAATGGAGATAACACATTCGTCACGCTGTAACAGACTGAAGAGCACGAGGCTGAAAAGCGTGAATCGTCTCTCACCAAACTTTACTAACACGAGGATCAGCAAAAGCAGCCCAAAGGGTGGCGCCATCCGAATGGAACTTCCCCTTTATAGTGCCGTCGTACATTTCGTACTTCACCGCACTTTGCTCGAGCATTTTTTTTCATGATAGTGTGTAGGCAAGGCAGGCTTGAGAAGAATCACGTCGAGAAAAACTTAGTTTTTTTCAATGACATTAAAAACGGTCGTGTGTACGCGGCATTATGGTGCAGCATACTGCATTTTATGGCTCTATAGACTTGAATGGGAGTGAATGAAGCACATTATTGGCAGAGTTTTGTGCTCAAAGTTGGAACTTCACTTTCCCAATCAACATTTATTATTTTTAATACTTATGCTGCTTGCATTGGAAAATAGATAGAAAAGCATATCATATTTACTTATTTTAAACTTTTTGTTTTTTACATTTCTTCAGGTACTTCCTCATTTCTTGCCTAGGCAAATGATGTCATACATCCCTGGTGTCTTTAGGAGGGGAGGAGGGTTTTTCTTAGCTAAGCACACGCTTCTGCGTGCATGCATGAGCTAAGGGCAGATGGATTACAGGAAGTAAATGCTACATTAATCATTTGCCATTACTCAAGATGGCCATAGTCAGAAATGCTAGGGGGTGTTTTTCAAAGTGATTTCTCAACAAAATAAAGCATGGATGGATGGGGGAGTTTACTTTGAATATTAGAAATGAGTGAAATAGTGTTTTTGATTTGTGGTGCTCAGATGCAGTGAAGATCCACTTTAACAATCAGTCTCACCACTCCTGCAAAGCCAGGACCGAGAGCCATATCTTATATAGGGCACACTATCAATGTTTAGTCCCCTATCTCACAACGGCTCGGTACCTGTTAATCAGATATACAGTGGAACCTTGGTTTATGAGTAACACGGTTAACGAGCATTTTAAATAACAAGCAACTTTTTTTTTTAGATTCTGACTCGGTTTGCAAGTGTTGTCTCACAAAACAAGTAGAATTCGAGCTAATGGGGTGTTTGGAAATACTCAGAATCACTCCGAAATACTCGTAAATACTCCATTCCCGAGTGCTTCCGAACCTTTCCGAGGGTTTCCGAGAGCAGCTGAGCTTTCCCTTAGTCTTTCCAAGGCTCTCCGGTGCCCCCCCCACCTCTGGCCACATGCGGTATTGCATGCCATAGAAGTTAATGCGGAACGAATTATCTTCGTTTCCATTGACTTCTATGGGGAAACTCGCTTTGATATGCGAGTGCTTTGGATTACAAGCATTCTCCTGGAATGGATTATGCTCGTAATCCAAGGTTCCACTGTTTGTTCGTTTTACCCTTTAAGTTGTTGTTTTTATCTTTCTTATTCAAGGGTATGTATATGACTAGGGATGAGCCGAACACCCCCCCGGTTCGGTTCGCATCCAGAACATGCGAACGGACCGATAGTTTGCGCGAACTTTCGAACCTTGTTAAAGTCTATGTGACTCGAACGTCAAAAATCAAAAGTGCGAATTTTAAAGGCTTATATGCAAGTTATTGTCTTAAAAAGGGTTTGGGGACCCGGGTCCTGCCCCAGGGGACATGTATCAATGCAAAAAACAGTTTTAAAAATGGCCTTTTTTTCAGGAGCAGTAATTTTAATGATGCTTAAAGTGAAAAAAAAAAAGTGAAATATTCCTTTAAATATCATGCATGGGGGGTGTCTAAAGTATGCCTGTAAAGTGGCACGTGTTTCCTGTGTTTAGAACTGTCCCTGCACAAAATGACATTTCTAAAGAAATAAAAGTCATTTAAAACCGCTTGCGGCTTTAATGTAATATCTGGTCCCGGCAATATGGATGAAAATCATTGAGAAAAACGGCATGGGTACCCCCCCAATGCCATTACCAGCCCCTTTGGGTCTTGTATGGATATTAAGGGGAACCCCGCACCCAAATTAAAAAAAGGAAAGGCGTGTGGCCCCCAGGCCCTATATACTCTGAACAGCAGTATACAGGCGGTGCAAACAAGACAGGGACTGTAGGTTTGTTCTTAAGTAGAATCTGTTTGTAATTTTGAACTGGTACATTTTTAAAGTGTAGCTCCAGCCAAAAAATAAATTTTTAAGCTTTTTGGAAAACATAGGGAAGGGTTATCACCCCTGTAACATTTGTTTTGCTATCTGTGCACCTGTTCAGAAGATTTCACCACACTTTCTGTCCCAATGACAATTGTATTTTGAAAATTTGGGGTTTTTAGGGAAACAAGGATTGGTGATAAAGCATCTGTGGAGAGGAGACACCTTTTACCCATATTAACTCTTACAGGAGAGAATTTCCCTTCCTAGGGGTAGATTTCCTCTCACTTCCTGCTGTCTCCCTCCGTTTGTAAGTAGGAGTCGTTTGAAAGTCAGATGTTTGAAAGTAGGGGCCTGCCCTATGTACTCTGCAGAAATTTGGGCCTTAGGTGTTGGTGTTGCCATAACACTGTAAGCCCTCACAGTTACTCTTGGTGGGGGCTGGAACGCTCTGCTGTGAACTATTATATCAAGAATTGTAATTTCATGCCATTGTTGAACAGTGGTAGAAAAATTGGGCCTTTGGTGGTGGTGGTGGTGGTGCTAGTGCCACAACACTGTAAGTCCTCACAGTTACACTTGGTGGGCGCTGGAACGGGCCCTGCTTTGAAATATTATATCAAGAATTGTAATTACATGCACCTGTTGAACAGGGGCAGAAAAATTGGGCCTTTGGTGGTGGTGGTGGTGGTGTTGCCACAACACTGTAAGCCCTCACAGTTACTCTTGGTGGGCGCAGGAATGGGCCCTGCTGTGAAATATTAGATCAAGAATTGTAATTACATGCCCCTGTTGAACAGGGGCAGAAAAATTGGGCCTTAGGCACTGGTGCCACAACACTGCAACCCCTCACAGATACTCTAGTTGGAGCGCAGGAATGAGCCCTGCTGCAAAGTATTACAGCAAAAATTGTAATTACACGCCCCTGTTAAACAGTGGCAGAAAAATTGGGCCTTAGGCACTGGTGGCCAGAACCAAAAATGTTCTTACAAGCTATCAACATAAACAGGAGGAAGAGGATAGTCACTCAGCATAACAGGATAGTCACTCAGCATAGGCAGTCTTGAAGGGATCTCACATTCAAAAAAAAATTATTCGGTTACATTAGCATCAGGTGCTTGGTAGCTGGTAATCCAAGACTGATTCATTTTTTATGAAGGTCAGATGATCAACCGAGTCGGTGGACAGGCGCACCCTGTGATCGGTTATAAAGCCTCCAGCAGCACTGAATGTGCGTTCCGAAAGAACGCTGGATGCAGGACAGGCCAGTAGCTCAATTGCATACTGTGCAAGCTCTGGCCAGTGATCCATCCTCAAGACCCAGTAACCCAGAGGATTTTCGGTGGGAAAGGTGTCCAAGTCTGATCTTGCCCCTAGGTATTCCTGCACCATGTGAATCAGACGCTGGCGATGGTTGCTGGAACCAATCATACCTTGGGGCTGCGGACTAAAAAATTGTCTTAACGCATCGGTCAGATGGCCACCTTCTCCACCGCTCCTTCTGTGACTGACCAAAGTCTCAGCAACACGTTGTCCAGGACCAGGAATTTGTAACCTCCCAGGCTCTGGAAGCTCGCTGCACAAACCTTTCTGCAAGGCCTCCCGAAGATATTTCATCCTCTGCTCCCTCTGCGATGGCTGGATAAAGTCTGCAACCTTACCCTTGTAACGTGGATCAAGGAGGGTTGCCAACCAGTAATGATCCCTCTCCTTGATACCACGAATATGAGGATCCTTTTGCAGGCTTTGCAGGATCAGGGAGGCCATGCAGCGTAGGTTTGCTGAGGCATTCGGTCCGAAGTCCTCTGGGTCACTAAGGACGACATGATCCGCAGCCACCTCCTCCCAGCCACGTACAAGTCCATTGGTTTCTTGGGACTGTAAATGATCCCTTGAAGACTGCTGCTGATGCTGAGTGCTAGGCTCCACCTCCATGCTGACACAAGCCTCCTCAACCTCTTCCTGTGTGATCGGCGGCCTTGAGAAGTAAGGAAGTCCTCCTCTTCCTCCCTGTGTTCTGCCTCAAGTGCCCTGTCCATTATTCCATGCAGCGTTTGCTCCAACAGGTGGACAAGAGGGACAGTGTCACTGATGCATGCACTGTCACTGCTCACCATCCTCGTGGCCTCCTCAAATAGTGACAGGACAGTGCATGCATCCCTGATCATGATCCACTGGCGTGGCAAAAAAAAAACAAGCTCCCCTGACCCTGTCCTGGTGCCATAGTCACAAAGGTACTCATTGATGGCCCTCTGCTGCGTGTGCAGCCGCTGCAGCATGGCCAACGTTGAGTTCCACCTGGTGGGCATGTCACAGATTAGGCGGTTCTTGGGCAGGTTGTATTCCTTTTGGAGGTCAGCCAGCCAAGCGCTGGCATTATATGACCGGCGGAAATGCACTTTCCTGGCCTGCCTCAGGACATCCTGTAAGCCCGGGTACCTGCCCATGACCTGCTGCACCACCAAGTTAAGGATGTGAGCCAAACAGGGCACATGGGTCAGCTGTCCCTGTCGGAGGGTGGATAGGAGATTGGTGCCATTGTCGCAAACCATTCCTGGCTGAAGCTGACGTGGCGTCAACCACCTCTGAGCCTGCCCCTGCAGAGCTGACATAATCTCTGCCCCAGTGTGGCTCCTGTCCCCCAAGTACACCAGCTCAAGCACCGCATGGCATCTTTTTGCCTGCGTACTTGCGTAGCCCCTTGAATGCCTACAGAGAACCGCTGCTTCCGAGGACAAATCAGCACAGGAAGAGGCCATGGAGGAAGAAGAAGAGGAGGGGGTGGAGGAGAGAGGTGTGTCAGAATCACCACTAGTAGCATTTTGGAGGCGTGGTGGCGTAACAACCTCCAACACTACTGCACCCTGTCCTGCATCCTTCCCAGCTGCCAGCAGAGTCACCCAGTGTGCCGGAAAAGATAGGTACCATCCCTGTCCATGCCTGCTGGACCATGAGTCAGCGGTAATATGCACCTTACCGCTGACCGCCTTGTCTAGCGAGGCCAAGACATTGCCTTCCACATGCCGGTAGAGAGCCGGAATCGCCTTCTGTGAAAAAAAGTGGCGTTTGGGAACCTGCCACTGAGGAACCGCACATTCCACAAACTCACGGAAAGGGGCAGAGTCTACCAACTGAACAGGCAGCAGTTGAAGTGCTAGCAATTTAGCCAATCTAGCATTCAACCGCTGGGCATGTGGATGGCTGGGAGCAAACTTCTTTTCGGCGGTGCAGCAGCTGGGGCAGGGAAATTTGCCTGGTACAATCGGACGTTGGTGTTAGTGATGAGCCGAACACCCCCGGGTTCGGTTCGCACCAGAACCCGCGAACGGACCGAAAGTTCGCACGAACATTAGAACCCTATTAAATACAATGGATGCGAACGTTCGGATTCTAAAGTGCTAATTATAACGACTATTATCCATGTTATTGTCCTAAACAGAGTTTGGGAACCCGGGTTCTGCACCAGGGGACATGTATCAATGCAAAAAGAAGTTTTAAAAACGGACGTTTTCCGGGAGCAGTAATTTTAATGATGCATAAAGTGAAAAAAAAAAGTCAAATATTCCTTTAAATATTGTACCTGGGGGGTGTCTAAAGTATGCCTGTGAAGTGCCACGTGTTTCCCGTGTTTAGAACTGTCCCTGCACAAAATTACATTTCTAAAGGAAAAAAAAGCCATTTAAAACTGCTTGCGGCTTTAATGTAATGTCTGGTCCCGGTAATATGGATGAAAATCTTTAAGAAAAATGGCATAGCTACCCCATCACCCCCCCCCCCCCCCCCTACCCCAGCCCATTACCAGCCCCTTTGGGTCTTGTATGGATATTAAGGTGAACCCCGCACACAAAATAAAAAAGGCCCTATATACTCTGAACAGCCGTATACAGGCGGTGCATACAAGACAGGGACTGTAGGTTTGTTCTTATGTTGAATCTGTTTGTAATTTTGAACAGCTACATTGTTTAAGTGTAGCTCCAGCCCAAATACCTATTTTTAAGCTTTTTGGAAAACATAGGGAAGGGTTATCACCCCTGTAACATTTGTTTTGCTGTATGTGCCCCTGTTCAGAACATTTCACCTCACTTTGCGTCCCAATGACAACTGATTTTGAAATGTGGTGTTTTTATTGAAACAAGGATTGGTGATAAAGCATCAGTAGAGAGGAGACACCTTTCTCCCATATTAATTCTTACAGGAGAGAATTTTCCTTCCAAGGGGTAGATTTCCTCTCACTTCCTGTTGTCTTCTTCCGTTTGCAAGTAGTAGTCGTTTGTAAGTTGGATGTTTGAAAGTAGGGACCTGCCGTATATACTCTGCAGAAATTGGCCCCTTAGGTGTTGGTGTTGGCACAACACTGTAAGCACTCACAGTTACTCTTGGTGGGTGCTGGAACGCCCTGCTGTCAACTATTATATCAGGAATTGTAATAACATATAATTGTTGAACAGTGGTAGTAAAAATTGGGCCTTTGATGGTGGTGCTGGTGCCACAACACTGTAAGGCCTGACAGTTACTCTTGGTGGGCGCAGCAATGGGCCCTGCTGTGAATTATTAGATCAATAATTATAATTGCATGCCCCTGTTGAACAGGGGCTGAAAAATTGGGCCTTTGGTGGTGGTGGTGGTGGTGGTGGTGTTGACACAACACTGTAAGGCCTGACAGTTACTCTTGGTGGGCGCAGCAATGGGCCCTGCTGTGAATTATTAGATCAATAATTATAATTGCATGCCCCTGTTGAACAGGGGCTGAAAAATTGGGCCTTTGGTGGTGGTGGTGGTGTTGACACAACACTGTAAGGCCTGACAGTTACTCTTGGTGGGCGCAGCAATGGGCCCTGCTGTGAATTATTAGATCAATGATTATAATTGCATGCCCCTGTTGAACAGGGGCTGAAAAATTGGGCCTTAGGCACTGGTGGCACATCACTGCAACCCCTCACAGATACTGTACTTGGAGCACAGCAATGAGGCCTGTTGCAAAGTATTGCATCAAAAATTGTAATTACACGCCCCTGTTAAACAGGGGCTGAAAAATTGGGCCTTAGCCACTGGTGGCGGCACCCATAAACCAAAATGATCTTCCAAGCTATCATCATTAATCGGATCATTGAGGAGGAGGAGGAGGATAGCTAGTCAACATAACAGCACAGGAACTCAGCATCAGCATCAGTCTTGAAGGGATGTGACATTTTAAAATCAATTAGTCTGTTATATCAGCATCAGGTGTGTGGTAGCTGGTGGTGATCCAAGACTGGTTCATCTTGATGAAAGTCAGTCGATCAACCGAGTCGGTGGACAGGCGCACCCTGTGATCCGTGACAAATCCTCCAGCAGCACTGAATGTGCGTTCTGAAAGAACGCTGGATGCAGGACAGGCCAGTAGCTCAATTGCATACTGTGCAAGCTCTGGCCAGTGATCCATCCTCAAGACCCAGTAAGCCAGAGGATTTTCGGTGGGGAAGGTGTCCAAGTCTGACCTTGCCCCTAGGTATTCCTGCACCATGTATATCAGACGCTGGCGATGGTTGCTGGAAACAATCATACTTTGGGGCTGCGGACTAAAGAATTGTCTGAACGCATCGGTCAGACGGCCACCTTCCCCACCGCTCCTTCTTTGACTGCCCGAAGCCTCAGCAACTCGTTGTCCAGGACCAGGAGTTTGTAACCTCCCAGTCTCTGTGAACGCGTTGCACAGACCTTTCTGCAAGGCCTCCCGGAGTTGTCTCATCCTCTGCTCCCTCTGCGACGGTAACATAAAGTCCGCAACCTTACCCTTGTACCGTGGATCAAGGAGAGTGGCCAGCCAGTAATGGTCCCTCTCCTTGATCCGAAGAATACGAGGATCCTTCCGCAGACTTTGCAGGATCAGGGAGGCCATGCAGCGTAGGTTAGCTGAGGCATTCAGTCCGGAGTCCTCTGGGTCACTAAGGACGACATGATCCGCAGCCACCTCCTCCCAGCCACGTACAAGTCCACTGGTTTCTTGGGACTGTAAATCATCCCTAAAAGACTGCTGCTGATGATGCTGAGTGCCAGCCTCCACCTCCATGCTGACACAATCCTCCTCCTCCTCCTCCTCCTCCTCTTCCTGTGCGATGGGTGGGACAGAAGGAACACTGTCAGGGTAAAGGGGGCCTTGAGAGGCAAGGAAGTCCTCCTCTTCCTGCCTCTGTTCTGCCTCAAGTGCCCTGTCCATTATTCCACGCAGCGTGTGCTCCAACAGGTGGACAAGAGGTACAGTGTCACTGATGCATGCACTGTCACTGCTCACCATCCTCGTGGCCTCCTCAAATGGTGCCAGGACAGTGCATGCATCCCTGATCATGCCCCACTGGCGTGGTGAAAAAAACCCGAGCTCCCCTGACCCTGTCCTGGTGCCGTAGTCGCACAGGTACTCATTGATGGCCCTCTGCTGCGTGTGCAGCCGCTGCAGCATGGCCAACGTTGAGTTCCACCTGGTGGGCATGTCACATATAAGGCGGTTCTTGGGCAGGGTCAACTCCTTTTGCAGCTCAGCCAGGCAAGCACTGGCATTATAAGATCTGCGGAAATGAACACAGACTTTCCTGGCCTGCCTCAGGACATCCTGTAAGCCCGGGTACCTGCTCAAGAACCGCTGCACCACCAGGTTAAGGACGTGAGCCATACAGGGCACATGGGTCAGTTGTCCCTGTCGGAGGGCGGAGAGGAGGTTGGTGCCATTGTCGCAAACCACCATTCCTGGCTTAAGCTGGCGTGGCGTCAACCACCTCTCGGCCTGCCCCTGCAGAGCAGACAGGACCTCTGCCCCAGTGTGGCTCCTGTCCCCCAAACACACCAGCGCAAGCACGGCATGGCATCTTTTTGCCTGCGTACTTGCGTAGCCCCTTGAACGCCTACGGAGCACCGCTGGTTCCGAGGACAAACCACAGGAAGAGGCCATGGAGGAAGAAGAAGAGGAGGGGGTGGAGGAGAGAGGTGTGTCACAACCAGTAGTAGCATTTTGGAGGCGTGGCGGTGGAACAACCTCCAACACTACTGCACCTTGTCCTGCATCCTTCCCAGCTGCCAAAAGAGTGACCCAATGGGCCGTGAAAGAAAGGTAACGTCCCTGTCCATGCCTGCTGGACCATGAGTCAGCGGTAATATGCACCTTACCGCTGACCGCCCTGTCCAGCGAGGCCAAGACATTGCCTTCCACATGCCTGTAGAGAGCCGGAATCGCCTTCCGTGAGAAAAAGTGGCGTTTGGGAACCTGCCACTGAGGAACCGCACATTGCACAAACTCACGGAAGGGGGCCGAGTCTACCAACTGAAAAGGCAGCAGTTGAAGCGCTAGCAATTTAGCCAAGCTAGCATTCAACCGCTGGGCATGTGGATGGCTGGGAGTGAACTTCTTTTGACGGTCCAGCAGCTGGGGCAGGGAAATTTGCCTGCTAGAATCGGACGTCGGTGTACTGCTAGCAGAGTGCCCGCAAGTACTTGGCTGTGACACACCTAATTCTACACCTTCATTCCTCTCAGAGCAGGTTTCAGAGAGGACTGAAGGTATAGTGGGGTTGGAGATCCCAGCTGATGCGGTGCAAGAAGAGGTCAGCTTTGTTCTTTGGTGTGGGTCTTTAAGGTAGGCTTGCCAACGAGCTGCATGGCAGGTCAACATATGTCTGATCAAGCATGTGGTGCCCAAGCGGCTGATGTTTTGGCCACGCGATATACGCTTGAGACATATGTTGCAAACAGCAGCTGTGCGATCTGATGCACTCGCCTCAAAAAAGGCCCACACCAAAGAACTTTTTGAATGACGGGCAGAGGCAGCGCCCTGCACAGGCGGAGCTCTGCGGTGTCATTCCGTCGGTGTGCTGCCCATACGCTGGCCACCCAAGGGCATCCTGCCTCGTTGGAGATGTGCCTCCTCCTCATCCTCCTCCTCTCTCCTATTAGGCACCCACGTGGAGTCAGTGACCTCATCATCCCCTCCCTCCTCATCACTGGAGCCAATCTGGCAGTATGCTGCAGCTGCTGGAGCATGACTGCCAGATTGGTGTCCTTCTTGAGCATCCCCTCTCTCTGCTCTCACGCTACTGCCTTCCTCTATCTGGGTATCATCATCAGATCCTTCGAAACGCTGGGCATCCTCCTGGAGCATGTACCCAACACTGTGCTCAAACAGTTCGGGGGACTCCTCAGGAGGAGGACATGGTGGGTCTAGGGAAGGATTGACTAATGAAGATAATGATACCAGAGAAGAGGACGCTTTGGCAGCTGCTTTGCCAGTACCCTGAGCCTGGGTGAGAGAGGATGAGGAGGATGAGGTGGGCTTGGTCATCCACTCTACCAAGTCTTCGGCATGATGTGGCTCAACATGTCCAGCTGCCGAAAAGAAGGACAAGCGTGTCCCATGGCCATGTGCTGATGACAATGCACCGCGTCCACGACCAGCACTTTTGCCCCCAGACACAGAGCCTGCTTGCCCTCTTTTTTTGCCTCCTGACTGTCTGCCTCTCCTTGTTTGCCTTCCAGACATTTTAATGGATGGCCTGCAGGGAGATGGGAAAAACAGCAATAAGGGCTACCTTCAGGTGTATACTGTGCAGAAGGCTTAGCAACAATGACAATGACACTGTCCCCTGCCTATCCTTCTCTGTCCCTAAACACAAGGATTTGCAATATGCTTCAGCAAGATTGGTTTAGCACAGAATAGCACACTGTCAGTTTCACTCACTGTCCTACTCTGTCCCTACAAACAAGATTTAGCACAGAATAGCACACTGATAGTTTCCACGAGTGTCCTTCTCTGTCCCTAAACTTAAGGATTTCAAATATGGTTCAGCAAGATTGGTTTAGAACAGAATAGCACACTGTCAGTTTCACTCACTGTCCTACTCTGTCCCTACAAACAAGATTTAGCACAGAATAGCACACTGACACTTTCCCTCACTGTACCTCTCTGTCCCTAAACTCAAGGATTTCAAATATGGTTCAGCAAGATTGGTTTAGAACAGAATAGCACACTGTCAGTTTCACTCACTGTCCTACTCTGTCCCTACAAACAAGATTTAGCACAGAATAGCACACTGATAGTTTCCACGAGTGTCCTTCTCTGTCCCTAAACTCAAGGATTTCAAATATGGTTCAGCAAGATTGGTTTAGAACAGAATAGCACGCTGTCAGTTTCACTCACTGTCCTACTCTGTCCCTACAAACAAGATTTAGCACAGAATAGCACACTGACACTTTCCCTCACTGTACCTCTCAGTCCCTAAACTCAAGGATTTCAAATATGGTTCAGCAAGATTGGTTTAGAACAGAATAGCACACTGTCAGTTTCACTCACTGTCCTACTCTGTCCCTACAAACAAGATTTAGCACAGAATAGCACACTGACACTTTCCCTCACTGTACCTCTCTGTCCCTAAACTCAAGGATTTCAAATATGGTTCAGCAAGATTGGTTTAGAACAGAATAGCACACTGACACTTTCCCTCACTGTACCTCTCTGTCCCTACAAACAAGGTTTAGCACAGAATAACACACTGACACTCTCCCTACCTATCCTTATTTGTCCCTAAACACAAGGAATCCAGGATTAGTAAAGGAAAAAAAATGACACTGTCCCTGCCTATGCTTCTCTTTCCCTGCTCCGGAACACACTACACAAGGCCGCCGCGCTGGCAGTCTTTTATAGTGTGGGGCGTGTACTAAACCCCCTCAAGAATAATTTGCCACAGGCATCCTGCCTGTGGCCAATCATTGCTCTCCTTGCTGCCGGCACTGTGATTGGCCAAGCATGCGGGGTCACAGTGCATGCTTGGCCAATCACAGCGCCTGGATGACACTGCGATGGCGTAGTGCATTGTGGGCCGTTCGCGTCACTCGAATTTGGATCTTCGTCGAACGATCGAACAGCCGATGTTCGAGTCGAACGTATGTTCGACTCGAACACGAAGCTCATCCCTAGTTGGTGTACCGATAGCAGATTGTCCGCAAGTACTTGGCAGTGACACACCTAATTCTACACCTTCATTCCTCTCAGTGCAGGTTTCTGAGAGGACTGAAGGTATAGTGGGGTTGGAGATCCCAGCTGATGAGGAGCAAGGAGAGGTCTGCTTTGTTCTTTGGTGTGGGTCTTTTATGCCAATGGACTGCATGGCAGGTTGACATATGTCTGGTCAAGCATGTGGTGCCCAAGCGGCTGATGTTTTTGCCACGCGAGATACGCTTCAGACATATTTTGCAAATAGCAACGGTGCGATCTGATGCACACGTCTCAAAAAAGGCCCACACCAAAGAACTTTTGGAATAACGCGCAGAGACAGCAGCGCCCTGCACATGCGGAGCTCTGCGGTGTGATGCAGTTGGTGTACTGCCCTTAAGCTGGCCCCTGGAGGGTATCCTGCCTCGTTGGAGATGTGCCTCCTCCTCCTCATCCTCTCTCCTATCAGGCACCCATGTAGAGTCAGTGACCTCATCATCCCTTCCCTCCTCGTCACTGGAGCAAGCCTGGCAGTATGCTGCGGCTGGGGAACATGACTGCCAGTTTGCTGTCCTTCTTGGGCACCCCCTCTCTCTGGGCTCACATAACTGCCTTCCTCAAGCTGGGTACTATCATTGGAGCACTCAAAACTATGCGCATCCTCCAGCAGCATGTACCCAACACTGTGGTCAAACAGTTTGGGGGGCTCCTCAGGACATGGTGGGGCTAGGGAAGGAGTGACTGATGCCATTGAGCCAATGGAAGAGGCCGCTTTGGCAGACAAAGTACCCTGAGGCTGGGTGAGAGAGGATGAGGAGGATGAGGATGGCTTGGTCATCCACTCTACCAACTCTTCGGCATGTTGCAGCTCAACACGGCCAGCTGCCCAAAAAAAAGGACAAACGTGCTCCAAGGCCACATGCTGATTAGGATGCACCGTGTCCACGATCAGCACTGTTGCCTCTAGACACAGAGCCTGCTTGCCCTCTTTTATTGGCCTGTGTGTGTCTGCCTCTCCTTGTTGGCCTTCCAGACATACGTTATTTGATGTATTGGAATAGGTACACAAGGAATTGTCTGCAGTCAGTTTTAGCTGCACACTGTGCCCAGTATACAGTACACTGACTTAATAAACTGCAGGTTAGCTCAATGAACTGCCTGTATTATTAGGAATAGAACAGGAATAGTCTGCAGTCAGCTTTACCTGCACACTGAGCCCAGTATACAGTACACTGACTTAATAAACCGCAGCTTAGCTAAATCAACTGCCTGCCTATATTATTAGGAAGAGAACAGGGATGGTCAGCTTTACCTGCACACTGAGCCCAGTATACAGTACACTGACTTTATATACTGCAGCGAGAATAACAGGAACACTCTGAAGTGAGATCTAGCTAAACTGAATACAGTGTATATATATATATATATATATATATATATATATACACACACACAACTCCTGGAATGCATATATATACTAAATACACTGACTGCAGCTACCTGAATCGCCTAAATAAACAAAAACTAAAACTCGCGCTTATGGAGACATACAAAAATAAATGACAAGTGAAAAGAAATTATTATATGCGCAGCTGCTACAGCATAAGGCACTAACACCTTGAGAGATAAAAAATTATAAAATGCAGCGCTAGCGAATATAAATGTGCTCAATACAAACGTATGTGTGAATGTCAACCATCTAAACCTTTCGGGATGATGGTACACACTATTAGTGAAAAGATTATGCACCAATGATTGGTGTCACCAGAAATGCAGTGGGTGTAATACTAAATGTTACCACTAAAAAGTGATCAACTAAGTAAAACCAGAAAATATACTGTGCAAAACATTAAATGAACTGAACAACCAGGCAAATAGCTCTAGGAGTAATTCACAGTACTACAGATGGTTTTCAACATCAAATAAATAATGTCCCATTTGCAACAGTGGTTGCTATTGAGCCAACTGTTGAATTTCACCGAACATTATTGGTCCTAGAAGTTGGATGTTGGGTGACTTTTATTTTATTTTAAAGCATTTTTTTTTTTTTTTTTTTCCCCTTCCTTCTATATTACAACCACTGTTGCAAATGGGACATTATTTATTTGATGTTGAAAACCATCTGTAGTACTGTGAATTACTCCTAGAGCTATTTGCCTGGTTGTTCAGTTCATTTAATGTTTTGCACAGTATATTTTCTGGTTTTACTTAGTTGATCACTTTTTAGTGGTAACATTTAGTATTACACCCACTGCATTTCTGGTGACACCAATCATTGGTGCATAATCTTTTCACTAATAGTGTGTACCATCATCCCAAAAGGTTTAGATGGTTGACATTCACACATACGTTTGTATTGAGCACATTTATATTCGCTAGCGCTGCATTTTATAATTTTTTACCTGAATCGCCTGCCTGCTCTATCTAACTGAAATGAAATGACACTCTGACTCTCTATCTCTCTCACACGCCGCAACACACTACACAAGGCCGACATGCAGGCGGCCTTATATAGTGTGGGGCGTGTACCTACTCCCCTGAGCAATGATTGGCCAAAAGCACCCTTCCTTTGGCCAATTATGGCTCTCTGTGCTGACTGCGCTGTGATTGGCCAAAGCATGCGGGTCATAGTGCATGCTTGGCCAATCATCAGCCAGAAATGCACTGCGATGCCGCAGTGAATTATGGGCCGTGACGCGCCACTCGAATTTGGCACAAACGGCCCATAATGTTCGGAATTCGGCGAACGGCCAAACAGCCAATGTTTGAGTCGAACATGAGTTTGACTCGAACACGAAGCTCATCCCTATATATGACCAATACAACTATTTTTCTTCTTGGTTTGGAGGTTCCTACCACAGTTCAGGTTGAAAAATAGGTTATAATTGTTGTAGAGTCTATTGACCATAGTTAACAGATTTCTCATAATACTGTATTGGAATCTTGCCTATTATCTCGCTGATGTACACTGACTTTTTGACAGGTTGATATTATTGTCTATTACTGGATATCATTGGTCAACTTATGTAATGCCATACCACATTGTACAAACCACATACATACCTTAAATAAAGAATAAAAACAAAACAAAAAAAAACAACCAGTCTCCTGCTACAAAAAAAAAAATGCATGAAGCATGAAATATATGGACATTACATTCCTTACATTTCTAAACAAGAACTAAAAGTGCTTCAAAGCAAAACAATCTTGACCACTCTTGCTGCATGCAGTTTGAAGAAATTAATTATTATTTTTTTCTGATGTTTATTATATTCTATTATTTTATTTTCTATTCTTTTCTATTTTATTATTTTCTATTCCATTTGAATTCAAATTTATTCGATTTGAAATTGGAATTACAGAAGATGGTTATATTCTATTTTATTCTATTCTATTTTTTATCTTCTATTCTATTTCATTTTATTCTGTGCTTTTCATTTCTATTCTATTTTGCTCTGTTTTACGCTATTCTTTTATTTTCTAGTCTATCCTTTTTTTTTTTCTATTACTATTTTTGTCTATGCTTTTATTTTGTATTCTGTTTTACTCTATTATATTCTATTATTTTACTTTATATTCTGATCAATTATATTCTTTTCTATTCTATTACTTTATTTTCTATTCTATTTTATTCTCTTTGGAAATTTGAATTCAATTTGAAAAATATTCAAATTTGATTAGAAAACTATTCGAATTCGATTTAAAAACGATTCAAATTTAAATTTCATCCAAAATTTTGATTCGTTATTTTGGATTCATTTGAATTTGTTACCGTTTTAATTCGAAAATTGGGGATACATCGGAATTCCCGAAAAATTAAAATTTGTCCGAATTTCAATTCGGAAGAAAACGAACAATGTCTAGAAATGAATTCTTAAAGCAGATGTCCATTCCCCTCCCCTTGACTGTAAAAATACATAGTGCATGCTGTTCCCAAATCATCTGTAAGTTATCCAATAATAATTCTGGAAGTCACAATTAATTGGATCTTACTTCCTAGTCTCTTGAGGCATTGATAAGACAGCCCTAACCTTGCAGCTGCCTCCTGGAAAGGCTACATCACCAATAACTTCCAAAGAGGTCTTGTCATTATTATGTGAGATCTCAGGAGAAAAAATTAACGTTCTGTTTTCTGGGATCTAGGGAGGATGATGCTAACGTCATCTGTAGGCTTGCCCAGAGAACTAGGAAAAAGTAGCCGGCTTTCTGGCATAGGGTGACGTTTGTTAAACGGGGGGTTGGGTTCCGCTTTAAAGATTCTCAAAGATCATAACAAAGACTTTATAGAAGAAGTTCGGGGTATGTAAACAAATCTACATACTCATCTCTACGCTGCAGCATCAGTGTGATGCTACTGCAGTCCCACATAGGCTCTAAGACCGAGAACCGAGCAATCACATGATCCCTGATCACTCAGTTCACGGTCATCTTGGATCGGAGAGCAGTGACTGTCAGTGCCCGGTAAGCTGCCACTGCTTTTTGTGTTTGGATATGATTTAATCTGCAACATAAGGTCTGGAATCTGTCAGACTTCTCCTACCTTCTGGGTACTTGTACATGTGTGTGACATCCACACGGTCTTCACTCCCCACAGCCTTTGTGCTGATATATTTTCCAATGTATTTGGTGTCATTAGAGACTCTCTTTTTAGTGCCATCACTAAATGTTATCCATTGTGTTAGGTCAGCATTAACTGAAGCAAACATAAAGCCAACGTCATACTTGAGGTCAACATCTCCTTCCCGAACGGCGACCAGTGGTGCAGGCCCGCAGCGATATAATCCTACAATAAGATAGCATTACAAATACAGAAACATTTGCAACATCATTTGAAAGCTCTATACTTAACCCACATCATAAATAAATATCAATAAAAAAATATAAAATATATATATATATATATATATATATATATATATATATATATATATCTCAATAAATGCTATATTACAGTAAATATTTTTCATACTCACTCACGATGAGATTAGTTTTCTGTATTTTGTAAAACTCCTGGTTGATCCTGCTGCTCTCTATTTCCACCTTCTGTTCTAATCCCCAATTCAGCTAGAGATTTTGCAGCTGTGGTGACAACTCTGCACATGCTCAGTTCTCAGTGAGGCTCTATGTTGAGCATTTCCTCCCCATCACATCTGCGCAGCCCATGTGACTGTAGAGTCACACATGTGGGCATATACACAGTGGTAAATGACAGTCCACTCCCTTCCTCCTCCTCCATGCCCACCAACCTGCTAAACACAATGGGGATGGGATATTACATGTAGATTAATGGAGGCTTTGCCTCCCTCTTATTCTAAGACATATGCTAGAGGGGTGTGACACAGCCTGTGACTGGCAGAAATCTGCCCACACCATGTTATTACCAAAAAATAAAAAAAAGGTTTAATTTCAAATATATATTTGTATGACAATTTAAAACAGTTTATTGATATTAATTATTTTTACTCTGTATTCAAAAGGCTGTTATTTCCCAGCTGGGAAGGATCTGGGTCATGTGACCAGGAAATTGATCAGGATATTGATCAGGAAAAAGGTACTTTTTTAAAATTAAAATAATTACAGTTAAATTAGCCATATACAGAAAGAGAAGGGACAATTTAAATTAAACATTGTGTGTTTAGTATCACTTTAAAAGGTCTTCCACAGAAGTGCCAAATATATTAAAGCTTTTCCTAAAGTGAATCTGCGTTTTGCCAGCACAGGGCAAAGTGACAAGTTTAATTCAATTGCCTCCTTCCAAGCAACAGATTCATAAAACGGTTGTAAAAGATATATATATTTTTTTAGTAAAATAATAAACGCTGCTGCGTACACATAAGTATATAGGGAGGTGAGAGGGGGGGGGTGATACAACTACTGGGACATTTTTTATCTTAATGCAAGTAGTGCATTAGGGTAAAACATGTCTTTGTTTTATAACCACTTTAACTTTTTTTATTCCCCTGCTGCTCCAAGGTCCATAAAGACATGGATGAGCGAGTTTGTGGTGGAGGAACTTGACTGGCCTGCACAGAGTCCTGACCTCAACCCCGATAGAACATCTTTGGGATGAATTAGAGCAAAGACTGTGAGCCAGGCCTTCTCATCCAACATCAGTGCCTGACCTCACAAATGCGCTTCTGGAAGAATGGTCAAACATTCCCATAGACACACTCTTAAACCCTGTGGACAGCCTTCACAGAAGAATTAAAGCTGTTATAGCTACAAAGGGTGGGCCAACCCAATATTGAACCCTACGGACTAAGACTGGGATGCCATTAACCACTTAAGCACCGAGCCTATTTTTCAGACTCAGCGTTTACAAGTTAAAAACAAGTTTTTTTGCTAGAAAATTACTTGCAATACTTTTTGTCACATCATATTTGCGCAGAGGTCTTACAAGCGCACTTTTTTTAAAAAAAAATCACTTTTTTGAATAAAAAAATATGAAAACAGTAAAGTTTGCCCAATTTTTTTTATATTGTGAAAGATAATGTTACGCCGAGTAAATTGATACCCAACATGTCACGCTTCAAAATTGCGCCCGCTCGTGGAATGGCGTCAAACTTTTACCCTTTAAAGACCCTTAAAAATCTCCATAGGCGACGTTTAAAAAATTCTACAGGTTGCATGTTTTGAGTTACAGAGGAGATCTAGGGCTAGAATTATTGCTCTCACTCTGACGATCTCGGCGATACCTCACATGTGTGGTTTGAACACCATTTTCATATGCGGGCGCTGCTCACGTATATGTTCGCTTCTGCGCGTAAGCTCGTAGGGACGGGGCGCTTTAAAAATCTATTTATTTTTCTTATTTATTTTACTTTATTTTATTGATTTTAAAACTTTTTATTTTTTTTAAATTGGGTCACTTTTATTCCTATTACGAGGAATGTAAACATCCCTTGTAATAGAAAAAAGCATGACAGGTCCTCTTAAATATGACATCTGGGGCCAAAAAGACCTCAGATCCCATATTTGGACTTAAATGCAATAAAAAAAATAAAAAAAATTGTCATTTGAAAAAATGACAACAAAAAAATGTCCCTTTAAGACGTATAAGCGGAAGTGACGATTTGACGTTGGTTCCGCCCTGCAGTGATATGGAGACGGGTGGGGGCCATCTTCCCCTCACTCGTCTTCATACACAGCAAGGGGACAGACGCGATCGCCTCCGCCGCTGCCGATGGCTCCGGTAAGCGGCGCCGGTGGAGGGCACCGGAGAGCGGCGGGAGAGGGGGGCCCCTCTCCCGCCGCCGATAAAAGTGATCTCGTGGCGTATCCACCACAGAGACCACTTTCATCTTGTAGCAGACCGCCCGCTGAAGAAGAGAATGCTTCTGCTAGCTGCTACCATAACTACAGTATTCCTCTTCAAACAGAGGATGTATAACGACGGTGGGTGGCCTTCACAGAAGAATTAAAGCTGTTATAGCTACAATGGGTGGGCCAACTCAATATTGAACCCTACGGACTAAGACTGGGATCCCATTAAAGATCACGTGATCATAGTATAGTATATACTTTTAGTAATATAGTGTATTTGTGCTTTGGATTGAACATTATGGTATGGTCCTTCAATTGTTGATTACTCATCCTTACCACAACCCAAGGTGATTTTTTGAAGCCCTACGGTGTGTAGAGATCGTACATGGACCGCACAGCATGCAGAGCCGCCAGTTTATGTGCGTCAAGAGAAAAAATGACGGGAAAAACGACCGTGTGTAGGGAACCAAGCGGTTCCCTCGTTTTTCCTGTCATTATTCACGGCGGTTTTTTAACCGCCGTGAATAATGATCGTGTGTACGCGGCATTATGCTCTGAATGCAGAAAATGTGTATTTGGAGCAAACATTCATGTGTGTAGGGGTGTTTTACGCCAGTTTTTTTCAACCAATGTGCATAGCATGCTGGGGTGCCTTCTGGGTTCACCAGGGGTGCCTTGGCAAAATGCCTAAAAATTTCCTCAAATTGCCCAAAAAAAAGTGCCAACAAGCCAGTGAGTGGATAAGCCTGCTTGTTTGATAAACAAAGCCACAGGTCTTTACTGTGGTAGCATTACAACCTTGGGCACCATGCGAGTCAGCTGCTGGCATGCTAACAACCAATGACGATCAGCAGCACCGGTGTGCAACAAAGGATTAAAAAAAAAAGGTCAAAACAAGAATATTATTTAAATATAATTTCATGCACGCTATATGTTTGATTTACTAAAACTGGAGAGTGAAAAATCTGGTGCAGCTCTGCCTTGTAGCCAATGAGCTGCTAGCCTAACCTTGTTCAATTAAGAGTTGACCAAAAAACAAAAAATCTGGAAGCTGATTGGTTTCAAAGCAGAGCTGCACCAGATTTTGCGCTCTCCAGTTTTAGTAAATCAAAATGTCATCCAGTCAGGGTTTACATCTATTTTCAATATTAAATAATTAAATATTTATTTTTGGTATTTATATTTTAGCTGATAATCTTGTTTGAATTGGTAATTCTTCCTATTTAATTTATTGGCTCTTATCACATTATATTTTCCATATAACTAAAAATAACGAGCAGTAAAACTGTAAAATAAACATGGGTTTGCAGAAACAATTTCAATCTGAATATTTATACCTTCACTTAACTCCAGTGGTGTTGCATCCATAACCTGCCAACCGTTATAGGCTAGGCCTAGATCCTTACGGGTGAACCAGGATTCATTCCAGACATGGAAATTCCTGCAAGGATATGTATAAGAATATTATGTAATGCTGAAGGTAAAGTGTATGTAAATCAATTAAATCAAATTTCACCATGTATAGCATCATGCCTCTCTGCATACAGTTTTCTTAAGAAAATACTTTTTGGAAAATCTGTTAAAAAGTTTATAATGCTTAGATTTTGGCAGTGCCAGCACCTCCTTTGCAGGCTGATAACACTAAACCACTACCTCCATAGTCCATAGGTGTGCGCAGCCTATTGCAGTAGGGTGTGCATCTCAAAGCTCAAACACATGTGTGTGTATAAATATATATATTATATATATATATATATATATATATATATATATATATACACACACACAGCTATACATATACTGTATATATACATACACACTCCTATAAATACATGTAAAAACAGTAGGGCAGTGGACGGTGGCAGCAATTTTTTATTTTTATTTATTTATTTTACAATTTTTTTTTTTTAGGAGCCCTGTTGGTGGGCTTTGGAGAAATATCAGCAGAGGGAGTCTGTGCCCTAGGGCTGATTAGGGTGTGCCCAGGCACGCCTGGCACACCCCCTGCGCACGCCTATGACTGCATCCCATTTGCAGCAGTGTTCTAAACCTGCTCTGCGATTTGGCTGTGCTACACTACACTGTAGAAAAATACAAGGTATTATGTGGGTTGCAATGGCAATGAGCAATGATTCTGCAGGACCATGTTTCCCTGCAATTGAACCCACTATCAGGGTCAGTACCCATTATGGGCTACAGTACCGCAGTACATTTTAATACACACTTAAGCTTTTGCAATGCATGTATTACCACAGAGCCGTATGGTATGAATGGACCTTTAGACAAATGCAGGTTATGGAAGTGTAGCGGGGTCTCCTTTAAGACTCTCTGGACTACCTTACCCAGAACCCCGTTTGGCACCCAGGGTGCATTGTTGCCACCGCAGAGACTTATGGGTGGGGATATAAAGGGAAGGGCGAGGCTGAGCTCATTCTCTTTGGACACGAGACTTCGATCGAGAGGTCCTCCTGTGCGGATCTGCTGGAGTGCAAGGCCTGAAGCCTGGGGCCTTGCGAAGCTGCCAAAGAGCCTTCCACCCCACTGCGAGCCTGGGTGGCATCTGACTTTGTTTATCCTCAACTTCTGTTGGATCGGAGACCCGACCGCTGCAGACGCTGTGTGTGTGGAGACACAGCAGGTGGAAGTTCCGGACTGGGATCGCGTCCGGAGGGGTGAGCGAGCACATGCTCAATCCAAGCACGTTGTACTGTCATTAGGCCTACAGACTGCCTTGGCCTATCAGCCTTTATTTGATGTTGCACCGGAGACCTATAGTGGAACTGAGTTAAACGGTCTCCAGTGAAGTGTTCCTTGTTGCTGATTAACCTGTGGATTATAAATTGTTCCTGAATGTGCACCTCCAGTCAAGATTTTGCATGCAAAGAAATCATCTCCTGAGAGACTGAGTATAGATCCTGCGTCAGGCCTGACCAGTTAGATAGTTCTCTTTAGTTGCTGCGCCACAGGGCGCCTGGTGAACTACTATCATACATAGTCCATGCGTAGTATGTTATTCAGTGCAGGGCTCTGCAAGTAATTCATGTGGTTTGTTATAACTGTTCTTTTACTTATAGAAAAGTAAACTTGTTATACTTTACTATTCTGCATTGGTGTCTGAATTTTACCATAGAGTATAAGAGATATTACCCTAGACTAACTGTGCCAGAGTGGGTCGAGTAAATTGCCGGGGGTTGGCAGTGCTGTGTGCAGGGCCTGAGACCAAATTCAGCGGCTCTCTTAGCTGGGGGTGCGCTACAGAAGTTATTTTATCTACAATATTTTTACTAGCTTTTACTGATTCATTTAGTTTCCATTTCATATTCCCTTGTGCTTACCATATCATATCCTGCTCATTGCTTGTTCCATGGCTGTCATAAGACAAATCTAGAAACAGGTTTGCATTCTTGTCATGGGCAGAGTTGAAGTTGGTGATGACCCTTGTTGGAATGCCTAAGCATCTGAATACTGCAAATATAAAACAACTGGTATAAAAAATAAAAAAGTAATGGCACCAAAAAAAACACTATGGTTCCCTTGATACAAATGTATATCACTGAAAGCTAGTGGTAATATGTTGCATTCATTTGGACTTGTTCTGTAATATTGAAGACCTTTCAACCCTCATCCAAGTGCCTTCTTCAGTTGTATATAGAGTCAGAAACATACCCTAACATTTATAGCCACACTGGTAACTCAATCATCTTAATCCAGTCACCAGCACAGGAGGACTTAGTAGTCTTCCTACACCTTAAAGCGGAGGTTCACACAAAAAGTGAACCTCTGTTTTTTGGAACCCTCCCCCCCTCCGGTGTCACATTTGGCACCTTTCAGGGGGAGGGGGGTGCAGATACCTGTATAATACAGGTATTTGCACCCACTTCCGGGCATAGATATCCGCAGAATCTGCGTGTATCTACGCCACTTACCGTCCCCCCTCCCGCTGTATTCTGGGAAACACACAGTTCCCAGAACACAGCGGGGACCAGTGAAGATGCGCAGCACGACTCGCAAATGCGCAGTAGGGAACCGGGCAGTGAAGCCGCAACGCTTCACTTCCTGATTCCCTCACCGAGGATGGCAGCGGGGGCAGCCGAGAGACTTGCTCGTCTTCTGCTGCCGACATCGCGGGCACCCTGGACAGGTAAGTGTCCATTTATTAAAAGTCAGCAGCTGCCGTATTTGTAGCTGCTGGCTTTTAATATTTTTTGTTTAGGTGGACCTCCGATTTAAAGAACAGTCTTCCAGGAACAATGTGCTGTACTATTTGGACAGCAGAAATCTGGTCTACAAGAGGCATGAAAAAGGCCATCTACTTCAAACTGGAACAATCATCCTTAACCACTTGACAACTGGGCACATAACCCCCTTCCTGCCCAGGCGAAATTTCAGGTTTCAGCGCCGTCACGCTTTGAATGACAATTGCGCGGTCATGCGACGTGGCTCCCAAACAAAATTGACGTCCTTTTTTTCCCACAAATAGAGCTTTCTTTTGGTGGTCTTTGATCATTTCTGCGGTTTTTATTTTTTGCGCTATAAACAAAAATAGAGCGACAATTTTTTAAAAAAACACAATCTTTTTTAATTTTTGCTATAATTAATATCCCATTTTTAAAAAAAACAAACTATTTTTTTCCTCAGTTTAGGCCGATACGTATTCTACATATTTTAGGTAAAAAAAAAAAATCGCAAAAAGCGTATAGTGATTGGTTTGCGCAAAAGTTATAGCGCCTACAAAATAGGGAATAGAATTATGATTTTTTTTTAATTATTTTTTTATTTATATTTTTACTAGTAATGGCGTCGATCTGCGATTTTTTTTTGTGACTGTGACATTACGGCGGACACATCGGACACCTTTGACACATTTTTGGGACCATTCACATTTATACAGCGAACAGTGCTAAAAATATGCACTGATTACTGTATAAATGTGACTGGCAGGGAAGGGGTTAACCACTAGGGGGCGATCAAGGGGTTAATATGTTCCCTGCTAGATGTTCTTACTGTGGGGGGGAGGGGACTGACTGGGGGAGGTGACTGATGGTTGTCCCTATGTACAAGGGACACACCATCCGTCTCCTCTCCCCGACAGGACGTGGATCTCTGTGTTTACACACAGAGATCCACGTCCCTGGCTCTGTGACAGCCGATCGCTCGTACCTGGCGGACATCGCGGCCGCCAGGCACGCGCATCGGCACTCGCCTGACACGGCGGGCACAGTTTTTCCCCGACGCGCGCCCGCGGTGGCGCGCATCGCGGAAGTAAATAAGAGGACGTCCATAGACGTCCTATCAGCAATTGACGACCGCTTTGCGGACGTCTTTTGCTTATAGCCCGGGCGCGAAGTGGTTAAACAAGGGTGGCGACCTTCAACACTATTTATTACCTACATATAACAACCTTTTAACATCACCCTGGCAATTTTACAATTTATACCTGTAGCGGCCTCACCCCGACCTCTTTAGCTAGGGGTATGTCGAGCGACAGAGTGAGGTGCGCCACGGCCCATGTCCTCCCCATGGCTGTGGGTGAGGTGAAGGCCAGTATTAATCTTTTTCCTCGGGCCAAATGTGCGCTGGTTATGAGGGTCAGTCCTTCCGTGCCGGAATCTCCCTTTGTTCCCATCAACAGAGTCCATACACCCATCAAAGTCCAAACTCAGGTTTATTGCGTATCTCCACATACAGTCAAATGCAACGGCATGATACGATGGGGAAGCAGGTCGAGGCACTGTACAGGTTCCTAGTCCCTACACTCCCTGTGCTATGACCAGGGGTTGCAGGAATCTTGATGAAAGCTCCTCTGCTGCGCTGTAGCCCATATCAGGGGAAGATGTCCTCCGAGGGAGTTACCGAAGGCCCATCCGTCACCGGGTTGACACTGCACCGGGTCTTCGGATGGGTGACCTCCCCAGCCTCCTCACCTCAGATGCGGGTCCCCTCGCAAGGGGCGCCCTGGAGCGGACCCAGCCGGAGTCACCGGGTCCCAGGCCTCCTTAATAGTACCTCACCCCAGGCTGAAGGTGCCCGGGATGGACTCCATCTTCGTTCCGGCCAGGCCTTGGGCGCCTAGGCCGGAACCTTGAACCGCCCGCACCCAGGCCTAAGGTGCCTGGGTGCGTGAAGACACGATCTCCTCCCTCCGGACAGCCCCCGTGGTGAGGGCGTCTCCACCTTTTATATCCTCCCATCGACACCACGGCGGGTTCCCCGCCCCGGCCGTACCATCTCCAGGAAGGGACAAAGAAGGGTAGCCCTCTGGTAGTGAATCTACCTCGAGCCAGTAGGTATACTGACACCCACTGGTCAAAGAGAATATTACACCACCCAATCCTCCACGAATAAAAAAAAAAGGGGTCTGAACCCTGACATAATTACACCTCTGGGTCTCTCTACCCCCAGGTGTATCCCACTAACTTTGAAGACCCCGCTACACACTCCCCCTGGTGATTTGACGCTGGTCCCCAGCGTCAGGTGCACACCCATGTCTCCCAAGGAGTGGTGACATGAAGTGGGCCCCAGAGGCTATCCCTCAAATTTTGGATACTGTATGTGCCAAGACCTGCTCAACAGACAGGGAAACCTTAGAGCATTAAAACTTTTGTATAAAACATCTGTCATGTACACATATACAATCCCTCCCGTCACTGTCTAAGAACCACCCCATACTCAGTAGTCTTGACCGACGAATCTCCTGCAGAAGGGAAACAAAAAAAACACATCCTAACACTCTGTGTTAACTTGGCATGAGTGGGTCCGTCAGCCGAGAGACCCACTCACTCCAATAAGTACGTAATGCATGTGTAACATTTTCAAACATTCGTTGCACAACACTGCCACCTGGTGACAGCGCTGCAGTAATGACACTTGGTGAGATCTTCATTCTTCCTGCTCTCCTACTCTAACTCTACCCCAAAAGTCTCTGCCTTTGGCACATGAAGAAAAGGGAGAAAAAAAAAACAACAGCTCCCAAATCTCCAGTGAGTAAAAGAAAAGCCCAAATCAAAACAAAAGTAGGGCACAGTTCTAGGCGTCTGGGAATGTCTCTTCCAGAAAGTTTCAACAGCAACAAGATAGGAGCTCACTTCTCCTATAAATAGAACCTTGGATCCGGCAGAAACAGGGGCTTCAGGTGCCCGTCAAACACTTCCACCGAATACTCGACATCCTCTCTTTCTTTCCGGCAGATGAGCACCTTATCGGCATGAATATGGCGCCCAAGTCTCCAATCAGCTCTGCAGTCCTTGAACTTTTTAGACACAGGAGGCGAACATGACAGGTATCGCCTGGCATGGGGTACTTTAAGTTTTTCCCATACAAACTCATCATACCACCTTGGTCGCAGGACCTCGACTTCATATAATAAGTCCCGAGGCAAGTAGGGGTACTCCCACCCATATTCACGGGCGACTCTCTGGGAGAAAAGTCTCTGCAACCTGGCTAGAGGTGGCATCACATCTCGCTCACCTTCTCCTGGCTGTACGATGGCCTCCGGGTGCCGAGGTACCTTCACCATCTCGGGTTTCTTTGTCTTTGGTGCCCGCAACGAAGCACGCTGCATCCCCAACATCAGAGCGGGTGATGTAGTTGAATGCGGGAAGTTGGTCGGAGGACTAGATTTCCTCGAGAACTCCGGGGCCTTCACCCGGAGCGTACTGTCTTCTATGGACATGGGGGAATCCTGCGGTTTACTCAGCACAGGTAGTGGGCGTCTGTCCCAGCCCTTCCGGTGAAACAGTTCGTCTATCTCTCCGTCATCCCCACAGTCTGACAATGACTCTAAGTCGGAGGTGTCATACATCTCGGCGGGAAGGTAGTCTCTAGTAGACGGAAGGCTACCCTCCCTTGCGGGCTCCACCGACTGTGGACCCCCGACACCTCCAACCAACACCACAGTCTCAGCCCCTGGCTCACCTGGACCTTCTGAAGAACTGGGATGTCCGGGACTCTCTTCTCTACCGGCGCCATCCAGGCCAGGCAAGCGGCGGGGTGAAGCTCGACCACGACCATAGGATGCCTGCACCAGGCCTATCTTCCTCTTCGGGGGTGGCAGCAGGGAGTCTGTAGTGACCGAAGCAGTGTCCTCGGATTTTTCTCTCTCAGTCTCTGGTTGGGCAGTCACTTCGCCCTGGTCAGCGCGCACGGGAAACTCCGCAAAGGCTTTGATCTCTCCCTCCGGAGTGGCGGTTCCTGTGATGCAGTTGAGGCGTAGGGCCCGGGGCCTTTCCGTGTGTGGTTCAACCTCAAAAAGAAACTCCTTGCATGCTTCGCATCACCCGAATGGCTTTAGTTGGACCACCAGTCCCGAGCATCCGGGACAGATCACACCGAGGGCCTCCGTGTCTCTGCATGAATACAGAGCCAACTGTCCTCGGGGCCTGAGCCTTATCCCCGTGTCTGTAATGGGTGCAGCAAATGCAGTCATCTTGAAAGGATAAGGTACCGGCATCCACGGGGAGCCTGAGTTCGCTCCGACCACTTGCTGCTCCATCACGCGCTGACCTCGCGCCGGAGTCTCCACGTGTCTCTCCACACGTGGCCAGACTCCTCCCACGACTTGCACGTTTTCGCGGGCTTCCTTCAGTCTCCTCCCACGAATTGCGCAGTCATGGGGTGCCTCGTGGCGCATTGCAGCAAAAGTCCCCACATGTAGTTCGTCACACGGCTGGACTCCTCCCTCTTCCCGCTCTTTCTGCATGGGCCTCTCCCGGTTTTTTAGGGAAATTTCCACGACTTCGAGCACAGGGATGCACTTTGGCCAATCACATGGCCGACCTGCTCGGACCTCCTCCGGGCAGCAAAGTCCAAACACAGCCGTTCCAAACCTCAGGGTCAACACACATTTCATCCCGGACTCACGAGCCCCCACGTGTAGCGGCCTCACCCCGACCTCTTTAGCTAGGGGTATGTCGAGCGACAGAGTGAGGTGCGCCACGGCCCATGTCCTCCCCATGGCTGTGGGTGAGGTGAAGGCCAGTATTAATCTTTTTCCTCGGGCCAAATGTGCGCTGGTTATGAGGGTCAGTCCTTCCGTGCCGGAATCTCCCTTTGTTCCCATCAACAGAGTCCATACACCCATCAAAGTCCAAACTCAGGTTTATTGCGTATCTCCACATACAGTCAAATGCAACGGCATGATACGATGGGGAAGCAGGTCGAGGCACTGTACAGGTTCCTAGTCCCTACACTCCCTGTGCTATGACCAGGGGTTGCAGGAATCTTGATGAAAGCTCCTCCGCTGCGCTGTAGCCCATATCAGGGGAAGATGTCCTCCGAGGGAGTTACCGAAGGCCCATCCGTCACCGGGTTGACACTGCACCGGGTCTTCGGATGGGTGACCTCCCCAGCCTCCTCACCTCAGATGCGGGTCCCCTCGCAAGGGGCGCCCTGGAGCAACTCCACCCTCGCGGGACCCAGCCGGAGTCACCGGGTCCCAGGCCTCCTTAATAGTACCTCACCCCAGGCTGAAGGTGCCCGGGATGGACTCCATCTTCGTTCCGGCCAGGCCTTGGGCGCCTAGGCCGGAACCTTGAACCGCCCGCACCCAGGCCTAAGGTGCCTGGGTGCGTGAAGACACGATCTCCTCCCTCCGGACAGCCCCCGTGGCGAGGGCGTCTCCCCCTTTTATATCCTCCCATCGACACCACGGCGGGTTCCCCGCCCCGGCCGTACCATCTCCAGGAAGGGACAAAGAAGGGTAGCCCTCTGGTAGTGAATCTACCTCGAGCCAGTAGGTATACTGACACCCACTGGTCAAAGAGAATATTACACCACCCAATCCTCCACGAATAAAAAAAAAAAGGGGTCTGAACCCTGACATAATTACACCTCTGGGTCTCTCTACCCCCAGGTGTATCCCACTAACTTTGAAGACCCCGCTACATACCTTTAGTTAACTGTAACAATTAGCTGTTATCCTAGCTTCATGGTGCCAAGGTGATTGCATCATATGTTTAGAGCAGGGTGGTTTCACATACTTTAATAACTTCCATGGTGTGCCTGGAAATCAATGTCTGCCTTGACACATCCCATGGTGATTGAATTAAAGTGGTTGTAAACCCACTTTGACAACATGCACTTACAGGTAAGCCTAGATTAAGGCTTACCTGTAGGTGCATGAAATACCTACATGGTTAAGGAGATATTTGCTCTTAAAAATAGCGCCGATGACGTCACGCGCATGCGCACTAGCAGGCCGGGGTCATTGCCGGTTTTATGAATGGGACCTTGCCGGCCTGCGTGTGACGTCATCGCCGCTCCGGCCAATCAGAGCGGCGATACATGGAACTAGCGACGAGAGGACATGGCGGTGGACGGACCGATGTTGTGCATACTAGCTCATTATGCCTTTCTCTTGCAGGTTAGTTTAAAAAAAAAAAATATTTACGAGGGTTTACTTCATCTTTAAGGTCACTGAGCGACCCTTGTGACTATAAATACTGGTGTATGTTCCTGACACTCATTGGAACTGAGTAAGCCACTTGGATTATTATTATTATTATACAGGATTTATATAGCGCCAACAGTTTGTGCAGCGCTTTACAAAGTAGAGGACGGACAGTACAATTACAATACCGTTCAATACAGAAGGGACAGGAGGGCCCTGCTCGGGTACGGTTCTTAGGTGGAGGTCGGGTAGGCTTCCCTGAATAAGTGAGTTTTCAGGGATCGCCTAAAGGTGGACACAGGGTAGGGCCTGACCAGACATACTTTGGCAGGGAGTTGCAGAGGATGGGAGAGGTTCTGGAGAAGTCCTGGAGGTGAGCATAAGAGGAGGTAACAAGGGAGCTAGAAAACAGGAGGTCTTTGGAAGAGGGGAGAGGACAATATAGGTGATATCTGCAGATGAGGTTAATGATGTAGCTGGGGGCAATGTTGTGGATGGCCTTGTATGTTGTAGTAAGTATACGGTGGGGTAGGGGAAGCCAGTGAAAGGAAAGGGAAAGTGAGGCAGCAGTCACAGATTGGTTAGTAAGGTTAGTATGTCTAGCAGCAGCATTCATAATAGACTGAAGGGGGGATAGCCTGTGTAAAGGTTGGCCAGTGAGGAGAGAGTTGCATTAGTCGAGGCGAGGAATAACCAAGGAGTGAATAAGTTGTTTTGTGGTGTCATTAGTCAGGAAGGGGCGAATTCTGGAAATGTCGTGGAGATTAAGGTGGAATGTGGGGGCTGAAGGAGAGATCAGACTCTAGGATTACACCCAGCACCCTGGCATGTGTGGAGGGACCAATGGTTGTGCCATTTGAATGAGCAGTAACATGCATTCAGCAATACAAAACAAGTCCCATTGAATCTGACAAACTACTACTTGTTATACTATGGCCTGGAAAAACAGACAAACTGATGCTAATGAAGATGACTTCTAGTTAGGGCTGCACCAATACCATTTTTTACCGGTGAGTACGAATTCAGATACTTTCGGTCAAGTACTCGCCAATACAGAGTATCGATACCTTTGTGGTGCGATTTGAGCCCATACAAAATGAACAAGCTTAAATCGCACTGCAAAGAATCACATGCAATTTAAACAGGACTGTGGGTGATTCCTGTCTGAATCGCATGCAGTTACCCACACTGCTCCTGTGTGAACCCAGACTGAAGTCAATATAACAAGTACCAGTATCAGTATCGGTGCAACCCTACTTCTGGTGTTATGAGAATTTCATACAGGAAAATGCAGAATATTTATAAATGACCCAGCAGGCAAGTTATAGACATAAGGCCAATTATGTTGTAATAACAGGGAAGTCTTCTCCTTTGACTTGACATCATCATGCACTAAGCCAAAGTTTTATTGGAGTCAGCTCCTTGAACAGTGGTCAGAGGACCTAAGAATGTTTATGCTCTTTAAAGCTGTGCACAATACAACACTTTATAGAGAGGCAACAGTGTGCAAATAAGGTCTACAGTGGGACACACCAGTAAGACAGACTCTGAGGACTGCTTATAGATTAGATTTTGAGTACCGTATATACTCGAGTATAAGCCGACTCGAGTATAAGCCGAGGTACCTAATGTTGCCACAAAAAACTGGGAAAACTTACTGACTCGAGTATAAGCCGAGGGTCAACAATGCCTCACTGTTCCCATCCTTACTGTTCCCTATCCTCGCTGTTCCCTATCCTCACTGTTCCCTATCCTCACTGTTCCCTATCCTCACTGTTCCCTATCCTCACTGTTCCCTATCCTCACTGTTCCCTATCCTCACTGTTTCCTATCCTCACTGTTTCCTATCCTCACTGTTTCCTATCCTCACTGTTTCCTATCCTCACTGTTTCCTATCCTCACTGTTCCCTAGCTCGCTGTTCCCTAGCTCACTGTTTCCTATCCTATAATTTTACATTGTAAATAGTACCTGTAAAGAAGTTGAGGCTGCGGCGTCCATCGTTCAAATTCCGCGGTCTCTTCCTGTTCCTTCCGTGATAGGCGATTCTCATCAGACACTCTCCGCCTATCACGATCATTCTCTCATCCTCAGTTTCCCAGCAGACACTGTGTTGGGTGTTCCGCCAATCACAGACGTCTGCTGGGAAACTGAGGATGAGAGAACGATCGTGATAGGCGGAGAGTGTCTGATGAGAATCACCTATCATGGAAGGAACAGGAAGAGACCGCGGAATTTGAACGATGGACGCTGCAGCCGCAACTTCTTTACAGGTACGATTTCCAATGTAAAAATTTTGCTGACTCGAGTATAAGCCGAGGGGGGGGGGGACTTTCAGCCCCAAAAACAGGGCTGAAAATCTCGGCTTATACTCGAGTATATACGGTAAGTAGTGTTGACTGGTGAGGTCTAGACAGGATGGGTTAGAAAACCCCGCCTGGGTTCAATTTGCCGGGGGTTCAGCAAATTCTTTTTTAAAACAAAACAAAACAAAACAATGGCGGCTGGGTACTGTCATGGGTGTGACATGTACCACTGCCAATTATCTTTTTAATTGAATACCTTATAGAGTATCCTTTCATGCAGCTTTGAGGTTGATATAATAATAAATAAAAAAATCCTTTCACTTTTAGGCCTGCTTTAAAATAATAGGATTTTTTACTCACCGTAAAATCCTTTTCTCTGAGTCCATGGACCGACACAGCTTCTCTATTGACAAAGTGGGTATTATCCGTTAATTAGGAGTGACTAGGCAGAAAAACTTGTAAAAAGTGTTGCATCACACCTTCTACAGTACCGCCCAGGGGGCGGACCCTCTGGGTATACCCTCTCAGTCTGCACATCGCAGATCAGTTCGTCAAAAAGCAGTACAAACTTAAAAGGAGGGGTGGGTGCTGTGTCGGTCCATGGACTCAGAGAAAAGGATTTTACGGTGAGTAAAAAATCCTATTTACTCTTTCGTCCATGGACCGACACAGCTTCTCTATTGACAAAGTGGGACGTCCCAAAGCAGTGTCAGAGAAAAAACGAGGGGTGGTAACAGCATAAAAACAAACTTCACCCCAAAACACAAAACGGTGGAGTTGCAACTCTAAACAGCCGCCTGCAAAACCTTGCGGCCGAAAGAGGCATCCGAAGATGCACCTACATCAACTTTGTAGAATTTTGTGAAAGTGTGAGCGGACGACCAAGTCGCCGCTTTACATAGTTGGGAAACAGACGCTTGATGTCGGAAAGCCCAAGAGGCACCTATTGCCCTGGTCGAATGCGCCGTGACAGGAAAGGGGGGCGCTTGACCCTTTAAGGCGTAAGCCTGGATTACTATCTGTCGGATCCACCTAGAGATGGTGGCCGATGAGACTGCTTGGCCCTTCTTGGGACCAGCCACCGAAACAAACAGTGAGTCTGACTTCCGGAACAGGGAAGTAGCAGATATGTATACTCTCAAAGCTCGGACAACGTCCAAGGAATGCAACGCCGACTCCTTAGGATTCGACGGCTGAGGACACAAGGATGGAAGTACAATGTCTTCGTTGAGATGAAAAGCCGAAACGACTTTCGGAAGAAAGGAAGGCTGCGGCCGCAGCACCAGCTTATCCTTGTGGAAAATCAAATAGGGAGCCTTGCAGGACAGGGCTGCCAGCTCAGAGACTCGTCTAACTGACGTAACAGCCACCAAAAAGACCACCTTCTGAGAAAGTGTCAACAGGGGAATATCTCTAATATTCTCAAACGGTGCCTTCTGAAGCACCGAGAGGACCAGGTTCAAGTCCCACGGAGGTAACGGGGGGCGGACCGGAGGGGCCACATGTCGAACCCCCTGCACAAATGTACTCACGAGAGAGTGAGTCGCCAGGGGTCGCTGAAAAAAGACAGCCAGGGCAGATATCTCTCCTTTAATCGTACTTAGGGCAAGCCTTTGGTCTACCCCATGCTGTAAAAACAGCAGGATTCTGGAAACCAAATAGGTACGCGGATGCCATTTCATTTCCTCACACATGGAGATGTAGGCCCTCCAAGTGCGGTGATAGACCTTCCTAGAGGATGGTTTCCGAGCACTTCTCATAGTAGAGATTACTGAGTCTGACAGGCCCCGATCTCTCAGTACCTGGTTCTCAACAGCCATGCCGTTAAAGCCAATGACTGTAAAGCAGGATGGAATATGGGACCTTGCGATAGCAGGTCCTTCCGTAGTGGTAGGCACCAGGGGACGTCTGCTACCAGACGTACTAGATCGGCGTACCAAGGACGCTGAGGCCAATCTGGAGCGATTAGGATCATTGGAATTCCCTCTGCCTCCACTCTGCGGAGCAGAAGAGGAAGAAGCCTTAAGGGAGGGAAGGCATAGATTAGCCGATACTGACCCCACGATGCTACCAACGCGTCCGTTGCGTCTGCCCATGGGTCTCTTGACCGGGCCACAAACCTCAATACCTTCCGATTGAGTCGGGAAGCCAGAAGATCTACGTCTGGTGTGCCCCATCTTTGGCAGAGGAGTTGGAACACCTCCGGGTGTAAGGACCATTCTCCCTGGTCCAGCATCTGGCGGCTCAGGTAGTCCGCCTGCCAGTTTTCCACACCCGGAATGTACACGGCCGACAGTGCCGGTACGCTCCTCTCTGCCCACTTCAGGATGCGAGCGATCTCCGATGCTGCAGCTGAGCTTCTTGTTCCTCCTTGATGATTGACATATGTCACTGCTGTGGCGTTGTTTGACTGGATCCTGACTGGACGCCCTTGCAGTCTCTGAGACCATTTGAAGAGGCACAGCTTGATCGCCCGGATCTCCAGGACATTGATCAGCAGGAGGGCTTCCTCTGGGGTCCAGCAACCTTGCGCCGACTGGACACCCCAGACTCCCCCCCAACCTGTAAGGCTGGCGTCCGTCGTGATCACTATCCAGTAAACCGGAAGAAATGACTTCCCGGCCATTAGAGCCGGTGCTGTCAGCCACCATACCAGGGATCTCCTGACTAGGTGGCTCACTCGGATTTGATAATCCAGAGATGAAGGGCATCTGTTCCATCTGGACAGAACTTCCTTCTGTAACACTCGAGTGTGGTATTGAGCATATGGGACCGCCTCGAAGGAGGCTACCATGAGGCCCAACACTCGCATGCAAAAACGGAGTGACGACCAATTCCTGGAAGTCAGCTGCCGTACTGCAGCCCGGAGGGTCTGCAACTTCTCCACAGGGAGGAATACCTTTGCCTCTGAGGAATCCAGAATCAACCCCAGGTACACTAGGCGGTGAGTGGGCACCAATACTGACTTTTGCGTGTTTAGTATCCAACCACAGTCTCGAAGAGTCTGACAGGTAATGGACACGCTTACCTCTAATTCTGAGCTTGAAGGGGCCTACAGCAGAAGGTCGTCCAAGTAACCTGTGATAGCGATACCCCGCTGTCTTAGAAGTGCCAGAATCGGAGCGAGCACCTTGGTGAACGTCCTGGGTGCTGAGGCAAGGCCAAACGGGAGGGCCACAAACTGATAGTGGTTCTTCCCGATAGCAAATCGCAGAAACCTCTGGTGTCTGGAGTATATGGGGACATGCAGGTATGCGTCCTTGATGTCCAAGGAGGCCAGAAAGTCCCCCGGATGGAGAGCCGTGACTACGGATCGAACCGACTCCATCCGAAATCTTTGTACCTTCACAAAGCAATTGAGGGCTCTGAGATCCAAGATTGGACGAACCCCCTCCTTCTTTGGCACAATGAACAGATTTGAGTAAAAACCCTGACCCCGTTCCTGTTCTGGAACTGGAATAACTACCCCGCGTTCCAGTAGACCCTGGACCGCCCCATACAGGGCCTCCCGACGGGTCGGTAGTAGCTGGAGATTGGAGGTGATGAATCTGTCTGGTGGACAAGAGAGAAATTCTATCTTGTAGCCTGAGGAGATTACTTCGCAAACCCACCTGTCGGAGACTAGAGCAGTCCACTGAGTCGCAAATTTGCGAAGACGTCCCCCCACCCGAGAGCTGGGTGGGGGCGGACCTTCATGTGGACGCAGATTTGTCCGCAGGCTTGTTGGGTCTGCGGGACCAAGGACGCTTTTGTCCTTGGGCAGGCGCTTTATCGGCCTGGGGTCTTTTCCCTGTCGCCTTAAGGGGGCGAAAAAAACGCTTACGTGCAGTAAAGGAGGGCCCTTGCCCTTGGCATGGTCCATTACCCTTGCTAGTTTGGGGAAGCAAAGTGCTTTTACCTCCTGTGGCATCCTTGATGATGTCATCCAGAGAAGCCCCAAAAAGTCTGTCGCCCTTAAAAGGCAGATCCAATAGGGCTTTCTTGGAAGTCTGGTCCGCAGACCAGCCCTTTAGCCAGATCAGGCGGCGTATTGCTACTGCATAAACCAAAGCTCTTGACAGCAGGGGAATAGTATCCATGTCTGACTCGCAGACAAACTTAAGGCCCTGGACCAACTGGTCAGCCAAAGTTATCTCATTAGGAGGAGCATCTCGCTCCTTTAACCCCTGGAGTAGCAATTTTGCCCATTCAGTAAGTGTCTGAGACACTAGGGCCCCCGCCAATGCCGGGCGTACTGCCGAGCCTACCACTGAGTATAGGTAGCGAGCGAGTGCTTCAGCCTTCTTATCCACAGGGTCCTTGAAAACAGAAGCCCCTTCTACTGGAATAGTGGTGGCTCTATTAAGTCTGGACACCGAAGGGTCCACTATAGGGGGAGAGGTCCATATCTTCAGAAAACTCTCCTCAAAGGGGTACCGTACTGCAAACCTCTTTGGGGCTGTAAAGACCCTCAGTGGGTTCTCCCATTCCTTGTATAAGAGTTTGTCAAAATAAGACACACAAGGGAACACCTTAGCAGTGCGGGCAGGTTTACGAAACCCAAAGGGGACTGGAGTATCTGCTACTTCTTCAGTCCTTTCCAACTTTAGCGTATCCCGCACTGCAGTAATAAGGTCAGATACCAAAGCCGTCTCGCGTACTGACCTGGACTTGGAGTCATCCTCACTGTCCGATCGGTCACGGTCTGCAATCTCTGATGCATCAGAATCTGGGTCATGAGCCGTAGCTGGACCTGGTTCTGCATCAGAAATATCCCCAGAAGATTGCAGGGGACGGGGGCGTTTATTACCCCCTGTATTCCCGTGTGCTGCTTCCACCCTGGCAGCAAACGCCTCTAGGATTGCCGACATAGCGTGTTTCAGGGGAGAAGACATCTGGCTCAGATGCCATGCTGACCACACGCTGACACTCACAGGGCTCCAGGCAAGATATCAATAGGCCACCCTCCTGCGCTGCAGAGATGCTGGGTTACCCAGAGGACTCACCACCCTGGATAGGTACTGCTATGCTGCGCCTGTGATGCTGTCCCCTTGCTGCTGTGTCAGTCTGCTTCTTTTATCAGCACTTCCTGTGTGAATTTTCGCGCCAGTGTAATGCACCCTAGAGGCCGAAGGCTCTCGCAAAATGGTTGCCAAAAACGTCTGTATGGAAGATAATGTGGGCTCTAAGAAAATGGCCGCCGACAAAAGATAGAGGTCAGGCAGCCATAGCCCACAAAAAGATGGCCGCCGAACGGCAATATCTGCATACAGGGTGGACAAACATGGCCGCCGATCACCTGATAGGGGCCAGTGGGTGTGGCCGAACCACAGGAAGATGGCCGCCAGGCAGTTACAAGAGGCCAAACTTGGCATGGACCACCTCAAAATGGCCGCCGACAGCATGGAGACACAGAAACACAGGTAAGCAAAAATGACATTTCTTTTAAATGTTAGTTACAGCCAGCCCCGCTCCAGTGGGACCCCCTAGGTGACCCCCAGCACCCAGCAACCTTTAGCTAGAAGCCCAGGGAGGAGGGAAAGGCAGGGAGAGAGGGAAGAAAGGGGCCACAACCACTTACTTGATCTCTCCAGGAATGTCCAGCTAAATCACCCAGCCGAGGCAGGGGAGTTTTACTTACCTATCCTGCATGTATTTTGCTGGAAGACATTCCAAACAGATCATCGTCCGCGCACGGAAGGTGACTGTTGGCCAGGCATGCTGTGATTGGACCCAGAAGGGACGATCATATGTATGCCCTGGAGCATGACGCTCACCGGACAGGCTGCTGCGACTCGGCCGTAAGGTCAGCCGAAGCTGAGCGGTCCGATGCAAGCCTTGGAGCGTAAGCTCACCGGCCAGGCTGCTGCGACTCGGCCGTAAGGTCAGCCGAAGCCGAGCGGTCCGATGCAGGCCCTGGAGCGTAGGCTCACCGGCCACCCGTGGAGCGACGGGCATGTCGTGGAAAACCCAGCGCGTAGCTAGGGTCGGCACACGCTCGATGGCCGAAACTGGGGAGACTACAAGGATCGAGGATCCAGCCTGTCACCCAGTCGGCAGTTGATCGAAGACCACAGGAAACAACAAATGTAGCAAAAAATAAATAAATATATATATATATCTTTTTTCCCCGGACCAATGGGCCCGAAGGGAGCCATGTCCTACTCCTTGCTAGACAGAAAAAACTGATCTGCGATGTGCAGACTGAGAGGGTATACCCAGAGGGTCCGCCCCCTGGGCGGTACTGAAGAAGGTGTGATGCAACACTTTTTACAAGTTTTTCTGCCTAGTCACTCCTAATTAACGGATAATACCCACTTTGTCAATAGAGAAGCTGTGTCGGTCCATGGACGAAAGAGTAATGTGGTGTTATGGAACAGTATAATTGTCATGGACTGCCTCAGCATTCTTTGGTAGCACATATTTGGCTAAAGAATTGATTTTTTTCTTTACAATTTGATTGCTTTACATAGAGCAACAGAACCCCAATCTCATTCATCAGTTAAAAAAAAAATGTTTTCAGGCAGTTGTAGCAGAGACACGTGCTTTTTCATCAAACAGTAATGGCGCGTACACACGACCGTTTTTCATGACGAGAAAAATGCCATTTTTTTATTTGGTCATTAAAAACGATCGTGTGTGGGCTCCAGAGCATTTTTCGCTATGTGAAAAATGGGCATTAAAAATTTGGAACATGCTCTATTTTTCCTCGTTGTTTTTCACATCGTCGTTTTTCTCGTAGCGAAAAACGGCCATATGTAGGCTTTAACCACGTGAAAAAAACATGCTCAGAAGCAAGTTATGAGACGGAAGTGCTCGTTCTGGTAAAACTAGCGTTCGTAATGGAGATATCACATTCGTCACGCTCTAACGGACTGAAGAGCACGAGGCTGAAAAGCGCGAATCGTCTCTCCCCAAACTTTACTAACACGAGGATCAGCAAAAGCAGCCCAAAGGATGGCGCCATCCGAATGGAACT
The DNA here is from genome assembly GCA_029206835.1 of Rana muscosa. Lineage (NCBI taxonomy): Eukaryota > Metazoa > Chordata > Amphibia > Anura > Ranidae > Rana > Rana muscosa. The sequence goes on from CM055128.1 coordinate 78,432,293, forward strand.
TCCCCTTTATAGTGCCGTTGTACGTTTCGTACGTCACCGCGCTTTGCTCAAGCATTTTTTTTCACGATCGTGTGTAGGCAAGGCAGGCTTGAGAAGAATCACGTAGAGAAAAACTTTGTTTTTTCAATGACATTAAAAACGGTCGTGTGTACGTGGCATTAGTGGCCTGCTTTGATCAGCAGATAGACGTTGGCCAGCGGTTCTCTAAATGCCCTGTACACACGATCGGATTTCCGATGGAATAAAATCCGATGGATTTTTCCATCGGAAATCCGATGAAGCTGACTTCCATCAGTCTTGCCTACACACCATTAGTCAAAAATCCGACCGTCCCAAACGCCGTGACGTAAAACACTCCGAAGAGCCGAGAAAAATGAAGTTCAATGCTTCTGAGCATGCGTCGACTTGATTCTGAGCATGCGTGGGTTTTTTCTCCGATGGAGTTCCCCACAGAGGATCGGAATTTGCTATCATTTTTTTTTCCATCGGTAAAATTTAAAACATGTTCTATTTTTTTATACCGATGGAATAAAGACCGATGGGGCCCACACACGATTGGTTTGTCCGATGAAAAAAGTCCATCGGTCTTTTTTCATCCGAAAAACCGATCGTGTGTACGCGGCATAAGGCTGTCCCAGTTCTCCCTGATGAAAAACTGTCCTGCCAATGTCTTTAAGAATTAAGAAACCTCAGATGAAACAGCAGTATAAAAATTGGCCAGTGGTAGAGCAGTTTTAGTAAGGGAAAATACGATGAAATATCAAGACATAAGGTACAGGCAGGTCTTTCTCAAGATTGTACCATTCATGCAACTGTCTAGCCTCTGTACCGGGACTCAATGTCAAGGCCTATTAAAGATCATTTATTTTGTCTCAAGCTGTATTTATTAGATTAAAGAAAGCATGCTGCAATTAAAACGGTATGTAGATGTCTTCTTACCTGTGCAGAGTAATCCACCATATACCCAGCATTGTCCATATTTCACAGGCTTAAAACCCTTATAATACCAATCTTTTAGAATGACAGAGCTTCCATTCCAGCTGGTTGGACAGATCCCATCATCATAAAACCCGCTCCAGTTTTCCACAAGAACACCATTTTCATCTTTACTGTTCAACTTGCAGATACAGTATGTGAAAAACATAGAGAGGCCAGTTAGATAAACTCTCAAGTTATTTTAGAAAAATTTAGTTTTCATAGGTAATGTTAAGACATTAGCTAAACAATCAGGCAAGTAGCAAGAAGAGCTTCCATTTTTTTTTACAAGGCTTAATTGAACAAGCTGAAGTTATAAGCTGATTGGCTACCATGCAGAGCTGCACCAGATTTTGCACTCTCCAGTTTTAGTAGATCAACCCCTAGAGTCTTATGCCGCGTACACATGATCGATTTTCTCGACGGTGAAAACACTGTAGAGAAAATCGACGGGAAAAACGAGGAACGGCTTGTTTCCCTACACACGGCTGTTTTTCCCGCCATTTTTTCTCTTGGTCGAGAAAAACGACCGTGTGTAGGCTCCCCGGCAGTGTTTCCCTATGGGAAAACTGCCACGGAAAAAAATGCAGTGAATCACGACGAGAAAAATTAAAGCATGTTTTAATTTTTCTCGTCGTGATTAATGCCGTTTTTGTCGTCGGGAAAAATGACCAAAAGCCCACACACGGTCGTTTTTCTCGTCAAAGAGAAAAAATGTCATTTTTCCTGATGAGAAAAATGGTCGTGTGTACGCGGCATAACAGGGTATTTCCACTTTATAGACTTCCCTAATAAAGTCCAGCCAAAACTTTTTTCGTTTTGGATATAGTGGGGAAGGATTAGAACTACTTTGTGAATTTTATTGATATCTGAGTTTTCATTACAAAGATTTCTCCTCACTTACTATAATTTTAGACAGATATAAAAGGCCCATATTAAACCCCATTGTTCATTCATTAGAAATCCTTAAACTTATTTTTAACCACTAGCCGACTGCCCTATAGCAGTTTTGCTGCTACAAAGTTGGCAGCTGTGCGTTAGATCACATATAGGTACGTGATTTGGCATTTCCGCCTGCAGGGGGTGCGTGCATGCTACCAGCGCGCCACTTCCGTTTACAGCAGTAGCCAATCTGCCAGGCATCGGGCAAAGACTCAGATCGGAGCTCAGCTTATGAAAACAAGAAAACAAGGCAGAGTTCTACTCTGACAAGGGGGGGGGGGGGGCGGGTGGATTCTGTGTTTCTGCAAAGTAGGGACTCAAATCCATCTCTTCCGCTAGTAAAAGCAGCACGCATAGTAAACACAAACACCGGCAAGGCATACATTTAACTCTTTGATCACCCTAGAATTTTAACCCCTTCCCAGTGTCATTAGTACAGTGACAGTGCATATTTTTAGCACTGATTGCTGTATTAGTGTCACTGGTTCCTGCAAAGTGTCAAAAGTGTCAGTTTCCAATTGTCCACCGTAATATCATTGCATGACCGTGCAATTGTCAGTTAAATGGGGGAGTCATGGGGGGGATACATTTTCCGGAGGTCAAGTGGTTGAACTTGCTTTTAAACATTATTATAACCGGATGCTATACTAGTGTCCTGTTATTTACTGTAAATCAGCACGCACATCAACACAAAGCCTTCTTAAAGGTTGAATTAGCACAAGGATGACCCAATTAGCGTTTTGCCTGTCTTTTTCTCTTTAATAACAGGCATGGGGAAGGCAGGGTGACAGTGACCTGGCTATGGAGAGGTTTATGAATCTTGACTAACCACTTGAAGACCAGGCATTTTTCTGTCACTTTTTGTTTACATGTGAAAATCTAGAAAATTAATAAGGACATCCAAACATTATATATTTTTTAAAGCAGAGGTCCTAGAGAAAAAATTGGTGGGTTTTGCAATTTTTTATATCACACGGTATTTGCGCATTCAATTTTAATGCATAAAAACACAATACATAACCCAATTTTTTTTTTGTAAAAGAGCATGTTACGCTGAGTAAATAGATACCAAACATGTCACGCATTAAAATTGCGCATGCCCGCACAACGGCGACAAACGACGTGAATTTTACTATCGATAGGCGACACTTTAAGAGCCTTTACAGGTTACCACTTTAGATTTACAGAGGAGGTCTGGTGCTAGAATTACTGCCCATGATTCGACATTCGCGGCAATACCTAAAATGTGTGGGGTGATCGTGGTTTGCGTGCATGCGTGACTAACGCACGCGTCCGCCTTTGCGCCCTAGCACGGGGGGATGGGCAAACAAAACATTTTGAGTTGGTTAATAATTTTTTGTATTTGTTATATTTTTACACTGTTGCTTAATTTTTCTTTATCACTTTTATTGCTGTCACAAGGATGTTTACAAAATAAAAGTGATACGTTTTTTTTAAAGCAACAGTGTAAAAATATAACAAATAAAATAGGCATGTGACAGGTACTCTTTATGGAGGGATATGGAGTCTATAAGACCCCAAATCCTTCCTTTGCACTTGAAAGCATTCAAAACGCCAAGATCTGTGTTTTTGAATAAAAATGGCACCAATAAGATGTCGGTAAACCGGAAGTGATGTCATGTCATCGCTTCCAGATTACCATAGCGGCAACCTAATGAAAGCCGATCCTGGCTTTCTTCGGTCTCCCACTAGCCGACGAACATGACGGCTAGTAGCTCGAGTCTACTGGTGCGAGCCGTGGAAGGCAGTGTAATAACAACCCAGCGTCTGTTTAGCTGCTCCCGTTCTTATTACAAGAGAGCCGACTGTTGGCTCTAGAACAGTGTTTCTCAGCTTCAGTCCTCAAGGCGCCCCAACAGGTCATGTTTTCAGGTTTTCCATTATTTTGCACAGGTGATTTGATCAGTTTCACTGCCTTAGTAATTACCACAGCAGTTTCATCTGAGGGAAATCCTGAAAACATGACCTGTTGGGGTGCCTTGAGGACTGGAGTTGAGAAACACTGCTCTAGAAAACACTACGGGCGTACAACCACTTGAAGTCAAATGATGTACCAGGTACATGATTTGGCAGCAAGAGGCTAAACTGTATCTGAGCACCCGAGACTGAAAATGCCATTTAAAGAATTTTTTATATTTAACCAGTTGGAGCAGAGCGCATGCAAATATGCGGCCCCTCGGCGACCAGGCCTTGGCACCGAGCGGCCGCATGTTTGCATGCAATAGCGCCAACAGTGCTGTGCCGAGAGTGTGCGCCTTGTGTGCTTCCGGCACAGTGACCGGCAGCTGATGGATAGTTTCTGATTGCTGCTTGCGATCAGGAATTTTCCATTTATGTGACCGCCTAGACAACCATTCACGGCGATCACGTGGCCATAAGCCCCGCCCCTCCTCTCAGCATAGCAACCCCTTAAAGGGCGCCAAGGGTTTAAAGCAAACTCACCCATTTAGCCATGTCTCCATGCTTTATTTTGTTGAGAAATAACGAACCCCCCTAGTATTTCTAGCCACAGCCATCTTGGCCAATCCTGACTTCTTGTTTAATTACGTCATGTCTATGTGCAAATAATGTGTAATGTAGGTTAAAACTCACCGTTCCATGGACTACCCTGCATACATAGAGCGGATCATTTCTTTGGGAAACATCCAAAACTGGGTCTTTTTTGTAGTTAACGCTCTTGTCCATTATAGTAAGACAAATCTCAATCATGCTCCTGTCAAACTAACATAGCACAGTTACCAGCTACCTTTTCAGTTTTATACCAATGTAAGCCATGAAGATTTATATTATACTCAAAATACCTGATTATAGCTCCAAGACAGAGGTGAGATGCTATGTTCACTTCCCACAAATATCACTCCTTTTTCATTCAGAACATATTCTTGTCTCTCACTCTCATCAGGTAAAAAGACGTCATCCCCTGGAAATTAGGAAAAAACATAAACACCAACTATTCATTGACATACTGATAAAATGGTTTAAAAACGTTCAGCGTGCTTTATACCTTGAATCCAAGGGTTAAAGAGGAGATACAGTCCACAAATGGGCTGTGGCCTGCCAGAGTTTCCAGTAATACTCATAATGTAATGTCCAATCACAGCATCTGAAGGGCTGTTTATAGCCACACTAATGGTAATATTGCTGTTGGATAGCAAGACCACACTCCATGAGCTCTTATTTCCAGGCCCAAACAGAGGAATCACTGCTTTTGTTCTGTAGATCTCTGATGGAGAAGGACCTAGAGGAGAGGGAACATCAGACATTTTAGTTAAATGCACAAGTGAATGTAGCGGTACCCTGGTAAGGGCTGCTGGTAGTTGTGGTCTGTCGGTCACCCTGCCCAGCCAGGCACACAATTTTCAGTCACTCCCAGACAGAAAACAGTCCATGCACTTTATTTTTGTATTTTTATTGAGGGGATTAAACTTGGATGGGAATAGGGTAGATATGAGATGCCCAGTTGATAGCAGAAAATGTAGGGACTGAACTATATACATCTCCAGTATATGCAACTTCCTCCAGCACAGACTCAACTCTTGATCTCTCTCTCTCTAGCACTTTACTTGGCTCTTAATCTCACTCTCCAGGACCAGCTAGTGCTGATATACAGGCCTGACACTGGCTCAGGCCCAAAGCAAATGTCCTTTGCAGGCAGGGACTTCGGGCCCCTATGGTGTAGCAAAACTATATGTAGTCCCAATGCTAGCTGTCCATGTGGCTACTGATCCCAGCACCACCTCTTCAGATTTTTTTTTTTTTTTATTCTGCACTGACTGTCTTTGAATTTTTGCCCCAGCCCCTGTTCAAATCCAATCCGGGGACAAAACCGGGGACAGACTTGGACTGGGGACAGTGTCCTCAATCCGGGGACTGTCCCCTGAAACCGGGGATGTCTGGTCACCCTACCTTAGGTTAACATCCCCAGCTCAGTCCTGATTACATCAGAGTCAATTCCCCTGCAAAGTGAACAGTCCTTTTGCCTTTAGTACTGTATATCAACTACATTATCTATATAAATGGTTGTTGGGATGGTTGCTATTTTATAGTATGATAGTATTGACTTACCAATATCAAAGGTAAATATGACATTTTCTCCTGACTGAAGAGGTCGGTTAAAGTTGAATGTCATGGTGAATGGTTGTCCTCGTCTCAAGATTGCGTCACCAGAGTCATAAACATTGGTGCGATGATTTGGTTTATTAGCAGTGACATGAGAGTCATAGCTGATGACCTGTAAGTCTAAAAGATAAAAATGATAACAAAAAAAAAAAAAGAAAAAAAACTTTATTTAATAAGGAAAACCTGTACAGTGCAATGGTATAAATCAATCAGAATTTATATTTTAAGGTTGTGCCTAGTGTGCACAGTCTAAAGGTAGAATCTTTTTAACCCCTTGGTGCCGGCTGTATGCAAATATGCAGCCTCTTGGCGCTGAGGGGCCGCATATTTGCGTGAATTGCTGCCAATACACGCGTGGCAGGAGCACGCGTGCTGCGCATTCCCTGCACAGTTACCGTCGTCTAAGCGAAAGGAGCATTCAGGAGTTTTCGGATCACGTGACCACCGTGACAGCCAATCACGTGATATTAAGCCCCGCCCCCAGCATCATAAACCTCTTTAAGGGCCAGGAGGTGCCGGCGCTAAGAGTTTAAAGTAATTCATTACTTAAATATGCCACTAAAGAAGACCTGAATTCCGAACGTGAATATCTGCCATGTTCTAGGGAAAATTTGGCTTTTGCCTAAGCACTACCCTGAAAAATTCACCTTTTGTTTTGATTCATGAAGTGCACTTCCTCAGTGCCTAGTCACTTCTGCTTCTACAGCTTCATAGTTGTATATCTGCAAACCTCCCAACTTTTGGATTTGAGAATGAGAGACACATTAGGGAGATCGCCACCTGCGGAGTAGTGCACCAAGGCAAAATGTGGATGTATTTAAATTATGCTAAATAATTAACATGGCTTAAAAATTGCTCCCACTCCCTTTTCCCACTACCTTGCTTCCTGTACACACTGCCCCCGCTTCCCTGTGCACACTGCCCCCCCGTCCCTGTACACACTGCCCCCCTTCTCTGTACACACTGCCCCCTTCCCTGTACACACTGCCTCCCTGTCCCTGTACACACTGCCCCCCATTCCCTGTACACACTGCCCCCGTCCCTGTACATACAGCCCCCCCACCCCTGTACACACTGCCTCCCTTCTCTGTACACACTGCCCCCCTTCCCTGTACACACTGCCCCCCCCTTCCCTGTGCACACTTCCCCCCTTCTCTGTACACACTGCCCCCTGTCCCTGTATACACTGCCCCCCCGTCCCTGTACACACTGTCCCCCTGTTGCTGTACACACTGCCCCCCCTTCCCTGTGCACACTGCCCCCCCCTCTCTGTACACACTGCCACCCGTCCCTGTATACACTGCCCCCCGTCCCTGTACATACTGCCCCCCCACCCCTGTACAAACTGCCCCCCGTCCCTGTACACACTGCCCCCCATTCCCTGTACACACTGCCCCCCTTCTCTGTACACACTGCCCCCTTCCCTGTACACACTGCCCCCCTTCCCTGTACACACTGCTCCCCCTCCCTGTACACACTGCCCCCCTTCCCTGTACACACTGCGCCCCGTCCCTGTACACACTTCCCCCCCGTCCCTGTACACACTGCTCCCCCTCCCTGTACACACTGCTCCCCCTCCCTGTACACACTGCTCCCCCTCCCTGTACACACTGCCCCCCTTCTCTGTACACACTGCCCCCCTTCTCTGTACACACTGCCCCCCTTCCCTGTACACACTGCTCCCCCTCCCTGTACACACTGCTCCCCCTCCCTGTACACACTGCTCCCCCTCCCTGTGCTGTAATAAAGTTTGCAACTGAGACTCTGCAATGTTTTAGCTCATAGAATCTTTACAGCCTCCTCTAATCTCTTAGGGCATCATTTCCTTTATGGGAAGACTACTAAATAGCAATCTGAATGAAACTCCTTTCATTTTATAAGCATCCTGCATCACCCAAATATTCAATTCTTAACCTTCTCTGCACTTTCAAGACTGGCTCCGGCTGCTGTCAATCAAATCTTGTGAGGAGGAGGCCAAGCCGCGCTGTGTGTGTATATGGAAACACATAACCCGGCTTCGGAGCGAGCCCACATGTGTGCTGCCATAGCAAGGGGTTTGCTATGGGGGCACACAAAGAAGAGGAGGAGCAGAGAGTGCCAGCAGGGGACCCCAGAAGAGGACATAAGGGGCCTCTCTGTGCCATACCATTGCACAAAGTAGGTAAGTACTGTATAAACCTCTTTATTCATTGAATTAAAAAAAAAACGTGACTTTTGTAATCATTTTAAATGAAATAGCAAAAACGAATAAATCTCTTCAAAGAAAGTATAAACCTTGTAAAACAACCCATTTGGCTTAAAATAGAAATGAAAGGCAAAACATTTAAAAAAAAACACCATTATCAACACTTTTGACCCTTTTTTTATAAGTGACCACAAAACCTCTGTTTTCAGCCCCATAGGAGCTTGGGGAGGAGAAATGGCAACACACTGAACTTTCCAGTGAAAGGCTGTCGGGGTGGAGGGGGGTCAGGACAAGTGTGATCATTGGAGGAGAGCTGGCTGGGTTCTCAGCATAGCTAGAGAACTAACCACAGTGTGTTCTCCTGCTTAGTGTGGTCAGTTTTTTTTTATTGGAAAGCAGATGGACTGGCAGGACAACCAGGGATTTCACACAAAGGAAGCAATACAAAGAGAACAGGATACCTTTTCACACAAGTGCATGGCACAGCAGGCACATATCAGGAATATGAAAATTTGGGTTTACATACTCTTTAAATGTAAATTCATAAGTTTCACAAAACATATACTGTACAAGGTATAACGACAGTGCACATTATAGATGAGTTGGAAACTTTGTTTTAGGAAAACCAGCTGTACCGCATATAATTTGGAAGCTGATTCATCACTAAAGTAATTTATAAATGTATACTATGTGGATTAATGGCATGCCTCATGTTCCATCATGTATGTTTAGGCTCTGGTATAACAACCACAATAATAATATTTAGCAGTAATAATAATAAAGTTCTATTTCAAGTTTTAGCATGACAGGGTGTTCAGAGTTCACACTAGCAATAATAACACACTGTATAATGAGCCTGAATAAATAAACGCTTGGATTAGTTGAGGCTAGATCAGGAACATGCACGAAATCGCGCAATTTCCTGACATGCAGAGAAATGCGCTGCTTAGCAAACACACGGTGGGTACCCCAAGTAAAGTTTTGTTTGGAGTTGGGCTTAAAAATGCATTTTTGTGATTTGTTTTATTTTTATTAAAACAAACTTTGTGATATAGAGCAAGGTCTGCTTGATACAACAGGGCCCCACCCCATAAAAAAATTGCCACATTGAAGTGAAAAGAAAACTCTATGGAGAAAAAGATTTGTAAAAATGTTTACCTTACCCAAGCTTCAGCATAGCTGAGGGTGAGGTCACCACCGTTTGGGATTCTGAGGAGTATCCAGCACAGTACATAATCATTATCAGAGACATGACTGAAAGGTTCATTACATGACACTCACTCACCTAGGTACTGTGGGAAGAAGCTAGGCTAGGGGTAAGTACAGTGCAGTGCAGAAGTTTTCGGCAGGTGTGAATAAATGCTGTAAAGTAAGACTGATTTCAAAAATATATATTTTAACTGTTTATTTTTATCCATTTACAAAATGCAAAGTGAGAGAAGAAAAATCGAAATCAAAACAATATTTGGTGTGACTACCCTTTGACTTCAAACCAGCATACATTCTTATGCCTCGTACACACGACCGGTTTTTCTGTCGGGATAAGGTCCGACGGGTTTTTCCGACAGAATTCCGACGGAATTCTGCTCAAGCTGTCTTGCATACACACGGTCACACTAAAATCCAACCGTTAAGAACGCGGTGACGTAAAACACTACGACGAGCCGAGAAAATTAAGGTCTATGCTTCCGAGCATGCGTCAAATTGTTTCCGAGCATGTGTGGTTTTTAGTCCGTCGGAATTGCATTCAGACGAATGGAAATTCCGATAGAATTTTTTTTCATCGACAAAAAAGAGAACATGATCTCTATCTAATTCCGTCGTGTGTACGCGGCATTATACTTGCATACTTTGTACACTTGCAAAAAGTCAGGGACTTTGTAGGATTAGAGTCAGATGTATGTGTAGCGGCCTCCACTCTCTCCTCTCTATTCTTCTTGCTCTGGCTTTTGTCTAGGGGTACTCTGAAGGAGAGAGTGCGGGGTCACCACGCCAAGTCCCCCTGCAGAGTATGTGCAGTGAGAGATAATCCTCTTTTAGGTGTTCTGCATCTAGAGACCTTCTCTTGGTTTTCTCGAACAGTGTCTGCCAGTAAATGAGCCCCACACCACTAAAGTCCAACACTCCTTTATTCTTCCGATAAAAGAGTAATGTACAGACAGTTGGACTCCATCAACGAACAGAACAGACAGGGGGGTGTGGATGCGAGTAGGCCCAGGCACAATGAAATCTCCACTTTCCTTCCTGAAAGTGGGTTGCGGTCTCCTAGCGAAGGGGGATTTCCTTCCAGGCGGTCTCCGATGGAAGGCTCACCTGTCACTGGCAATATGCTGCACCAGGTCTTCAAGTAAGTATCTCCCACCGGTCCATTACACCCTCCGGATTCGGGTACCCACTCCCGGGGTCCCCTAGGATCTCCTTCCCTCGCGGCACTCAGTGTTGGGCACTGAGCTCCAGACCTCCATCCGAGTACCTCACCCCAGGCTAAAGGTGCCTGGGATGGAACACGACCTCCGAACGTCCTCTAGGCCTAGGCCGCCTAGAGGACCGACACGAACCACCGCCCACAGGCTGAAGGTGCCCGGGACTCGACCCCGTGACAAAGATGGCCAGCCCCTCCATACCCTCTCCCAGCAAGCACGACAGGTTCCCCGCCCCACCATACCGCTGCCGAGGGAGGACAAAAAGGGAGCACGGCACACAGCAATGGTTCAACCCCAGCCCAAGGCGACAGTGCCACCCGCTGGGCTGCAGGGAACTGCACATCACTGGTGTCTCCGCCAGCCTTAAATACACAGAAAAGTGTATACCCGCTACATATGATTAACCAAATATACCAATCAGGTGCTAATGGTCATCAATTTCCAATGTAGGCTGAAACGCAGTTATTAACTGAAACAGAAAAAGCTGTGTAGGAGGCTTAAAGGAGAAGTCCAGCCTGAGCTTTTTAGGCTGGGCTTCATCTCTGGGTCACAGGAGTGCAATTCGTTTTGCACTCCTGTGACCCATTTTCAGCGGAGAGCGGTCTGAAGTCCGCTCTCAGCTGACGTCACTGCCATCAGTCGAGGCAGCGCGTCATCCTGACTTCCAGGTCTGGATCCGCCAGCTGCCTTGATTGATGGCAGCCTCAGCAAGCCGTTGAGACAGCCTCTCCTCGTCCCTCCACAGCTCATCGCTTCAATGAGCGTGGAGGACCAGAGCAGGAGCCATGCCGACTGATAGTCAGCATGGCTCTGCTCGGGGAGGAGTGAGAACTGAGCCATTGGTTGCCATTGTTCAGGGGTTCGGTTCTCAGTGCAGAGGGGGACAGCTGCAGCATCGGTCTGATGCTCCATCCACCTAGGTAAGTATGATTATGGGAAAAAATGAAAACCCATACTTCTCTTAAAACTGGGCAAGGAACAGCCAAACTCTGCTACTAAGATGAGGTTGTGGAAGACAGTTTCATGTCACAGGTCATACACCAAGACTGAGCACAGCAACAGGAGACAAGATAGTTATACTGCATCAGCAAGGTCACTTCCAGGTCAATATTTTAAAGCAGACTGGGGTTTCAAGATGTCCTGTTCAAGCTCTTTTGAAGAAGCACAAAAAAAGGCAACATTGAAGACAGTAGATGCAGTGGTCAGCCAAGGAAACTTATTGCAGCAGATGAAAGACATACTATGCTTACTTCCCTTCGACATCGGAAGATGTCCACCAGTGCCATCAGCACAGAACTGGCAGAAACCAGTGGGACCCAGGTACACCCATCTACTGTCTGGAGAAGTCTGGCCAGAAGTGATCTTCATTGAAGATTTTTTTTAAAATCTATAACCCTCATTAGAGATGGGCTGAACACCCCCTGTCCGGTTGGCAGCAGAACTCCCGAACAGGGGAAAGTTCTAACCCGAACGGCAAACCCCATTGAAGTCTATGGGAGTCGAACAGGAAAAATCAAAAGTGCCCATTTTGAAGGCTTATATGCAAGCAATTGGCCGTAAAAGTGGTATGGGGGTCCAGGTACTGCCCTGTGGGGCAATCAATGCAATTTTATTTTTTTTAAAACAATTGTTTTTTCAGGAGCAGTGATTTTAATGATGCTTAAAGTGCAAAAATGAAAAATTCCTTTAAATATAGTGCCTGGGGGTTCCCCTTAGTTTGCCTGTAAAATGGCGCATCTGTAGCATATATATAATATGCTGAAAATGACATTTCTAAGGAGTCAGATCCCATTTAAAATTACTTGCAGTTGCAATTGCCGACACATGGCTATTAGAAAATTAAGGAACGCCTTAGTGCAGGGGGGGCTCTGACAAGTTTTTGACAAATCCTTTATTACAAAATAAAAAAGTGTCCTTCGATCAACTTGGGGACAAGGTGCTTTGGTGGGGGGGGGGGTTGGACATGGGTCGCTCGCTTCCTGGCCCCGCTTTGCCCAATCAGGGTGCAGAATGCACTGTGCAGCGCTCAGTGCATTGCAGGGCGTTCAGCGGGGGGGGAACACCCTACAAGTTCAGATGTTCCCCAAACCTTTCCTACCCACATGTGGAAACAAGGCTAACGACTCAACTATGAATGAAAACCTAGGAACTGGGATGCATAAAAATGGCAGCAGGTGCTCTGGTGTGATGAGTCAAAATGTTTAATGTCTGGCTGTAGCAGGAGGCAGTTTGGTCGCTGAAGAGCGGTACAATAATGAATGTCTGCAGGCAACAGTGAAGCACAGTGGAGGTTCCCTGTAAGTTTGGGGCTGCATATCTGTAAATGGAGTTGGAGATTTGGTCAGGATCAATGGTGTCCTCAATGCTGAGAAATACAGATAGATACTTATCCATCATGCCATATCATCAGGAAGGCGTGTGATTGGCCCAAAAATTATTCTGCAGCAGGACAAAGAACTCAAACATACAGCCAATGTCTTTAATACAGGGTAAAGAATAACAAGGAGTCCAGGAAGTGATGGCTTGGCCCCACAGAGCCCTGATCTCAACATCATCAAGTTTGTCTGGGATTACATGAAGAGACAGAAGGATTTGAGGAATCCTACATCCATAGAAGACCTGGTTAGTTCTCCAAGATGTCTGGAACAACCAACCTGCCAAGTTCCTTCAAAAACTGTGTGCAAGTGTACCTAGAATTATTGAAGAATTGATGCTGTTTTGAAGGGAGAGGGTGGTCACACCAAATATAAATTTGATTTGGATTTCTCTTCTGTTCCTTTACTTTCCATTTTGTTAATTGATTAAAATAAACTATTAACACTTCTATTTCTGAAAGCACTCTTAAAGGAACACTAAAGATACTTTTTTTTTTTTTTAAATAACAAACATGTTATACTTACCTCCACTGTGTGGCTCGTTTTGCACAGAGTGGCCCTGAACCTGGTCTTCTGGGGTCCTTCGGCGGCTGTCTCGGCTCCTCCCCGCAAGATCTCATGAACTTCATGCGAGCGAGCTCGCATGGTGGTGAGTAATTGCGGGCGCGCTCCAGTGATACAGCCGGCGGCCATAGCCGCTCACTGTATCACTCGCCCCCGCCCCCCGGCGCGCCGCGTCATTGGATGTGATTGACAGCCAATGGCTGCGCTGCTTTCAATCAACCAATGAATGAGCCGAGAAGCCGGCCGAGATGCCTGCGCGTTCACGGCGCGGGACTTTCGAGGGATCAGGTAAGTAAACGGGGGGCTCAGGGGGCTGTTAATCCAGAGATGTTTTTTCACCTTAATGCATAGAATGCATTAAGTTGAAAAAACTTGTGCCTTTACAACCCCTTTAACTTACAGCACTTATTCACACCTGTCTAAAACTTTTGCACAGTATTATATATTAACTAACTTTTTTTCATTTCAATTCGTCAACTTCATATAGGGTTTCAATCCTGATGTAATAAATTTGAAGTGAAAAGGTTTGCATTTACTTTCCAAGGTGAATATACGCTGTCACTGCATAACTAAGCTTGAAACTCCAAATCATTTTACCAAATGTTACATTAATAGCAAGAAAATCCCACTAAATGTGTGTCAAGTAAAAGTCGCTATAAAGTTGCGCAATTTCCAGTGCGACTTTGGAGTGCGACTTTTGATGCTACTTTGAACCGACTTTACACTCAATGGATCTAGGTCGCATAAAAAGTTAAACCAAAGTAGTGCAGGCAACTTTTTAAAGTCGCTGTGCTTTAAGTCGCACCGATTTGAATGGGTGCCATTGAAAAGAATGGGCTGCAACTTGTCATGAGACTTTGATGTCCAAAGTCGCATGACAAATCGAACAAATGTGAATGGAGACTTATGGGCGAAATGCAGGACAGAAAGTTACAAAGTGATATTACCAGTATTAAACCAAGGGGTATAAAAAGAAGGTATCCAGAGTAACAGGAACGCCAGCAACAATTCTCACATGCACCCACTAGGTGGTGATACAGCATAGGTATTGATATGGCAATAGGGTAAGAGTATTGCTATGGCAAACAAACTATGTGGAACATGAACTGATAATGCAAATACTTGCAGTGCCCTAGAAATTAATTACAGTCTCTCACTTGTTGGGAAACCAGCTGCTGAGGATAACCCCAGGTAGCTGAGGACAGGAACCCAGCAGCAGGATTAAAGCGGAGTTCCACTTGTTTTTTACGTTTTTTAAAGGCAACAGCTACAAAAAGTGTAATAAACACACACTCATCTGTCCCAAGGTCCAGCGATGTGGCTGCCTGAAGCCTCGTTTCTCTCCCCCTCCTCTCCCAGGTGGTTGCATCACTAGAGTGGGCTGTGACAGCTTCCTGAATGGCAGAGCAATCTTCTGGGACATGTGACGTGTCTCAGAAGATTGGGAGGGGGAAACGAGCAGTCGCCTAGGAGGTGCGAGTGGAAGTGGGAGCTGGGTACCTGTCAAAACTAGGTACCCACTCCCATACCACCCAACAATTTGAGATGGAAATGAGGGACATCTACTGGAAAATGTATGTAGGCATAGGACACGCCCCCTGCCACACCCCCTTAAAGGAGAATTAACCAAAAAAAAGGTTAATTAGATCCACAGGGGCTTTTTTTTACCACTACTATTCCTTTATACTGGCTTTTAAAATGTACAATTGCAGTAATTTAGAAATTAGATGAACGGTTAAGCACTGGGAAACACTTTTTGAAAGATAAAAAGGGAATTTTTCTATACAACAATATAGATCAGACCAAATGAGGGACAAATGAGGGGGGATGAGGGACAGAGGGACATTGATCCAAATCAGGGACAGTTGGGAGCTATGCACTCCCCCCCCCTCAAAAATGACATGCCAAATGTGGCATGTCAGAGGTTTAGGAGTCCTTAATGCAGAAGTTCCACTTTTGGGTGGAACTCTGCTTTAACATAGGTTCTGAGCAATGCCACCCTGCTTGAATAGTTGTACTGGGGAATTTGTCCAGACAATACCCATCAATTTGACTACAACTTAGTGGTTAGTGCTGTGTGCTCTTAGGCCAGATTCACACCTATGCAGGTTGCAGATTGCATATTCCAGGTGCATTTTGCATTTTTCAATACTGGGCTCCATGGCTAAAAGAAGGGGTTTGAGAAAAGGTTGGGCGACAGTTACCCTTTGTCTTTTCAGATATTTTTATTAGTCATACAAAGTAAGAGGGATAGGGCTGCATATATCCTAAGCAAAACTCATAAACTTCCAAATTTGCTTCCAGCTTGTACATTAAATGGCTGACACTGGTAACACTGTAGATAGCACCGCTGGCTAGTTAGCAGACTTCTCTCAATCCTTGTTCCCATGCCTCTGTGCATCCTTGCAGACCTCTCAAACTTTGCACAGCTTCTTTCTTAACCAAGCAGGATAGCTTCAAGGACCAACTATGGCCTATGTCCCAGGTTTAAACCTGCACAGAAGTCCAAAAATTCTGACTCTAAAACTGAACTTTATTGAAGTCTATAGGGCTTATTTGGTATAATAATTTGTAGACATTTTCAAGGGTAATAGGCAAGGAACTGTCAACCAAGGGCATGAAGAGCTGAGCAGGCCAAAGGGGGCATATACCATTCCATAACTAAAAAAATAAAAACATACAGAGAGGAAAGTGTCCACTTTTTAATGTGACTTGGAGGGTGACATGGGGAAAACAGAAATACTTTCAATAACACGCTTGGAAGATGATATGCTAGCTATATCTGGCAGTGCGTTTTTTACAGACAACATCAGTGACAACGTATTTTTGCAACAAATTTTTGGACGTGTAACTGATTTTCTAACTGTAGCACACAGACCCTTTTTCCTACCTTTGGCTCACTTGCAGGAAAAGGGCACACCGTACTATATGCCCGTACCCTCCTGTTTGAGGAGGTTGAGCGGTGTCATGTATTTGGGTCCCACAGCTAGGTTCTCCATCAGTTGGTTCTCATTTCCTAGGAAGTAATTCCAATGTCCACACCAGTCTAAACTCCAACGTTGAGTTTATTTTTCTCAATATTCAGCAGATAGGAAAGGGTGGATAAGAGACAGGGCAGCAAGGCATTGGGAGGTAGGTCCAGGCACAAGTAGATTTTACAATCACCTCTCTATCCCAGAGTAGGTTTAGATCACCCGGATAGTCCCCTGTAAGAGCGGATCCTAGCAGCCGGAATGATGCTCGAACGTTCACTTTAGGTTCTTTCCCTAGATACGATCGGGAGACTCTCTGCCACAGAATCTATCACGTCCCGAACCTCTCTCAGGCTGTGTCTGCCCCTTATGTATCCCCTCCCAGCATGCACAGCAGGCCAACCACGCCCACTGCATCGCCGCCGAGAGAGGACACCCTAAGGCACAGCACTAGTACTGATGGTTCAGCCCCGACCTGTCATGGCAGTGCCACCTACAGGCCACAGGGAACTGCACACCAGTATACCATCTGGAGAAATAAAATAGCACAACCTATCAATGAGAACGGTCTGAGCTTAACTACTAACTCAGACCAGCCCCCTAAATTTGGGTATATAGCACCCCTAAATGGGGTGGGCGCTACATAACTTTTACATCTAGCTTGTCTTAAGTACAGCAGCAACCCTAATTTGAGGCAGTAAGGGCTTTTTTAAGTTAATTTTTACTGCTTATAATTATGAGCAAAGGCTCAAGACAGAATGGGCATTAGCACTCACACGTAACTGTATTAGTGTGTGCACAGAAGGAATGTGTGCATGCGCACAAGCATGCGCACGAGCATGTGCATTCACACATACGTGTACTGACACCAAACGGCCTATTTAAGCTGGACTATGGCATAAACAGGTTGCTGAGTGGTCTTCAGCTAGTTCCTGTTAAACCTGCTAGCTCTGCCTACTCGTGCTTGACCTGGTTTGCCCTTGACTAATCTCTGGATTCCTGCTTGCCTATTGTGACCTTGGCTTGTTCTCTGCTTCCGTCTTATTTTCCTGTACCTTCGCTGCCCGGCTGTTGATGAGCCTTTGGATTCTGGCCTTGCTACTAGAGTTGAGCGGACACCTGGATGTTCGGGTTCGACGGGTTCGGCCGAACTTCGGAAAAAAGTTCGGGTTCGGGACCGAACTTTAACCCGAACCCGAACCCGAACCCCATTAAAGTCAATGGGGACCCGGACTTCTAAGGACTAAAAAGGCTCTAAAAAGGTAATGGAAAGGGCTAGAGGGCTGCAAATGGCAGCAAAATGTTGTTAAGAGCATTGGAAGTGCTCTGCAAACAAATGTGGATAGGGAAATAACTTAAAATAACATAAAAAAAATAAAACACAGAACTGCAGAAAATGCTATTCAAAAAAAATGTTTTTTTTTTAGTATAGCACAGTAGAAGAAAACTATATAGAAATTGTTTATTTCACACACCTCAAAATATGTATAACACACTGCAAACTTTTTTTGGTGCCACTAAACGGCGTTTTTTGGAAGAGCAGAACACACCCACAGTACGTAACCGCTGAATTGCACAGCTACAGAACTGCAGAAAATGCTATTAAAAAAAATGTTGTTTTTTTAGTGTAGCAACGTAGGAGAAAACTATATAGAAATTGTTTATTTCACACACCTCAAAATATGTATAACACACTGCAAACTTTTTTTGTGCCCCTAAACGGCGTTTTTTGCAAGCGTACATTAAAGTGCAAATTTTTTTTTTTTTTGCCCTAAACGGGTCTTTTTTTGCACGAGCAAAATAAAATGCTTTTTTTTTTTTTTGCCCTATGCGTCTTTTGGAAAAGAGAACAATAAAGTGCCTTTTTTTTTCCCCTAAAAGTTAGATTTTCTCTGACACTGGGCTCATGGCAGTGTAAAAAGACTGCACTGCAACACAAATAGGTAGACCTATGCAGATCGCTGATTTTAATCTCTGAATCTGGACTCCTATATAATATTCTCTGTCCCTGAAAGCACCAACACAGGAACCTGGCCCTACACTACACTATCTCTCTATCTTTTCCCTCAGATTGTAGAATCAGGACTACCTCATCTATCTTTCTATCTCTCCCTAAAAGCAGCAGCAGCAGACTAGATCCTCTCCCTATCTATTCTGAAGCAGAGTGTCATGTGTGCTGTGTGCCTCTAGCTTATATAGAAGCTGGGTCACATGTTGCACTGACCAATCACAGCCATGCCATTAGTAGGCATGGCTATGATGGCCTCTAAGGGCACACCAGCTAATCAAAAGGTGATTGGCTGGCCCCTGAAGCATTTCTAAATGCGTTATTAGATTGCCGAACCCGAACCCGAACCCGGACTTTTGGGCAAAGTCCGGGTTTGGGTTCGGGAAAAAGCTAAAGTTCGGTACGGACCCGAACTTTACAGTTCGGGTTCGCTCAACACTACTTGCTACGCTCTTGCCAGCTCATCAAGCTTCACTGTATTCCAGTTCCTGGTTCTTGCTTAGTGACCACAGTCATCTGCATCCTGCAAACCTCAGCTGGTGCTGCCTGTTATACCAGCCCTTGTGCCACTCTGTGTCCTCACACCTCCTGTAATCACTATCAGGGGTGTTGGATAAGAGGTGAAAGAGAAGCCCCCTGTACAGCTCGATCTCCACCAGGTATGTGTCAACCACTTAACTTACAGTAATAGTGCAGCTAATACACTGCTTTCTCCTCCTCCTCAAGGGGCTTAGCAGTCACTTTCCTTTATAGTGCTGCTCATGCACCCTTTTCCTCCACTTTCTCCTCAAGGGCACAGATCAGTCACGTAATTTTAAAGTGCTACTTATACACCATTTTCCTCCTCCTTCTCCTCATGAGCACAGAGCAGCCACTTGCCTATCTAGTGCTGCTTATGCACCCCTTTTCCCTTCTTCCTTTTCAGCTAATCCTGCCATAGCCGCATCAACAAAGTTCTAGGCCTAAACACCAGACCAACAAGAAAAAAAAGGCAACACCAGAGAGAACCAGATTAGGTCTTCTCAATCAAAGAGTGAGAGGCCAGAAACAAGGTAGAATGGACAGAAAAATGTCTGAGAGCCAAACACTTGTCCAGACCCAGCCATTTTCCCACCTGTCAACACAATTTTTTTATTTATGGACTACAGGGTTTCAAGGATGTACCACTGGCTGGAGTGGCCTATTATGGGCTTGAGGTACTAGCCTACCCTGCTGCATGTGTCATGTGTCATGCCAGAGAACGCCTTCACTGCAGCAAGGGGAATTTGTGACCAAGAAGCTAAACATTATTATTTTTATTTTTTTTGAGGTATGTATGTAAATGCTTGGATGTGCATGAAGATTGGTACGACCACTCCTGTCATTGATTTTTAACAGGCTGCTAGCAGTGGTTGCACAGCACATCCGTCAATTTTGGGCATATGAAAACACATGCTGTACAGACCTCTGCACATTTTTAATTAGGGAGGATTGTCAGCTTACAGCCAGGAATTTTAATACAATAATTAGGAGGCCACAGATGACAAAGAAGTGTAACAAAGGTGTGTAGTGCTCTCCCCTGAAGGGACCGCTGCATATGACCCAGGTCTCCCCACATGTTCAGAGACTGCCAGGACCATACAAAGTTTCATGTACCCCGACAACATGGTCAATCTAGGGGATGTGTTTTTGTAGACCCAACAGGTGAGTGGGATAGTGTGCACTCCAAAAAGCCAAAAAAACAAAAACAAAAGATAGATACAGCCTCTTAATCACAAATCCACTAGCAGCAGCCTTTGTTGGAGGAAGAAGGGATAGGCAGTTAATTCTGAGACTCTTTAGGAACAGTCCCAGTTTATACAGCAACTTACATAGTTACATAGTTAGTCGGGTTGAAAAAAGACACCATCTAGTTCAACCAATAAAACAAAAACAAAAAAAAAAAACGTATAATTCCATATACACAATCCCATACCCAGAGTTGATCCAGAGGAAGGCAAAAAAAACAAAAAAACAGCAAACCATAATCCAATTTGCTCCAGCAGGGTAAAATAATTCCTTCTTGTTCCCCCAAGAGGCAATTTCCTGCCATTCCACAAGAGGCAAATTGGATATTCCCTGGATCAAATTTACCTATAAATATTAGTATCCAGTTATATTATGTACATTTAGGGTTAGTTCACACGAAAGAAATGCAATCCGGATGCGTTCCAGGTGCTTTTTTGCATGCACGTTTTTGACTTGTTTTTGATGCGTTCCAGTGCGTTTTTGGTATGTTTTTGATGCAGTCCAGTGCTTTTTTCCCCCCACTTTTTTCTTAAGCTTAAATAATGACAATTGTGTTCCAGTGCGTTTTTGGTGCATTTAGGTGCGTTCCAATGCGTTTTTGATGCGTTTTACAGCGTTCCAGTACAGTCAGTATAGTCTCTGCCACAGACCGTTTAAATGAACATGTAAATGGATAGTCCAGGAATCCTCTGCCACAGGATTTAAAAGTCCCAAACTTCCAGCCAAACAGCGAACGAACCTTTAGGCCGACTCGGCGAGCTGTGAGGCGAGTAGAGTTATGGATCCCTCTTCAACTAAGCCACCAGGCCTAACCCGAGACACAAGCACTTTGCCGGTCTCCTCCAGGGCAGGTCCTCCCCTGGTCTCCTTCGTGAAGCAGCTTCCTCCACTTGGACGGAAAGCTGGGAATCCCTTGTCTTTCTTCCTTTCTTTGCAGGCCCCAGCCAGCACAGCTGGGCCTACTAAAAAGAGATGCAGTCTCGGGCCAACGTGGCCCCGAGACCGAAAATCACACACACATACCTCGCGCCAGGAGGGCCACGAGGCAAGGAAGAACCTCTCACAATGGCGTCTGCCCCTTAAGTATCCCTCCCCAGCATGCACAGCGGGGCAACACTCCCACTGAACTGCTGCCGAGAAGGGATACCCAATACACCATGGTCTGCCTGCGTTCCAACATGGACCTGAGGTGGTACCGCCACCTTCAGGCAACAAGGGAAAATACTATCAGGCCCTACCATAGCCAGGACAGGGGCAATTTGTATATAATTACACAAGTTCTGAGCCCAACTATTGGCTCAGACACCCCCTAAATTTACAATAGCGCCCCGATCAATGGGGGCAGGGCGCTTCATATGAATATCGTTTTTTAAATGTATTTTGGGTGTGCATATTTGTGCACACAGCCAGGGCACATAAGAACATGTACCCCAGCACTGTAAAGAACTAATGCATAGGTTGTTAAAGTAGATGTATACCCAACCATTAAAGGCTCATATACACTTTAATAGCTGGTAGTACTTGTTTGGGAACTTTAGCTTAGAACACACGACCGGTTTTCTCTGCAAGAAACGACAAGAAAACTGTTGGGAGAGCTTTCTTGCCGAGAAAACCATGCGTGTGTACGAAGCTGTCAGGTTTCTCGTCAAGAAAACTGCCCAAAATCTCGACGAGAAAAAAAGAAGACCTGCTTTCTTTTTTCTCGTCGGGAGTCTCATTTTTCTCGTCGTGATTCTCGTCAGACTGTATTTGGACGAGAAAACCGTTTGAGTGTATGCTTTTCCAAGTCTTCAAAAACTGTGCATGGTCAGAATCAAGTATGAGACGGGAGCGCACCTTCTTGTAAAACGAGCGTTCGTAATGGAGATAGCACATTCGTCACGCTGTAACGAACTGAAAGCACGGAGACTGAAAAGCACGAATCGTCTCTCACCAAACTTTTACTAACACGCGGTAACACGAGATCAGCAAAAGCAGCCCAAGGGGTGGCGCCATTGGAATAGAACTTCCCCTTTATACTGCCGTCGTACGTGTTGTACGTGACCGCGCTTTACAATGACAAGATTTTGGATCAGTGTGTATGCAAGGAAAGCTTGACAAGAATCTCGTCAAGCTTGACAAGAAACCCGTCGAGAAAAACTACGTTTTTTTTTTGCGATGAGATTCTCGGCCTTGTGTATTAGGCTTCAGTGTTGCAGGGTGTCAACTGTCTGCAACTATCTTCCACTATATCCTGTCTGTAAAACACATTGCCCTTCCCAAGGAAAAAAAGCTTCTGTTCTGATGTACATTTCCTAGGAGCTTCAAGAGCCATTTAAAGACCATTGCATCTTGGAAACCACCGTGAATTTGCCTTTCCATTGACAGCAATGTGTATTGCCAAAATATGAAATATTGCAGAAATTCCTTGAATTTTCCAGAACTGTAAATGAAAATGCTCAGCTTTGCTAATCCCTAACAAAAGGTAACAAGTATGAAAATTTGAATACTGACCAAGAGTTCTGTGTTCCAGCCTAATCACAACTGAACAATCCACTTTGGGAGGAGTTGTAACGTGTTGGACTTTACATTTAATATATATAATTTGTTTAAGTGTACTGATGTGATGCTTTAAAAGTTTTGTTTTCAGGTGTTTAGTCTATTATAATTGTTCTAGGATATTATTGTTCCCACCCATATTTGTGATTCTCCTGCCTAACAAGTGGAACACTCAGCCAGCTTGTTGAATGATTATCGTGCAATTCAAAGAGATTTTATGCAATCAGTTATTATGCAATGCTTTAATTCTTTGTTCAATAATAAGGTTATAAATCATGTATGACAACCAATCCAAAATGTGTTTGGCAAAAATACTACCTTCTTTATACCTTTTATGAATGTAAGACATTTGTTAAGATATTAGGGCAATTAAAACTCTACCTCCGTAAAGCTAGTCATTGACTTTTTATGGACTTCTGCAGCCCTAGATTGGTAATTCTGCTAGATGCTTTAACAGCTACCCACAGATTGGAGAGGTTACTTTGCCATGCAGGCAAAGTCTGATTACCATCAGAGGAAAACACACAACCAACAGTTGCCTAAACACCCTTGTTGGCTTTTTTTTTTCTAATGCCAATATGTATTCTTTTATTTGAAGATTTTAAAGTTTTACAATCCAAGGAAAACGTATATAAGCATGTTCATTAAGAACAGTGACATAAGAATAAATGACGAACAGAAAAAATAGTTCACAGTATTGACAATAAGATGAAGTAACATAGTGTTCTGTCAAACATAACATGAGATAACACAATGGCTGTTGGCTTTTCTAAAGGATGAAGAAGGCACGGCCAGATTCTGCTAGCACTGCTTATATTGGTAAGGGATTCGTTAATTAATTATTTCCTCAAGAGCAGTCAACTGACAGGCTTCTGCTGGATGAGCAAATATGAAAATGGTTGTATTAGGTGCCTCTCACCACATTTATAGCCAAATTTAGTATATGTTTGTGTCAGAAAAAGCTCCTCTGGGCGGCCCATTTCAAAAACATCTCTTATGAAATGCAAGAAGAAACTTTGTTGTAACCCATAACCCTTGACTTGGCCTCCAGCTAAACTAATTTGGATTTACAGTCACTGATTCCCTTCATCACCAACCATTACATGCACATTACACATATATCCAACTGTGCAATGTATGTGAATTATGTTCTCTACTGCCCCTTTTCACAAAACAGAAGCTTCCATGAAGCCGTCACAGCTGATACGGTTTTCCTGATTATGCACACATACAGTATATACCTAATTATAGAAATGGAGCATCCAATTTTCAGTATTATTTTTATTCCTCATTAATTTCCTTATACATTCTAATAAATGTAACCTTCTTTGCTTTTTGCAAATGTAGCGGCCTCCACTCTCTCTCTCTTGTTTATCAGTTATCTTTGGCTGCAGTCTAGGGGTACCTTGGAGGAGAGAGTGCGGGGTCACCACGCCAATACTTTCACCGCAGATGTTTGTGTGGTGTGAGCAAAGTTTCTTTACCTTCGGGTCGGTGTTCGGTGTTTGGAGCCTCCGCTTCTCCTGTGGAACAGTGTCTGCCAGTAATTGAGCCCCACACCAATAAAAGTCCAACACTCCTTTATTTTTCAATGTCAGGATGAAACACAAGCAGTTGGACTCCCTCAACAGACAGACAGGGGGTGTGGATACGAGTAGGCCCAGGCACAATGAACTCTCCTATTCCTTTTTTTGTTTACGTGCGAATAGGCTTGGCGCACGGTCTCTGCCACCGACCGTGAATTGGTAGCTGCCACCTACCGGGTGAACTGTTACAGCCTCTGCCACAGGCCTGAAAGTAATGGTCTTCAGATGCGACCTTTGCGAAATGTCTCTGCACAGACTTTAGCACATGAACCACCTTCCGCGAGAATAAGGCCTCTATTTGGTGAAGGCATCCCTCCAGATGGTCTCCAGAGGCCCTGTCCCGGCACTGGCAATCTGCTGCACCAGATCTACGGGAAGGTCACCGGCGCGGTCCATTGCATCTTAGATTCAGGTACCCAGTCCGTCGGGCACCTTAGGACGATCCCTCCCGGGCGGAACCCAGTGGAAGTAGCTGGGCCCCAGGCCTGGAACAAAGTACCTCACCCCAGACTAAAGGTGTCTGGGGTGGCTCCCGAACTCCTGGTGTCCAGGCCTAGGCCGCCTGGACACCGACCATGGACCGCAGCCCTCAGGCTAAAGGTGCCTGGGACTCGACCCCATGACAAAGATGTCCGCCCCCTTTATACCTTCCCCCAGCAAGCACAGCGGGTTCCCCGCCCCGCCGTACAGATGCTGCGAGAGGCCACAAAGGGTACGGCACTGCAGTGATGGTTCAACCCCAGCCCACAGGGACAGCGCCACCTGCTGGGCCGCAGGGAACTATGCATCACTGGTGTCTCTGCCAGTTTCAAACATAATAGAAAAGTATATACCCGCTACACAAAGATTTGCCTTTGAGCCTTCTTTAGGTAGTATATAACTATGCACAAATTTCTGGAAAGTTTATAAATACAGGCAGGGCTTTTTTTTCTCAGAGAATAGGTGCAGGAACTCCCCCCTTCTGAGTGCCCCCTTGTGTGCGTCTACCCACCTCCAAGCACCGTCCCTTGGCTCTACCCCCTACCCACCTCTCAGTACTGTCCCAAGTATCATTTTGTGGTGCTAAACAATTTGTATGGAATTTGTTGTTGTATAACACTTTCACGCCTAAGCCTTTCTAAAATTTGTTGCTTACAAGTTAAAATCCGTATTTTTTTCTAGAAAATTGCTTGGAACACTCAAACATTATATATATATATATATATATATATATATATATATATATATATATATATATTTTTTTTCAGCAGAAAATCTAGAGAATAAAATGTCGATTGTTGCAATATTTTATGTCACACAGTATTTGTGCAGTGGTCTTTGGGGAATTTTTTGGGGAAAAAGACACTTTCATGAATTAAAAAAAAACTAAACAGTAAAGTTAGCCCAATTTTTTTGTATAATGTGAAAGATGATGTTACGTTGAGTAAATAGATACCAAACATGTCATGCTTTAAAATTGCACACACTCGTGGAATGGCGACTAACTACGGTACCTAAAAATCTCCATAGGCAACATATTAAAAAAATAAAAATAACGGTTACCAGATTTTAGAGTTACAGAGGAGGTCTAATGCTAGAATTATTGCTCTCGCTCTGACGATCGCGGCCATACCTCACTTGTGTGATTTGAACATTGTTTACATATGCAGGTGCGACTTATGTATGCATTTTCTTTGCTGTGCGAGCTCGCGGGGACAGGGGCGCTTTAAAAAAAATATACATATATTTTTCTTATTTATTTAATTTATTTTTATTTTTTTACATTGTGTTTTTAAAAAAAACATGTTTTGATCACTTTTATTGCTGTCACAAGGAATGTAAACACCCCTTGTGACAATAATAAGTGGTGACAGGTACTCTTTATGGAGGGATCGGGGGTCAAAGAGACTCCAAATCCCTCCTTTGCACTTCAAAGTATTCAGATCGGTAGAAACTGCGATTCTGAATACTATATTTTTCTTTAAAACAGGCGCCATTGGCAGCCGAGTAAACCGGAAGTGACGTTGTGACGTCACTTCCGTGTTTACATACAGGAGACTGGAACAAAGCTGTTTCCGGCTTCGTGTCAGGCTGTCTCTAGCCGCCAGAAGTGGCGGATCGGGTCTCTCGGTGGGACGGGAGGCCCGGTAAGAGCGGCAAAAGGCGGCGGGTGGGGGGTTGTCCACTCCCGCTCCTCTGGGATAACAACCGAGCGGCTTTTAGCCGCATCGGTTGTTATCCCTGGAAAGCCGACCGCCCGCTCTAAAAAACGGTTCCTGGGATTATACACGCAGCTGCATGCATCATCCCGGTATAACCCCCTAAACCGAGGCCGCAAATGTGTGTACGGTCGGCACGAAGGGGCTAATATATATATATATATATATATATATATATATATATATATATAATAGATCCACTGGAGCCAGCAACAATAGATCCCCCCCAACAACAATAGACCCCACCCCAACAACAATAGGTCCCCTCAAGAAACAATAGATTCCCCCAGCAACAATAGTTGCTGCACACAACAATAGGCACCCCCCACACAGCAACACCTCAGCAACATTAGACCCCCCAGCAGCAACAACAGATCTTTCAGAAGCCAGAATCAATAGATCCTCCAGCAACCAGAAACAATAGACCTCCCCCTCAATATTAAATCCCTACCAGCTACATAAGACCCCCCAGCAAAATATATCCCCCACCAGCAACAATAGGCCCTCACACAAAAACAGATCCCCACCAGTGACAATATATCCCCCAGCAGCCAGAATCAATAGACCCTCCAGCACACCCCTTGCTATTATATACATTCAGTGCTGGAGGTGCAGGAACTGCATTCCCCCGTGTTCCCACTAAAAAAAAGCCCTGAATACAAGAAACAATAGCAACTATGACTAATGCACCCCCTACATCTGCTACTGCTTTTTCCACTATTAATACTACTTTGACCATAATTACCACCACTACTATTATTAATAATATTAATAATATTTTATATTGGTACTGATATTAGGTACAAGCATAGTAATTGCAATACTGAGTAAGTGACGCTATCCTTCACCATCATTTAAAAGCATTACCATTATTCTATTTTAGATCCTTCTTGCTAACCCTTTGCTCATTGTATTGTATGATTGAACAGCCAACAACTCTTAGATTGGGGATCAGCTGGATGGCAGACCTACTGCTTTTAGGATTGTGCCTTCCCGAGGTTATCTGTAACAGGTGCTTGAACTTCATACACTGTCCAAATACCCGTCATGGTGTTCATCAGTGGAAGAGATTCTTTAGGGACTTTGAGTGAAGCCGTGACCTGGTAAGATCATGTATTCCATCCCTTGGGACTTTGAATGAAATTATGGCCTGGTAGGATCATACATTTCCATCCTTGTTGAGGTCAAAAAGGGGGAGAGCGAGAGGGTGGGACTTTGCATGAAGCACGTGGTTGCAAGAGAGTAGATTGGTGGACATAATATGAATTTATTAATTGCTATATAGTAAAGACAGATGTACTGTATTACCATTTCTATCATTTTTAACGTGTACCTATATGATATGTACGTCTTTACTATATAGCAATTAATAAATTCCTATTATGTCCACCAATCTACTCTCTTGCAACCACGTGCCTCATGTAAAGTCCCACCCTCTCGCTCTCCCCCTTTTTGATGGTGTTCCTCAGGACAGAAAGTAAGGTGAAATTGGCCACCCAGGACAAAGGGTCTTATTCTTCCACTTTTTATACAATTAAACAGTCTCCAAGTAAATTACCGTATGCATAATGACCATAGATACATGTATAGTCCCTCTTAAAGCATGCAAGACAATTTTTTTCAAGTTTTAGGTACAAAAGGAAAATGTTAAAACCCCTTTTATTCACTGTTTGTGTTCATTTGGGGAGGTTTTCCTTCAATTCCTGTCTCAAGACACAACAGGAAGTGAGGATTTTCTTTCAATGAAGGGGTATCTTCTCTTAGAAAGTTGTCACCAGAACAAGTATCCATATTTTTGCTCTGTAATATGGATTTTCTCTCACTTTCAGTCTTGGTGACAATATAGGACAAATAGATAAGGGTGAAGCTCCCCAAAAGAGATACAGACAGCCATAAACATTTGAAAGAGGTTCTAACTCTTACCAACCATATCTGAAGATATAAAATGTCGTTAGATCCACTTTAAAGATGCTCAATAACTGGAAAGTTTTCCAGAGTATACTGCGGTTCACTTCTAAAAGGGACGTTTGATCCTTGTTATATTTTGAATAAATAAGGAAGTATTAAATATTCTGAATATAGCTTTATGAACTTCCAATCAGATAATACATATTGTGCAACATAAACATTCAACATACATACAAATCTTCAATCAACAAAACAATGAAATAGCAGCACAACTGAAGGTAGAATTGAGTCCAAGTCTATCTTTATCTGGGTTCTGTACCTATCATTGATTCATATAGGAAAACATCTTCAAATGAATGTTTTGCAGTACTCACCTGTCATTGTTCCGATATATTCCTTCTGTGATTCAGACTACGTGCGTTCATAATGACAGCAGGTCAGTCTTAAGCTGTATTTATAACTGAAGCCAGTTCTCCTCCTACTAGTTAATTACAATGTAAATAAGTTGGAAACGAATCAAAGTACTTTAATTAGGCGTATGTTATTAGACAGGAGAGATAGATACAAGATCATTTTAAGGTAACACAGATTTTAAGATTAAACATCACATTACAGACAGATAATTGAATGACTTTCATTTGTTGCATGAAAGACTTCTATTTCAGTGAGAAGAGTCACATGACCCATTTTGATTGCTTAGGTCTCTCTAAAATTCTGCAGTTTGGCAGTTGATGTTAGGGTATAGACAACTATTAGAGAACTGCAGTTTGACAGCAATGCTGAGTAATGCCCCGTACACACGACCGGTTTTCCCGTCTGAAAAAAAAACGATGGTTTTCCCGACGGAATTCCTCTCAAGCCTGCCTTGCATACACCCGGTCACACAAAAGTCCGGCGAACTTTTGACTGCCAAGAACACAGTGACGTAAAAGACTACGACGAACCAACAAAATTAAGTTCTATGCTTCCGAGCATGCGTCAAATTGTTTCCCAGCATGCGTGTTTTTTTCTCCTGTGGGAAAAAGTCAGATGAAGCATACACACGGTCAGAATTCCCGGCCAAAAGCTCTCATCGCAGTTTTTCCGAACGGAAAACGGGTCGTGTGTTTGAGGCATAAGTGTTCTGTGTTTGAAAAACATCTAAACATATCTGCTATGGAGAATAACGAGAACACTGAATATATTTTTGCTACATGCACATCATTTTACAGGTAAGAATCAGAAGAAGAAAAAGAACCATCAAAGATCAATACACATACAGAGTACAAAGTGAAATATAATCAGCTATCAATAGAAAGTATAGCAGTAAGAAGTGTAGCATTCCCAGAGCAGGGCTTCTGCTGGGAAAAAGAGCATACTGTTTGCATTTGGCTAACAAATCAGCAACATATCAGAATTACCCAGCCAATATGACAGGGCTATCTGCCCCTATGATAAAAAAAGAAATCACGTATTGCCAGAACTATACTATCCCCATAAGAGGGTGTAGGACACATCCTTCCCAGAACCAGACATGGAGCTTGTATGTAGGCCAGGTCTCAAATTGGGCCAACTCACCTCAAGGGCCTGGAAAGGAAAGCAGGAACAAGAGGAAAGAAGGAGAATAGGGGGAAAGGGGGGAAGAGGAGAAGAGAAAAAACAAACGGAGAGGGGGCAGAAGGGAAAACCTCCCCTTGGGGGTCCTAAGGTGTGTGTGTGTGAGGGTATATGGAGAATGAAGTGGCCATTGAAAAACCTGCCGGAATATATACCTCGATGCATGTCCCTAGGTCAAGGGTAACCTTGAGGACAACAGACTGGGGGGGGGGGGGAAGGGAAAACCAGTGTTTTTCAGATGTCCAGTGTTAGTTTTCCTGCACACATAGCGTTTTGCTTTTAGGCCAAAAAGTTAAATTTTGATTTTGTTTGACCAGAGCATCTTCTTCCACATGTTTGCTGTGTCTTCTTATGGCTTTTTTTCCAATAATGGCTTTCTTCTTGCCACTCTTCCATAAAGGCCAGATTTGCGGAGAGCACGACTAATAGTTGTCCTTTGGCCTTCATGATGCTGTTTGTTCACAAAGGCTCTCTAGCAAACCTCTGAGGGCTTCTCAAAACAGCTGTATTTATATGGAGATTAAATTACACACAGGGGGCACTCTATTTACTAATTCGGTGACTTCTGAAGGCAATTGGTTCCACTAGATGTTAGTTAGGGGTATCAGAGTAATGGGGGCTGAATACAAATGCACGCCACACTTTTCAGAAATATTTATTTGTAAAAAGAAATTGAAAACCATTTATCATTTTTCTTCCACTTCACAATTATGTGCCACTTTGTGTTGGTGTATCACATAAAATCCCAATAAAATACATTTAAAAGAGAAGTATGGGTTTCCTTTTTTTGCTTACATCTATTCTATGTGAGCTGCTGATATCTATAAACCCTCCCAACCCTCTCAGAAGTGCCCCCATTCTCTTAAAATCGAGATAAATACCTGTGGGAGGTTCTACAGTCTTTCATACAG
Source organism: Rana muscosa (assembly GCA_029206835.1). Lineage (NCBI taxonomy): Eukaryota > Metazoa > Chordata > Amphibia > Anura > Ranidae > Rana > Rana muscosa. The sequence goes on from CM055128.1 coordinate 78,463,381, forward strand.
CATCAACCAGACAATGGTGTGAATATAGAGTCTGGATACACCCCCTTTCCTGTCATTTTACTTGATTGATGTCGGCTCTCCTCCCTCTGTGTAAGGAAATGTTCCATCCGCTGGTAATATCTGACGTTTGGCCTGCAGTACTGGGGTCCACCAGCAGGTGTCTCCTGGCAGTTTAGAACTGTCAGGGGAGCTTCTACCTGCTAGTGTTATGTCATCTTTGGGCCGCAGTACTGGCATCCACCAGCGGATGGATCCTGGCAGTGTGGTGCAGATTTTACCTTCTGCAATCAGGGGGTCACCTGAGCTTGTTAGCAGGTAATAGTATAAATACCCGGTAAGTGCACACACACACTGCCCTGGTATCGTCCTCGTGCCCTGACCTGCAGCCTGTTTACCTGAACCCTGAGTCCTGATTCCTGTATCCTGAACCTGTTGTATAGTGATGAGCCGAACACCCCCGGGTTCGGTTCGCACCAGAACCCACGAACGGACCGAAAGTTCGCACAAACTTTAGAACCCTATTAAATACAATGGATGCGAATGTTCGAAATCTAAAGTGCTAATTATAACGACTATTATGCATGTTATTGTCCTAAAAAGGGTTTGGGAACCCGGGTTCTGCACCAGGGGACATGTATCATAGCAAAAAGAAGTTTTAAAAACGGCCGTTTTTCTGAAGCAGTCATTTTAATGATGCATAAAGTGAAAAAAAAATGTCAAATATTACTTTAAATATCGTACCTGGGGGGTGTCTAAAGTATGCCTGTGAAGTGCCACGTGTTTCCCGTGTTTAGAACTGTCCTTGCACAAAATTACATTTCTAAAGGAAAAAAAGCCATTTAAAACTGCTTGCGGCTTTAATGTAATGTCTGGTCCCGGTAATATGGATGAAAATCTTTAAGAAAAATGACATAGCTACCCCATCACACCCCCCCCCCTTACCCCAGCCCATTACCAGCCCCTTTGGGTCTTGTATGGATATTAAGGGGAACCCCGCACACAAAATAAAAAAGGCCCTATATACTCTGAACAGCAGTTCTTATGTAGAATCTGTTTGTTATTTTGAACAGGTACATTGTTTAAGTGTAGCTCCAGCCAAAAAATATATTTTTAAGCTTTTTGGAAAACATAGGGAAGGGTTATCACCCCTGTAACATTTGTTTTGCTGTCTGTGCAGTGTGCACCTGTTCAGAACAGTTCACCTCACTTTCCGTCCTAATGACAAATGTTTTTTGAAAATTTGGGGTGTTTATTGAAACAAGAATTGGTGATAAAGAATCAGTGTAGAGGAGACACTTTTTTTCCCATATTAACTCTTACAGGAGAGAATTTGCCTTCCTAGGGGTAGATTTCCTCTCACTTCCTGTTGTATCCTTCCGTTTGCAAGGAGGAGTCATTTGTAAGTTGGATGTTTGAAAGTAGGGGCCTGCCGTATATACTCAGCTGAAATTTGCCCCTACATGTTGGTGTTGCCACAACACTGTGAGCCCTCACAGTTACTCTTGGTGGGCGCATGAATGGGCCCTGCTGTGAATTATTAGATCAAGAATTGTAATTGCATGCCCCTGTTGAACAGGGGCTGAAAAATTGGGCTTTTGGTGGTGGTGGTGGTGGTGGTGTTGACACAACACTGTAAGGCCTCACAGTTAGTCTTGGTGGGCGCAGGAATGGGCCCTGCTGTGAAATATTAGATCAAGAATTGTAATTACATGCCCCTGTTAAACAGGGGCAGAAAAATTGAGCCTTAGGCGCTGGTGCCACAACACTGCAACCCCTCAAAGATACTGTACTTGGAGCACAGCAATGAGCCCTGTTGCAAAGTATTGCATCAAAAATTGTAATTACACGCCCCTGTTAAACAGGGGCTGAAAAATTGGGCCTTAGCCACTGGTGCTGGTGCCACGACACTGCAACCACTCCCAGATACTCTACTTGGAGTGCAGGAATGAGCCCTGCTGCAAAGCATTGCATAAAAAATTGTAATAACACACCCCTGTTAAACAGGGGTTGAAAAATTGGGCCTTAGCCACTGGTGGCGGCACCCAGAAACAAAAATGTTCTTCCAAGCTATCATCGTCAATCGGATCATTGAGGAGGAGGAGGATAGTCAGTCAACATAACAGGACAAACTCTCAGCATCAGCATCAGTCTTGAAGGGATGTGACATTTGAAAATAAATTAGTCTGTTATATCAGCTTCAGGTGTTTGGTAGCTGGTGGTGATCCAAGACTGGTTCATCTTTATGAAGGTCAGTCGATCAACAGAGTCGGTGGACAGGCGCACCCTGTGATCCGTGACAAATCCTCCAGCAGCACTGAATGTGCGTTCTGAAAGAACGCTGGATGCAGGACAGGCCAGTAGCTCAATTGCATACTGTGCAAGCTCTGGCCAGTGATCCATCCTCAAGACCCAGTAAGCCAGAGGATTTTCGGTGGGGAAGGTGTCCAAGTCTGACCTTGCCCCTAGGAATTCCTGCACCATGTATATCAGACGCTGGCGATGGTTGCTGGAACCGATCATACCTTGGGGCTGCGGACTAAAGAATTGTCTGAACGCTTCGGTCAGACGGCCACCTTCCCCACCGCCTCTTTCTTTGACTGACCGAAGCCTCAGCAACTCGTTGTCCAAGACCAGGAGTTTGTAACCTCCCAGTCTCTGGGAACGCGTTGCACAGACCTTTCTGCAAGGCCTCCCGGAGTTGTCTCATCCTCTGCTCCCTCTGCGACGGTAAGATAAGGTCCGCAACCTTACCCTTGTACCGTGGATCAAGGAGAGTGGCAAGCCAGTAATGGTCCCTCTCCTTGATATGAAGAATACGAGGATCCTTCCGCAGACTTTGCAGGATCAGGGAGGCCATGCAGCGTAGGTTAGCTGAGGCATTCAGTCCGGAGTCCTCTGGGTCACTAAGGACGACATGATCCGCAGCCACCTCCTCCCAGCCACGTACAAGTCCACTGGTTTCTTGGGACTGTAAATCATCCCTAAAAGACTGCTGCTGATGATGCTGAGTGCCAGGCTCCACCTCCATGCTGACACAATCCTCCTCCTCCTCCTCCTCCTCCTCTTCTTCCTGTGCGATGGGTGGGACAGAAGGAACACTGTCTGGGTAAAGGGGGCCTTGAGAGGCAAGGAAGTCCTCCTCTTCCTGCCTCTGTTCTGCCTCAAGTACCCTGTCCATTATTCCACGCAGCGTATGTTCCAACAGGTGGACAAGAGGTACAGTGTCACTGATGCATGCACTGTCACTGCTCACCATCCCCGTGGCCTCCTCAAATGGTGCCAGGACAGTGCATGCATCCCTGATCATGCCCCACTGGCGTGGTGAAAAAAACCCGAGCTCCCCTGACCCTGTCCTGGTGCCGTAGTCGCACAGGTACTCATTGATGGCCCTCTGCTGCGTGTGCAGCCGCTGCAGCATGGCCAACGTTGAGTTCCACCTGGTGGGCATGTCACATATAAGGCGGTTCTTGGGCAGGTTCAACTCCTTTTGCAGCTCAGCCAGGCGAGCACTGGCATTATAAGATCTGCGGAAATGCACACAGACTTTCCTGGCCTGCCTCAGGACATCCTGTAAGCCCGGGTACCTGCCCAAGAACCGCTGCACCACCAGGTTAAGGACGTGAGCCATACAGGGCACATGGGTCAGTTGTCCCTGTCGGAGAGCGGAGAGGAGGTTGGTGCCATTGTCGCAAACTACCATTCCTGGCTTAAGCTGGCGTGGCGTCAACCACCTCTCGGCCTGCCCCTGCAGAGCAGACAGAACCTCTGCCCCAGTGTGGCTCCTGTCCCCCAAACACACCAGCGCAAGCACGGCATGGCATCTTTTTGCCTGCGTACTTGCGTAGCCCCTTGAACGCCTACGGAGCACTGCTGGTTCCGAGGACAAAGCACAGGAAGAGGCCATGGAGGAAGAAGAAGAGGAGGGGGTGGAGGACAGAGGTGTGTCACAACCAGTAGTAGCATTTTGGAGGCGTGGCGTTGGAACAACCTCCAACACTACTGCACCTTGTCCTGCATCCTTCCCAGCTGCCTAAAGAGTGACCCAATGGGCCGTGAAAGAAAGGTAATGTCCCTGTCCATGCCTGCTGGACCATGAGTCAGAGGTAATATGCACCTTACCGCTGACCGCCCTGTCCAGCGAGGCCAAGACATTGCCTTCCACATGCCGGTAGAGAGCCGGAATCGCCTTCCGTGAGAAAAAGTGGCGTTTGGGAACCTGCCACTGAGGAACCGCACATTGCACAAACTCACGGAAGGGGGCCGAGTCTACCAACTGAAAAGGCAGCAGTTGAAGTGCTAGCAATTTAGCCAAGCTAGCATTCAACCGCTGGGCATGTGGATGGCTGGGAGTGAACTTCTTTCGACGGTCCAGCAGCTGGGGCAGGGAAATTTGCCTGCTAGAATCGGACGTCGGTGTACTGCTAGCAGAGTGGCCGCAAGTACTTGGCTGTGACACACCTAATTCTACACCTTCATTCCTCTCAGTGCAGGTTTCAGAGAGGACTGAAGGTATAGTGGGGTTGGAGATCCCAGCTGATGCGGTGCAAGGAGAGGTACGCTTTGTTCTTTGGTGTGGGTCTTTAAGGTAGGCTTGCCAACGAGCTGCATGGCAGGTCAACATATGTCTGGTCAAGCATGTGGTGCCCAAGCGGCTGATGTTTTGGCCACGCGATATACGCTTGAGACATATGTTGCAAACAGCAGCTGTGCGATCTGATGCACTCGCCTCAAAAAAGGCCCACACCAAAGAACTTTTTGAATAACGGGCATAGGCAGCGCCCTGCACAGGCGGAGCTCTGCGGTGTGATTCCGTCGGTGTGCTGCCCTTACGCTGGCCACCCAAGGGCATCCTGCCTCTTGGAGATGTGCCTCCTCCTCATCCTCCTCCTCCTCCTCTCTCCTATTAGGCACCCACGTGGAGTCAGTGATCTCATCATCCCCTCCCTCCTCATCACTGGAGCCAATCTGGCAGTATGCTGCAGCTGCTGGAACATGACTGCCAGATTGGTGTCCTTCTTGAGCATCCCCTCTCTCTGCTCTCACGCTACTGCCTTCCTCTAGCTGGGTATCATCATCAGACCCTTCGAAACGCTGGGCATCCTCCTGGAGCATGTACCCAACACTGTGCTCAAACAGTTCGGGGGACTCCTCAGGAGGAGGACATGGTGGGTCTAGGGAAGGAGTGACTGATGATGACATTGATACCAGGGAAGAGGACGCTTTGGCAGCTGCTTTGCCAGTACCCTGAGCCTGGGTGAGAGAGGATGAGGAGGATGAGGAGGGCTTGGTCATCCACTCTACCAAGTCTTCGGCATGATGTGGCTCAACATGTCCAGCTGCCGAAAAGAAGGACAAGCGTGTCCCATGGCCATGTGCTGATGACAATGCACCGCGTCCACGACCAGCACTGTTGCCCCCAGACACAGAGCCTGCTTGCCCTCTTTTATTGGCTCCTGACTGTCTGCCTCTCCTTGTTTGCCTTCCAGACATTCTAATGGCCTGCAGGGAGATGGGAAAACCAGCAATAAGGGGTAGCTTCAGGTGTATACTGTGCAGGAGGCTTAGCAACAATGACACTGACACTGTCCCCTGCCTATCCTTCTCTCTCCCTGCACACAAGGTTTAGCAAAGAATAGGACACTGACACTGTCGACTGCCTATCCTTGTCTGTCCCTACACACAAGGTTTAGCAATATGGTTCAGCACACTAGGTTTAGCAAAGACTATGACACTGACACTCTCCCTGCCTATCCTTGTCTGTCCCTACAAACAAGGTTTAGCAAAGAATATGACACTGACACTCTGCCTACCTATCCTTGTCTGTCCCTACACACAAGGTTTAGCAATATGGTTCAGCACACAAGGTTTAGCAAAGAATATGACACTGACACTCTCCCTGCCTATCCTTCTCTGTCCCTACAAACAAGGTTTAGCAAAGAATATGACACTGACACTCTGCCTACCTATCCTTGTCTGTCCCTACACACAAGGTTTAGCAATATGGTTCAGCACACAAGGTTTAGCAAAGAATATGACACTGACACTCTCCCTGCCGATCCTTGTCTGTCCCTACACACAAGGTTTAGCAATATGGTTCAGCACACAAGGTTTAGCAAAGAATATGACACTGACACTCTCCCTGCCTATCCTTCTCTGTCCCTACAAACAAGGTTTAGCAAAGAATATGACACTGACACTCTACCTACCTATCCTTGTCTGTCCCTACACACAAGGTTTAGCAATATGGTTCAGCACACAAGGTTTAGCAAAGAATATGACACTGACACTCTCCCTGCCGATCCTTGTCTGTCCCTACACACAAGGTTTAGCAATATGGTTCAGCACACAAGGTTTAGCAAAGAATATGACACTGACACTCTCCCTGCCTATCCTTCTCTGTCCCTACAAACAAGGTTTAGCAAAGAATATGACACTGACACTCTGCCTACCTATCCTTGTCTGTCCCTACACACAAGGTTTAGCAATATGGTTCAGCACACAAGATTTAGCAAAGAATATGACACTGACACTCTCCCTGCCGATCCTTGTCTTTCCCAGCACACAAGGTTTAGCAAAGAATATGACACTGACACTCTCCCTGCTGATCCTTGTCTGTCCCTACACACAAGGTTTAGCAATATGGTTCAGCACACAAGGTTTAGCAAAGAATATGACACTGACACTCTCCCTGCCTATCCTTCTCTGTCCCTACAAACAAGGTTTAGCAAAGAATATGACACTGACACTCTGCCTACCTATCCTTGTCTGTCCCTACACACAAGGTTTAGCAATATGGTTCAGCACACAAGATTTAGCAAAGAATATGACACTGACACTCTCCCTGCCGATCCTTGTCTTTCCCAGCACACAAGGTTTAGCAAAGAATATGACACTGACACTCTCCCTGCTGATCCTTGTCTGTCCCTACACACAAGGTTTAGCAATATGGTTCAGCACACAAGGTTTAGCAAAGAATATGACACTGACACTCTCCCTGCCGATCCTTGTCTGTCCCTACACACAAGGTTTAGCAAAGAATATGACACTGACACTCTCCCTACCTATCCTTCTCTGTCCCTACACACAAGTTTGAGGTACAAATAGCACTGACACTGTCCCTGCCTATGTAACTCTTTCCCTGCGCCGGAACACACTACACGAGGCCGCCGCGCTGGCGGCCTTTTATAGTGTGGGGCGTGTACTAAACCCCCTCAGCAATAATTGGCCACAGGCATCCTGCCTGTGGCCAATCATTGCTCTCCTCGCTGCCGGCGCTGTGATTGACCAAGCATGCAGGGTCACAGTGCATGCTTGGCCAATCACAGCGCCGGGATTACACTGCGATGGCGCAGTGTATTGTGGGCCGTTCGCGTCACTCGAATTTGGCGCGAACGGCCCAAATCGTTCGTTGTTCGCCGAACGCGCGAACAGCCGATGTTTGAGTCGAACCTATGTTCGAGTCGAACCTATGTTCGACTCGAACACCGAGCTCATCCCTACTGTTGTATCTGTTCCTGCATCCCTGGATCCTTGCTCTGCAGCCTGATTGCTTTCTTCTTGTCCCTGTCTGTCTGCTCCTGGCCCCCCATCTGCTGATCTCCTGTTAATAATCCTGGCCTGGCTTGACTATGATTCTGGTTCCCCCTTTTGCTACATATGCTAGTTGGTTACTGTCACTGTTTGGTTGTTTGGTTGTTCACTTGTTGTATTGGTGGTGTATTCACATTTATATGTATTTACCTTAAATAAACTTACTTACACCTATTTCTGTTTGCGGTTTCCTCTGTTGCAGTCCGCATAGTTCTGATCACATCCTCCTGACAGAATACCAGGGCCATCCCTGATCAGAAGTGGCTGCACAGGGGAACCATTTTTTGATTCAGTTTGTTTACAAACATGAATACTGATTGAGAGGTTCTGGAGAGGTTCTGGTTCTGCTCGAGCTGGGTCGGACCTGTGGAAGTCTCTCTAGCCGGCTGTATATTCAATGACACCAACACAAAGTATGGTTATGCATGAATATCATTCTTTATTATTTGTCTTGGGGTTTTATCACTGTGATTCGGGCGCCTTGCCAAAGGCAGGAAGCAGCCCACTCTTAACAAATTCAGCACACTGCAGGTGCAATCGCAAGGTCACATTCCGTGCTTGCAAAATACACTTAATCATCATAATAATATCAGTAGAAAAGCAAGCAGAAAAACATCCCACAAAACATACAGTTTGAACTTATTAAAACAAAATAAAGTGGAACTCTTCATCAATGGTTCATTTGGTTATACATTAATCAATATATTGATCCATTCCTTACAATCCCTCCTTTGATCAAGGCTTCAGAACAGAAGCCCCTTGATCATCAGAATATTCATTGTACCACTTCTTCTTGGTATTTTTATCACATATACCCTTCATTTCACCCAGATCCTCCGGGTGATATATACAGTTAGTTATGATCCAAGTGGGGATAAACACCAATATCACAAGTCCTGCCAACAGAGCCCATAGCTTCCCTGAATCATTTGCTATGAACAGAGTCATTTTTAGGGTACAGTCTTCCTTTTAGTCTCTATTTTCGAGGACTTGTAACACCTGTTTCACCTCCCTTTTCTCTGGGGGTGTGCCTGGAAATGTCTTTAGTCTTGATGCATGGATCCACTGTGGGCCTTGATCTGTGAGAACGGCTGTTCTGGCAACCTTCAGGACTTCAAATGGTCCCTGGAAAATCGGACCTGGTTGTCTCCGGACAGCTAGTTGTTTTATCAGCACTTTGTCTCCTGGGATATACGGATGTGTAGGTTCTGTGGAGAGAGGAGGGAAAGTGACAGCAACTTTGTCCTCTGTTTCACTAAGGCTACTTACCAAATGTTTCACGTACTCTTCCTGTAAAGAATAAAGATTAACCTCCTCTCCCTCATCAGGCTTTCTCTGTGCTGGCCTACCCATAAGTATTTCAAATGGTGACAACCCTGTTCTGGAATGTGGGGCTGTTCTTATTTGGAATAGGACTGCAGGGAGATAATCAATCCACCCCTTCATAGTTCCTGCTGTGGCCTTTTTGAGTTTATCCTTTATATTTCTGTTCATTCTTTCTACTATTCCTGCACTTTGTGGGTGATATGGAATATGTAGTTTCCATTGAATGCCCAGGAGTTTTGCTAGGTCCTGGGTGAGGGCAGCTGTAAAAGCTGGACCCTGGTCTGACCAGATCTTGGCTGGTAAACCATACCTCGAAATCCAGTGATTTATTAGTGCCCTTGATGCTATTTTGGCCGTTTCTCCTGTGGTTGGAATAGCCATGAGCTAAACTTGTCCACTATGACCAAAAGGTATTTTAAATTCCCTTTCTGTTTTGGCATGTGTGTAAAGTCTATTTGTAGATCTTGGAGGGGGCCTATTGGGGGGGGCAAATTTCCATGTATACCCTGTTTTTTACATTGCACATTGTTTTGTGCGCAAGTGAGACATGAATCTGTCAACTGGGCAATGAGGTGTGTATCATTGATTGTGCTGAAGGACTGTCTGTACATTGTCAAAACTGTTTTCCTTCCCAAATGACCTGGACCATGTAGATAGGAAATAAGTAAAGGGGCTGCTGCTTCAGGTATACCTATTATTCCCTCCTTATTTGTCCAAAGGCCTGAAATGGTCTTTGACAAGTTATGCGCTGTCCAGTGTTTAATGTCCTGGGCGGTTGCCTTGGACTGCAGGAGGGAAGCTAGTGATGGAAAATCTGGGGAAGAGAAGTCAGTAGCAAAAAGCAATGTGATGGGATGAGAGGTGGGAACGGAGTCCGCTGCTTTTTTTGCTTCTCTATCTGCCAATGTATTGCCCTGTGCTTCTTTACTTTTGTCATACGAGTGTCCTTTCACTTTAATAACTCTGAGACTTCGTGGGAGTTGCAGTGCAGCCATCAGAGAGAGAACAAAAGCCTTATTTGCTATCTCTTTGTTATCTGCTGTCCTAAAGCCTCTCTTTTCCCATATGAGTCCAAAGTCAAAAATCACGGTGAATGCATACCTGCTATCAGTGTAGATATTTACATCCCTTCCCTCGAAAAGCTGACAGGCTCTTGTGAGGGCTTTGAGTTCTGCTTGTTGTGCCGAGTTTGCTGCAAGGTGGGAAGACTCAACCACAATATCAGGCAACATAACAACAGCATATCCAGTTTTGTATGTTGTGTCATTTGGTCTTGAGCAGCTGCCATCAACAAACACATCCAGGAACTCTGGGTCAGGTTTGTCAGATAAATCGCTTCTGGGTAATGTTTGTTCAGACAACTTGTCCTGACAGTTATGTGATGGGCATAAATCAGAATCAGGAAGCTGCAGCAAGGCACGCAGCAACCTAATAGCTGGTGTTGTCTCAGAGCAAGATTTGACTAACAGTTTTGTGGTGTTTAAAAGAATAATTTCATAACCGCTATGTCTCTGTGCAGTCATATGTTGAGTATGCATGTTTTGTAGCAATTGTGCAACTGAATGAGTGGTATAAAGTATAGTTTCATTCCCCAATGTAATTTTAGAGGCTTCTTTTACAGCCATTGAGCTTGCTGCAAGAGCCTGCAAGCAACCGGGCATTCCCTGTACCTGTAGGGGCAGTTTCTTTGAAAGGTATGCAACTGGTCTTAAATTATTGCCATGTGGCTGAGCCAACACAGCAGCAAAAGTTGCTCCTCTGACTACACAGTACAGAGAAAATGGTCTATCATATGTTGGAAGCCCTAATGCAGGAGCCCGGGAGAGGGAGCGCAGAAGAGAGTAGAATGCTGTTTTCATGTCCTCACTCCACTCTACTTGTTTTGGTGCACGCGTGGAAGTTGCTTGCCTTAGCATAGAGTCCCAATAAGAGCAATCAGGAATCCACTGTCTGCAGTAGACAATCGAGCCAAGGAATGATAGCAACGATGATTTTTCCTTTGGTGGGCCGAGACAGCTGAGGGCCTGGACTCTTGCAGGGGAAACTACTCTTGTTCCCTCTGTAATTACACAACCCAAGTACTCTACTCGATCCTTGCACCATTGGATCTTTTTCCGAGACGCCAAATGGCCCTGCAAGGAGAGATGGTCCATAAGGCTAATGGAGTCCTCCTCACACTGTGCCCTGCTCTCACTACAAACCAGTAGGTCATCTACATATTGCAGGACAGTTGACCCTTTAGGGCAGGGGTCTCAAACTGGTGGCCCTCCAGCTGTTGCGAAACTACAAGTCCCATCATGCCCCTGTCTGTGGTAGTCATACTTGTAACTGTCTGCCATGCAATGCCTCATGGGACTTGTAGTTTCGCAACAGCTGGAGGGCCGCTTGTTTGAGACCCCTGCTTTAGGGGGATTCCAATTGTCCATGGTCTTTTTTAGGACTATACTGAAGGCAGCTGGGCTATCAATGAACCCTTGTGGGAGGCGTGTCCATGTTAGCTGGCCCCTCCCCCAGACAAATGCAAACAGGAGTTGGTCATTTTTGTTAATGTCTATGCTAAAAAATGCATTAGACAGATCCAGTACCGTATAGCAGCGAGAATTTGCTGGTATGTTGATAAAAATGGATGTTATGTCTGATACCAGGGGTGGCAAGGGTATTATGTTTTTATTCACACCTCTCAAATCCTGAACCAACCTCCAGGTACCATTTGCCTTTCTTACGGGATTAATAGGAGTATTCCAAGGGCTTACAATTTCCAGAAGGATGCCCAATTTCAGGTACTCCTCAATCTGGGGCTGTATACCCGATACCTTTTCAGTGGATAATGGATATTGTTTTTGGTAATGTGGTGTGGTATCAGAACGCATATTTGGCTTGTATGGAGTGCAAGCAATGTGTCCCACAGCAGTTTTTGATTTTGCCCATATAGGGTGGTTGTCTAATGTTGGTGGCAGGAGCAAAAAACATGACATTGTTTCTTGTCTTTTTGGCATGGTTAGATCACACTTAGCAGATTTGGCTATAATTCTGCCTTGTTGGTCAAATTTAACAGTGATTTGTAATGCAGACATCAAGTCTCTCCCCATAAGGGATAGAGGACAGTCAGGGAGGACTGCGAAGGACATCTCGTTAAGATAGTTACCCTGCATATCAGTTATTAACGAAGGCGGCGTGATCTTGTGGTTGACATTTGTCCCATTTATCCCTATAGAGCAGTGTTTCTCAACCTTTTTACCATGGAGGAACCCTTGGCAAAAAGTCTGAGATCTCGGGGAACCCCTAAAAAAAAATTCAGATCTACAGCTCTCGGAACATCGGATCTGATCAGCAAGCTGTAGATATAACCACGTTTATTGTAGAAATAGCTTTAAATAATGGAATAAAAATTAGAACTCACCTGACACCAACATTATAGTGTGAACAGTGCACATAGAAATCAATTGTTTTCCTTATGTCCCTGCAGAGACCTGCGTTAGGACAAGCCCAAAATATTTTAAGCAAGTCAAATTTGCACACATTTTCAATTTTTTGCACATATGCCGTGAACGAGGTCTTAAGCCCCATACACACGGTCAGACTTCTATCGGACTTTTCCGTGGTTTTTTGTCCGAACGGAGTTGGTCGGGAACACCCATAGCATACGCACACTCTGACTTTTCTGCAAACTTTCCCAAAACTTTTTGCAACATCACGTGGTTTTTCTGCTCTTTTCTGCTCTTTACCGCTACCCTTTGGTCAACTTCTGCTATTGTTGGTTGATTTTGACATTAGTTGTTTTGTCCATCGGACAAAAGTCCGATGGTTTTCTGTACACACGGTCGGACTTTGCTCCATCGGACTTTTGTTGGGCAAAAGTTTGTCCGTTTGCAGACCCAACTTTTGTCCGATGAAAACAAGAAAAAAGCAAAAAAAGTTTGTCTGATGGAGCGTACACGCGGTCGGATTGTTGGTCCAACTTGCTCAAAATGAAGTTTGTTGGGTAAAAGTCTGAACGTGTGTATGGACGAGGCTTAACTGAACTTAAACAAAACTCCCAAATATTGTGATTGATAAATAGGATAGCAGACTACGGGAACAGTTGGGACTTGTTCACAACATTCATGCATAAGAATTGATGGAAGATGGTGCAGATTTGACCTGCATAGAATACTTTGGTCTTGTCCACGTCATGTGCAGAGACATGCATTTTCCTAACGTAGGTCTCTGCTAGGACATAAAGAAAATAACTGATTTCTATGTGCCCTGTTCACACCACAATGTTGGTATAATTTGAGTATTTTTCTCTGTAGAAAAATGCATACATGTTGCATATTTCTGTTCAGAAAAAATATGCACATGATACCAATGTTGATTTCAATGTGCACTGACAGCGAGTACTGTCAATGCGCATACCTGGTGCCTCCTCTATAGTTCCAGCTCCTCTGAACCTGTGAGAGTGGTACCAGGAGGAGTGCTGACAGTGGGAGCACATGGCTGAATCTTGCAGGAGGCGAGATCCTGTGTATGGTAGTGACTGAATGCAGACTGCAGGGGCCTGTGGCTGGATGAGACTGAATCATAATAGGATTATGTACAATTATGGCAAAACATAAAGCTATTATAATCTCACCTCCTGTTACATTCAGCCTGTGTGCCTCAACTCTCTGCCCCCCCAGTCTGCAATCAGTGCTGTTATACACAGAATCTCATTTCCTGTTCTCTGCTCTGCCCTCCCCAAGCAGTCTGCATTCACCCCTGAAGTACACAGGAACTCAGCTTCTAATCTAGCCATGTGCTCCTTTTCTCTCCTACCCCCCTCCACAGTGTGCATTACTGCTACCTTAATGTATCCTGTAATTTGATTGGCTGGCTTTGCTGCTTTTAAAAGGGGGAGGAGGGGCTTCTCATGGCAGTACTGGGGGCTTTTCATGAGAAATCTGGCAGCAAATAAATCAAAGGACTGTTAGTGGAGGCTCTCTATGAGCTCAGATACAGTGGAAGCTGATAAATATCCCTCAAATAATAATGAGCAGACAGAACACTAATAAAGGTCAGGCCAGTGCTGGATTCTATGAGTAGAGCTCTCCATTCCATAGCCACCCATAGCATCTTCCACAGAACTCTCCCCCTCCCACACAGCAGCCAATTCTCTCTCCCAATGACCTCATCGCGTGAATGAGCAGCAATTCCCGCTCTCCGCACTCTCCACACCGCCCGTCCCCCACCTTCCTACCTTGATAAGTGTTTTAAGATTTGCCTCTTGATGATTCCAGCCATCCCCGAGCCGCTTCTTACACCTCATACACCTCCAGCCTGCAGTCCTCCTCCTGCATCCCGGCAACCCCGTGTCAACCAGAGATACCTGGCTCCGCCCTCTGAGTTCTCTGAGCCGGAACTACAGAGAGGGTATCGGGTATCAATGCGCGCTGACTGTTCTCACTGTCAGCGCGCATTGGGAACACTAAAAACAACATTGGACGGATATACATCTGCCACAATGTTAAATCGCGGCGGAACCCCTGGGGACCTCTCGCGGAACCCTAGGGTTCCGCGGAACCCCGGTTGAGAAACACTGCTATAGAGCATCCCTCCGTACATTCCATCTCTCCAAACTCTGCATCATTTAGACAGGAAGTAGTGGCTCCTGTATCAAGTAAAAATTTAACCCTTTTGCCCCTGACCTTTATTAAGGTCTGTGGCAGGGTTTTCCAGTGTGGAGAGAAGAAATGCATGACCAGGGCTGGGGCTTGCTCCGGGCATCCCTATTGTGGGTTATTATCTCGATAGTTCGGCCAATCTACCCGTATCTTTTCAAAGGAATTCCTGGGGCTGAAGGGAGGGGCTGCTGGAGCTGACTGGGATCTCTGTTGTAGCTGCACTTCGTCTCCCTGTTGAGGTCTGTGTTGAGATCTTGAGCTATATCCTCCTCTGCCTCTCCTAGCAAAGCTATCTCTAGCTCCTCTCCTCTGTGGACATTCTGACTTCCAATGATTTAAGTCCCCACAATTAAAACAACCCTGTTCCTGACTTCGGGGAGGATAATTCCCTCTAGGTATTGCCCCTGAGCTTGGTCTACTGACCATGGCCACATTTGTATTGTCTTCTATGATGGAGGTAAATAATCCTCCTTTAGTGCTAAATATTCCTGAGGATGCTCTGTCTTTTATGTCTGCTATAAATAGATCTGCAGTAGATGCTGCCCACTTTGGATTTATTAGTCTTATTATTTGAGTAGCCTTGGGGTCTCCATTATTTATGGCTGTACTCACAAATAATTGATCATTGTCTATTCCGCAATTTTTATACAACTTGTGTAGTCTGTTGACAAAAGTGTGAAAATCTTCTCCTGTCTGCTGTTTGCAAGAGATCAAACCATGCAACATAGATGTATTTTTATAAGCTTTAAGCCAAGCCTGCAACAATTTGTTCCAAAAAACATTCCAATCTTCTGCCTCCGTATATAAATTTGCATCTTTAGCCCAATCATTTATTTTTATGTCAGCAGCGGACTCGGGGTCTATATTTTGAATTATAGTGTTGAGATCTTCAGGAGACATTCTTGTTCCTGAACAGTATCTCTGTAAAAAAGTGACCGCTTGTCTGGGATCCTTTTTTGGTTTTGGGCATGTATCTCTAATTTCCTTGACTGTTCCTAAGGGCAATGGTATTTGTATCTGTGTATCTCCCATTGTAATGAAGGGGAAAGACCCCTTTGGCTTTTCTGTGTCTAGAGGTGTTCTTTCTGTGTATGCTACGAATGAATCATCAGATTCTGCGGTACCAATTTTGTTTGTGGCATGTGTGGGAGTTTGTCCAGGGGATGACTGCCTGGACAGATCAGGCGCTACAAGATTACGATCGGCTTCAATAAGCTGTTCTGCTTTGTGTATCATAGTAGTTTCTGTTGGGTTAATCTTTTTCATGTAGTCTAATAACTTGCTTAATTCCCTTATTCTTTCATCTTTTTCTGTCATTTGCTGTTTAACTTCCTCCCACATTTGTCTTCTTTCCTCTTTTTCTTTTCTATCTTGCTCATCATACTTTTCCTGTGCCCGTACCAATATACTAAACTTTTCCTTTGTCTGCCTTTTTTCCTCTGCTTCCTTCATCCAGCCTTCCCCTTTTTTATTGGCTATAGTTAAGACTCCTGCTATGATATTTGGATCCAGTGAGGGATATATCTGCTTTGGGACAGGAGACTCATCCTTCACCATAGCATATGGGGGTGGTTTTTCTTGATATAAATTAGGGGGGGCTGATGGGCTACCCATTATACCTTCTGCCTTATTTTTCTTTCCCCCTTTCATATTTGTGTGCTTCTTTCTATATTCCTTCATACCTTTTGCCCAAATTTTACAACATTGAGTCATGTAATCCTTATCAAGGTCTGTTATGGGATAATTGTACTGTTTGTGCTGGCCACATATTCTGGTGACTTCTTCCTTCGGAACATGGTCCGTACTCCCCCAAACATGGCACCTCTAACTGATGTGCTCTTTTTAAGACCAGAGACCAGAACGGATCAGTACAATGATTTCCATAATTGCCTTTCATGTAATCTACCGGGGAGGGTTGATGCTTACCTTCATCATCACTTTTTCCCGACTGATTACCCATTTTAACAAACAATAATATTTTATTCTTATACTTTAAAATTGAAAAATTTTCTGTCTTGCTTTCTCTATTTCATTCCAGGGGCATAAAATGTCCTCAAACTTATGACAATTTATAGATTTATGACAAGGAACCCAGTGTTCTCCTTTTTTAACCACTTAACGACCGCTCACTGTATATATACGTCGGCACAATGGCACCGACAGGCACAATCACGTAGAGCATACGTGATTGCCTTTGTACAGTTGGGGGGTCCGATCGGACCCCCCTTCTGTACAGTGAGCGGTCGGAATTCGTTGGGGAGCGATCCGACATGAGGGGACGGCCGTTCGATTCCGGCCACCGCCCGCGATCGCTCCCGGCGAATGGAAATGCCCCCTCTGTCTGTCGAATGTACACACAGGCAGAGGAAGCAGGAGGAAGTGATGTCATCTCTTGTGCGGCGCTCACATATACCGAGCGCCGTACAAGAGAAGACATCAAGGTTAGTGCACAAACACTACACTAACACCAGCACACATAGGCACATAAATCACCCCCCAGGCCCCCCCAGATCACCCCCCAGCCCCCAGTCACAGTGTCACTGATTGCAGTGACCATTTATTTACTGATCACTGCAATCAGTGACATTTGTGACTGTAAAAGTGTCACTACATTTAGTTTTAGGTCCAGTGTAGCCCCCTAACCCCCCCTAATAAAGGTTTAACCCCTTGATCACCCCCCAGATAACCCTTTCACCCCCTAGCACCGCCGTCGCTAAGCGATCATTTTTCTGATCGCTGTCTTAGCGTCGGTGATGCAGATCGGTAGCCAGTAATTTTTTTAGGTTCGCCGCAGGTTTTTATAGCGTCAGGTACCCCCATAAATTATCTAATAAAGGTTTAACCCCCTTGATCGCCCCTCAGGTAACCCTTTCACCCCCTATCACCACTGTCGCTAAGCGATCATTTTTCTGATCAATGTCTTAGCGTCGGTGATGCAGATCGGTAGCCAGTATTTTTTTTTTAGGTTCGCCGCAGGTTTTTATAGCGTCAGGTACCCCCATAAATTATCTAATAAAGGTTTAACCCCCTTGATCGCCCCCCAGGTAACCCTTTCACCCCCTATCACCACTGTCGCTAAGCGATAATTTTTCTGATCGCTGTCTTAGCGTCGGTGATGCAGATCGGTAGCCAGTAATTTTTTTTAGGTTCGCCGCAGGTTTTTATAGCGTCAGGTACCCCCATAAATTATCTAATAAAGGTTTAACCCCCTTGATCGCCCCCCAGGTAACCCTTTCACCCCCTATCACCACTGTCGCTAAGCGATCATTTTTCTGATCGCTGTCTTAGCGTCGGTGATGCAGAGCAGTAGCCAGTATTTTTTTTTTAGGTTCGCCGCAGGTTTTTATAGCGTCAGGTACCCCCATATATTACCTAATAAAGGTTTAACCCCCTGATTGCCCCTAGTTAACCCTTTCACCAGTGATCACCATATAAGTGTTAGGGGTGACGCTGGTTAGTTAGTTTGCTTTTTATAGTGTCAGGGCACCCGCCGTATATATAACCCAATAAAGGTTTAACCCCCTGATCGCCCGGCGGGTGATATCAATTAGGTTTTAGCGTCAGAGAGGGTCTGCGTCACACCCCAGGCAGCGTCAGGTTAGTGCCAGTAACGCTAACACCCACGCGTGAAGCATACACCTCCCTTAGTGGTATAGTATCTGAACAGATCAATATCTGATCTGATCAGATCTATACTAGCGTCCCCAGCAGTTTAGGGTTCCTAAAAACGCAGTGTTAGCGGGATCAGCCCAGATACCTGCTAGCACCTGCGTTTTGCCCCTCCGTCCAGCCCAGGCCACCCAAGTGCAGTATCGATCGATCACTGTCACTTGCAAAACACAACACACATAATTGCAGCGTTCGCAGAGACAGGCCTGATCCCTGCGACTCCAGTGCTGTAGGAGGTGATTTCACCACCACAGTTAAAAAAAAAAAGCAAATATGCCGAAGCATTGGGGCAGCAGGGGCGGAGGAGTGATTTTGCTCCTAATGCCGCGTACATATGGTCGAAATTCCGACGGAGGCTTGCCCGTGGAAAAGTCCGACCATGTGTGTGCGGCATAACTTTTTTACGGGAGGATGCCCCCATGCTTCGGCATATATAAATGGTGCATGTATGCCCATCATTAGAAGTGGGTGGATGAAGGGCGGTATTCTAATGGTGGCAGGGCCAGCCCAAGACATTGTGCTGCCTGGGCCCAGGATCAAAATGCTGCCCCCCTCCTCCCTACCGCCCCCCCCCAAAAAAAAATAATAATAATAATCACGCCCACCAAAAGGCCCCCACATTTATTATTTTATATTATGACAATAAAAAACAAAATTACATTTATTAGGAAGTCAGATTTCCACTTAATAGTGGTGGTGGGGTTCAGACAGAGACAGCGGCGGTTGTGGTGAGGGGGGAGGGGAGGTTAGACACAGGCAGGGGTGGTAGAGGAGATTAGACACAGGCAGGGGGGGTAGGGGAGGTTAGGCACAGGTAGGGGTGATAGGGGGATTAGACACAGGCAGGGGTGGTAGGGGGATTAGACACAGGCAGGGGTGATAGGGGGGATTAGACACAGGCAAGGGGTGATAGGGGGGATTAGACACAGGCAAGGGGTGGTAGGGGGGATTAGACACAGGCAGGGGTGGTAGGGGGATTAGACACAGGCAGGGGTGGTAGGGGGATTAGACACAGGCAAGGGGTGGTAGGGGGATTAGACACAGGCAAGGGGTGGTAGGGGGGTTAGACACAGGCAGGGGTGGTAGGGGGGTTAGACACAGGCAGGGGTGGTAGGGGAAATAGACACAGGCAGGGGTGGTAGGGGGGATTAGACACAGGCAGGGGTGGTAGGGAGGTTAGACACAGGCAGGGGGGTTAGACACAGGCAAGGGGTGGTAGGGGGGTTAGACACAGGCAGGGGTGGTAGGGGGGTTAGACACAGGCAGGGGTGGTAGGGGAAATAGACACAGGCAGGGGTGGTAGGGGAAATAGACACAGGCAGGGGTGGTAGGGAGGTTAGACACAGGCAGGGGGGTTAGACACAGGCAAGGGGTGGTAGGGGGGTTAGACACAGGCAGGGGTGGTAGGGGGGTTAGACACAGGCAGGGGTGGTAGGGGGAAATATACACAGGCAGGGGTGGTAGGGGGGATTAGACACAGGCAGGGGTGGTAGGGAGGTTAGACACAGGCAGGGGGGTTAGACACAGGCAGGGGTGGTAGGGGGGTTAGACACAGGCAGGGGTGGTAGGGGGAAATAGACACAGGCAGGGGTGGTAGGGGGGTTAGACACAGGCAGGGGTGGTAGGGGGAAATAGACACAGGCAGGGGTGGTAGGGGGATTAGACACAGGCAGGGGTGGTAGGGGGAAATAGACACAGGCAGGGGTGGTAGGGAGGTTAGACACAGGCAGGGGGGTTAGACACAGGCAAGGGGTGGTAGGGGGGTTAGACACAGGCAGGGGTGGTAGGGGGGTTAGACACAGGCAGGGGTGGTAGGGGGAAATATACACAGGCAGGGGTGGTAGGGGGGATTAGACACAGGCAGGGGTGGTAGGGAGGTTAGACACAGGCAGGGGGGTTAGACACAGGCAGGGGTGGTAGGGGGGTTAGACACAGGCAGGGGTGGTAGGGGGAAATAGACACAGGCAGGGGTGGTAGGGGGGTTAGACACAGGCAGGGGTGGTAGGGGGAAATAGACACAGGCAGGGGTGGTAGGGGGATTAGACACAGGCAGGGGTGGTAGGGGGAAATAGACACAGGCAGGGGTGGTAGGGGGATTAGACACAGGCAGGGGTGGTAGGGGGAAATAGACACAGGCAGGGGTGGTAGGGGGGTTAGACACAGGCAGGGGGGTTAGACACAGGCAGGGGTGGTGGAGATGGGATTAGTGACACTTACTTTCTCTCAGTGTCAGCCGCGCCTATAGCGATCCCTCTTCCATCATGGGGTCTCTGCTCAGCCGAAAGCTCCTCCCCCTTTACGCTGTTGTTCGTCAGCTGACTTTCTCGTCAGCAGCATGGGGGGGGGAGCCGTGGAGAGGATGGGCGGGCGGCCAGCTGTGCGGTTATGGCAGCGAATGGTCTGCCAATACTTCTAATAGCAGCGGCGCTGGGCCATCCACATAGTGGGATGAAGAGCGGAGCGGGTGGGCGGAGCGGAGCCCGATTGGGCGGGATTACTGTATTTATGGGCGTCAATGTGCCGCCCCTCAGAACCTGCCGCCTGGGACAATGGTCCCATCGGGTCCCATGGTAGGGCCGGCCCTGAATGGTGGGCATACCCACCGATCAATCTCTTTTTTCGTTCAGCCACCTGGCTGCATGAAAAAAAAAGATTACAATACATGTCCAACAAGGACCAGCAACGTACTGGTATGTTGCTGGACTTTAAATGGTTATACTAGATTGATGCCTGCGGGTTTAGGTATCATCTTGGTATCATTCTTTTCAGCCAGCGGCCGGCTTTCATGTAAAAGCAATCCTAGTGGCTAATTAGCCTCTGGACTGCTTTTACATGCAGTGGGAGGGAATGTCCCCCCCCGGATATAAAAAGCGCCATTGGGAAATTGGGAAAGCATTTTATCACACCGATCTTGGTGTGGTCAGATGCTTTGAGGGCAGAGGAAAGATCTAGGGTCTAGACCCCAGTTTTTTCAAAAAAAGAGTACCTGTCACTACCTATTGCTATCATAGGGGATATTTACATTCCCTGAGATAACAATAAAAATGATAAAAAAAAAAAAAATATGGAAGGAACAATTTAAAAATAAAATAAAAAAGCAAAATTAATAATAAAAAAAAAAAAAAAAAAAAAAGCACCCCTGTCCTGCCCTGCTCTTGCCCAATGTCGAACGCAAGCGTCGGTCTGGCGTCATATGTAAACAGCAATTGCACCATGCATGTGAGGTATCACCGCGAAGGTCAGATCGAGGGCAGTAATTTTAGCAGTAGACCTCCTCTGTAAATCTAACAAGGTAACCTGTAAAGGCTTTTAAAAATGTATGTAGTTTGTCGCCAATGCGCGTTTGTGCGAAATTTTAAAGCATGTCGTGTTTGGTATCTATGTACTCGGCCTAACATCATCTTTTTTATTTCATCAAACATTTGGGCAATATAGTGTGTTTTAGTGCATTAAAATTAAAAAAAGTGTATTTTTTCCCCAAAAAATGCGTTTGAAAAATCGCTGCGCAAATACTGTGTAGAAAAAAAAATGCAACACCCACCATTTTATTCTGTAGGGCCTTTGCTTTAAAAATATATATAATGTTTGGGGGTTCAACATAATTTTCTTAAAAAAATAAATATGTTTTCATGTAAACAAAAAGTGTCAAAAAGGGCTTTGTCTTCAAGTGGTTAGAAGAGTGATGTAAGCTTCCTAATGTTGTGTATAAAATGCCAGAACAGTTCAAAACCCCCCTAATGACCCCATTTTGGAAAGTAGACACCCCAAGCTATATACTGAGAGGCATGTCGAGTCCATGGAATATTTTATATGTTGACACAAGTTGCGGAAAAAAGACAATTTTTTTTTTTTTGCACAAAGTTGTCACTAAATGATATATTGCTCAAACATGCCATGGGCATATGTGGAATTACACCCCAAAATACATTCTGTTGCTTCTCCTGAGTACGGGGATACCACATGTGTGAGACTTTTTGGGAGCCTAGCCGCGTACGGGACCCCAAAAACCAATCACCGCCTTCAGGCTTTCTAAGGGTGTAAATTTTTGATTTCACTCCTCACTGCCTATCACAGTTTCGGAGGCCATGGAATGCCCAGATGGCACAAAACCCCCCCAAATGACCCCATTTTGGAAAGTAGACACCCCAAGCTATTTGCTGAGAGGTATTGTGAGTATTTTGCAGATCTCGCTTTTTTTTTGTCCCAAAATTTTGAAAATTGAAAAAAAAAAAAGAAAAAAAAAAAAAGTTCTTTCTTCATTTTCAAAAACAAATGAGAGCTGTAAAATACTCACCATGCCTCTCAGCAAACAGCTTGGGGTGTCTACTTTCCAAAATGGGGTCATTTGGGGGGTTGTGTGCTATTTTGGCATTTTATGTTCTTCGAAACTGTGATAGGTAGTGAGGAGTCAAATCAAAAATTTGTGCCTAGAAATCCTGAAGGCGGTGATTGGTTTTCGGGGTCCCGTACGCGGCTAGGCTCCTAAAAAGTCCCACACATGTGGTATCTCCGTACTCAGGAGAAACAGCAAAATTTATTTTGGGGTGCAATTCCACATATAACCATGGCATGTGTAAGCAATATATCATTTAGTGACAACTTTTTGTAATTTTTTTTTTTTTGTCATTATTCAATCACTTGGGACAAAAAAAATATTCAATGGGCTCAACAGGCCTCTCAGCAATTTCCTTGGGGTGTCTGCTTTCTAAAATGGGGTAATTTGGGGGGGTTTTGTGCTATTTTGGCATTTTATGGCCTTCAAAACTGTGATAGGTAGTGAGGAGTGAAATCAAAAATTTGCGCCCTTAGAAATCCTGAAGGCGGTGCTTGGTTTCCGGGGTCCCGTACATGGCTAGGCTCCTAAAAAGTCCCACACATGTGGTATCCCCGTACTCAGAAGAAGCAGCAGAATGTATTTTGGGGTGCAATTCCACATATAACCATGGCATGTGTGAGCAATATATCATTTAGTGACAACTTTTTGTAATTTTTTTTTGTCATTATTCAATCACTTGGGACAAAAAAAAAATATTCAATGGGCTCAACATGCCTCTCAGCAATTTCCTTGGGGTGTCTACTTTCTAAAATGGGGTCATTTGGGGGGGTTTTGTACTGCCCTGCCATTTTAGCACCTCAAGAAATGAGATAGGCAGTCATAAATTTAAAGCTGTGTAAATTCCAGAAAATGTACCCTAGTTTGTAAACGCTATAACTTTTGCGCAAACCAATAAATATACGCTTATTGACATTTTTTTTACTAAAGACATGTGGCTGAATACATTTTGGCCTAAATGTATGACTAAAATTGAGTTTATTCGATTTTTCTAATAACAAAAAGTAGAAAATATCATTTTTTTTCAAAATTTTCGGTCTTTTTCCGTTTATATCGCAAAAAATAAAAATCGCAGAGGCAATCAAATACCATTAAAAGAAAGCTAAAAGAAAGCTCTATTTGTGGGAAGAAAAGGACGCAAATTTCGTTTGGGTACAACATTGCATGTCCGCACAATTTACAGTTAAAGCAGCGCAGTGCAAATTTCTGAATTCACCTCTGGTCCTTTAGCTACCAAATGGTCCGGGGCTTAAGTGGTTAAATACAACCAGACACTGTATTTCTGCTACACTTAGTCCCTCGAACACCGGACTGGGGGGTTGTATGTTGTGTATATTAAACCTTAACATATGTTGTTTTGATCCCTGGAACATAGGACCCTTGCCAATTTTGACATGATACCCCCCTGGAACAATTGCCACTAATGACGTGGTCTTCCCTTTAAAAGCAAACAGTAAACCAGTTTTACATTCACCACAACAAGAAATAGACATTTGCAAGATGATATTATTAAATCAACCTGGTGTGCACACAGTAAATAGAGTTTCCACAGATCCGCCCTGTAGAAATGAGGGAATTTATGATTCCCTCATTGACTATGACTTGGCCAACCTAGCGAAGTCCCTATATACCTCCTCTCATGACTTGGCCAACCTAGCGAAGTCCCTATATACCTCCTCTCATGACTTGGCCAACCTAGTGAAGTCCCTATATACCTCCTTTCATGACTTGGCCAACCTAGCGAAGTCCCTATATACCTCCTCTCATTATTTCAGAGAGTCCCAGGGATACAGTGTTCCCTCAAAAGTCTAGTCCGGATGAATCAATGAACAGAGTAAGACAATAAATTCCCAATAAAAATAAAGGGGTCTCACCTGTTCAGTTGAATCATCCCACTTCTGACACCATTTGAGAGGTTCTGGAGAGGTTCTGGTTCTGCTCGAGCTGGGTCGGACCTGTGGAAGTCTCTCTAGCCGGCTGTATATTCAATGACACCAACACAAAGTATGGTTATGCATGAATATCATTCTTTATTATTTGTCTTGGGGTTTTATCACTGTGATTCGGGCGCCTTGCCAAAGGCAGGAAGCAGCCCACTCTTAACAAATTCAGCACACTGCAGGTGCAATCGCAAGGTCACATTCCATGCTTGCAAAATACACTTAATCATCATAATAATATCAGTAGAAAAGCAAGCAGAAAAACATCACACAAAACATACAGTTTGAACTTATTAAAACAAAATAAAGTGGAACTCTTCATCAATGGTTCATTTGGTTATACATTAATCAATATATTGATCCATTCCTTACACTGATGAGGTTATTTATTTTTCTCTGCTGGCATCTGAAAGTGGTGATAATTGCCGCGGGCTTTGAAAGGATGGTCTAGTCACCAGTTGTTTGCAGCTATCCGATCGGCTCACTCCCTGGTCGATCAGGGTTATATACTGTTTGGGGAGGTGCAGTCTTTGATCAAGATCTGTACTGAGCTGGCCCTGCCCTGTATTCCAGAGGGCCATGATAATTTCACTCCTCATTTTAATATGAATCAGGTTGTATCCCTAGTATGGCTTTTTGAAGACGATCCCGCTGATTTTTGTGAGCACTACTCAGCTTGTTCCCCACAGGTGATTGCTGGGTGCATTGAGTCTGCTCAGTCTTTTGTTAGACAGGGAGATTTAAAACTACAGTTTGTACAACCAATACTCTCGGCATGGTCTGATACGTTACATTCAATCCCAGCCAACCCACATCAAACCACTTCTACCACCTGCTCAAAAGTCTTTTCTCCCATCACCCATGGCAACCCCAGTCGCAGCTCAGTACACACTGCTTCCCACCAGATACCAATATCCAGTCTCTGCTCCCTGTACCTATCCTGCATTTGATCCACCTGTCTCTTCTCAGCTGCCTACAAACCCACAAGAACTTCCTCCAGCTACTGTTACCTCTTCTCTGCCTTATTCCAATCCTCCTTTCCAGTCTGCTGCGCCCCTTACCTACAGAGCTTCAGTGGCTAAGCCCAAGAAAAGACGAAAGTTTTTTCCAACCAAAACGATCCTGCCAGTAACCCAACCTGCCTCCACACCAAACAACCTGCTCCAGTCTGCTTGCATGCCAGCTGAACCTGATAACCCACCTGATTCTGCCAAACCATTGCCTGCTTTCCAGCCAATGTTTCCGCCTGAAGTTCCTGTGCCCCAGTCTGATGTACCAGTGCCTGCTGACCGGTCTGCTGTCCAGTCTGACGCCCCAGTTCCTGTATGCCAGCCTGAAGTTCCTGTATGCCAGCCTGAAGTTCCTGTATGCCAGCTTGAAGTTCCTGTATGCCAGCCTAAATTCCTGATGCCAGTGTTCCAGCCTGAAGCGCCAGAGCCAGTGTTCCAGTCTGAAGTCCTGGTGCCTTACTTCCAGTGTGAAGTCCTGGTGCCTTCCTTCCAGGCTGAAGTCCTGGTGCCTTCCTTCCAGCCTGATGTCCTGGTGCCTTCCTTCCAGCCTGATGTCCTGGTGCCTTCCTTCCAGCCTGATGTCCTGGTGCCTTCATTCCAGCCAGATGTCCTGGTGCCTTCCTTCCAGACTGATGTCTCGGTGCTTGCCTTCCAGCCTGATGTCTCGGTGCCTGCCTTCCAGCCTGATATCTCAGTGTCTGCCTTCCAGTCTGATGTCTCGGTGCCTGCTTGCAGCCTGATGTCTCGGTGCCTGCCTTGCAGTCTGATGTCTCGGTGCCTGCCTTGCAGCCTGATGTCTCGGTGCCTGCCTTCCAGCCTGATGTCCCGGTGTCCCAGCCTGATGTCCCGGTGTCCCAGTCTGAAGTCCCGGTGTCCCAGTCTGAAGTCCCGGTGTCCCAGTCTGAAGTCCCGGTGTCCCAGTCTGAAGATCCGGTGTCCCAGTCTGAAGATCCGGTGTCCCAGTCTGAAGATCCGGTGTCCCAGTCTGAGGATCCGGTGTCCCCGCCTGAACATTCATGTCCTTTTCCCGGCCTGAGGTTGTGGCGCCCATTTCCCGGCCTGAGGTTGTGGCGCCCCTTTCCCAGCCTGAGGAGCCTGCTGCCCAGCCTGAGGTGTTCCTCCCTGCTGCCCAGCCTGAGGTGTTCCTGCCTGCTGCCCAGCCTGAGGTGTTCCTGCCTGCTGCCGAGCCTGAGGTGTTCCTGCCTGCTGCCCAGCCTGAGATGTTCCTGTCTGCTGCCCAGCTTGATGTGCCCGTGCCCGCTGCCCAGCTTGATGTGCCTGTGACCGCTGCCCAGCTTGGTGTGCCCGTGCCTGCTGCCAAGCTAGATCTGCCGGTGCCTGCTGCCCAGCTTGATGTGTCTGGTGCCCAGCTTGATGTGCCCATGCTTGCTGCCCAGCTTGATGTGCTTGTTCCTGCTGCCCAGCTTGATGTGCCCTTTCCTGCTGCCCAGCTTGATGTACCCATACCTGCTGCCCAGCTTGATGTACCTGTACTTGCTACTCAGCTTGAGGTTCCTGTGCCTGCTATCCAGCCTGACGTACTTTTTGCCCAGCCTGGTGTGTCTGTACCCGCTGCTCAGCTCGAGCTGCACCTTGCCCGGTTTAAGCCATGGACCTTCCTCATGCCCCACCTGATGTGACTTTGTCCACTGCCCAGCTTGACGCCATGGACTTTCCCCAGCAACGGCTAGTTGGAGCGCCCGGAGGTCGCTCCTTCGAGGGGGGGTACTGTAAGGAAAGGTTCCATCTGCTGGTAATATCTATCATTTGGCGTGTAGTACTGGGGTCCACCAGCAGGTGTCTCCTGGAAGTTTGGAACTGTCAGGGGAGCTTCTACCTGCTGGTGTTATGTCATCTTTGGGCCACAGTACTGGCATCCACCAGTGGATATATCCTGGCAGTGTGGTGCAGATTTTACCTTCTGCAATCAGGGGTCACCTGAGCTTGCTAGCAGGTAATAGTATAAATACCCGGCAAGTGCACACACACACTGCTCTGGTATCGTTCTCGTGCCCTGACCTGAAGCCTGTTTACCTGAACCCTAAACCCTGTTTCCTGATTCCTGTATCCTGAACCTGTTGTATCTGTTCCTGCATCCCTGGATCCTTGCTCTGCAGCCTGATTGCTTCCTTCTTGTCCCTGTCTGTCTGCTCCTGGCCCCCCATCTGCTGATCTCCTGTTAATGATCCTGGCCTGGCTTGACTACGATTCTGGTTCCCCCTTTTGCTACATATGCTGGTTGGTTACTGTCACTGTTTGGTTATTTGGTTGATCACTTGTTGTATTGGTGGTGTATTCACATTTATATGTATTTACCTTAAATAAACTTACTTTCACCTATTTCTGTTTGCGGTTTCCTCTGTTGCAGTCTACATAGTTCTGATCACATCTGATTTCTGACGCTCTGCTCGTTTCTGAGACTTGACAGAGGTAGCTTCCCCCCTCCCTTTCCCTCCTCCCTCCTCCCCCTCCCTATCTATCAGCACAGCCATGTCTCTTAGGGGAGTGGGGACAGAGGCAGGGGTTGTGTTGGTGTGTTGGTGGAGATGTTCACACCCCCTGAGAACTTTTCAAACTGAAAATGGACCGTTTTTGCCAGCAGAAGGAAAGTTCATGTGCACATGCTGTAAAAACTAAAATTAGCTAATTAGCTGATATATGACTAATGTGATATGTACTAGTTATTTAACCGATCCCATACTTCTCCTTTAAGTTTTTGGTTGTAACATGATAAAATGTGGAATATTTCAAGAAGTATGAATACTTTTTCAAGTTACTGTTTTCAAATCGGCATAGAGGAGAGCTGAAGAAGGTATTAAGTTGGGGAAACCTCTACCAGGAGAGTAGAAAATTCAACCACTGTATCATGAACTACCTTCCAAAAATGTTGAATCACCAGGCAGGACCACCAGATATGAAGTAAGGAACCCTTGTCCTACTCACAGCACCAACAATGATTTGAGTGCACAGGTGACATCTTGGAGTACAGTAGGTCTTCTGTACCATCGTGTCCTGAGCTTGTATACATTTTCTTGATTTAAAGCGGTGTTCCAGACGCAAATTCTTTTTTTTTTTAAAGTCAGCAGCTACAAACACTGTAGCTGCTGACTTTTAATAAGGACACTTACCTGTCCTAGGCGCCCGCAATGTCGACCCCCCGAGGCCGATCCGTCCTTCGGATCATTTCCCGGCGCTGCCATTCTCACTAAGGGAAACAGGCAGTGGAGCCTTGCTTTGTTTTGTAGATCATATAGGCTTTATTGCTGCTAAATTTTTGGCTCTTAGACAGTTGACTGTAAAGTTAGCATTACGAGTTAAACCATAACTAAACCCTACAAATTAAATATTGCTAGGAGGTAAGGAATTTTGGCAGATGAAACATGCAAAGTCTCTTCTGCCAAAAAACGTCTTCCTCTTTTCCCTAGCATTTTTTTTTATTTTCTATGTACACTTTAGACCAGTGATCTCCAAACTGAGGGCCGGATGTGGCCCTTTGCTTGCCTTTATCCGTCCCTTGGGGCAGTATCCCTCCCACTGATACGAGACACTATTCTGACATCTGACACCGACAGTGGAGAACTATTTCTCCCACTTACACTACTAATGGGCCACTATTCCTCCCTATGATACCAATGATGGGGCACTATTTCTCCCCCTAATACCATATGTCTAGTCCCACTGATGCCAGGAAAATTTCCACCCCCCGCAGGCCAAAGTCCGGCCCTCCAAGAGTCTGATGGGACAATAAACCGGCCCTTTGTTTAGAATGTTTGGAGACCCCTGCTTTAGACTGTATGCATTTTGCAGTTTACACTCTTGGCTAGGGATGAGCTCGGTGTTCATAGGTTCGACTCGAACATCGGCTGTTCACGCGTTCGGCGAACAACGAACGATTTGGGCCGTTCGCGCCAAATTCGAGTGACGCGAACGGCCTACAATACACTGCGCCATCGCAGTGTAATCCCGGCGCTGTGACCCTGCATGCTTGGCCAATCACAGCGCCGGCAGCGAGGAGAGCAATGATTGGCCACAGGCAGGATGCCTGTGGCCAATTATAGCTGAGGGGGTTTAGTACACGCCCCACACTATAAAAGGCCGCCAGCGCGGCAGCCTCGTGTAGTGTGTTCCGGAGCAGGGAAAGTGAAGGATAGGCAGGGACAGTGTCAAATCCATTCTTTGCTAAACCTTGTGTGTAGGGACAGAGAAGGATAGGCAGGGAGAGTGTCAGTGTCATATGCTTTGCTAAATCTTGTGTGTAGGGAGAGAGAAGGATAGGCAGGGAGAGTGTCAGTGTCATATACTTTGATAAACCTTGTGTGCAGGGAGAGAGAAGGATAGGCAGGGGACAGTGTCAGTGTCATATTCTTTGCTAAACCTTGTGTGCAGAGAGAGAGAAGGATAGGCAGGGAGAGTGTCAGTGTCATATACTTTGATAAACCTTGTGTGCAGGAAGAGAGAAGGATAGGCAGGGGACAGTGTCAGTGTCATTGTTGCTAAGCCTCCTGCACATTATACACCTGAAGTTAGCCCGTATTTCTGCTTTTTCCTGGTGTGTTACACCAACAGGATTTTGCGGCACTTACAGCGGGCGGAGTGTGCCTCCTGACCATATTACACCTGAACTTAGCCTGTATTGCTGCTTTTTCCTGGTGTGTTACACCAACAGGATTTTGCGGCACTTACAGCGTGCGGAGTGTGCCTCCTGACCATATTACACCTGAACTTAGCCTGTATTGCTGCTTTTTCCTGGTGTGTTACACCAACAGGATTTTGCGGCACTTACAGCGTGCGGAGTGTGCCTCCTGACCATATTACACCTGAACTTAGCCTGTATTGCTGCTTTTTCCTGGTGTGTTACACCAACAGGATTTTGCGGCACTTACAGCGGGCGGAGTGCACCTCCTGACCATATTACACCTGAACTTAGCCCGTATTGCTGATTTTTCCTGGTGTGTTACACCAACAGGATTTTGCGGCACTTACAGCGGGCGGAGTGCGCCTCCTGACCATATTACACCTGAACTTAGCCTGTATTGCTGCTTTTTCCTGGTGTGTTACACCAACAGGATTTTACGGCACTTACAGCGTGCGGAGTGTGCCTCCTGACCATATTACACCTGAACTTAGCCTGTATTGCTGCTTTTTCCTGGTGTGTTACACCAACAGGATTTTGCGGCACTTACAGCGGGCGGAGTGTGCCTCCTGACCATATTACACCTGAACTTAGCCTGTATTGCTTCTTTTTCCTGGTGTGTTACACCAACAGGATTTTGCGGCACTTACAGCGGGCGGAGTGTGCCTCCTGACCATATTACACCTGAACTTAGCCTGTATTGCTGCTTTTTCCTGGTGTGTTACACCAACAGGATTTTGCGGCACTTACAGCGTGCGGAGTGTGCCTCCTGAACATATTACACCTGAACTTAGCCTGTATTGCTGCTTTTTCCTGGTGTGTTACACCAACAGGATTTTGCGGCACTTACAGCGTGCGGAGTGTGCCTCCTGACTATATTACACCTGAACTTAGCCTGTATTGCTGCCTTTTCCTGGTGTGTTACACCAACAGGATTTTGCGGCACTTACAGCGGGCGGAGTGTGCCTCCTGACCATATTACACCTGAACTTAGCCTGTATTGCTGCTTTTTCCTGGTGTGTTACACCAACAGGATTTTGCAGCACTTACAGCGTGCGGAGTGTGCCTCCTGACCATATTACACCTGAACTTAGCCTGTATTGCTGCTTTTTCCTGGTGTGTTACACCAACAGGATTTTGGGGCACTTACAGCGGGCGGAGTGTGCCTCCTGACCATATTACACCTGAACTTAGCCTGTATTGCTGCTTTTTCCTGGTGTGTTACACCAACAGGATTTTGTGGCACTTACAGCGGGCGGAGTGTGCCTCCTGACCATATTACACCTGAACTTAGCCTGTATTGCTGGTTTTCCCATTTCCCTGCAGGCAATTAGAATGTCTGGAAAGCAAACAAGGAGAGGCAGACAGTCAGGAGCCAATAAAAGAGGGCAAGCAGGCTCTGTGTCTAGAGACAACAGTGCTGGTCGTGGACGCGGTGCATCGCCATCAGCACGTGGCCATGGGACACGCTTGTCCTTCTTTTCGGCAGCTGGACGTGTTGAGCCGCATCATGCCGAAGACTTGGTAGAGTGGATGACCAAGCCCTCCTCATCCTCCTCATCCTCCTCATCCTCTCTCACCCAGGCTCAGGGTACTGGCAAAGCAGCTGCCAAAGCGTCCTCTTCCCTGGTATCAATGTCATCATCAGTCACTCCTTCCCTAGACCAACCATGTCCTCCTTAGGAGTCCCCCGAACTGTTTGAGCACAGTGTTGGGTACATGCTCCAGGAGGATGCCCAGCGTTTCGAAGGGTCTGATGATGATACCCAGCTAGAGGAAGGCAGTAGCGTGAGAGCAGAGAGAGGGGATGCTCAAGAAGGACACCAATCTGGCAGTCATATTCCAGCAGCTGCAGCATACTGCCAGATTGGCTCCAGTGATGAGGAGGGAGGGGATGATGAGGTCACTGACTCCACGTGGGTGCCTAATAGGAGAGAGGAGGAGGAGGAGGAGGAGGATGAGGAGGAGGCACATCTCCAACGAGGAAGGATGCCCTCGGGGGGCCAGCGTAAGGGCAGCACACCGACGGAATCACACCGCAGAGCTCCGCCTGTGCAGGGCGCTGCCTCTGCCCGTTATTCAAAAAGTTCTTTGGTGTGGGCCTTTTTTGAGTCGAGTGCATCAGATCGCACAGCTGCTGTTTGCAACATATGTCTCAAGCGTATATCACGTGGCCAAAACATCACCCGCTTGGGCACCACATGCTTGACCAGACATATGTTGACCTGCCATGCAGCTCGTTGGCAAGCCTACCTTAAAGACCCACACCAAAGAACAAAGCTGACCTCTTCTTGCACCCCATCAGCTGGGATCTCCAACCCCACTATACCTTCAGTCCTCTCTGAAACCTGCTCTGAGAGGAATGAAGGTGTAGAATTAGGTGTGTCACAGCCAAGTACTTGCGGGCACTCTGCTAGCAGTACACCGACGTCCGATTCTAGCAGGCAAATTTCCCTGCCCCAGCTGCTGGACCGTCGAAAGAAGTTCACTCCCAGCCATCCACATGCCCAGCGGTTGAATGCTAGCTTGGCTAAATTGCTAGCGCTTCAACTTCTGCCTTTTCAGTTGGTAGACTCGGCCCCCTTCCGTGAGTTTGTGCAATGTGCGGTTCCTCAGTGGCAGGTTCCCAAACGCCACTTTATCTCACGGAAGACGATTCCGGCTCTCTACCGGCATGTGGAAGGCAATGTCTTGGCCTCGCTGGACAGGGCGGTCAGCGGTAAGGTGCATATTACCGCTGACTCATGGTCCAGCAGGCATGGACAGGGACGTTACCTTTCTTTCACGGCCCATTGGGTCACTCTTTTGGCAGCTGGGAAGGATGCAGGACAAGGTGCAGTAGTGTTGGAGATTGTTCCACCGCCACGCCTCCAAAATGCTACTACTGGTTGTGACACACCTCTGTCCTCCACCCCCTCCTCTTCTTCTTCCTCCGTGGCCTCTTCCTGTGCTTTGTCCTCGGAACCAGCGGTGCTCCGTAGGCGTTCAAGGGGCTACGCAAGTACGCAGGCAAAAAGATGCCATGCCGTGCTTGCGCTGGTGTGTTTGGGGGACAGGAGCCACACTGGGGCAGAGGTTCTGTCTGCTCTGCAGGGGCAGGCCGAGAGGTGGTTGACGCCACGCCAGCTTAAGCCAGGAATGGTAGTTTGCGACAATGGCACCAACCTCCTCTCCGCTCTCCGACAGGGACAACTGACCCATGTGCCCTGTGTGGCTCACGTCCTTAACCTGGTGGTGCAGCGGTTCTTGGGCAGGTACCCGGGCTTACAGGATGTCCAGAGGCAGGCCAGGAAAGTCTGTGTGCATTTCCGCAGATCTTATAATGCCAGTGCTCGCCTGGCTGAGCTGCAAAAGGAGTTGAACCTGCCCAAGAACCGCCTTATATGTGACATGCCCACCAGGTGGAACTCAACGTTGGCCATGCTGCAGCGGCTGCACACGCAGCAGAGGGCCATCAATGAGTACCTGTGCGACTACGGCACCAGGACAGGGTCAGGGGAGCTCGGTTTTTTTTCACCACGCCAGTGGGGCATGATCAGGGATTCATGCATTGTCCTGGCACCATTTGAGGAGGCCACGAGGATGGTGAGCAGTGACAGTGCATGCATCAGTGACACTGTACCTCTTGTCCACCTGTTGGAACATACGCTGTGTGGAATAATGGACAGGGCACTTGAGGCAGAACAGAGGCAGGAAGAGGAGGACTTCCTTGCCTCTCAAGGCTCCCTTTACCCAGACAGTGTTCCTTCTGTCCCACCCATCGCACAGGAAGAAGAGGAGGAGGAGGAGGAGGATTGTGTCAGCATGGAGGTGGAGCCTGGCACTCAGCATCATCAGCAGCAGTCTTTTAGGGATGATTTACAGTCCCAAGAAACCAGTGGACTTGTACGCGGCTGGGAGGAGGTGGCTGCGGATCATGTCGTCCTTAGTGACCCAGAGGACTCCGGACCGAATGCCTCAGCTAACCTACTCTGCATGGCCTCCCTGATCCTGCAAAGTCTGCGGAAGGATCCTTGTATTCTTCGGATCAAGGAGAGGGACCATTACTGGCTGGCCACTCTCCTTGATCCACGGTACAAGGGTAAGGTTGCGGACCTTATCTTACCGTCGCAGAGGGAGCAGAGGATGAGACAACTCCGGGAGGCCTTGCAGAAAGGTCTGTGCAACGCGTTCCCAGAGACTGGGAGGTTCCAAACTCCTGGTCCTGGACAACGAGTTGCTGAGGCTTCGGTCAGTCAAAGAAGGAGCGGTGGGGAAGGTGGCCGTCTGACCGATGCGTTCAGACAATTCTTTAGTCCGCAGCCCCAAGGTATGATCGGTTCCAGCAACCATCGCCAGCGTCTGATATACATGGTGCAGGAATACCTAGGGGCAAGGTCAGACTTGGACACCTTCCCCACCAAAAATCCTCTGGCTTACTGGGTCTTGAGGATGGATCACTGGCCAGAGCTTGCACAGTATGCAATTGAGCTACTGGCCTGTCCTGCATCCAGCGTTCTTTCAGAACGCACATTCAGTGCTGCTGGAGGATTTGTCACGGATCACAGGGTGCGCCTGTCCACCGACTCTGTTGATCGACTGACCTTCATAAAGATGAACCAGTCTTGGATCACCACCAGCTACCAAACACCTGAAGCTGATATAACAGACTAATTTATTTTCAAATGTCACATCCCTTCAAGACTGATGCTGATGCTGAGAGACTGTCCTGTTATGTTGACTGACTATCCTCCTCCTCCTCAATGATCTGATTGATGATGATAGCTTGGAAGAACATTTTTGTTTCTAGGTGCCGCCACCAGTGGCTAAGGCCCAATTTTTCAGCCCCTGTTTAACAGGGGCATGTAATTACAATTTTTTATGCAATGCTTTGCAGCATGGCTCATTCCTGCACTCCAACTAGAGTATCTGGGAGAGGTTGCAGTGTCGTGCCACCAGCACCAGTGGCTAAGGCCCAATTTTTCAGCCCCTGTTTAACAGGGGCGTGTTATTACAATTTTTTATTCAATGCTTTGCAGCAGGGCTCATTCCTGCACTCCAACTAGAGTATCTGGGAGAGGTTGCAGTGTCGTGGCACCAGCACCAGTGGCTAAGGCCCAATTTTTCAGCCCCTGTTTAACAGGGGCGTGTTATTACAATTTTTTATTCAATGCTTTGCAGCAGGGCTCATTCCTGCACTCCAACTAGAGTATCTGGGAGAGGTTGCAGTGTCATGGCACCAGCACCAGTGGCTAAGGCCCAATTTTTCAGCCCCTGTTTAACAGGGGCGTGTAATTACAATTTTTGATGCAATAATTTGCAACAGGGCTCATTGCTGTGCTCCAAGTACAGTATCTGTGAGGGGTTGCAGTGTTGTGGCACCAGTGCCTAAGGCCCAATTTTTCTGCCCCTGTTAAACAGGGGCATGTAATTATAATTATTGATCTAATAATTCACAGCAGGGCCCATTCCTGCGCCCACCAAGAGTAACTGTGAGGCCTTACAGTGTTGTGTCAACACCAACACCACCACCACCACCACCAAAGGCCCAATTTTTCAGCCCCTGTTCAACAGGGGCATGCAATTACAATTCTTGATCTAATAATTCACAGCAGGGCCCATTCCTGCGCCCACCAAGAGTAACTGTGAGGCCTTACAGTGTTGTGTCAACACCACCACCACCACCACCAAAGGCCCAATTTTTCAGCCCCTGTTCAACAGGGGCATGCAATTACAATTCTTGATCTAATAATTCACAGCAGGGCCCATTCATGCGCCCACCAAGAGTAACTGTGAGGGCTCACAGTGTTGTGGCAACACCAACATGTAAGGGGCAAATTTCAGCTGAGTATATACGGCAGGCCCCTACTTTCAAACATCCAACTTACAAACGACTCCTCCTTGCAAACGGAAGGATACAACAGGAAGTGAGAGGAAATCTACCCCTAGGAAGGCAAATTCTCTCCTGTAAGAGTTAATATGGGAAAAAAAGTGTCTCCTCTCCACTGATGCTTTATCACCAATTTTTGTTTCAATAAAAACCCCAAATTTTCAAAAAACATTTGTCATTAGGACGGAAAGTGAGGTAAACTGTTCTGAACAGGTGCACACTGCACAGACAGCAAAACAAATGTTACAGGGGTGATAACCCTTCCCTATGTTTTCCAAAAAGCTTAAAAATAGATTTTTTGGCTGGAGCTACACTTAAACAATGTACCTGTTCAAAATTACAAACAGATTCAACATAAGAACAAACCTACAGTCCCTGTCTTGTATGCACCGCCTGTATACGGCTGTTCAGAGTATATAGGGCCTTTTTTATTTTGTGTGCGGGGTTCCCCTTAATATCCATACAAGACCCAAAGGGGATGGTAATGGGCTGGGGTAGGGGGGGCTGTGATGGGGTAGCTATGCCATTTTTCTTAAAGATTTTTATCCATATTACCGGGACCAGACATTACATTAAAGCCGCAAGCAGTTTTAAATGGCTTTTTTTCCTTTAGAAATGTAATTTTGTGCAGGGACAGTTCTAAACACGGGAAACACGTGGCACTTCACAGGCATACTTTAGACACCCCCCAGGTACGATATTTAAAGGAATATTTGACTTTTTTTTTTCACTTTATGCATCATTAAAATGACTGCTCCCGAAAAACGGCAGTTTTTAAAACTTTTTTTTGGATTGATACATGTCCCCTGGTGCAGAACCCGGGTTCCCAAACCCTTTTTAGGACAATAACATGCATAATAGTCGTTATAATTAGCACTTTAGATTTCGAACGTTCGCATCCATTGTATTTAATAGGGTTCTAAAGTTCGTGCAAACTTTCGGTCCGTTCGCGGGTTCTGGTGCGAACCGAACCCGGGGGGTGTTCGGCTCATCACTACTCTTGGCATCTGTTAAGATGTTGAGAGTGAAGCCAGGTGTCGGGGACTATGTAGCTCCTATGCACAGGAGTTACTGTACGCCATCAGTGGCCATACAATGAGTTACATCATCAGTGACCTCCCAATGGCTGAAGAATTTTATAGTAGCAGAAAAGAAGATGGAGGAAAGTGCTAGAGAAGGGCACACCAGTAAGGTAAGTGTACTATAATGTGCAAATATATGGTGTACAATATGGAAAGAGCCCATCAAGCACACAACAGTTTGATTCTGCGTCAATGGTTGCAGCTATGTTTCAGACTTACCCTGAAGGTTAGGGTTGAGTGTCATGGATAGGCTAAGAGATAAAGTTATGCCTTAGTTTTGGTGTAAAGTTTAGGGTTAGGTTAAGTCAGTGGTTTCCAACCTCAGATACTCCCAACAAGTCCTGTTTTCAGGATTTCCCTCACCTTGTACAAGTGCTTTAAATCAACGCAATCATTTTAAAAATCATTGTAGGTTTAAAGTTATTATCCTCTGCCGCAGACTTTCTCAAACTTGTTAACATTGAGGAACCCGTGAAATCATTTTCTGGTATCAGGGAACCCCTGCTAATAATTACTATATCTACAGCTCATGTTACAATTGTATGATGGCCATTGGGAAGAATGCTCCTTACATTTGTGGTCATTGGGAAGATCAATGTTGTCAGCAGTTAGTAATCTGAGAGGCAGAAACTGCTTATTGCTCAAGGAACCCCTAGCAACCTCTGGAGAAACTCTAGGGTTCATTTTTATCATCATCATCATTTTTACTGTGGTTTCATGCTGCCAATTTAGTTTAAAATGTTGCACAGTAGAGTTCTTGTTGAGAAAAAAACCTGTATTTTTCCCATTCATGGGGCTTGCTTGACAGCGCATTCCCTACCCTGCTGATTTTTACCTTTCCTGTTCCTCCCCTGCCATCCTATTAGCCCACTGAAGCCTTGAGAAAAGGTATACTAAAATATACAATAAATAGTATGCAAGTTCTGGGTTCCTACCAGGGTTCACTATTGGTGATTCAGGAGCTGATAGTGAAAAGAAATAAAGAGAGATGCTCTGGGGAGAATGGAAACATTTGGTTTGGGTGGAAAACACAACCAACTACCCTTTTATGGTAGAGATATGTTTCTGTTGGCTAAAAGATTGGACCGCACAAGGTATTCCACCGGGCTTCAGTGATTGGTGGGCATGGTAAAAAGTAGATGTTCCTGATGGACATGATTTATTGTGACCAGTGGCGGCTGGTGCTCAAAATTTTTGGGGGCGCAAACAAACTGAAAAAAAAAAATCATCAATTGCCGCCACTGTGCCCATTAAACGCAGCCACTGTGCCCAAACGCCACCAGTTTGCCCCCTCAAATGCAGCCAGTTTCCCCCCCAAATGCAGCCAGTTTGTCCCCAAATGCAGCCAATTTGTCCCCAAATGCAGCCAGTTTCCCCCAAAATACAGCCAGTTTCCCCCCAAATGCAGCCAGTTTCCCCCCAAATACAGCCAGTTTGTCTCCAAATACAGCCTCCCAAATGCAGCCAGTTTGTCCCCAAATGCAGCCAGTTTGTCCCCAAATTTAGCCAGTTCCCCCCAAATACAGCCAGTTTGTCCCCAAATGCAGCCAGTCTGTCCCCAAATGCAGCCAGTTTGTCCCCAAATACAGCCAGTTTCCCCCCAAATACAGCCAGTTTCCCCCCAAATGCAGCCAGTTTGTCCCCAGTGCAGCCAGTTTGTCCCCAAATACAGCCAGTTTGTCCACAAATACAGCCAGTTTGTCCCCAAATGCAGCCAGTTTGTCCCCAAATACAGCCAGCTTGTCCCCAAATGCAGCCAGTTTGTCCCCAAATACAGCTAGTTTGTCCCCAAATGCAGCCAGTTTGTCCCCAAATGCAGCCAGTTCCCCCCCAGCCCTGCACTTACCTTCCTCGGGTCAGCGCTGTCCTTCTTCTGTCCTCGATGTCTTCTCCTGCCCTCGATGTCGCTTCAGCCAATCAGGTTACCGGTAACCAGACCCAGTGAACCTGATTGGCGGAGGCGCCTGTCAGTCTTAACCAAGGAATGCACCCCCCGTGCGTCCCCTGGTTAACTATTTGGAAGCCGATTACAGCCCTCGGCCTGTAATCGGGAAGCCTATCAGAGCCGCTGGCTCTGATAGGCACTTCCAAAAACCAACCAGGCGAGAGAGGGGGCGGCGCTCCTGCGCCCACTATGGACGCACCACCACTGATTGTGACACATCTTCAATTGTCAGCTTTCTTTGCAGTTCTTGGCATTGAATCACATGACATTTCAGAGCTGCAAAGGATGTTGGATCTTAAAGACTTTCCTTTGCCAGATATTGTATTTGCAGATTTTAACATAGCTAAACAATGGCCACCACATATATGACTGTGGTCGCTGATCAGTGTCTGAATGGTGAGGTACACTATATTGTCAAAAGTATTAGGACACCTGCTTTTGCACGCACATGAACTTTAATGGCATCCCAGTCTTAGTCCGTAGGGTTCAATATTGAGTTGGCCCACCGTTTGTAGCTATAACAGCTTCAACACTTCTGAGAAGACTGTCCACAAGATTTAGGAGTGTGTCTATGGAAATGGGAAATTTTTGACCATTCTTCCAGAAGCGCATTTGTGAAGTCAGGCACTGATGTTGGACGAGAAGGCCTGGCTCGCAGTCTCTGCCTTAAATCATTCCAAAGATGTTCTATCAAGTTGAGGTCAGGACTCTGTGCAGGCCAGTCAAGTTCCTCCACCCCAAACTTGCTCATCCATGTCTTTATGGACCTTGTTTTATGCACTGGTGCGCAGTCATGTTGGAACAGGAAGGGGCCATCCCCAAACTGTTCCCACAAAGTTGGGAGCATGAAATTTTCCAGAATGTCTTGGTATGTTGATGCCTTAAGAGTTCCCTTCACTGAAACTAACGGGCCACGCCCAACCCCTGAAAAACAACCCCACACCATAATCAACCAAATGATTTGGACCAGTGCACTAAGAAATGTCCATAAAGACATGGATGAGCGAGTTTAGGGTGGAGGAACTTGACCGGCCTGCACAGAGTTCTAACCTCAACCCGATAGAACACCTTTGGGATGAATTAGAGCGGAGACTGTGAGCCAGGCCTTCTAGTCCAACATCAGTGCCTGACCTTACAAATTCACTTCTGGAAGAATGGTCAAACATTCCCATAGACACACTCCTAAACCTTGTGGACAGCCTTCCCAGAACAGTTAAAGCTGTTATAGCTGCGTAGGGTGGGCCAACTTAATATTGAACACTACAGACTGAAGCCGTGTACACACGATAGGTTTTACCGATGAAAATACTCCGATGGCCTGTTTTC
This sequence comes from Rana muscosa, assembly GCA_029206835.1. Taxonomy (NCBI): domain Eukaryota; kingdom Metazoa; phylum Chordata; class Amphibia; order Anura; family Ranidae; genus Rana; species Rana muscosa. The sequence goes on from CM055128.1 coordinate 78,503,743, forward strand.
ATCGGACAAACCGATCGTGTATGGGCCCCATCGGTCTTTTTTCCATCGGTGTTTAAAAATAGAACATGTTTTAAATTTATCCGATGGTTGAAAAACCGATAGCAAATTACTATCGTCTGTGGGGAACTCCATCGGATAAAAAACCCATGCATGCTCAGAATCAAGTCGACACATACTCAGAAGCATTGAACTTCATTTTTCTCGGCTCATCGGAGTGTTTTACGTCACCGCGTTTGGAACGGTCGGTTTTTTGACTGACGGTGTGTAGGCAAGACTGATGGAAGTCAGCTTCATCAGTTTTCCGATGGAAAAATCCATCGGTTTAAAAACCATAGGAAATCCGATTGTGTGTACAGGGCTTGAGACTGGGATGCCATTAAAGTTCATGTGCGTGTAAAGACAGGCTCCCAATACGTTTGACAATATAGTGTATCTCTTCTCAGAGCCGCCAGACAATCCAATTATTTATACTGGCTCAGGCGGCAATCGCCCCACAGCCTCCCAGCCCAGTCCTTCCCTGAAAAATGGCACTGTAAAGGGCTCCAGCAGGTGAATATGAAGGAGGGGAATAAGGGGAAGGTATCAGCAGCAAAGGTAGTGGCATTTGGTTTATTTGCATCTTGTGATTTTGATTCTTTATGGGTTCAATTTTCCAGCACTAAACACATGAAAAAAAAAAGTCCTTGACCAGTCTTATCATCAGACACGTATCACAAGCAGAATGCCATAAATTGAAAAGAACTAAGTACATCTTAAATATGTGCACACTTGGCGCCTGAACAGCAATTAGTATAAATACGCAAACCTACAAATCTAATGAATGGTTTCCATAATGTTTGCTTAAGAAGGTTTCTTGAACTTTTGCACCCAGCAATTTGTTGGTTGATGATATATTCTCTTGGGCATGACCACTACCACCATCATTTTTATAAGAGCTCTAAAATTACATGTTGTATTTTTTACATAAAAATCTGTGAGCATACCTGTCTGACAATAGGCCAGCATTTAAAGAAACTGTAGCTGTGATGTCTAGCATATAGTTTCGGGAGTTTTATCGCTGCATGTTTCTCTGTGTGGGAGATTTTTTGCTTATGCTTTGCACAGAATAGGGCTGCAACTAACGATTACTTTCATAATCGATTAGTTGGCCGATTATTGTTTTGATTAATCGATTAATCTGTTAATAACCTTAAAAAAATAAAAAAAAGGTAATTTTGCTGCAATTTGCATTTTTTTTAATTATTTTTTTGGCCAGTTTGTTGTTGGGCAGATTAAAAAACACAAATTGCCACAAAAACACATTACATGCTTTTCTGCAGCTTCTCCATTGAAGTATATTAAACTAAGAAAATAAAATAGCACCGTTTTGCGTTAAAAAATAGTCCTTGCCCTTTCCAAATACTCAGCAGCTGAAAAAAATCATGGATGTGAACGTGTCCCATAGGAAACCATGTAAATGCTCTGTAGTGTGTTTCTGCAAAAAGCACAAAAAAAAAACAGAGGTGTGACCCAGGCCTGAGATGTTTAGTAACATAATGGGGTTAAAAAAAACAAAAATTTGTACAAAAAGAGAAAATAATCGCTACTGTAAGGGGTTAATTTTTTACTGTGGGACAGTGAAAGTAATATTTACAGTAGCGATTTGCTCTTTTTGTACTATGAAGGGCTGATTTTATTTTTTTCTAACCCCATTATGTTACTGGCCGATTAATCGATTATGAAAATGGTAATCGATTAATTTCATAATCGATTAGTTGTCGATTAATCGATTAGTTGTTTCGGCCCTAATCCAGAACAAACAAAAAAAAAACTCACTAATATTGCACGGTTGCCATCTTCTTTCTGAGCCTCTTGCAATGCCTTTTATCCAATTTTTTTAAAAAAAGGATGCTTTTATTGTTGTTGCTATTTTTTTTATTTTTTTATATACAGGTATTTTTATATTATTATTTAATTGGATTTGCTCACATGTTGTCAAGCATTCACATGCTGCTGCCGAAGGCTGAGTCACAATGTTGTAGTGTTAAAACTTGTGAATTTGCGATGCATTAAGGCTGACCATTCATTTTGTTGGGATGTCAGTGTATCCCAAGGCAGGCTATAACATCCCAGCACCTTTTTTTCCCAATGCAACACGTCCCAATGCATATGTATTTTGTGGTGTGTTACAATGGAGGTCAATGTGGTGTGTTAGGGGGCATTCAAAATAAATATCACCACATCGCAACATACTGTATATACTGTATATCCATATTGTAATGTGCATTGTGGTAACACTCTGTAAACTGTGTGTGAATGTGACCTTAAAGTAGACCTTACACCCCCCCCCCCCCATCACTAAAAATCACAGCAACATACAGCTCTGCATGGCGATGTACAACCATCTTACATTCATTAGTTAAACATTTTTGCTTTTTATTTTCATAAATAGGTGCAGGAACTCGACCATGACTTCCCAAACCCCCACACACCCTCCAAACCGCACCAAATAGTGGGTGTGGTCAAATTTTAATAACAGTGGGTGGATCTTAATACACTCCTGGTATTTAGTGCCCCTTTTGGTACCAAGCGCAGAGTTGAGGGGGGAGGGAGGTTTACACATAGAGTGTAGAGTTCAGGGGTGCTCTGCATGCAGATTACGGAGTTCAGCCTTCTTCCACATCTCACTTTCATCCCTCCCTCAGCTCTGATCTCTACATGCAACCCCCCTCCAATGCCCCATATTTTTCCCTCATTAAAAGCGCTGCCATCTTCCACGTGTTGTACTTTTGTTGCTGTAATAAGCTGAAGCACCCAGCCGGCTCTAGTACCTCTCGAACACTCTAGGTGGCTCTGGCTCTCTCACTTGCAGGGAGATCATCCAGTAGGGGTGTAGGCATCTGCACTGCACCCTGGGCACCTGCATTTCCCCATCCTGCACTCAGTGGGAGCCGCTCGTGGGAACAGATCGTTGGGAGATGCACTGTCACTTGTAAACACAGAAGCCGAACATGTGTTTACAAGTGAAAGTGGTGAGCAGGGAGCAGAAGACCTAAGCCAAAGGTGGTGGAACTGAGTTCCACCAGGTTCCAGCTGAAAAATAGCCCTGCTTTTACTTACCATTTCTGTTTTTCCACTTTCTAGCTTCTTAAGTCACTGGTGATGTAGCCAGGGTTTCACAGCTGCATCTTGGGAACTTCCTGTCACATGTTCCAGGAGGCAGACTTAAGCCTAGTACACACGATCAAAAAATCAGACGCAATATACCACTTTCTAAATGATCGTACGTTAATCTGATCATTAGTACACCACTTTCGAGAGCCGATCATGACAGTTGATGTTATATTATCCGCAAGGACAAACACAAATGTTTTATTGTACGATACCAGAATGAAGATTTTCTTTAATCAGTACAGTATTCGTCCGAAAAAAATCTACGCATGCTTGGAAATGAAAGAATACATTACAATACAATACAAGACATTACATCACTTCCAAAGCTGTATTGTGTCGTACAAGAATTTTCGTAACCTTATCTTTTACGATATGAGACTCTCAAGCAAAAATAACGGATGATCGTTTGTCCAATATTCTCATTGTGTGTACCAGGCTTTAGAGTTCTACACAGAGTTCCAGGAAGTAAAGGGAGATGGATTAATCTACCCTTAGTAAAAATGTCCACTGCGAAATAAATAGAGATGAAAAGAAAAATAAGGCATGCAATAAATGAAATTATCTAGAAGTATCTTTTTGAAATTGCCATTACCAAACAATTCTAACGGCCTTTGTTGCAATTTGTGTCTTGTTGTAATGCGTTGCCTTGACCCAAAAAAAAAATGCTCCATCCACATTGCTGCATTTTTTTAACAAATGTCATGGTTCAACATGTTAAATTGGTTCTAAGATAGCTCTTTAAAATGTGTTACAGGCAGTGTCACAGTATTTGGCTTCCAGTGCTACTGAGAGGAGCTGTAAAATGTTAGCAAATTATAAATCGTAGAATATATAAAATGTTCTTACAGTAACAGAGCCAGTGCCCTAGTTGGAAACTTTTTAAAGTGTTTACTAGAGTTTGCTGTAACAGGAGGATGTTATACAAAAAACATACTCCTGAATTTGCCCCTAAAAAAAGTGTCCCCAAACTCTAGCGTGTACTTTCTGAATTTCCAACACAATTGGGTGTACCTAATGGTGGGTGTACCTAATGGATCTTCAGCAGAGTTTAAGGTGGGTGTACTCATTTGTCTCTCCAGCAGGGATGAGCCGAACACCCCCCTGTTCGGTTCGCACCAGAACCTGCGAACAGACAAAATGTTCGTGTAAACTTTAGAACCCTATTAAATACAATGGACTCCAACGTTCGAAATCTAAAGTGTTAATTATAAAGGCTTATATGCAAGTTATTGTCCTAAAAAGTGTTTGGGGACCTGGGTCCTGCCCCATGGGACATGTATCAATGCAAAAAGAAGTTTTAAAAACGGCAGTTTTTTCGGGAGCAGTGATTTTAACCACTTCGCGCCCGGGCTATAAGCAAAAGACGTCCGCAAAGCGGTCGTCAATTGCTGATAGGACGTCCATGGACGTCCTCTTGTTTACTTCCGCGATGCGCGCCACCGCGGGCGCGCGTCGGGGAAAAACTGTGCCCGCCGTGTCAGGCGAGTGCCGATGCGCGTGCCTGGCGGCCGCGATGTCCGCCAGATACAAAGCGATCGGCTGTCACAGAGCCAGGGACGTGGATCTCTGTGTGTAAACACAGAGATCCACGTCCTGTCGGGGAGAGGAGACGGATGGTGTGTCCCTTGTACATAGGGACAACCATCAGTCACCTCCCCCAGTCAGTCCCCTCCCCCCCACAGTAAGAACATCTAGCAGGGAACATATTAACCCCTTGATCGCCCCCTAGTGGTTAACCCCTTCCCTGCCAGTCACATTTATACAGTAATCAGTGCATATTTTTAGCACTGTTCGCTGTATAAATGTGAATGGTCCAAAAAATGTGTCAAAAGTGTCCGATGTGTCCGCCGTAATGTTACAGTCACAAAAAAAAAATCGCAGATCGACGCCATTACTAGTAAAAAAAGAAATTAAAAAATAATAAAAAAAAAATCATAATTCTATTCCCTATTTTGTAGGCGCTAAAACTTTTGCGCAAACCAATCACTATACGCCTATTGCGATTTTTTTTTACCTAAAATATGTAGAATACGTATCGGCCTAAACTGAGGAAAAAAATAGTTTTTTTTAAAAAAAAAAATGGGATATTAATTATAGCAAAAATGAAAAAATATTGTGTTTTTTTTCAAAATTGTCGCTCTATTTTTGTTTATAGCGCAAAAAATAAAAACCGCAGAAATGATCAAAGACCACCAAAAGAAAGCTCTATTTGTGGGAAAAAAAGGACGTCAATTTTGTTTGGGAGCCACGTCGCACGACCGCGCAATTGTCATTCAAAGCGCGACGGCGCTGAAACCTGAAATTTCGCCTGGGCAGGAAGGGGGTTATGTGCCCAGTTGTCAAGTGGTTAATAATGCTTAAAATGAAAAAATAAAAGTGAAATATTCCTTTAAATTTCGTACCTGGGGGGTGTGTATGATATGCATGTGAAGTGGCGCATGTTTCCCGTGCTTAGAACTGTCCCTGCAAAAAATTTCATTTTTGAAAGAAAAAAATGCATTTAAAACTGACTCGCGGCTATTAATGAATTGTCGGCTCCCGGCAATACATACAAAAGTCATTGATAAAAAAAAAAAAAAGCGTGGGGGTTCCCCAGAATTCAATTACCAGGCCCTTCAGGTCTGGAATGGATATTAAGGGGAACCCCGCCGCAAATTTAAAAAAAAATTGACGTGGGGTTCCCCCAAATATCCATTCCAGGCCCTTCAGATCTGGCATGGATTTTAAGGGGAACTCCACCCCAAATTTAAAAAAAAATGGCGTGGAGTCCCCCTAAAAATCCATACCAGACCCCTTATCCGAGCACGCAACCTGGCCAGCCGCAGGGGAAAAGGGGGGGACGAGAGAGCGGCCCCCCCTCCCTCCTGAACCGTACCAAGCCACATGCCCTCAACATGGGGAGGATGTCCCCATGTTGATGGGGACAAGGGCCTCATCCCCACAACCCTTGCCCGGTGGTTGTGGGGGTCTGCAGGCGAAGGGCTTATCGGAATCTGGAAGACCCCTTTAACAAAGGGGACCCCCAGATCCCGGCCCCCCCTATGTGAATTGGTAAGGGGTACATTGTACCCCTACCATTTCACGAAGAAAGCGTAAAAAAATGTTTAAAAACACACACAAACACCTTGAAAAAGTCCTTTAGTTAAAAAAAAAAAAAAAAAAAACATTCCAGCGATGAAATCCAGTGTCCCGCGGCGATCCCGATGTCCAGCGCTGTCCTTCATTGGTTGTGCCTGAGCGGACCTGATGGGGAACTCCCTCTCAGTATTTTAAATGTATAGACCCGCCCCTTCTAAAGTTCCCCATCAGGTCCGCTCAGTGGACCAGATGCGGAACATGAGAAGGGGCGGGTCTATACATGTATTACCAAAGTGAGAGCAGTTCCCCATCAGGTCCGCCCCCTCGGTATGTCGGACCCGCCTACGTCATTGGCTTGAGCGGGGAACTTCCTTCACTATGTAAATTTAAATTTACATAGTGAAGGAAGTTCCCCGCTCTCCAATAGTTTAAAGCAATATTAAAGTCTTGTTTTTTATTTACAAAAAATAACAAACATGTTATAATTACCTGCTCTGTGTAGTGGTTTTGCACAGAGCTGCCCCGATCCTCTTCTTCTCGGGTCCCATGCTGACAATCCTGGCCCCTCACTCCTGCAAGGTACCCCCACAGCAAGCAGCTTGCTATGGGGGCATCTGAGCTGAGCCACTGCTCTGTGTGTCCATTTACACACAGAGCAGTGGATAGTAGCCCATTATGCTTTACTTTTGCAGGGAAACAAAGAGGAAGTAAACCCATCAAGGTTTACTTCCTCTTTAAGTTGGCCATGGATGGATCGAAATTTAGCCAGATCAGCAGGGACCAGCCAAATATCGATCCAACTATGGCCATTCATAATTATGAGATCTAAGAAGTCTAATGATCAACTTCTCACGAACGGGCTTGGGGGAAAATTTGTGTTCGATCAGCTCTACAACGCTGATCAGCCTATTCTGACAGCAGAGGAGTCCCCAGTGTCAGAATACAATAGCGCAGCAGGGAGGATTCCTCTATCCACTTTGAGTGTATGGATGGGGGAATCTGTTCATTTTTTCATTTAGCCAGCAGACTGATCTGTGCCCTGTATAGCCAGCATACAGTAAGTGGCAAAAAATGAACTAAATCCCACATTTGCAACACAATTAGGTTGATTTATTGCACAGGTTGTAATGCACAGGTATGGATGCAGTGCCATTAATTCTAAATGGCACCCCAATGCACATGTACAATAAACAAAATTGCACCTGCACACCACAACACACAGATGTGAAAGCTTTGTGCATTGTGGTACACTGCGTTACCACAAGTGATGCAAGTATGTTTTTTTTCCATGCGTTTGCGTATGTTGAAGCCTACTTAAAATGAAGTAAGGTAAAAAAAAACTTCTGCATGCAGCTCCCCCCACAGCCCCTCTAAATAATTAACTAAGTCTGATCTTGATCCAGCGATGTGCGCGAAGAGCCAAGTTTCTCCCGGCTCTCCTGCTCCTCATTGGCTCAGGTACAGCAGTGCGAGCCATTGGTTCCTGCTGCTGTCAATCAGAGCCAGTGATGAGGGAGTGGGGGCGGGGCCGATCCCTGCTTTGTCTTATGAACACGCAGAGCAGGGCTTGGAAACGAGCATGCACGAGTGCCCCCATAGCAAGCAGCTTCCTATGGGTGCACTTGGTGGGGTAGTGGAGCCAGGAGTTCTGGCAGGGGACCCCAGAAGAAGAGGATCAAGGCTGCTGTGTGCAAAACCATTTCAAAGAGCAGGTAAGTATAACATGTTTGTCATTAAAATTTTTTTTTAAAGAAGCTTTACAAGCACTTTAATACAATGCACATCAACATAGACTAATGAGGGCCCTAAAGGAGTAGAGATTGTTCAGTTAGAAAAGTACCTCAGCAATTAAGGTAAAGGTGTATTCACTTTTATCACCCAATCATATTTTTAAAAAAATGAATATTTTGCACATAATTGGATGATTGAGGCAAACACAGCTTAACCCTTTTTACTAAGATTGGTGAATGTCAGCTATGCAAACAGTCTCTACAACCAAGATTTAAAAGTTTTTCAAATCAAGTAGTAGTTTCCAAGTTAAATCATGTACTACTAAAGGAGTAGAAAATATTACATTTATTTGAGCACTTAAAACTAAGGGCTTTGTCATACAAAGGTTTTATTTGCTAGGCTTTTTACACCCTCCCTTCCATCAGATGGTAGTACATTTTTCTAGTTGATTGTGTGACAGGATCATAATATTTCTGTTTTGCTTTTACAACACGGCAGAGATTATCACATCAGTTTGACATTTTTACATGTTCATTATCCGATAAATCAGGGGAAGAAAATGTGTTTCGTGAATATGAGATTGATTTTATGAGAACTCAGCTACTTGTGACATTTTTAGCAGCTCCAGGTGCATTGCAAAGTTACAGCACCTGGGGCAATGATCAAAGGTCTACCAGCCCTTGCCCCGAGTCTCCAGAGAGCAAAGAGACAGGAAAGAGATGAGATAAGGGGACCTTAAAAAAGTTTACTATGGCACTCCAAAAATGTCCACCCTTACTAAAGGTGATCACTGAAACAGGATGTAAAGTTGGCCATACACTGTACAAATTTCCCAGTGGAGGTGAAGTTTAGCCATCTCACCACTGGGGGACTCATCCCCCTCCAATATGGCACCCACAGCATCGGCGCGGCATCTGTGCTCCTGGAGCAGTATGCTGGACGATTTCGTGGCACGCCCGGTGGATATATGCGCCAGAGGGAGGCACCCACAGCTAACGCCACTCTGGGGCGCCTACTGTCCTTGCGGTGGAGCATCATTTTGCATCTACTCATTTGGGACCAATGCGCATGCGCCTTTTGACGCATGCACACCACTGGATCGGACCCGGCGACGTCAGACGCACCGTGTCACCAGTGTAGCCAGGTGGGAGCTCTATTCAAGCAGACACAGCGATACACTCATCAGCTGTGTGCTTCATTCCATGAGAGACATTTGTGTTTTTTCCAGCTGGCATCGGGGGTAAGCAGGAATCCTGTTTATGGTTTGACTACTTTATGATGGGGACAAAGCTGCAGGGCGAACCATCTGACTAACATTATTATCCACAGAACCCAATTTTGTTTCCTTGGGACTTGCCAGATTTAATGGATTGAAAAGTCTGAGCTAGTATGGTACAGATTACACCCTCCATATGAGCACTGAACACCACTTAAGGTAATTCATTCACCCTTACTATATAAGATACACCATCGAATATATATATATATAATTTTCTTACACGTTTTTTCACTTTTTTCTGTAAATTTAAATTCACACAGGATTTATTTTCCTGTCAATATATAGGTACACAAACTGTGATTTTGAGTCCAGCTCATCCAGATCCAATATGCAATTCAATCCGACCTGGGTATATCTTATGTGAACATCCAGGTAATTAGTTGTATGCTTAGCCTTAACCGCTCGCTGCCCCTACTGTAAACCATCAAAGATTTAAAAAAAAAATATAGACTCTATATTTACCCTTTATTCTTTGTATTTTTATTAGACCTCCCTGTATCAAGAGGGGTCATCAAAACATATATATATGTAGCGGGTATATATACAGCTCTTTACCACCCCCTGGTGCCCGTTTGAGATGAAATAGACGTCTCTGTATAAGGTATTTAAATACAGAGGATATTAGTATTACCTATCTGAATGTCTCTCTATTTTTGACCACTTTATGTTGGCCTTGAGAATATGTCAATATACTGATATATACAACCAATTACTTTTATCTAGAACGTATTATACCTATATACCCTGTGCGTTCCTATATCCTCCGGGGCAGGCCACCTTCTTGATCCGGCTGCTGGTATCCGGGGACACAGCATCCATCGTGAGAGTTTGGGATGGGTTTGATGAATTTCTTCGGCACAATAGATAGATGAATTCATACCTCTTTTTATGGTAATCCTAATATACTACATATCCACAATATTAATATGTTTTTTCTGTTTTAGTTATGTGACAATATCCAAATATTCCTCTTGACAAATATATGCCTATGTATAGCCCCTGAAGAAGCGGATTCTATGGAATAATACTGCAAAACATGTAGAGCTTCTATACAATGCAATACTCATGAATGGATGTTTCTTTGGTAACAAAAGAATGTCAATAACAAGCTATTTTTGTCACAACTAATATATTTTTTTTCGTTATGTACATGAAAAATTATCATAATTGTATACATATTTTTGTAATAAAAACTTTTTATACTATTAAGTTGACTGACTATCAGTTATGCATACGGTGCCACCAAAGTCTACTCTATCCTCTCTCTCTACAAAAACAATACTGTACAAATTTCAAAACTGGGCAAAATTTGCTCAGTGGATGGCCCAACGACCCTTAATTGAAAAATCTAAAAAGCCAGGCAGAAAACTGTTGGCCAAAAAGCGCCTGCATCCAATCAAGTATTTTGTCAGCCAGTTGAGTTCTGAGGAAAGGGCTGGTACCTTTGGAAGGCTAGTGCAGTGTCTAGCCATGTCATGGATGAACGAGACAGTTTATGTATTACATGCCTGCTAAGCATAGAGCGTAGAGTCATCAACAACAATATTATTTACATGCTCGTGTAGCGGGCTCTTCCTCCCCTCTCCCAGTCCCCTCTTTTAAAGTTCTGCTCGCTATGTCTCTGGTCTAGGGGTACGATAGGGGAGGGAGAGGGTGCGCTACGCATGGCTTCTACCACAGATGTATAAGTGGTATCAGCAATGCCTTCCTTTACCTTCGGGCCTGTATTGCGCATCGGATCCTCCCTCCAAGAGTCTCCAAGAACTTCGTCTGCCAGAAACTTGAGCCACACACCGTTAAAGTTCAACACTTCTTTATTTAGCACATAACATGGACTCCCTTGGCTATAGAACAGAAAAGGAGGTGTGTGTACGAATAGGCCCAGACACAAGTTCGATCCTCCACTCTCCTCCAAAGAGTGGGTTATGGTCTCCGCACGAGGGAAATTCACCTTCCGGACGGTCTCTGACAAGAGGCTCACCCGTCACCGGCAGTATGCTGCACCGGGTCTTCAGATGAGGAGCTCTTCCCGGTCCATTACGCCCACCTCGGATTCAGGCATCCATCTCCGGAGTACCCTAGGATCCTTCCCTCGCGGAACTCAGTGTTGGGCACTGAGCTCCGGACCGCCGTCCGAGTACCTCACCTCAGGCTAAAGGTGCCTGAGATGGAACACGATCTCCGGTGGTCCTCTAGGCCTAGTCCGCCTAGAGGACAAGCACGAACTCCGTCCGCAGGCTAAAGGTGCCAGGGACCAACGACTCGTGACCAAGATGGCCGGCCCCTTTTATCCCCTCTCCCAGCAAGCACGGCGGGTTCCCCGCCCCACCATACCGCTGCCCAGAGAGGACAAAAGTAAGCTCAGCACACAGCGGTATCCGTCCGTCGGCCCACAGTGACAGCGCCACCCAGTGGACCTCCAGAGATACACCACTGGTGTCACCGAAAAATTCTAAAACTTACGGCGGGAAAGTAAGTATCCGCTACACTGGATTTTATCATTTGTGAGTATATATCCTTTTTATTTTACTAATAAATATTCTTCATACTTCACGAGGCCAGAGCACCCTGTTTCTTAGGCTTCTGTGTACTCCCAGATCTCCCAGTCTGTACATGAGTTGGTGGCCAAAGAGTACGGTAAACTATGCAATATATACTTACAACAGAAAGTGGATGCTGCAATGTCATCAGATTGTCAGAAGCACTGATGTGTTGGATTTTAGGGCTTTACCAGGATGAGAGGTAAGGGAAAATTTTAGGGGGGGGGGGTTAAAGGCAGCAATATAAACATGACAGAGGTTAGCCATTCTCATTTTAAAAATAATTTGTATATATTGTATTTGGCCCCGTAGGAGAGATATCCAGAAACAGGAAGACAGGAAGTAAAACCTCCCCAACAGAAACCGCATCAGTTAAAATTTAAAGAGAAATTAAATATGGGATTTTTAGGTGCGAAGAATATATAATACCTTAAAGTGGTTGTAAACCCACTTTTCGTTTTTTTTTTTCCCCCACCTGCAAGAGAAAGGCATAATGAGCTAGTATGACTAGCATATTAGCTCATTATGTACCACTTACCTTAGATCGGGGCCCCCGAAGCAGTCCGCGTCCCTCCATCTAGACGCATCCATCGCTGCGGCGATAGCCGGAATGTTAGTTCCGGGTATCGCCGCACCAGCCAATCACAGCGCTGCTCCGGCGCTGTGATTGGCCGGAGCCGCGAAGACGTGACTCTGCGCATGCGCGCATGACCCGTCGAATTCGGCTACGTCGTCGAATACTGCGACCTAGCCGAATTTGTGAATGGGATTAACCCCATGCGCATGCGCGTGATGTCACCGTCGCCGCATTTAAATGCAAATATCTCCTTAACCGTGTAGGTTAAGGAGATATTTCATGCACCTACAGGTAAGCCTTAATCTAGGCTTACCTGTAGGTGTTTGTTTAGAAAGTGGGTTTACAACCACTTTAAGTGTGACTTGAGAATGAAATTGGTGCTAACATTCCGGAAATGATGTATAACCAGAGAACATGTTACGGGTATATAGGACTTTTAAGGCACCCAATCAAAATGAATCTTGCAAAGCCAATTGTACAAAGATCTAAAGACTTTCCCAACCCCTTTAATATAGAGAAACCTTCAAAATAACTTTCCAGTTTCAGGGAACCCCAGCTAATAATCACTATATCTAGTCTACAACTCATGGTAAATTGATGTGGTGATCTGTTGGAAGAATGATAGAAAAGGGGGAGACCGTTTCAATTCCCCCTTTTCTCATGGGAAATCGGCAGGACGAACTGTTTCAAGTTCCCCCTGATAAGCCTGCTAGGACTCTCAGGGGGAACAGCTGGGGCTCACATGGCTAGGGAAAGAAAAAACGTGACTTTCCCGGGCTTTTAGAGGAACACCTGGTGATCATGCGGCCTGGGGAAGATTACACATGCTTTTCCCGGGCTTTTAGGGGTACTGTGGTCCTGGGCTAGCTAGTACCAGTTTAATCCAGTTATTTATTGGGCTATATAAAGGGGTTCAGTTTTATGGGTCAGTCACCTCAGAAGACAGGTGGTGTTCCCCTACCCCCCCCCCATGTATAATACCGCTTGTCGTGGCTGCTAATTATGTGGTAAGGTCACCTTTGTTGTAAAAATACAAAGGGGGACAAATCTGTTTTGAATATATGAATTATTATTATATTGTGCGGATAGTTTGAAGTTTTAAAATATTATATAAGCTTGAGCCGTAGTGGCTAAGCTGTTTTAAAGTTATGATTTATTTATAAGAGATTTAATCTGTATATGAAATCCAATAATAAAGCAGCCACGGCCTTATTTATCCAACACTTTGTGTGTTTATTTATTCTAATTAATTTATAGATGTTTAAGGTCCTGCCTGCTGTCCCATGCTCCTTACATTGGTGGTCAGTGGTAAGAATCCCACCTTACAGATAGCTAAAAAGTTCACTGGTGTCAGTGGTTACTTATTTGAGAGGCAGAAATTTCTCATTGATCAAGAAAGCCCCAACAGCCTCTAAAGGAACACTTGTTGAGAAAGGATGATCTTTCAAGAGAGCAAAGAGACAGGAAAGAGACGAGATAAGGGTACATTAAAAAAAGTTGGTACTCCAAAACTTTTCACCCTTACTGGAGGTTTAAAGAGACCCTCCATGGTCAAAATAATGTGGCTGGAGATGTGGCCTGTGGTGTCTGGCAAGGTAGAGCAGCCACAACTCCAGCCACATTATTTTGACTCCAACTTTAAGATCCATAAGGCACGTGCAGATATCTGGCTGATGGATACAACCATCTTTAACCCATGATGTTCTGGATGATTACATTTTTGATATACACTCTCTATCAACTGAACCTGTATCAAGGGGAAAGTACTATTCTACCTCTCCTCTATAGCTATGGTCTATATAGAGTTATACCACTAAGTTACACAATAAGACCATTCCACATTATACAGACCTCTGGCTGATGTCATTGACGTTTTCTGTTGCTTGTGCACTGCTCTGACGGACATAGCTTTCTTTTTATTTTTGATTTATGTTCTTCGTCTCTATAAGTGGAGCATCAACATTTGGGATATAAGCCACAGATCTGGAACCCGCAAGCCCTCTGCCCTTGAAGAAGATCTGCATTTTGTTTTTCGAAACGCGTTGGTCGTTTTGGGCTTTTCCTTGCAGCTGGTTTCCATTTCTGTTCCCAGTATTTGTGTTGCGTATATCCCCACGTTCATGTTGTTATATATTATCAATGTGCAATACATTTTTTATTCTTTTTTTACTATCAAACTGTTTGTGACACTGTACAAATGTCAAGACTGGACGAAATGTGCTCAGTGGATGGCTCAACGACCCTCGATTGGAAAATCTAAGAAGCCAGGCCAGAAAACTGTTGGTTAAAAAATGTGACTGCGTCCAAATAAGTATTTTGACAGCCTGTGGAAGGCTTCAGCTAGTGCTATGTCTAGCCATGTCATGGATGTAAGCGTAGAGGAGTCATCAACAACACTATTATTTACATGCCGGATTTTATCATTTGTGAGTATATATGCTTTTTATTTTACTAATAAATATTCTCTTTATGCTTCACAAGGCCAGGGCATACTGTTTCTTTGGTATCTGTGTACTCCCATATCTCCCTGTCTGTACATAAGCTGGCGGCCAAGGAGTACGTTGAAAATGATAGAGTATATACTTACAACGGAAAGTAGGTGCTACAATGTCATCAGTCATTAGAAGCACTGATGTGTTGGATTTTGGCCTGAACATACAGGGCTTTACCAGGATGAGAGGTAAGGGAAAATAATTTTAGGGGGTTAGTCAGCAATTAAACGTAGTCAGCAATTAAACGTGACAGAGGTTAGCCATTCTCATTTTAAAAATAATTTGTCTATATTGTAGCCTGTGGCCCCACAGGAGAAATTTGCAGAGACAGGGAGACAGGAAGTGAAACTTCCCCAACAGAAACACAGAAGTTAAAATTTAAAGAGAAATTAAATATGGGATTTTTAGGCCCAAAGAATATATAATACCTTAAGTGTGATTTGAGAATGAAATTGGTGCTAACATTCTGGACATTATGTATAATCAGAGAACATGTTACGGGTATATGGGGCTTTTAAGGCACCCAATCAAAATACATTTTGCAAAGCCAATTGTACAAAGATCTAGAGAAGACTTTCTTAACCCCTTTACCCCTAATATAGAGAAACCCTTGAAATAACTTTCCAGTTTCAGGGAACCCCCGGCTAATAATCACTATATCTAGTCTTTATCAAGTCTACAGCTCATGGTAAATTAATGTGGTGGTCAGTTGGAAGAATGTCCCTTACCTTGGTGGTCAGTGGGAAGAAATCCCACTTTACAAATAGCTAAAAAGATCACTGGTGTCAGTGGTTACGAATTTGAGAGGTGGAAATTGCTCATTGGTCAAGGAAGCCCCAACAGCCTCTGGAGGAACACTGGTTGAGAAAGGATGATCTAGAGAGGCTGGTATGTTTGTCGAAAAACATATTTGAAGAGCACTGTCTAGGTGCTAGGTTTACAGTGATAGGGTTTTTTTTTTTTTGCTTCCTATGTTTAGGTCATTTGCCTCCATTGTTTTCTGTTGTAATAGACAGGAAAGTGCATCTGTAGAGCATAACGCCCAATGGTCCCTCAGTTGGAGAGACTATGGGGTTAATTTACTAAAATTGGAGAGTGCAAAATATGGTGCAGCTCTGCATAGAAATCAATGAGCTTCCAGTTTTTTTTTTTTGTCAAAGCTTAATTGAACAAGCTGACGTTAGAAACTGATTGGCTACTATGCACAAGACGTTCCTCCCAAGACCTCCTGCTGTCTAGCTCCCTCGTCACCCCTCCCATACTTGCCTTTAGGACTTCTCCTGAGCCTCTCCCATCCTCTGGAATTCCCTACCCCAATCTGTCCAACTATCTCCAACTCTATCCACTTTTAGGCGATCCCTGAAAGCTTTTCTCTTCAGAGAAGCCTATCCAACTGTACTTTTGTTTTCTTCTTCAGCTCATCCCCCACATTTATTACCTTTTGTATCAATCGACCCTCCCTCTTAGATTGTAAACTCTAACGAGCAGGGCCTTCTGATTCTTCCTGTATTAAATTGTATTGTAACTGTACCGTCTGCCCTCATGTTGTAAAGCGCTGTGCAAACTGTTGGCGCTATATAAATCCTGTATAATAATTATTTTTGAAGAATTATATTACTTAGTGTCACTTTAACATGTTATGCCTTCTTAAGATCAGTCTTTTTCAACCAGGCTGCCCAGACACCCTGGGGTGCCTTGAGGTTTCTTCAAGGGTGCCTCCACAAAATGCCTTAAAATTGTTTAAAAAATTGTGTACAAGCCAGCAGGTGGTACAAGCCGGCCTTTTAGTTACACAAAGCTAACAGATTTTCATTATGCACCATTACGACTTTCTAGAAACTGGCAACCTAACAACCAATGATGTCATCAGGTAATAAGGAGGAGGTCTGTTGCCTCCACTGCATCCTTGTTTGACCCTTCTGTGCCCCTCTCCCTCAGCATTGGTTGGCATTAGCTGTCTGATGGAGAGAAATTGAGGGAGAAGAGAAACATTGTAATACTAGTCAGTACCAGTGTGCAAAACTGTATGTAGCGGGTATACACTTTTCTGTGTGTTAAAACTGGCAGAGACACCAGTGATGTACATTTTTCTGCAGCCCCACAGGTGGCCCTGTCGCCTTGGGCTGGGGTTGAACCATTGCTGTGTGCTGTGCTCCCTTTTTGTCCTTCCTCGGCAGAGGTATGGTGGGGCGGGGAACCCGCCGTGCTTGCTGGGAGAGGGTATAAAGGGGCTGGCCATCTTTGTCACGGGGTTAAGTCCCGGGCACCTTCAGCCTGTGGGCGGTGGTTCGTGTCGGTCCCCTAGGCGGCCTAAGCCTAGAGGACGTTCAGAGGTCGTGTTCCATCCCAGGCACCTTTAGCCTGGGGTGAGGTACTCGGATGGAGGTCTGGAGCTCAGTGCCCACCACTGAGTTCCGCGAGAAAAGGAGATCCTAGGGAACCCCGGCAGTGGGTACCCGAATCCGGAAGGCGTAATGGACCGGTGGGAGATACTTGCTTGAAGACCTGGTGCAGCATATTGCCAGTGACGGGCGAGCCTCTCATCGGAGACTGCCTGGAAGGAAATCCCCCCTCGCTCGGAGATCGCAACCCACTTTCAGGAAGGAAAGTGGAGAGATCATTGTGTCTGGGCCTACTCGCATCCACACCTCCTTGTCTGTTCTGTTCTCTAAGGGAGTCCAACTGATTGTGTTCACTTTTGCATTGAGAAGAATAAAGGAGTGTTGGACTTTAATGGTGTGGGGCTCATTTTCTGACAGACATTGTTCAAGGTAACTCTCTTTGGAGGCTCCAGGTGCAGAACACAGACCCGAAGGTAATATAAGAACTTTGCTTACACCACACAAACATCTGCGGTGAAGGCTTGGCGTGGTGACCCCGCACTCTCTCCTCTAAAGGTACCCCTAGACAAGAGACAGACGAGCTGATAAAGAGAGGAGAGAGAGGAGGCCGCTACATGTATTTATAGTTTTTTTACATTTTAGAATGGGGTGCTTCGAGATTGTCTATAATTTTAAAGGCCTTGACTGAAAAAACAAAAAAAAAACACTGCTTTAGATTATTTCCTTGGTTACTTTCTAAATGATAACATAAAGAAAATGTAGTAGTGAAAAATATCCTAGGGGGTTTATTGTGCATGTAGACACAAAACCTTTTTTAAATTTTATCTAGAGGGAAAGTTGTAGAAGTTTTATTGCTCTCTGTGTCCCAGCTAGGTAGCTTCACCCTATGTTTCCTGGTAAAAAATAATCACATGTGAGGAAATCCAACATTTTGTGTTGTCAAAAAAACAAGGAGGTAAATCTTCCAAAAGTGCCACCTTTTCCAGTGACACATTTCTAAGAGTGGAATTACATTCACCTTAGTAGAGATTTCTTACATTTCCTGTTGCATTTCCGGAACAGGAAGTGACATTTTCCCAACAGGAAGGAGACAGTAAAAAAAAAAACCTACAACAATTTTAACCCTTCCCTACTCTATCCATCACTGACGAAAATGTTCTGTCAACACATACACTGTAAGTGATCATTTGCATGCTTTAATTTGTCAGGGCCCACCTGATCGGAGGTGTGGCAGAGGTATGTCCACTATCTAAATATTCTGTGCTAAAAGATATCCCTCTTTACCATCTCAGACATTTGGGGCATACCTGTAAAATCTAGTTCCTGCTTTGAATAACCAATGGACCTGTGAGAATGGTGCAGAAAAGGATACAAGTAGTCTTATGTTAGGTGTTCTTATGTCCGGGGTGAACTCCAGAACCATGGGTACTACTGACATCTTCTGGTACTATTATTGTCCCGCCATTGTAATGATAGTATCAGATTTTATAGCGCAACCAGAACAAAGTTGAATTTTACAAGTAAAAGGTCCTGGTTAAAGTGGTTGTAAAGACACAAGGTTTTTACCTTCATGCATTCGATGCAAAAACCTTTTGTGTGCAGTAGCTTACAGTATAAGTCCACAAAAAAGTGCATATATTCTTTATTCCCTCCTTTCCCTGACCCACCCTAACCCATCTTCCCCTCTACAGATGCATACTTACCTCAATCTGATGGCTGCAGTTTGTTTGCATCCAGCCATGCAAGTCTTCAACATCCTGGCTGTGCCTACATATTAGTCCCCCATAGAGTTCTATGGGACTGTGTTTCAAGGACAGAGAAGATCAGGGATGGTCCCAGAGATGTCTACGGGGATATATTGCACATGTTGGGAAAGGCTCTAGATGTAAACAAACAGCAGAACCATGGCCATTGGATCAAGGTAAGTATGCATCTGTGGAGGGCTGTGTAGGTTAGGTCATGGAAAGGGGCAGTGGCGGCCCGTCCATAGAGGGTGCATGGGCGCCGCCCCCCCCATCCATGCGTCCGTCTCCGTGATCTACATATCAGGGTGCCAGACTATGGATTCCAATAGGGGGGTGTTTTTTTTTTTTAAGCACCAGATTACAGCCAGAGGCTCTAAAAGGCTTCAAAAGAGGGTGGGCTCGGGTGCAGAGCACTGCGCCCCGAGCCCATCCAGTTGTGTGACGATAGCAAATTAATTTTCACACTAAAGTTCCTCCCCGCCAATCAGGAGTAACGTCGTGAGACCTGTTTCCTGATTGGCCAAAGTGTCAGACGATCCTATTAGATGCCTAGTGCTTAGGAGGAACAGAGAGGAGACACACAGCAGAGGAAGCTGTGGGAGGAGCAGACACCAGAGCCACTTCCCGCACCCCGGGAGAGGAGGAGAGGGAGGGCACCACAGCCTGCCAGCCCTAGATCGGGTAGGTGCCTGGCTGCCAGGGGGGGGGGGAGAGAGAGTTGTCAGTGGTGCTTTTCTTTGGACGTGTCCTACTAACATACGTTTTCACTGCAAGCAAAGCTCATCAAATGCAGCCTATTGTTACATCTTGGTATTGATTTACTAAAACTGAAGAGTTCAAAATCTGGTTTAGCTGTGCATAGTAGCCAATCAGCTTCTAACTTCAGCTTGTTCAATTAAGCTTTGACAATAAAACCTGGAAGCTGATTGGTTTCTATGCATAGCTTCACCAGATTTGCACTCTCCAGTTTTAGTAAATCAACCCCCTTGTCTTCAAATGCAAAGGGCATCACTTGACCTGTTTCCATAAGAGGAGAGAAGCAGCATGACTAGGGCAAAACAGATGTCATAAGCCACTCACCATACAGACCGCTATGCCACCACATCCTTCCTACCAGATCTATCTAAAATGATCAGATCAATGTCATTTTGGAGTGAAATTTTTGCCCATGTATTAACAAAACAACCAAAATATAAAACATTCCATAACCACTTCAAGACTGAGCACTTTCACCCCCTTCCTGCCCTGGCCAATTTTCAGCTTTCAGAGCTGTCACACTTTGAATGACAGTTGCGCGGTCATGCAACACTGTACCAATATTTTTATATTTTTTTTTACACATACTGTATAGAGTTTTCTTTTGTTGGTATTTAAACACCATTGGGTTTTTTATTGTTTTGCTAAACAAACGTATAAAGGAAACAAAACAAAAATGTCTTAGTTTCTGTTATACAATTTAGCAAATAAGTAATTTTTCTTCACTGATGTGTGCAGATGAGGCTGCACTGAGGGGCACTGATGAGGCTTCATTGATGGGCACTAATGAGGCTGCACTGTGACCTGGGAAAAGTGTGTGGGCCACTCAGACTTGACAGGGAGGGGGTGTGTAGACAGTGCATCTGCAGCTGCTGCTAGAGTGCTGACAGGGGATGGAGCTCGTCCTGGCTCTTGCAAAGGTTCAAGGAAGGAAGCGTGACCCCTGGAAGTCGCACATCTATGGTGTCCTGCTGCAATGAATGAATTGGCAACCTCAGCCTGAGCTCCGACCAGGTCACACCCCCAACAAGTTTCACTCTGCCCCAAAGCTTAGTCATGGGGATAGGGAACTCATGCATATGGGGAGTATTTAAACATCATCGGTAGTCATTTGTTAGTTAGGTGCAAAAAGGTAGCAGGTGTGTGTGTAAGGAAAGGATCTATCAGTGCAATTTGGCCTAGAGTGCTAGCCTCTGTGCAATGTAAACTATTGTAAATGCAAGAAGAAAAATATAAAAGCATTTATACTCCCATTCGGCCAATAAGCAAAACAAATCTAACACATTTTATTCAAATATATAAAAATAATAAATTGTTTTTGATTCATGTTCATAGTTGATGAATGAGGATGCACTGATGGGCACTGGTGAGGCTGCACTAATGAGCAGTGGTGTGGCTGCACTGATGTGCACTGATGAGGCAGCACTGATGATGTGGCACTGATGGGCACTGATAAGCTTCACTGATGAGAAGGCATTGAAGAAGGTGCACTGATCAGGCGGCACTGATGGGCACTGATAAACTGAACTGGTGGGCACTGATTGGTGCTAATGGGGCTGCACTAATAATGAGTGTAAATGTACCCTGTCAGCTTTGATGGTTATCAGCTCTCCTTTCCAATAACCGGAGCTACGATAACAATAGCAAGTTTGTTTACATGTGAACAGCTGTGATTAGACACAGCTGATCACATGATAAAGGGCCGCTGTGATTGGCCCTTCACCTAGATCTGTGATCAGCTTAGTCCGAAGGACACAGTGGTCACAGAGCGCGCCTGATGTGTGCCCCAGGGAGCGCGCGGAAGGCGTGTTCTGGGAGGACAACCATAGACATCCACTCAGAACAAGAGAGCCATGCTGCAGTCGTCTTTCGTCTAAGGCACAGTACTGACGTGGTTAAAATAGAAACAATAATGACACCACACTGGATTGGGGACAATCCCAACTCTTTCCAGATAACTACTGTACATGTAACAAAGTCCCAGTTAACCCACAGTTAAACTGGGATTCAACAGAGGACGCCATACCATAGATGGTATGAGATATCACTATAAATGTTGAATGCCTCTGAAGACCTGACCACCAATCCATAATGCAGGGTGAGAGAGTAGGAAGTTTCTTTCCAATTGTTTGAAGATTTTCTAATCACTCCTTGACACCTTCTAAACCCCTCCTCTACCTTCAATCTAGCCAAACTCGGTAAGTAACCATATATCTCCTGATCATTAGATTTGACCCTATGGGGGTTATTTACGAAAGGCAAATCCACTTTGCACTACAAGCGCAAACTACAAGTGCAAAGTGCACTTGAAATTGCACTGAAAGTGCACTTGGAAGTGCAGTCGCTGTAGATCTGAGGGGTAGATCTGAAATGAGGGGAAGCTCTGCTGATTTTATTATCCAATCATGTGCAAGCTAAAATGCTGTTTTTTATTTTCCTTGCATGTCCCTCTCGGATCTACAGCGACTGCACTTCCGAGTGCACTTTCAGTGCAATTTCAAGTGCACTTTGCACTTGTAGTTTGCACTTGTAGTGCAAAGTGGATTTTCCTTTCGTAAATAACCCCCTATATCTCCTTTTCCTCTGTTTTCCTAGTCATGTGTACCCTTCACCTATTTTCCTATTTTATTTTTTTTATTTTTGCTTTGCGCCCATCTTTCTAGACTGGATTGTATATAGAGGAGTTAGGAGGCAGAAAATAGGATTTTTGTACTCACCGTAAAATCCTTTTCTGAAGTCCATGGACGGACACAGCTCCTATATTCTTGACAGTAGGGTTATATTCCGTCTATCAGGAGAGGACTAGGCAGACATGTTAAAACATTTAAAAACATGTAACTACAGCAAAGCTGAACAGTACCGCCCAGGGGGCGTGCCCTCTGGTTATAACCCCTCACCCTGCACTTAGCAGCTCAGTTCGTCAAAAAGCAGTACAAACATAAAAAGGAGGGGTGGGTGCTGTGTCCGTCCATGGACTTCAGAGAAAAGGATTTTACGGTGAGTACAAAAATCCTATTTTCTCTTTCGTCCATGAACGGACACAGCTCCTTTATTCTTGACAGTAGGGACGTCCCCAAGCAGTGTCAAAAACCGAGGGGTGGGAACAGCAATCAAAACAAACTTCACCCCAAAACAACCAGAGCTCTTCAACGGAGGAGTTGCAACTTTAAACAGCCGCCTGCAAAATTTTGCAGCCGAAGCAAGCATCCGCAGATGCAAGCACGTCAACCTTGTAAAACTTAGTGAAAATGTGAACGGACGACCAGGTCGCCGCCTTACACACCTGTGAGACAGACGCTTGATGTCAGAAAGCCCAGGAGGCACCTATTGCCCTGGTTGAATGCGCCGTGACAGGAAAGGGAGGCGCCCACCCTTTTAGGGCATAAGCCTGAATCATGATCTGTCTGATCCAGCGAGAAATGGTGGCCGACGAGACCGCCAGGCCTTTCTTTGGACCAGTCACCGGCAAAAACAGTGAGTCTGACCTCCGAAATGGAGCTGTAGCAGACAGATACACCCGTAGAGCTCGGACCACGTCCAAGGAATGCAACGCAACCTCTTTGGGATGCGACGGCCGAGGACACAAGGATGGAAGCACAATGTCCTCAATTAGATCAAAAGTCGAAACAATCTTTGGAAGAAACGAAGGCTGCGAACGTAGCACCACTTTATCCTTGTGGAGGATCAAGTAGGGAGACTTGCAGGACAAGGCCGCCAATTCAGAAACCCTCCTGACTGATGTAATAGCCACCAGAAGGCAACTTTCTGAGAGAGTGTCAAAAGGGGAATCTCTCTAAAGTTCTCAAAATGAGGTTTCTGAAGTACCGAGAGCACCAGATTCAAATCCCACGGAGGCAGTGGTGGACGAATCGGAGGAGCCACATGTCGAACCCCTTGCACAAACGTACTCACCAGTGAATGAGCCGCCAAGGGTCATTGAAAGAAAACAGCCAAGGCTGAAATCTGTCCCTTAATGGTGCTTAGGGTAAGTTTTTGATCCACTCCACGCTGTAAAAACAGCAGGATCCTGGAAACCGAATATGTCAGTAGACGCCACTCCATCTCCTCACACATAGAGATGTAGGCCTTCCACGTGCGATGATAGATCTTCCGAGAAGATGACTTCCGTGCCTTGGTGGAAATGACTGAATCCGACAGGCCCCAGTCCCTTAGTACCTGACTTTCAACAGCCATGCCGTTAAAGCCAGCGACTGTAAAGCAGGATGAAGTATAGGACCTTGCGACAGAAGGTCCTCTCGCAACGGCAGTCGCCAAGGAACATCCGCCACCAGGCGTACTAGGTCGGTGTACCAGGGACGCCGAGGCCAATCTGGGGCAATTAGAATCACCGGAATCTCCTCGGTCTCCACTATGCGGAGCAAACGGGGAAGAAGTTTTTGTGGGGGGAAAGGCATAAATTAACCGATACTGTCCCCACGGAGCCACCAACGCGTCTGTCGCGTCCGCCCAGGGATCTTTGGACCTGGCCACAAACCTCAATACCTTCCGATTGAGTTGAGAAGCCAGGAGATCCACGTCTGCCATGCCCCATCTCAGGCAAAGGAGTCGAAACACATCCGGGTGTAGCAACCATTTTCCTTGGTCCAGCATCTGGCGATTTGGGTAGTCCGCTTGCCAGTTTTCTACGCCTGGAATGTACATGGCCGATAGAGCCGGCACGCTCCACTCTGCCCACCGCAGGATGTGAGCGACCTCCAATGCTGTGGCCGAGCTTCTTGTTCCTCCTTGATGGTTGACATATGCCACCGCCGTGTCGTTGTCCGACTGGATCATGACTGGACGTCCCTGCAGCCTCTGTGACCATGTGGAGAGGCACTGCCTGCTCGCCCGAAGTTTCAGCACATCGATCGGCAGGCGGGATTCTTTCTACGTCCAGCGACCCTGTGTCGACTGTACGCCCCAAACTCCCTCCCAACCGGTCAGGCTGGTGTCCGTCATGATCACCGTCCAGTGAAAGAGAAGGAACGAATTTCCGGACTGAAGGGTTGGAGATCTCAGCCACCAGACCAGGGAGGTCCTGGCTAGCTGGCTCACCTGGATTTGACAATCCAGGGACAACGGAGATTTGTCCCACTTGGACAGGATCTCCTTCTGCAAGACTCGAGTGTGGAATTGAGCATATGGTACCGCCTCGAAGGAGGCCACCATGAGAACCAGGACTCGCAAGCAAAAGCGCAGCGACGACCACCTGCGGGATGCCAACAGCTTCACCGCCGCCCGGAGAGTCTGCAACTTTTCTAAATGGAGAAAAACCCTCGCCTCTGAGGAGTCCAGGATCAAGCCCAGGTATTCCAGGCACTGATGAAAACAGAACACAAACACTCCTGCGCATAATTGGATCACCAAACAGTCAATCTTGCACGATGGTAGCACTGGCTTTGCAGCCCTTCATGGACAGGGGTGTCCTAGTAGCAAATAGAAGAAGAGAAACAAGGGCACACCAGCCTAGTGTATTATCATTAGGATAGATTTTTATTTAAAAGAAAACATCAATACTACCCAAAAATGTAGCAGAAAAAAATCGCATTGCAACGAAGTTTCTTGTAAATGGCAGCTGTGAGAGGTACTCAAAACCACACTCCACAAGATCACCGAGGATGTAAAGAGGGCCACTGCCGGCTTACGCGTTTCGAATCACAGAGCTTCTTCCTCAGAGCCCAGCAGTGTAGCCACCCTTTACAGCACCCTATTTAAAGGCATATGGACATGTAAAACTCAAGACAGGCAGAGGGCGGGCCACCCCGGGGCCAGGAAGACTCCTCCCACACTAGCAAGTGGAAGTACTGAAAGGAAACGCCCACAGGGTTAGGTCCAAAGGACTGTACACACCCGAGTAAGAACATCCCCCTATGGGCAGTTATGTCGCCTGAAACGCACATGTACTAGGAAGGAGGATTACTTCGCACAGAGTGAGCTCCTTATGAAGAAATTTCAGGAGAAAGACTATGATCCCATACTCATAGAGACAGCCTACAAAAAGTATGCAGATCTCTATGACAATCCACCAGAGGGTACTTGACAGCTAGCATTGGCTCCAAATTATGATACTTCTCATGCTCGCTTCTCTACGCAATATACAAACAATGCCTTCGAGATACAAAATATCCTTAAGAAAAATTGGGATATTTTGAAAAATGATCCAGTGTTGTGTGATCATCTTCCTGATAGACCCAATATGGTATTTATAAGGCCGCGGGATCTGAGAAGTATAGTTGCTCCCAGTAGGGTCAAAAAACCCACTAGTGTCACCACCAGTGCTTGGTCAACTATTTTTGATCAGAAGGGAAGTTACAAATGTAGTGTCAGAAACTGCGGTACTTGCTTTTTCATGTGTCATAGAAAGAAATCAGTAGTCGGTGGAGATGGAAAAGTACACCATCTGAAGCAATTTATGAACTGTGGGACGGAATTCGTTGTCTATAGGATTATGTGTCCTTATGGACGTCTCTATGTAGGCCGCACCTCCCGCCCTATGGGAGTACGGATAGGTGAACACAAGTGTGATATTATCAACACTAGAACTAAATATCCGGTCCCTAGGCATTTTGAAGAAGTCCACCAGGGTGATCCATCTGGTATGAAAGTCTTTGGAATCGAGTCTATTGGAGGTGATTTCGATAGGGGTAGGAGACACCAGAGGCTCTGCAAACGCGAGGCCTACTGAATCTTCACCCTCGGTAGCCTCACCCCTGGGGGGTTGAATGAAGACCCTGAGATTCATAAAATTAATTGACTGGTTAATCAACCAACAAATCAGTCAGTCTGGTTATCTATTTCCCTGTGATCTGTGAGCATATATATCAATTCTTTACACACATTTTTTATGTGTTTCAAGCTTGGCTATAGGCCTCCCTTCTCCTTCGTTTGGTATACACTCCTTTCTTCCCCTTTTCTCCCTCTTTCCCCCCCCTTCCTCCCTCCCTTTCCCTGGTATAGCTATGCGGCAGTGATCCACGCCATGGATATGTCCCTCTGGTCCCATGTAGCTTATTTCTCTGGTTTTTAGTTATCAACATCTATGACATTCGTCTAATTCACTTTAAGTCTGTGTTTCATTTGCGATTTTTTCTGCTACATTTGTGAGTAGTATTGATATTTTCTTTTAAATAAAAATCTATCCTAATGATAATACACTAGGCTGGTGCACCCTTGTTTCTCTTCTTCTATTCCAGGCACTGAGTCGGAACCAACACCGACTTCTGGAAAATCAGTAACCAACCAAACTCTTGAAGGCTAATTCTGAGTCTGAAGCAGCTCTCAGAAGGAGGTCGTCCAGGTAGCCCACAATAGCGATTCCTCACTGTCTCAGCAGAGCCAGAATCGGGACGAGCACCTTGGTGAAAACCCTTGATGCCGACGCCAGCCCAAAGGGGAGAGCTACAAACTGGTAGTGAGCGCCCCCAACTACAAAACCCAGAAATCTCTGATGCCTGATGTATATGGGGACATGGGTACTATCACCCCGTGCATCGGCAGGTCCTGCACTGCCCCGAACAGGGCGTTCCGACGAGCCGGAGGAAGATGAATGTTTGAGGGAAAAAATCTGTTTGGTGGACAAGAAAGAAATTCTATCTTGTACCCTGATGAAACCACTTCGCAAACCCACTGGTCGGAAAGCAGGGAGGTCCACCGAGCTGCAAACCCTGCAACCCCCCACCCGAGAGTCGGGTGGGGGCAAACCTCCATGCAGTTGCAGATTTGTTCGCAGTCTTGTTTGGCTTGTGAAACCAGGGATGCTTTTGTCCCTCAGCTGGCCCATTGTCAGTCTGGGAACGCTTACCTGCGGGCCCGGACTGACGAAAAAAACACTTCTGAGCAGAAAAGGAGGGCCTACGGCGTGGGTCCTTACCTTTTCTGGATGGTGGGAGCAGCATGCTCTTACCCCCAGTGACATTTTTAATAATGTCATCCAGTGAGGCTCCAAATAGCCTCTCTCCCTGGAAGGGCAAATCCGCCAGAGCCTTCTTGGAAGTCTGATCCGCGGACCAGCATTTTAGCCAAAACAGGCGGCGTAGCACCACAGCATATACTCTGGCTCTGGAAAGCAAGGGAGCTGTATCTAAGGCCGCATCGCAGACATACTTGAGGCCATGGACCAACTGGTCAGCCAATTCCACACAGACCGGGGAAGCCTGTTGCTCAACCAACTCGTGGTGCAACAATTTTGCCCATTCTGTAAGTGTCTGTGACAGCAGGGCCGTGGCCAAAACTGGCCGTAAAGCAGACCCCACTATCGTGAACATGGACTGGGCCACCGCCTCGGCCCTCCTGTCTGCAGGGTCCTTAAAAGCAGGAAACTGGGGGGTCCACAATCAGGGGGGATGTCCATTTTTTCAGGACACTCTCCTCAAAGGATTAACGGACCGCTAATCGCTTTGGGACTGAAAAATAAGTTAGGTAGGAGGATCCGCCTTGTGAACCTCCGCTTGCTCAGCGGGGATCACTCCGCTGATCCCCGCTGAGCTGGCAGATGACAGGGTGGTCCCAGCACACTGTGCAGGGACCGCCCTGTCAGATCTCCGCTCTCCTCTATGGGGGGATCGGATAAACACGGACCGTCTGTCCGTGTTCATCCGATCCGCTCTGCAGACGGAAAGAAAAATAGGATTTTCCTCCGTCTGCAGAATCGGGGGATTGCGGACACGGAGGAGATCGGGTGTCAGCGGATGTTCATCCGCTGACACCCGCGATCTCAAAGGGACCAATGTATGTCCCTTTTTCATCCGCAAACGGACGGATGAAAAAGCGGACATATGGTCCGCTGGTGTGAAAGGGGCCTAAGAGTCTCCCGCACTGCGGTGATAAGAGCTCCAACAAGCGCCTTTTCCTGCGCTGACCCGGACACGGAGTCTTCCTCACTGTCCAAATGGTCCTGGTCTGCATCTTCTGACATGTCAGAACAGGGGCCGTGTGCCACAGTCAGGCCCGAGTCTGAATCAGAACTTTCCCCAGAAGAAGGCCGGGGGATGAGGCGTTTTTTACCCCCCTTTTTACCGCACACCGCCTCCACCCTGGCAACAAATGATTCCAGAACCGCCGACAAAGTGTCCATAGGCACCACAGGTGCAGGGGCACCATTTGCTATCACAGGGATGTCTGGGGAAGAAGCGCCAGCTTCTGACGCCATGCTGACCACACTCGCCTGACAGCCACTTAGGGACTAAAGGCAAGATACCCAAAAGGTCCACCCTCCTAGCTGCTACAGAACCGAGGGGCCCCACAGAGGACTCACTACCCTGACCCAGGTACTGCACAGCTCCGCGGCCCGCTCTCTCTCCTGCACCCTGTGCCTGAGGTGTTCTGCTGCGTCTGAGGTGTTCTGTGCTGTTTGCGCCGTTCAGAAGCCTTTCCCAGTGCTAGAGGCCAAAACTAAGCTGGAGCTACAAGAAAATGGCCGCCGACTACCTCAGGAAAAAAGAGTGCGAGCTACAAGAGAATGGATGCCAGCTGCTTCAGCAGTTATACTAGCGCAGCTACAAGAAAATGGCGCCGGCTCCCCCAAAATGGCCGCTGATCGTTCCTGAGGTAATAGGAAACAGGCCACGAACACGCTGGGCCTCCGAGCGGAGGCCCCCCACAATTCAGCCAGACAACACCCCACCTGGAGATCGGACCCAGGACCCCCAGTGCAGTCCCCAGGTAGGACCCGGAGCCCCCCCGGAGGACCCCCGGCAGGTACACAGCAGGCTCAGCTCCACAGAAGCTTGGGGAGGAGGGAAAGGACAGGGAGAGAGGAAAGGGAGAGTAGAGACCCCCTAGTCGACCTCCCAGGAATGCCCAGCTGTTTCATCCTGCCGAAACAGGCGGAACCCTACTTTCCCGTCCCGCGGTGACAGCTGGACACATTCCGGACAGACCCATCACCCAAGCAGTACGGAGTGGCTGTCGGTCACGGCCCACTGTGACTCAGACAGCAGTAGCCCGGTCATATGTGAGCCCTGGAGCATATAGCTCACCGACCACCCCTGGAGCAAACGGGGTATGTCGTGGCCGACCCAGCGCGTAGCTAAAGGTCTGCTCACGCTCGATGGTCGGACTGGGGAGACTACAAGGATCTATATTATCCAGCCTGTCACACAGCCGGCAGTTGATAGTAGATCTCAGGATCAAAAAAGTAGAAAAAAATAAAAAATCCCCAATAGGGATCCTATGCTAGGCAGAAAAAAACTGAGCTGCTGAGTGCAGGGTGAGGGGTTATAACCAGAGGGCCTGCCCCCTGGGCGGTACTGTTCAGCTTTGCTGTAGTTACATGTTTTTAAATGTTTTAACATGTCTGCCTAGTCCTCTCCTCATAGACAGAATATAACCCTACTGTCAAGAATAAAGGAGCTGTGTCCGTCCATGGACGAAAGAAAAAATAGGATTATGGGCGGGGTAAATAAAAGAGGCAGTAAAATGCACACGGGCTGTCCGATCAGGTCCGCCTGTCAGTTTTTCAGGCAGACCTGATCAGACCCTTCAGTCTCCCCTATGGAGCAGCGGATGTCAGCGGTGACATGTCCTCTAGACATGGGCGCCGTCAAAAAATTTGTTTTGTTTCGTTCCGTTCCGTATTAAAAAAAAATCGTATTTTCGGATTCGTACGAAATACGAATTTCGTACGAATCGTAAATTTTAAACGTTGCGCATGTTTCCCGTGCTTAGAACTGTCTCTGCACAAAGTGTCATTTTTGACGGAAAAAAAGTCATTTAAAACTCACTCGCGGCTATTAATGAATTGTCGGCTTTTATCAATACATACAAAAGTCATTGATAAAAAAAAAAAAAAAGCGTTCAATTACCAGGCCCTTCAGGTCTGAAATGGATATTAAGCGGAACCCCGCCGCAAATAATAAAAAAAAATGGCGTGCAGTTCCCCCTAAATATCCATACCAGGCCCTTCAGATCTGGCATGGATTTTAAGGGGAACTCCACCCTAAATTTAAAAAAAAATGGCATGGATTCCCCCCAAAAATCCATACCAGACCCTTATCCGAGCACGCAACCTCTACGCTCTACGAGCGGGCGGACCTGATGGGAACTTCCTTCACTGTGTAATACATGAATAGACCCGCCCCTTCTCACGTTCCGCATCTGGTCCGCTTAGCGGACCTGATGGGGAACTTTAGAAGGGGCGGGTCTATACATTTAAAACACTGCAGAGAAAGTTCCCCATCAGGTCCGCTCAGGCTCAACCAATGACGGACAGCGCTGGACATTGGGATTGCCGCGGGACACTGGATTTCATCGCTGGAATGTATTTTTTTTTTTTTTTAATAAAGGACTTTTCCAAGGTGTTTGTGTGTTTTTATTTAAATTTTTTTACACTTTTTTACACTTTCTTTGTGAAATGGTAGGGGTACAATGATCTGGGGCCGGGATCTGGGGGTCCCCTTTGTTAAAGGGGTCTTCCAGATTCCGATAAGCCCCCTGCCCGCAGACCCCCACAACCACCGGGCAAGGGTTGTGGGGATGAGGCCCTTGTCCCCATCAACATGGGGACATCCTCCCCATGTTGAGGGCATGTGGCCTGGTACGGTTCAGGAGGGGGGGCGCTCTCTCGTCCCCCCCTCTTTTTCTGCGGCCGGCCAGGTTGCGTGCTCGGATAAGGGTCTGGTATGGATTTTTGGGGGGACTCCACGCCATTTTTTTTTTATTTGGGGTGGAGTTCTCCTTAAAATCCATGCCAGATCTGAAGGGCCTGGTATGGATATTTAGGGGGAACCGCACGCCATTTTTTTTTTATTTGCGGTGGGGTTCACCTGAATTTTTTTATAGCCGCGAGTGAGTTTTAAATGACTTTTTTCCGTCAAAAATGACATTTTGTGCAGGGACAGTTCTAAGCAAAGGAAACATGCGCGACTTTACATGCATATCATACACACCCCCCAGGTACGAAATTTAAAGGAATTTTTCACTTTTGGATCCGAAATTCGTAAACGAAATTTCGGATTTCGTACAGAATTCGTATGCATAAAAATTTGTATTTCGGATTCGTACGAATGTATGAATTTCCGGAATTTCGTACGAATTTTAGATTCGTACGAAACTAATCGCACATGTTTAATGTCCTCTGACATCCACATCTATCCGATCCTGCCTGCAAAATCAAGACGAATGGTGGTCCTTTTTTCCGGATCAGATGGAAATGGACAGGCGCTCTGTTTTCATCCGATTTCCCCATAGAGGAGAGTGGCACCGGGTCAGTTTCCTCTCTGCAGAGTGAGCGATGATGGACCTGTCATCCGCTTGCTCAGCAGGGATCAGTGGAGCGATCTCCCACTGAGCAAGCGGATTCCGAAAAACGAACGTGCCCGTGTGAAAGGGGCCTTAATGTAAAATGCAGTGTAGCACATTGTACAGTGCAGTAGTCTGTGGTACATAGTGTGCTCTTGTATTGGCAGTGGTCAGTGGAAAAGTGCTTGGTTACATTGTGGCACTCAATGTAGAAGTGTGTTAGTATGTTTACAATAGTTATGAAAGTGGAAAAATAGCTTTGGACCCCTAAGGTTATTTTATTAGTAATGTTATCTTAAGCCTGGTACATACTGCAATGACAGCTCCGGTCGGAGCGGCTGTACTAACCATGCAAGGTTAATTCAGCCATCTCCCCCTCTGAGCTGTTGTGTTCCGACAGGGGGACGGCCCCTCCGCCAGAACAAGCACTCTGATCAATGCTCTCTGCCATTGGCTAAGAGCGCTGATTGGGAGTCAGTCGGCTGCTGGTTTTCCAGCATGCACGTCTGCCAGATCGACATACACACGGGCTAAATGTCAGCCATTTTTTTTTAAACCGGCCGTTGTCACCTGATATTCGCCCCGTGTGTAAGGGGATTTGGAGTATTGATGCTGATGTTGATGTAAGTGATCTGGTTCTTGGGCTGGCGATTTACACACCTCAGGGATCTCCACAGTCTCTTTGGCTTGTAGTGTAATGTAAACACAATGTAAATGAAAGCACCACACCACTGCAAAAAAAGGGATTTTTATAACAGCTTACCTGTAAAATCCTTTTCTTGGAGTACATCACGGGACACAGAGCGACTTAGTCATTACTAATGGGTTATATAGATTACCTTCAGGTGTTGGCACTGGCCAATTCCAAACCGGAAGTACCCTCCCCTATATAAGCCCCTCCCATCCGGGAGCACCTCAGTTTTGTAGCCAAGCAATAAGTGTCCCAAAAAGAGGGGTGGGAGCTCTGTGTCCCGTGATGTACTCCAAGAAAAGGATTTTACAGGTAAGCTGTTATAAAAATCCCTTTTTCTTTTTCGTACATCACGGGACACAGAGCGACTTAGTCATTACTAATGGGACGTCCCAAAGCAATGCCAAATGAGGGGAGGGATACATAAGCTGGGCGCCATCAGGCATGAGGCTCTTTTGCGGCCTGCAACACACTGCGCCCAAAGGCGACATCCTCCTGACTTCTGACGTCTACCTGGTAGAACCTAGTAAACGTGTGTACTAAGGACCATGTTGTGGCCTTACAGACTTGAGCCAGGGAGGCTTGGTGATGCACTGCCCATGAAGTTCCAACTGCTCTTGTGGAGTGCGCCCTAACTTTGAACGGAGGCGGTCTCCTTTTCAAGCCATAGGCTTGTATTATGACCTGTCGAATCCACTTGGCTAAAGTAGATTTTTGATGCTGCCTGACCCTTTCTGGGGCCTTCCGGCAGAACAAACAAAGTATCCGTTCTGCGAATCTGAGCAGTGGCTTTTAGATAAGCTTTAACTGCTCTTACTACATCCAAAGAATGCAATAACTTTTCCTCTACCGAACTAGGTTTGGGGAAAAAGGAAGGAAGAACCACATCTTGGTTCAAATAGAACCTCGATACCACCTTAGGAAGAAAGGCTGGATGAGGACGTAGTACTACTCTGTCCTTATGGATAACCAGATATGGCTCCTTACAGGACAAGGCGGTTAATTCCGATACTCTTTTAGCCGAACAAATGGCTACTAAGAAAATCAATTTCCTGGTGAAAAGAACCAAGGTAACGTGCCGCAATGGTTCAAATGGTTGTTTCTGTAGAACCGACAGAACCAGGTTTAAGTCCCATGGACATATGGGAATACTAACCGGAGGGCTAATACGCATCACTCCTTGTATAAAGGCTTTGACTAGTAAATGCGAAGCCAAGGGCCTTTGAAAAAAATATTGACAAGGCCGTCTGACCCTTGATAGTACTCAAGGCAAGCTTCCTATGTACAGCCCACTGTAGGAAGTCCAGAATCCTACCTATTACGTACTTACGTGGATGCCATTTCCTGGCCTCACACCACGTGATGTACGCCTTCTAGATCCTATAATAGATCTGCCTGGATACCGGCTTCCTGGCATTGATCATGGTAGATACCACAGGATTAGAGAGCCCTCTCTTTTTTAGAATGTGGGCTTCAATAGCCAGGCCGTCAAACCTAGGGCTGGTAAGGAAGGATAGTATATCGGTCCTTGCGAAAGCAGGTCCGGACGATGTGGGAGGGTCCAAGGACTTCCCACTGATATTTTTACAATCTCCGCGTACCATGCCCTTCGGGGCCACGCTGGAGCCACCAGAATCACTGGTTTCTTTTCTACCCTGATTCTGCGGATTAATCGCGGTGGGAATGCATATATCAGCTTGAACTGATCCCAAGGGAACACTAGGGCATCCGAACCGCAAGCTAGGGGATCCTTTGTGCGAGACACAAATCTGTCCACCTTTGCGTTGAATCTGGATGCTAGCAGATCTACATCCGGTGTTCCCCACTGCTGGCATATTGCCTGGAAAACCTCGGGGTGAAGAGACCATTCCCCGGGCATAATTGCTGGCGACTTAAAAAGTCCGCTCTCCAATTTTCCACTCCTGGGATGAAAACCGCGGATATGGCTGTGACATACCTTTCTGCCCATTCCAGGATGCAATTCGCTTCCCTCTGGGCTGCACGACTCCTGGTGCCACCCTGGTGATTGATATATGCCACTGCTGTGGCATTGTCTGATTGAATTCTGACAGGTGACCCTTGGAGTTTGGATGTCCATGCTACTAGGGCATACCGGGCTGCTCGTATCTCTAAGAGATTGGTGGGCAGGGCCTTCTCTGCTTCTGACCACTTGCCCTGGAGAGACCATTGCTCCAGTACTGCCCCCCCCCCCAGCCTATGAGGCTGGCATCTG
Source organism: Rana muscosa (assembly GCA_029206835.1). NCBI lineage: Eukaryota > Metazoa > Chordata > Amphibia > Anura > Ranidae > Rana > Rana muscosa. The sequence goes on from CM055128.1 coordinate 78,538,597, forward strand.
TAGTGACCACCTTCCAAGAAACCGGACTGAAGGGTTTCCCTTTTTCCAGATTCTGGTACCAACCACCAATGGAGGCTCTTGCGAACGGAAGGGGACAGGGACATTGGTAAGTCTAAAGCCTGAACTTTTTTGTTCCAGGCTGACAGTATGGCCCTCTGCAAGTTCCTTGAATGGAATTGACCGTAGGGTACCGCTTCGAATGAAGCCACCATTTTTCCCAGCAGCCTTATACACAGGCGTATGGATGGTTTTTCTTTTTTGTACCCACTAAGTGGGTCAAATCTTTCAAAGACGACACCTTCTCTGGAGGTAAGAAAATCTTTCTCTGATTTGAATCCAGTCTTAGCCCCCAAGTATTCCAGGCTTTCGACTGGTTTTAGGGCTGACTTGTCTCGGTTGATAATGCAACCGTGAGATTCCAGATACTTGATTGTCTTGTGAACGACCACTTCTAGTTTTTTTCACTGAGTGGTCTATCAGCAACAAGTCGTCTAGATATGCCATTATCGTTACACCTTGTGTTCCTAGTTTGGCCAATCGTAGGGCCAAAATTTTTGTGAACACTCGTGGTGCCGTGGCCAGACCGAAAGGTAAGGCTCTGAACTGAAAATGGCGCCCTTCTACTGCAAGGCGTAGAAATTTCTGGTGGGCCGGACAGATGGGAATATGCAAATAAGCATCCCTTATGTCGATCGAGGCTAACCATTCCTGCCCTTGTAGGGCGGTGGCCACCGATCGGATCGACTCCATCCGAAAAAGTCCTGATATGTAGGAACTTGTTTAGCCCTTTTATATTTAATATGGGCCTCATGTCCCCATTTGGTTTGGGGACTGTGACAAGGTTCGAGTAAAACCCGAACCCGTTTTCTTCCAAGGGAACCTTCATGATTACCCTTGGGGCAATAGTTGCTCTAGTGCCAGAAGGAGGGATCCACTCTTCTGGGGAACGCTTGGCACGTTTGACCTTATAAAATGGGCAGGAGGAATGTCTTTTAACTCCAGCCTGTATCCCAGACTTACTGCGGAGATCACCCATCTCTGATGGTGTCCCGCCAGGTCTCTGTGAACAACTGAAGTCTTCCCCTCACCCGATTGAGTGGGGGCAACCCTTCATGACTTAGGGGGAGGTTTTGTACCTCTCTTGACCCAGGGTTTCTTGTTACCCTGTGATTGTCCCTGATTTCTGCCCCCTGGATTTGACCGCGGAGGCCGTCGGAACTGTTTCACAGCCGATGTGCCAGGGACTGGAGAAGTAGGCCTCCTAAAAGAAGGACTTCTACTCTTGTTCTTAACCGGTAAGAGTGAACTTTTACCGGCAGAAATTTTCTGGATATATTTGTCCAGATCTTCTCCAAATAAGCGTTCTCCATGAAATGGGAAGCTAACCAGCAGTTTTTTACAGGGAGCAGACCAGTTTTTGAGCCACAGAAGCCTACGCATATGTACTATAGACAGCGTAAAGCGGGAGGCCTGTTGGATTGTATCCTTTATGGCGTCCACCGCAAAACACAAGGCTCTAGGCAGGTCAGCTAGGGCAAGAGCCTGCTGATCTGGTAAGTCCCTTAAGACTTGTTTCAACTGATCTTTCACTGCTTGGCAGACTCCAATCGCTGCTACCGCAGGTTGTGTCACCATGCTTGCTGTAGAGAAAGCAGATTTTAGTAAAGACTCCAATTTTTTATCTATTGGGTCTTTGAACATTGGAACATTATCTACTGGACATGTCAGTGATTTGTTAACAGAAGAGATGGCTGCGTCCACTGTAGGGACCCTCCATTTTTTTATGAACTTATCCTCCATGGGATAGATCACCGGAAATCTCTTGGGGGGAGCAAATATTTTATCAGGATGCTCCCAATCCTGGTAAATAAGCCCTTCTAATAAAGGGTGGATTGGGAAGGAACAGACAGCCTGGGGAGCTTTTAGCGACCCCAGCGAGGAAACCGTAGTGGATGGTGGTTCCGCCAGAGGCATTTTAAATGCTGATCGGACCATGTTAGTCAGAGACTGAACCCATAATCTTTCAGCCTGAGATGCTGAGAAAGGTTCTTCCACTGTTGATTCCTCCATAACTGAATCAACCTCATCCTGATCCCCTTCAGGTAGGTCGATCTCTGTGTGGGGCTGTTTCTCCACTAACAGGCACTCTGAAGGAGGAGACGGAGATCGGACGCGCTTTTCCTGTGACAGGGAAGCAGCGATCAATGCTGTTAATCTCTCTTCCAATCCTCCCAGAGTTGAGGATAAAACCTTCTCTGTTATATATACAGGAGCAGGTGGACTGGGGACAGCCGCAGCACCAGGCACTCCTGCGGGGTTTCTACGGCTACTGACCTCTGAATTCTCAGGGGAGATTGGTGCAGTACAAGCATGCCCAATATCCTCAGAGCCCGATGGAGACCCCTTTGGCTTCCTGGAAGACCTATTTCCGGAGCGTCTGGACAACATATCCTTTAAGCACAAAGCTGAGGTATTCCCGTCGTCATACACCAATTTTTGCTGGTAATAGTCTAACACAGTTGCTGCTATATACCAGCTGGTGTCCACTAAAGTGCCTTTCTATGGGGATGCCTGCATCAACCGCCTCTGTGTGCCACTGTTTGTTGCTAGCTCTGTTTGCATCCAGCTGACACTTGTACTGTGTCTTTTATCCATGCTGGGACGCCTGCACATGCGCAGAAGCGCCGCGGCGCGCATCGAGCGTCATCCACCCGCCCCGCCCCTTTTTTTTTTCATAGGAGGCGCGTGCATGCGCCCGCGCGCACGCCCGTGCGCCATTGGCGCCCTTTTCGAAATCAAACAGGGACTAGGAGCCAGGGCCCTTTTTGCCGGAGGGCCTGTGCGGTGGATGAGCGCAGCAACAGGGCAGAGGAAGTGGATTCCCACAGAGAAACTTACCAACTGCCTGGATCTTTTGACTTGAGAAAACCAAAGATCCACATGACAAGAAAAATGGACTACAGCGGCCTCTAGTGGTTTAACACAGGTACCGCGGTCCCTTTTTTTTTTTTTTTTCTTGACTACTATTAAAATTTTACATTTTCAGTAGTTACAGGCATACACAGATATTAGCGGGAATACCGTTAGGTAACAGACAGAAAGACAAATTAGGCTTGGGGGTCCCCCAATAGAACCAAGTTCCTGGGGGCCCCCACTTACCTGATCCCCGCCGCAGGACTTTGTTTGGTCCACAGAAGTCCAAACTTCACCTATCACGGCAGGCATTGTAATTAAACCTTCAGGGACCGGGTTCCCAAGGATTCCACTCCCCTGGACCTGTATAGCACCCTGCACAGACAACATCTTGGTCGTGGGTATGACCAGAGCTCTGGATCCCAGGGTCCAGCCCTCCTAAGAGAGGCATTACAGGCAAAACCTTGCTCTTCTGCTGCAAGGCCCGGGTACCGACCGTTTAGCTATGAAGCTTTTTTGGTGGGATCCGGAACAGCTTACTAAGGCCCAAAAAGAACCTGTACGCAAGCCCAGTGAAAACACATGTTACTCTTTGGCCAACACCTTAGACACTGGCAAAAAACTGAGGTGCTCCCGGATGGGAGGGGCTTATATAGGGGAGGGTACTTCCGGTTTGGAATTGGCCAGTGCCAACACCTGAAGGTAATCTATATAACCCATTAGTAATGACTAAGTCGCTCTGTGTCCCGTGATGTACGAAAAAGAAAAAGTCCAAGTACGACTTACAGACCATTCCAGTAAAAGGCAGGGGGGCATTCCAAAGAGTACACAACAATTGATTACAGTGGTGCTCTATGGAGAAGTGAGTTAGTACAGTGGTGCTCTATGGAGAAGTGAGTTAGTACAGTGGTGCTCTATGGAGAAGTGAGTTAGTACAGTGGTGCTCTATGGAGAAGTGAGTTAGTACAGTGGTGCTCTATGGAGAAGTGAGTTAGTGCAGTAGTGCTCTATGGAGAAGTAAATTAGTACAGTGGTGCTCTATGGAGAAGTGAGTTAGTACAGTGGTGCTCTATGGAGAAGTGAGTTAGTACAGTGGTGCTCTATGGAGAAGTGAGTTAGTACAGTGGTGCTCTATGGAGAAGTGAGTTAGTACAGTGGTGCTCTATGGAGAAGTGAGTTAGTGCAGTAGTGCTCTATGGAGAAGTAAATTAGTACAGTGGTGCTCTATGGAGAAGTAAATTAGTACAGTGGTGCTCTATGGAGAAGTGAGTTAGTACAGTGGTGCTCTATGGAGAAGTGAGTTAGTACAGTGGTGCTCTATGGAGAAGTGAGTTAGTACAGTGGTGCTCTATGGAGAAGTGAGTTAGTGCAGTGGTGCTCTATGGAGAAGTAAATTAGTACAGTGGTGCTCTATGGAGAAGTGAGTTAGTACAGTGGTGCTCTATGGAGAAGTAAGTTAGTACAGTGGTGCTCTATGGAGAAGTGAGTTAGTACAGTGGTGCTCTATGGAGAAGTGAGTTAGTACAGTGGTGCTCTATGGAGAAGTGAGTTAGTACAGTGGTGCTCTATGGAGAAGTGAGTTAGTACAGTGGTGCTCTATGGAGAAGTAAATTAGTACAGTGGTGCTCTATGGAGAAGTGAGTTAGTACAGTGGTGCTCTATGGAGAAGTGAGTTAGTACAGTGGTGCTCTATGGAGAAGTGAGTTAGTACAGTGGTGCTCTATGGAGAAGTGAGTTAGTGCAGTGGTGCTCTATGGAGAAGTAAATTAGTACAGTGGTGCTCTATGGAGAAGTGAGTTAGTACAGTGGTGCTCTATGGAGAAGTAAGTTAGTACAGTGGTGCTCTATGGAGAAGTGAGTTAGTACAGTGGTGCTCTATGGAGAAGTGAGTTAGTACAGTGGTGCTCTATGGAGAAGTGAGTTAGTACAGTGGTGCTCTATGGAGAAGTGAGTTAGTACAGTGGTGCTCTATGGAGAAGTGAGTTAGTACAGTGGTGCTCTATGGAGAAGTGAGTTAGTACAGTGGTGCTCTATGGAGAAGTGAGTTAGTACAGTGGTACTCTATGGAGGCATGTGTAAGTACAGTGGCAGTCTGTGAAAAAGTGTGCTGTTACAGTGGTGGTCTGTGGAGAATCGTGCCATTACAGAGGCTGTTTTTAGCCCACTTGATCGAAAATGTAAAACAAAAAGTGCTTTGGCTGGAGTTGGGCTTTAATATAAATTTACTTTGAATGGAGTCAAATCTAGTGTGCAAACATCAGAGAAGCAAAGTCTACTAATGTTGTGTGCAAAGAAACCACAAACATCAAGGGTGTAAACAGAAAAGGAATAATCCCAGGATGTTCTTCGTGTTGTAATAAAATTTCATGTAATGAACTCGTAACCTGTCAGCACCACACAATTAGTCAAATCATCACAAAAACATGTGTAGCTTATTAATTTGGCATTAACCAGACCTGAACTAGATCCAACAGAGGCAGCACAGTATTAAATGGATATGGAACATTGGTTTATTTAGGGCTCTTTCAGACCGGAGGTAATACGATCTGTGGTGGATTGTTTTTCAGAGGGCTTTTTTTTTTCTCCTTTACTATTTTTTTTAAATTGCCAAACAGCAGTTTTACATTGCGGAACAGCACCACAACTGTGAGCCAAACATTTGTCTCACAGTTGTGATGCGGGGCCCCATTGATTTCAATGGGCAAGTTTGATAGGTGGTGCTGCCTGTCAATCTCTGTAGTCCGTATGGGAATTTAAAAAAATAAACATCTTTGGCTTGTTATCTCTGGACTTAATAAATAAATAAATACTTATTGACCCCTAAACTTATAGAGTGGTGCTCTTGTTCTTTCATGGTGCTTTCCAGCAATAAATGCCTGATAAGAAGTTCCAGCCTACCTTTATTCAAAACCCCCCCCCCCCCCCAAAAAAAACATGTTTTTATTGCTGTTGTGTCCATGTTGGAGTGATTCCCCTAACATTTTGTGCCAGGAAATGATTTACTTGGTATGGAAACAACCAGTGGCGGCCCGTCAATTAGGGGAGCACAGGTGCTGCTCCCCCATCAATGCGCCTGGCTCCCTGATCTACATGCAGGGCGTCGGACGCATGGATTCCAAATGAGTTTTTTTTTTTTAAGCCAGAGGCTCTAATAGGCTTCGAAAAAGGGTGGGCTCGGGGCACAGTAAGCCCGCCCAGTTGTGTGACAATAGCAAATGAATATTAACTATTGTAACACTGATTCTCCTCGCTGGAAACCACCAGAATTAAAAAAGACTGACAGAGGATTTCATCATTCTTTACACTATCCCAAAAAAAAGTTGGGTTGGGTTTTACTTTTAACATTTTAAGTAAAAAAAAATTGACAATCTGCAAGTTACTTCTTAATAATAATTTGCTAAATATAGGTTTATTTTCATTGTCAACTAGCCTACATGTGTGCCCCTTTTCCACATATTGGAAGACTATGAAATGGATAGTACAATGTAAGGAAGCTGATGAAAGTAAATATCTCATTTATGTAAATGTGACTATATTATTTTCTACACCTGCTAGTAAAACACGAGGCTTACTTTATATTCATAGCCTTGTAAATTAATTATTTTGGAGCTGGTGCTCTTTTGTGTTTGTGCAACTTCAATGTAATAAATGTCAAGATGACAGATTTAGTACATGAACATGAACCCTAAAAAAATGACACAATACTTATTAAAATAATATAAAATATAACTATAAATATTAAGTTTGAAAGGCAGGCATGCAGTATGTATAAAAATAATTTTAAAGGCATGATCATTGTAAATTATAATACTAGACAACATAAGAGTTATTAAAAAAAGGGGGGCCATAAGGGGTGGCCTGATAGTAGACATGGGTGGCGGGACTAGCGGAAAAGGTAATTACATACCACTAATGGTCCCTCCAGGCAAATATGAGTTCACTTCCGTGGATCATGTTTCTTTATATAAGTATTCATTTTTCAGGTGTTTTACAATTTGTTAGTTGTTTCTTTTTGAATTTCAGAATGGAAAAAGGGACCTGTGGACTGTTAAAACCCTTGTCTGCTAGAAGCGCCAAAGCTCCCTTTATCAACTAGAGGTAAACATGCATTCCAGCACATTTTGGGTTCACACTGATACTACACGACATTCATCCGACTTTCATCCTACTTTGCTCTGCGACATCAGTCCTACATTGATCCTACATTGGTCCGACATCCATCCGACTTTCATGAACAGGATACTACTTTGATCCGACATTGTGCTAGTCTGACTTGTCCTTTGTCCAATCAAAACAATCCCAGGGTGAGATAAATTCCTTTTACTGCTGCTGTAATCACCATGTCGGATGTCAAATGTCGGATGGTTAGGACAAGGATCCTACTTTGATCCGACTTCAATGATATTCAATGGGCTGAAGTAGGACCAAAGTCGGACAGAAGTAGTACAGGGAGCATTTTTAATGTCGGAACGACTTGTGTCGGACCAGTTAAGACGGCTCTCATAGGGAAACATTGATTTTCACACGTCATGCGACATGAGCTCCCAATGTCGGACCGTTTGTCGGACAAGTGTGAACCAGGCCTAAGGCTGGGTTCACACTGATACGACACGACATTCATCCGACTTTCATCCTACTTTGCTCTGCGACATCAGTCCTACATTGATCCTACATTGGTCCGACATCCATCCGACATTCATGAACAGGATACTACTTTGATCCGACTTTGTGCTAGTCTGACTTGTCCTTTGACCAATCAAAACAATCCCAGGGTGAGATAAATTCCTTTTACTGCTGCTGTAATCACCATGTCGGATGTCAAATGTCGGATGGTTAGGACAAGGATCCTACTTTGATCCGACTTCAATGATATTCAATGGGCTGAAGTAGGATCAAAGTCGGACCAAAGTAGTACAGGGAGCATTTTCAAAGTCTTGTGTCGGACCAGTTAAGACGGTTCTCATAGGGAAACATTGATTTTCACACGTCATGCGACATGAGCTCCCAATGTCGGAGCGTTTGTCGGACCAGTGTGAACCAGGCCGAAGGATTCAACTATAATTAGAGTACATCTGAGCAGATTTTTGGTGAACTTATACTCAAATGTTTATTTAACCACTTCAATACAGGGCATTTTCACCCCTTTCCTACACCAGGCCAATTTTCAGCTTTCAGCGCTGTAACATTTTGAATGACAATTGCGCTGTCATGCAACTCTGTACCCATATTTTGAGCATTTTTTTTCCCCACAAATAGAACATTTTTTTGGTGGTATTTGATCACCTCTGCGGTTTTTATTTTTTTGTGCTATAAGGCCTCATGCCCACGGACGTTTTTACAGCCACTTTTGTGAGCGTTTTTTGCATCTTAAAAACGCCTTTCCATGTTAGCCTATGGCCTCATGCCCACCATGACGTTTTTGAGCTGTAAATGGCATAGGCGTTTTTAAGCTGCAAAAAACACCCAGGACCAGTGCGTTCTGAAGCTCCAGCGTTAGAGCTGTAAAGACGTCAGACGCCGGCAAAAGGTGTTAAACGCGATTTAACGAGGCTTAACGCTGTTTCGCGTTTCTTTCTCTATTCCAAATCAATGGTTCTCTATGGGAGCCCATTGATTTGAATAGAAGTCGCACCAGAAGTCGGATCAAGATGATCCGACTTGCGGGGCGACTCGTGTGCTGAGAATCTTGAAGGGGAACCCTGCAAAAAAATTTAAATAAAATTTGCGTGAGGTTCCCCCCAAGGATGATACCAGACCCTTCGGTCTGGTATGGATCTTAAGGGGGACCCCCCACACCAAAAAAAAATGGCATGGGGGTTCCCTCAGGATCTATACCAGACCCTTATCCGAGCACGCAGCCCGGCAGGTCAGGAAAGGGGGGCAAGTGAGCCCCTCCTAGACCATACCAAGCCACATGCCCTCAACATGGGGGGTGGGTGCTTTGGGGCAGGGGGGCACTGCGCCCCCCCACCCTAAAGCACCTTGTCCCCATGTTGATGAGGACAAGGGCCTCTTCCTGACAACCCTGGCCGTTGGTTGTCGAGGTATGTGGGCGGGGGGGCTTATCGGAATCTGGGAGCCCCCTTTAATTAGGGGGCCCCCAGATTCCGCCCCCCACCCTATGTGAATGAGTATGGGGTACATCATACCCCTACCCATTCACCTGGGGGAAAAAGTGTCAATAAAAAAAACACACTAGACAGGTTTTTTCCTGGCGTCTGTACTAGCTTTACAGCCTGTTTTTTAAAACGTCCGTGGGCATGAGGCCGTAACAAAAAATACTGAAAATTTTTAAAAAAACACAATATTTTTTACTTTTTTGCTATAATAAATATCCCAATTTAAAAAAAAAACAAAAACGAATTTTTTCCTCAGTTTAGGGCGGTATTCTTCTACATATTTTTGGTAAAAAAAATCGCAATAAGCATATATTGATTGGTTTGCGCAAAAGTTATAGCGTCTACAAAATAGGGGATAGATTTATGGCATTTTTATTATTATTATTATTTTTTTTACTAGTAATGGCGGCGATCTGCGATTTTTATCGGGACTGTGATATTACAGATCGGACACTTTTAACATATTTTGGGACCATTAACAATTATACAGCGATCAGTGCTAGAAAAATGCACTGGTTACTGTGTAAATGTCACTGGCAGGGAAGGGGTTAACATTAGGGGCCGATCAAGGGGTTATATGTGTTACCTAGGGAGTGATTTTAACTGTGGGGGGAGGGGACTGACTGGGGGAGGTGACCGATTGGTCTTCCTATATACAAGTGTAGCGGCCTCACCCCTCTCCCTTGCTTTATCGGTTATGTGGCTGTTGTCTAGGGGTACCTGGGAGAGAGAGATGATACACACCACGGCCCATGTCCTCCGTAGCTGGGAGGTGAAGGCCAGAAGATTGGGCTTTTGTGTAGGTGTCCTAGAGTCAAGTCCAGTCCTTCGTCCCTGACTCCTTTGCTTTAGTAACCCAAGTTCCACACAGTGAATAGGTACAACTCAGTTTTATTCTTCTTGCCAAGCAATAAAACAATCTTTCTCCTTTGGAAAATGGGGACAGATCGAGGCACAATCCTTTCCCTTCTTGCTGCTGCCCACTGTGCTGTCACCAGTGGTGAATAGTCACTGCCACTGACTAGGTAATATAGAACGTGAATTACCTTCGCTCACTTTGCCCCTGTCAGAGGAAGAAATCCATCCAAGGGAGAAGTGGAGGCCTCTCGGTCACCAGCGATGCTGCGCCGGGCTCTTCAGAGAAGTTACTGCGCACCAGTCCTCACGAACTCAGACACGGGCACCCAAGGAGTTAGGGCCCCCTCGGATTCCTCCACCCTCGCGGAACTCAGTCGAAGGTACTGAGCCCCAGGCATCCGCCGTAGTACCTCACCCCAGGCTAAAGGTGCCTGAGATGGACTCCATCCTCGCTCCGGCTAGGTCAAGGGCGCCTAGGCCTGGAACACCGGAACGCCAGCACCCAAGCTGAAGGTGCCTGGGTGCGGCCGCGTCCTCCGACTCTCTTCCTGAAATCAGGGCGTCCGCCCCTCTTATGACCTCTCCCTTTGCGTCACAGCGGGTTCCCCGCCCCGCTGTACCAGCTCCAGGGGAGGAAAAAAAGGCACAGTTTGCGGTGCGAGTTCAGCTCCGGCCCAAGGCAACAATGCCACCTGTAGGCCCCAAGGAACCCCACACCACCAGAGTCCTCACATAAATTCAAACACCCGCTAGACTCTCCCCCTGGTCATTTGACACTGGTCCCACAGTGTCTGGTACAAACTCACATCCCACAAGAGTGATGACATAAGTTCAGCCCAGAAACCAAACTACACAATTTAGCCCTGAATTGTGCCAAGACCTGTATGGGGAAGGGAAAACTTAAAACAATATAACTATAAAACTTTCCAATAAAACACTTTAAATATATCACACATTTACATTCCTCCCTCTGGCTATCTAAGAACCACCCACTCACAGTAGTCTTGACAGACGAGTCTCCTGCAGAGGGAAAGAAAAGAAACATACATCCTACCAACATGTGTGTTTGCTTGGAATGAATGGGTCTATCCCAGAAGAAACCCCCTCACTCCAATAAGTGCTGCATAATGTAAAAAAAAAAAAAAAACAATCGTTGCGCAACACTGCCACCTGGTGACAGTGCCGCCGTCAAAACACTCATCACTTCCAGACGGACTTTCCCCTTGAACATTTTCTCTGTGACCCTACACTATCTAAAACCCAAAGTCACTGATTTCTTTTTAAGTGCCAGGAGAAGGAGGAAGAACAAACAAAAACAGCTCCCATATCTCCAACGAGTAGAACTGCCCAAATACAAAAAAAAACTAGGGCACAGTCCCTGTGTTCAAGAGAAGGCACTCTGGAAAGTTCAGCCAGGAACAGAAAAGAAAAGCACACGGGAGTCTCTTTTTCCCTTACAGGTAAAACCTTGGATGAGGCAGTGATATAGGCTTCAAACGATCATCAAAAGCCTCCACATGGTACTCAATACTTTTTCCTTCTTTGCGGCAGATCACCACTTTGTCCGCATGAATGTGTCTTCCCAGCATCCATTTAGCTTTACAGTCCTGAAACTTCTTGGTGACCGTTGGTGAACAAGAAAGGTACCGCCGTGCTTGCTGTACTTTCAGTTTGTCCCATACAAAGGTATCATACTATCTTTGCCGAAAAACCTCCACCTCGTAGAGCAGTTCCCAAAGGCAGATACGGGTATTCCCACCCATATTCCTGAGCAACCTTCTGGCCAAAGAGACGCTGCAGCCTTGACAAAGGTAAAAAAACAAAAAAAAAAAAAAAAACAGGAGGGCGCACCGACCTAGTGTATTACCAGATAAAATCTTTATTAAAATGTATAAAAACAGCAATGGTCCTACTCACAAGCAGAGCGTTAAAATGAGCTTTTTCTAGTGACCAGCCTGAATCATAGGACGACTGAAGTTAAAACTCGATGACCAGGGAGATAGATGGTACCTCAAATGTGCTGGACGGCTGACGCGTTTCCGGGGCGCACCCCTTTCTTCAGAGCCTACACAGCTTGTGGTATCCTATTCTCATGGATAACCCCACACATATAGATATACACACACTCATGTCCACCAAGGAGGCCCCGACCCATCGTCCCCACCCCAATAGGCCCCGCCCCTACAAACTCCACCCCCAGAGGTGTGTCTCATGATTAACCCATAGGGGTGAATCAGAAATTAAATATAATTCGACATGCTATGTGACACCAATTGTGCACTAGAGTAAAACAAATCATTTCACATCATAGATACATATAAAATAGTGGTGGAGGATAGAGGTTCAAATTCAAAGGACCAGTGTGCCACTAATGATCAAAATACTCCTAGCAAACTTGTACCCAAACCCCCACTGATCCCTGGCAGATCATTGGACACCTTTGCATCTACTGTTGGCCCCTGCTGCATACGGTAAGCGGTTCATTCGGGCACAATTGGATGCTTGTTACATATCTGTTGTATACTACTAGCCTACCTGGTCACCCTGTGATGCGGGATCAGTGGGGGTTTGGGTACAAGTTTGCTAGGAGTATTTTGATCATTAGTGGCACATCCAGGTCAGGCAAGCAGTGGGGCGTAGCTCTTCCACGGCCACACGAGGCCATCACTAGGCCGACTTTTCTCTTCGGTGGCCGGAGCAGGGAGCTGCTGGTGACCGAGGCAGCATCCTCGGATTTCTCTCTTTTCACTTCCGCTTGGGCAGTCCCTTCGCCCGAATCAGTGGGCACGGGGAACGCACCAGCATCGATCTCTCCCTCTGGAGTGGCAGTCCCTGTGAGGTAGTTCAGGTGGAAAGCCCAAAGCCAAGATGGTTCCACCTCGAAGAGGAATTCTTTGCAGACCTCACAGCGCCCAAACGGCTTCAGCTGGACCACCAGTCCCGAACAGCCGGGACAGATCACACCGAGGGCTTCCATGTCTCTACAGGTAAATTGCGCACTGACCCACCTGCGCCGGAATCTCCACGTGCGTACCTCCACGTGGCCAGACTCCTCCCACCTTCTGCACTTGTTCGCGGGCTTCTCCTTGTTCGCGGGCTTTTCCCTTGCCCCGCCCATGAACTACACAGTTATGGGTTGCCTCGTGGCGCATTGGCCAATATGGCCGACCTACTCGGAACTCCTCCGGGCAGCAAATTTCAGACACCATACACATATCCCGGACGAGCCCCCACGTGTAGCGGCCTCACCCCTCTCCCTTGCTTTATCGGTTATGTGCCTGTTGTCTAGGGGTACCTGGGAGAGAGAGATGATACACACCACGGCCCATGTCCTCCGTAGCTGGGAGGTGAAGGCCAGAAGATTGGGCTTTTGTGTAGGTGTCCTAGAGTCAAGTCCAGTCCTTCGTCCCTGACTCCTTTGCTTTAGTAACCCAAGTTCCACACAGTGAATAGGTACAACTCAGTTTTATTCTTCTTGCCAAGCAATAAAACAATCTTTCTCCTTTGGAAAATGGGGACAGATCGAGGCACAATCCTTTCCTTTCTTGCTGCTGCCAACTGTGCTGTCACCAGTGGTGAATAGTCACTGCCACTGACTAGGTAATATAGAACGTGAATTACCTTCGCTCACTTTGCCCCTGTCAGAGGAAGAAATCCGTCCAAGGGAGAAGTGGAGGCCTCTCCGTCACCAGCGATGCTGCGCCAGGCTCTTCAGAGAAGTTATTGCGCACCACTCCTCACGAACTCAGACACGGGCACCCAAGGAGTTAGGGCCCCCTCGGATTCCTCCACCCTCGCGGAACTCAGTCAAAGGTACTGAGCCCCAGGCATCCGCCATAGTACCTCACCCCAGGCTAAAGGTGCCTGAGATGGACTCCATCCCTGCTCCAGCCAGGCCAAGGGCGCCTAGGCCTAAAACACTGGAATGCCAGCACCCAAGCTGAAGGTGCCTGGGTGCGGCCGCGTCATCCGACTCTCTTCCTGAAATCAGGGCGTCCGCCCCTCTTATGACCTCTCCCTTTGCGTCACAGCAGGTTCCCCGCCCCGCTGTACCAGCTCCAGGGGAGGACAAAAAGGCACAGTTTGCGGTGCGAGTTCAGCTCCGGCCCAAGGCAACAACGCCACCTGTAGGCCCCAAGGAACCCCATACCACCAGAGTCCTCACATAAATTCAAACACCCGCTACACAAGGAACACACGATCAGTCTCCTCTCCCCTGACAGGATGTGGATCTGTGTGTTTACACACACAGATCTACGTACCTGCTCTATGACCGGCAATCGTGGGTGCCTGGCAGACATCGCGGACACCAGGCATGCGCATCGGTTCCCGAGTGATGCGGCGGCCCGGGAAGGGGCCAGGAAGCCGAGGACATCGTATTACTATGGCTGGGATGGGAAGTGGTTAAAACAATGTTGCTGGAATGGACAAATAAATAATACTACAAGTGATTACATGGTTATCTTTTACCTGAACAAAATGGTGCACCAGGGCTCCCTCTTGTGCATTTTCACTTAATCAAAAGTCTAGGTACATGGTCACATAGGGGTTGATTTACTAAAGGCATATAGACTGTGCACTTTACAAATGCAGTTGCACACTGCAAGTGCAGTTGCTCCAGAGCTTAGTAAATAAGATAAATCTTCACTTTGCAAAGAATACCCAATTACATGCATTTTTTGAAAACAGAATTTTTGCTTGCATGTGATTGGATGATGGAATTCAGTAGAGTTTCTGCTCATTTACTAAGCTCTGGAGCAACTGCACTTGTAGAGTGAAACTGCACTTTGCAATGTGCACAGTCTATTTCCCTTTAGTAAATTAACCCCATAAAGTCTGCTGAAAAGGGCATTAGAGATAATATTGGTACACATATTGGTACAGTAGAAACCATAGGACCAAACTGCCTCATGTGACCAGCATTGAATGTTTATGAAACCAAATATTCGCACGCATTCCTGATCTTCATTTGCTCTTTACTTATCCAACCAGCAATACTATTAACATAGCTGTAGTGTTCACCCCCAAAGCGGAGAATATGCCCAGGTCTCCCTTACTAGTACAGAGGCTGCCAGTCACAAGCACAGTTCCATGCACAATTGTCAATATGGGCTTAGTCTAGGGCAGTGGCGGCTGGTGCTCAAAATTTTTGGGGGGGCGCAAACAAACAAACAAAAAAAAACATCAATTGCCGCCACTGTGCCCATTAAACACAGCCAGTGTGCCCAAACGCCACCAGTTTGCCCCCCTCAAATGCAGCCAGTTTGTCCTCAAATGTAGCCAGTTTGTCCCCAAATGCAGCCAGTTTGTTCCCAAATGCAACCAGTGTGTTCCCAAATGCAGCCAGTTTGTCCCCAAATGCAGCCAGTTGTCCCCAAATGCAGCCAGTTGTCCCCAAATGCAGCCAGTTTGTCCCCAAATGCAGCCAGTTTCCCCCCAAATACAGCCAGTTTCCCCCCAAATGCAGCCAGTTTGTCCCAAAATACAGCCAGTTTCCCCCCAAATACAGCCAGTTTCCCCAAAATGCAGCCAGTTTGTCCCCAAATGCAGCCAGTTTGTCCCCAAATACAGCCAGTTTATCCCCAAATGCAGCCAGTTTGTCCCCAAATGCAGCCAGCCCGTGCGTCCCCTTGTTAACTATTTGGAAGCCGATTACAGCCGCTGGCTCTGATAGACACTTCCAAAAACCAACCAACTGCTAGTATTCAGATGGCCGGCGCTCGCCAGGGGGCCGGCCATCTGAATAGTGGGCGGCAGCGGCGCCGGCGACAATACATACATTCATGTATTGTTGACGGTGCAGGGGAGAGAGGGGGCGGCGCTCCTCTGCCCACTATGGACGCACTGCCACTGGTCTAGGGGATGTCTTTTTAGAATTTATTGTATTGTAAATTCAAACAGCAGAGGGGTTCAGAGATCAGGAAACTCCAAACAAGAGCAAAAATAACAGGAGGACAACTTCTCACTAATGCCCCGTACACACGACCGGTTTTCCCGTCGGAAAAAAGTTTGATGTTTTTTCCAACGGAATTCCTCCCAAGCCTGCCTTGCATACACACGGTCACACAAAAGTCCAGTGAACTTTTGACTGCCAAGAACACGGTGACGTAAAAGACTACGATGAGCCGATAAAATTAAGTTCTATGTCCGAGTATGCGTCAATTTGTTTCCGAACATGCGTTGGAATTTAGCGCGTCAGGATTTGTACACAGGATCGGAAATTCCGAACAGTTTTTTTCCTGACGGGAAAAAAGAGAACCTGCTCTCTTTTTTTTAAGCACTTTTTCTGTTGGAAAAAGTCTGATGCAGCATACACAAGGTCGGGATTCCTGACCAAAAGCTTTCATCAGACTTTTTCCAACAGGAAAATTGATTGTGTGTACGGGGCATAAGCTTTTTCTAAGCAAACACCCAGCTTAGGAAATGCTGACCAGACAAAAGGAGTAGATCACTGCTCCATGGATTGCAGTGAAGCCAAACCTAAATTTAGCCTAACAGCTCAACTAGAAGAGGGTGCAGCATAGCTTTAGGTTACACCTTGAGTATATACAACTTCATATTAGTTGAGGGTGACTGTAAAATAAATAAATAAGAGCTGAGGTGCTTACAGGCAAGGTTCTTACTATGCATATGCCAGGCTGTGGTTTATATCACCACCACCAACTGAAGATTAGTGATGAGCCAAACACCCCCGGGTTCGGTTCGCACCAGAACCCGCGAACGGACCGAAAGTTCGCACGAACATTAGAACCCTATTAAATACAATGGATGCGAACGTTCGGATTCTAAAGTGCTAATTATAACGACTATTATCCATGTTATTGTCCTAAACAGAGTTTGGGAACCCGGGTTCTGCACCAGGGGACATGTATCAATGCAAAAAGAAGTTTTAAAAACGGACGTTTTCCGGGAGCATTCATTTTAATGATGCATAAAGTGAAAAAAAAAAGTCAAATATTCCTTTAAATATTGTACCTGGGGGGTGTCTAAAGTATGCCTGTGAAGTGCCACGTGTTTCCCGTGTTTAGAACTGTCCCTGCACAAAATTACATTTCTAAAGGAAAAAAAAAGCCATTTAAAACTGCTTGCGGCTTTAATGTAATGTCTGGTCCCGGTAATATGGATGAAAATCTTTAAGAAAAATGGCATAGCTACCCCATCACCCCCCCCTACCCCAGCCCATTACCAGCCCCTTTGGGTCTTGTATGGATATTAAGGGGAACCCCGCACACAAAATAAAAAGGGCCCTATATACTCTGAACAGCCGTATACAGGCGGTGCATACAAGACAGGGACTGTAGGTTTGTTCTTATGTAGAATCTGTTTGTAATTTTGAAAAGCTACATTGTTTAAGTGTAGCTCCAGGCCAAATACCTATTTTTAAGCTTTTTGGAAAACATAGGGAAGGGTTATCACCCCTGTAACATTTGTTTTGCTGTCTGTGCCCCTGTTCAGAACATTTCACCTCACTTTGCGTCCCAATGACAACTGTTTTTGAAATGTGGTGTTTTTATTGAAACAAGGATTAGTGATAAAGCATCAGTAGAGAGGAGACACCTTTCTCCCATATTAATTCTTACAGGAGAGAATTTTCCTTCCAAGGGGTAGATTTCCTCTCACTTCCTGTTGTCTTCTTCCGTTTGCAAGTAGTAGTCGTTTGTAAGTTGGATGTTTGAAAGTAGGGACCTGCCGTATATACTCTGCAGAAATTGGCCCCTTAGGTGTTGGTGTTGGCACAACACTGTAAGCACTCACAGTTACTCTTGGTGGGTGCTGGAACGCCCTGCTGTCAACTATTATATCAGGAATTGTAATAACATATAATTGTTGAACAGTGGTAGTAAAAATTGGGCCTTTGATGGTGGTGCTGGTGCCACAACACTGTAAGGCCTGACAGTTACTCTTGGTGGGCGCAGCAATGGACCCTGCTGTGAATTATTAGATCAATAATTATAATTGCATGCCCCTGTTGAACAGGGGCTGAAAAATTGGGCCTTTGGTGGTGGTGGTGGTGGTGGTGGTGTTGACACAACACTGTAAGGCCTGACAGTTACTCTTGGTGGGCGCAGCAATGGGCCCTGCTGTGAATTATTAGATCAATAATTATAATTGCATGCCCCTGTTGAACAGGGGCTGAAAAATTGGGCCTTAGGCACTGGTGGCACAACACTGCAACCCCTCACAGATACTGTACTTGGAGCACAGCAATGAGGCCTGTTGCAAAGTATTGCATCAAAAATTGTAATTACACGCCCCTGTTAAACAGGGGCTGAAAAATTGGGCCTTAGCCACTGGTGGCGTCACCCATAAACCAAAATGATCTTCCAAGCTATCATCATTAATCATATCATTGAGGAGGAGGAGGATAGCCAGTCAACATAACAGCACAGGCACTCAGCATCAGCATCAGTCTTGAAGGGATGTGACATTTTAAAATCAATTAGTCTGTTATATCAGCATCAGGTGTGTGGTAGCTGGTGGTGATCCAAGACTGGTTCATCTTGATGAAAGTCAGTCGATCAACCGAGTCGGTGGACAGGCGCACCCTGTGATCCGTGACAAATCCTCCAGCAGCACTGAATGTGCGTTCTGAAAGAACGCTGGATGCAGGACAGGCCAGTAGCTCAATTGCATACTGTGCAAGCTCTGGCCAGTGATCCATCCTCAAGACCCAGTAAGCCAGAGGATTTTCGGTGGGGAAGGTGTCCAAGTCTGACCTTGCCCCTAGGTATTCCTGCACCATGTATATCAGACGCTGGCGATGGTTGCTGGAACCGATCATACTTTGGGGCTGCGGACTAAAGAATTGTCTGAACGCATCGGTCAGACGGCCACCTTCCCCACCTTCAGCAACTCGTTGTCCAGGACCAGGAGTTTGTAACCTCCCAGTCTCTGGGAACGCGTTGCACAGACCTTTCTGCAAGGCCTCCCGGAGTTGTCTCATCCTCTGCTCCCTCTGCGACGGTAACATAAGGTCTGCAACCTTACCCTTGTACCGTGGATCAAGGAGAGTGGCCAGCCAGTAATGGTCCCTCTCCTTGATCCGAAGAATACGAGGATCCTTCCGCAGACTTTGCAGGATCAGGGAGGCCATGCAGCGTAGGTTAGCTGAGGCATTCAGTCCGGAGTCCTCTGGGTCACTAAGGACGACATGATCCGCAGCCACCTCCTCCCAGCCACGTACAAGTCCACTGGTTTCTTGGGACTGTAAATCATCCCTAAAAGACTGCTGCTGATGATGCTGAGTGCCAGCCTCCACCTCCATGCTGACACAATCCTCCTCCTCCTCCTCCTCCTCTTCCTGTGCGATGGGTGGGACAGAAGGAACACTGTCTGGGTAAAGGGAGCCTTGAGAGGCAAGGAAGTCCTCCTCTTCCTGCCTCTGTTCTGCCTCAAGTGCCCTGTCCATTATTCCACGCAGCGTGTGCTCCAACAGGTGGACAAGAGGTACAGTGTCACTGATGCATGCACTGTCACTGCTCACCATCCTTGTGGCCTCCTCAAATGGTGCCAGGACAGTGCATGCATCCCTGATCATGCCCCACTGGCGTGGTGAAAAAAACCCGAGCTCCCCTGACCCTGTCCTGGTGCCGTAGTCGCACAGGTACTCATTGATGGCCCTCTGCTGCGTGTGCAGCCGCTGCAGCATGGCCAACGTTGAGTTCCACCTGGTGGGCATGTCACATATAAGGCGGTTCTTGGGCAGGTTCAACTCCTTTTGCAGCTCAGCCAGGCGAGCACTGGCATTATAAGATCTGCGGAAATGCACACAGACTTTCCTGGCCTGCCTCAGGACGTCCTGTAAGCCCGGGTACCTGCCCAAGAACCGCTGCACCACCAGGTTAAGGACGTGAGCCATACAGGGCACATGGGTCAGTTGTCCCTGTCGGAGGGCGGAGAGGATGTTGGTGCCATTGTCGCAAACCACCATTCCTGGCTTAAGCTGGCATGGCGTCAACCACCTCTCGGCCTGCCCCTGCAGAGCAGACAGGACCTCTGCCCCAGTGTGGCTCCTGTCCCCCAAACACACCAGCGCAAGCACGGCATGGCATCTTTTTGCCTGCGTACTTGCGTAGCCCCTTGAACGCCTACGGAGCACCGCTGGTTCCGAGGACAAACCACAGGAAGAGGCCATGGAGGAAGAAGAAGAGGAGGGGGTGGAGGAGAGAGGTGTGTCACAACCAGTAGTAGCATTTTGGAGGCGTGGCGGTGGAACAACCTCCAACACTACTGCACCTTGTCCTGCATCCTTCCCAGCTGCCAAAAGAGTGACCCAATGGGCCGTGAAAGAAAGGTAACGTCCCTGTCCATGCCTGCTGGACCATGAGTCAGCGGTAATATGCACCTTACCGCTGACCGCCCTGTCCAGCGAGGTCAAGACATTGCCTTCCACATGCCTGTAGAGAGCCGGAATCACCTTCCGTGAGAAAAAGTGGCGTTTGGGAACCTGCCACTGAGGAACCGCACATTGCACAAACTCACGGAAGGGGGCAGAGTCTACCAACTGAAAAGGCAGCAGTTGAAGCGCTAGCAATTTAGCCAAGCTAGCATTCAACCGCTGGGCATGTGGATGGCTGGGAGTGAACTTCTTTCGACGGTCCAGCAGCTGGGGCAGGGAAATTTGCCTGCTAGAATCGGACGTCGGTGTACTGCTAGCAGAGTGGCCGCAAGTACCTGGCTGTGACACACCTAATTCTACACCTTCATTCCTCTCAGTGCAGGTTTCAGAGAGGACTGATGGTATAGTGGGGTTGGAGATCCCAGCTGATGCGGTGCAAGGAGAGATCCGCTTTGTTCTTTGGTGTGGGTCTTTAAGGTAGGCTTGTCAACGAGCTGCATGGCAGGTCAACATATGTCTGATCAAGCATGTGGTGCCCAAGCGGCTGATGTTTTGGCCACGCGATATACGCTTGAGACATATGTTGCAAACAGCAGCTGTGCGATCTGATGCACTCGCCTCAAAAAAGGCCCACACCAAAGAACTTTTTGAATGACGGGCAGAGGCAGCGCCCTGCACAGGCGGAGCTCTGCGGTGTGATTCCGTCGGTGTGCTGCCCATACGCTGGCCACCCAAGGGCATCCTGCCTCGTTGGAGATGTGCCTCCTCCTCATCCTCCTCCTCCTCCTCTCTCCTATTAGGCACCCATGTGGAGTCAGTGACCTCATCATCCCCTCCCTCCTCATCACTGGAGCCAATCTGGCAGTATGCTGCAGCTGCTGGAGCATGACTGCCAGATTGGTGTCCTTCTTGAGCATACCCTCTCTCTGCTCTCACGCTACTGCCTTCCTCTAGCTGGGTATCATCATCAGATCCTTCGAAACGCTGGGCATCCTCCTGGAGCATGTACCCAACACTGTGCTCAAACAGTTCGGGGGACTCCTCAGGAGGAGGACATGGTGGGTCTAGGGAAGGAGTGACTAATGATGACATTGATACCAGAGAAGAGGACGCTTTGGCAGCTGCTTTGCCAGTACCCTGAGCCTGGGTGAGAGAGGATGAGGAGGATGAGGTGGGCTTGGTCATCCACTCTACCAAGTCTTCGGCATGATGTGGCTCAACATGTCCAGCTGCCGAAAAGAAGGACAAGCGTGTCCCATGGCCACGTGCTGATGACAATGCACCACGTCCACGACCAGCACTGTTGCCCCCAGACACAGAGCCTGCTTGCCCTCTTTTTTTGCCTCCTGACTGTCTGCCTCTCCTTGTTTGCCTTCCAGACATTTTAATGGATGGCCTGCAGGGAGATGGGAAAAACAGCAATAAGGGCTACCTTCAGGTGTATACTGTGCAGGAGGCTTAGCAACAAAGACACTGACACTGTCCCCTGCCTATCCTTCTCTGTCCCTAAACACAAGGATTTGCAATATGCTTCAGCAAGATTGGTTTAGCACAGAATAGCACACTGATAGTTTCCCCGAGTGTCCTTCTCTGTCCCTAAACTCAAGGATTTCAAATATGGTTCAGCAAGATTGGTTTAGAACAGAATAGCACACTGACAGTTTCCCAGAGTGTCCTTCTCTGTCCCTAAACTCAAGGATTTCAAATATGGTTCAGCAAGATTGGTTTAGAACAGAATAGCACACTGACAGTTTCCCCGAGTGTCCTTCTCTGTCTCTAAACTCAAGGATTTCAAATATGGTTCAGCAAGATTGGTTTAGCACAGAATAGCACACTGATAGTTTCCCTCACTGTCCTTCTCTGTCCCTACAAACAAGATTTAGCACAGAATAGCACACTGATAGTTTCCCCGAGTGTCCTTCTCTGTCCCTAAACTCAAGGATTTCAAATATGGTTCAGCAAGATTGGTTTAGCACAGAATAGCACACTGATAGTTTCCCTCACTGTCCTTCTCTGTCCCTACAAACAAGATTTAGCACAGAATAGCACACTGATAGTTTCCCAGAGTGTCCTTCTCTGTCCCTAAACTCAAGGATTTCAAATATGGTTCAGCAAGATTGGTTTAGCACAGAATAGCACACTGATAGTTTCCCTCACTGTCCTTCTCTGTCCCTACAAACAAGATTTAGCACAGAATAGCACACTGATAGTTTCCACGAGTGTCCTTCTCTGTCCCTAAACTCAAGGATTTCAAATACGGTTCAGCAAGATTGGTTTAGAACAGAATAGCACACTGACAGTTTCCCTCACTGTCCTTCTCTGTCCCTACAAACAAGGGTTAGCACAGAATAGCACACTGACACTTTCCCTCACTGTCCTTCTCTGTCTCTACAAACAAGGTTTAGCACAGAATGACACACTGACACTCTCCCTACCTATCCTTCTCTGTCCCTAAACACAAGGAATCCAGGATTAGTAAAGGAAAAAAATGACACTGTCCCTGCCTATGCTTCTCTTTCCCTGCTCCGGAACACACTACACAAGGCCGCCGCGCTGGCGGCCTTTTATAGTGTGGGGCGTGTACTAAACCCCCTCAGCAATAATTGGCCACAGGCATCCTGCCTGTGGCCAATCATTGCTCTCCTCGCTGCCGGCGCTGTGATTGGCCAAGCATGCGGGGTCACAGTGCATGCTTGGCCAATCACAGCGCCTGGATGACACTGCGATGGCGTAGTGCATTGTGGGCCGTTCGCGTCACTCGAATTTGGCGCGAACGGCCCAAATCGTTCGATCTTCGTCGAACGATCGAACAGCCGATGTTCGAGTCGAACGTATGTTCGACTCGAACACGAAGCTCATCCCTACTGAAGATATGTGAGTGAAGAGTAAAAACATAAACCTTACATTAAGGCCCCATGCACACAGGACGTTTTTACAGCCGCGTTTTTTACAGCTTAGAAACGCCTGTCCATGTTTTGTAAACATTTTTTGACCTTTTAAAAAAAAATAAAAAAAAATCAAAAAAAAATCCTGGAGCTCAAAAATGCAATTCGCAGCGTTTTCGCAGCGTTTTTGCGCGTTTATGCGCGTTGCGCGTTTTTGCAGCTCAAACCTGGAGCTCCAGAACGCACTGGAATTGGGTTTTTTTTGCAGCTGGAAAACGCCTATGCCACTTGGAGCTCATAAAAGCTCTATGTGTGCATGACACAATAGAATAACATGGATGGGCGTTTTGCAGCTGTAAAAAAAAACGTCTAACGCTGCTGTTAGCAGCTGCAAAAACGCCCTGTGTGCATGGGGCCTTAGGGGTCTGGTGATTAAAACCCAAGTTTAAAAAAAAGGAACTGTTTGAAAGACAGTTGTTTTTTTGTATGGAAATTATTCAGTAAAAGAAAACGTGAGATGCTGTGAAAGGCTTCAGAATGACACAATATGGACACAAGTTTGTGGACACCTGATCATGACGTTCCGAAATCATGGGCATTATTATGGAGTTGCCCCCCTTTGGATCTTTAACTGCCTCCACTATTCTGTGAAGTATTCCCACAGTATTTTGGAGTGTGCCTTTGGTGATTTGCCAATTCAGCCAAAAGAGTATTTGTAGGTACAAATTTTTGATAAGGAGATGTACGCAGAACCCTGCTTTCACATGCATTCCCGGAACGCACCAAAAATGTGCACCGCGCTTGCAGTGCCATTCATTGTTAATCATGTGCCAAACATGCAGTAAAAAAAAAAAACACTACAAGCTGAACACCCAAAAAGGTGCAGGAGATTCTGTGCTGTTGAGCCTCTTTGCACCCAATTTATATCCCCATGCATTTCAGTGATGGCTGAATGGTATTGACTTTTGAAATTACATTTATGTGTCAAAGCTTTTATGAGATTTTAATCATTAGGTTTACATGTAATATATAGGAGAGAAAGAATAAGGGACTTTCAAGGTACCAAAGAAAATGTATAAAGTACATACATTATAATAAAAGTAGATAACATTTATTTGAACAGTCATTAAATGTTCCTGCCTTACAAACATGATTGCATAAGGATAGGTTTTATCATGTTTATGGTTTAGACACCATTAACTCCTGAAGAAGTTGGAAGTATTAAAAACACGTAGAGTCAATTGCTCATCTCTCTCCAATAATATTGCAATTATACTATAAAAATGTTTTTTTTTTTTAGGAGATGGTGTTCTTATTATTCAGAATAATAGACAGACAACATGGGGAATATGAGCAATGTGATGTAGTTAAAGGATAACTTAAAAAAGAAAAGAAAAAGAAAATGCACATTTTTTGCAGGTAAAAAAATGTGCATTTATTGTTTTTTGTTGCAGGAGCCTGTAAAGCATTGCAAGTCTCCTGCAGATCTGTCAGTGTATCATCTTCTTCAAACCTCGTACGAGGAAATCAATACATTCTGACAGGAAGACTCAATGGACTAACACGGCGCCATGGCAGTTCATTGAAAACTACAACCTGACAGCTGCAAAGACTGCTGGACCTTGTAGTTTTCAATTCACAGGAATGAGTAACGCGGCCGGGTGCGTTCTTTATAAATTGTGACATCTAGCTGGGAGAGGAAAGATCCCCGCTAGTTGCTAGATCTGGGAGTGGGGGGTGCAGGGACTGGTCTGTATGTAACATGCTACATGTTACGAAAGGTGATCTTATCCTTTAAAGTAGAACTATGGGCAAAATTTTTTTTTTTTAATTTTGAATTTAGCAAGGGAGGGTTTTAACCCCTGTCAGATTTTTGTTTTTGCCATCTGGGTCCCATTGCGGAAATTTCCCTTCACTTCCTGTCCCATAGCCAAACAGTAAGTGAGAGGAAATCCCTTCAAATAAAGAGAATTCCTTAGGAATTCACAGGTCTCCAGAACTATTGTCCCCATTGGAAGATTTCCCCTTTATTACTATTCTGGGACTAGTGATGAGCCGAACACCCCCGGGTTCGGTTCGCACCAGAACCCGCGAACGGACCGAAAGTTCGTATGAACATTAGAACCCTATTAAATACAATGGATGCGAACGTTCAAATTCTAAAGTGCTAATTATAACGACTATTATGCATGTTATTGTCCTAAAAAGGGTTTGGGAACCCGGGTTCTGCACCAGGGGACATGTATCAATGCAAAAAGAAGTTTTAAAAACGGTCGTTTTTCGGGAGCAGTCATTTTAATGATGCATAAAGTGAAAAAAAAAAGTCAAATATTCCTTTAAATATCGTACCTGGGGGGTGTCTAAAGTATGCCTGTGAAGTGCCACGTGTTTCCCGTGTTTAGAACTGTCCCTGCACAAAATGACACTTCTAAAGGAAAAAAAAGCCATTTAAAACTGCTTGCGGCTTTAATGTAATGTCTGGTCCCGGTAATATGGATGAAAATCTTTAAGAAAAATGGCATAGCTACCCCATGACCCCCCCCCCCTACCCCAGCCCATTACCAGCCCCTTTGGGTCTTGTATGGATATTAAGGGGAACCCCGCACATAAAATAAAAAAGGCCCTATATACTCTGAACAGCCGTATACAGGCGGTGCATACAAGACAGGGACTGTAGGTTTGTTCTTATGTAGAATCTGTTTGTAATTTTGAACAGGTACATTGTTTAAGTGTAGCTCCAGGCCAAAAATCTATTTTTAAACTTTTTGGAAAACATAGGTAAGGGTTATCACTCCTGTAACATTTGTTTTGCTGTCTGTGCCCCTGTTCAGAACATTTCACCTCACTTTCCGTCCCAATGACAACTGTTTTTGAAATGTGGTGTTTTTCTTGAAACAAGGATTGGTGATAAAGCATCAGTACAGAGGAGACACCTTTCTCCCATATTAATTCTTACAGGAGAGAATTTTCCTTCCTAGGGGTAGATTTCCTCTCACTTCCTGTTGTCTTCTTGCGTTTGCAAGTAGGAGTCGTTTGTAAGTTGGATGTTTGAAAGTAGGGACCTGCCGTATATACTCTGCAGAAATAGGCCCTTTAGTTGTTGGTGTTGGCACAACACTGTAAGCACTCACAGTTACTCTTGGTTGGTGCTGGAACGCCCTGCTGTCAACTATTATATCAGGAATTGTAATTACATATAATTGTTGAACAGTGTTAGTAAAAATTGGGCCTTTGATGGTGGTGCTGGTGCCACAACACTGTAAGCCCTGACAGTTACTCTTGGTGGGTGCAGCAATGGGCCCTGCTGTGAATTATTAGATCAAGAATTGTAATTGCATGCCCCTGTTGAACAGGGGCTGAAAAATTGGGCCTTTCGTGGTGGTGGTGTTGCCACAACACTGTAAGCCCTCAGAGTTACTCTTGGTGGGTGCAGGAATGGGCCCTGCTGTGAATTATTAGATCAAGAATTGTAATTACATGCCCCTTTTGAACAGGGGCTGAAAAATTGGGCCTTTCGTGGTGGTGGTGGTGGTGGTGGTGTTGCCACAACACTGTAAGCCCTCAGAGTTACTCTTGGTGGGTGCAGCAATGGGCCCTGCTGTGAATTATTAGATCAAGAATTGTAATTACATGCCCCTGTTGAACAGGGGCTGAAAAATTGGGCCTTAGGCACTGGTGGCACAACACTGCAACCCCTCACAGATACTGTACTTGGAGCACAGCAATGAGCCCTGTTGCAAAGTATTGCTTCAAAAATTGTAATTACACGCCCCTGTTAAACAGGGGCTGAAAAATTGGGCCTTAGGCACTGGTGGCACAACACTGCAACCCCTCACAGATACTGTACTTGGAGCACAGCAATGAGCCCTGTTGCAAAGTATTGCTTCAAAAATTGTAATTACACGCCCCTGTTAAACAGGGGCTGAAAAATTGGGCGTTAGGCACTGGTGGCGGCACCCATAAACAAAAATGATCTTCCAAGCTATCATCATCAATCGTATCATTGAGGACTCGGAGGAGGAGGATAGCCAGTCAACATAACAGCACAGGCACTCAGCATCAGCATCAGTCTTGAAGGGATGTGACATGTTAAAATCAATTAGTCTGTTATATCAGCATCAGGTGTGTGGTAGCTGGTGGTGATCCAAGACTGGTTCATCTTGATGAAAGTCAGTCGATCAACCGAGTCGGTGGACAGGCGCACCCTGTGATCCGTGACAAATCCTCCAGCAGCACTGAATGTGCGTTCCGAAAGAACGCTGGATGCAGGACAGGCCAGTAGCTCAATTGCATACTGTGCAAGCTCTGGCCAGTGATCCATCCTCAAGACCCAGTAAGCCAGAGGATTTTCGGTGGGGAAGGTGTCCAAGTCTGACCTTGCCCCTAGATATTCCTGCACCATGTTTATCAGACGCTGGCGATGGTTGCTGGAACCGATCATACTTTGGGGCTGCGGACTAAAGAATTGTCTGAACGCATCGGTCAGACGGCCACCTTCCCCACCGCTCCTTCTTTGACTGGCCGAAGCCTCAGCAACTCGTTGTCCAGGACCAGGAGTTTGTAACCTCCCAGTCTCTGGGAACGCGTTGCACAGACCTTTCTGCAAGGCCTTGTCTCATCCTCTGCTCCCTCTGCGACGGTAACATAAGGTCCGCAACCTTACCCTTGTACCGTGGATCAAGGAGAGTAGCCAGCCAGTAATGGTCCCTCTCCTTGATCCGAAGAATACGAGGATCCTTCCGCAGACTTTGCAGGATCAGGGAGGCCATGCAGCGTAGGTTAGCTGAGGCATTCGGTCCGGAGTCCTCTGGGTCACTAAGGACGACATGATCCGCAGCCACCTCCTCCCAGCCACGTACAAGTCCACTGGTTTCTTGGGACTGTAAATCATCCCTAAAAGACTGCTGCTGATGATGCTGAGTGCCAGCCTCCACCTCCATGCTGACACAATCCTCCTCCTCCTCCACCTCCTCCTCCTCCTCTTCCTGTGCGATGGGTGGGACAGAAGGAACACTGTCTGGGTAAAGGGGGCCTTGAGAGGCAAGGAAGTCCTTCTCTTCCTGCCTCTGTTCTGCCTCAAGTGCCCTGTCCATTATTCCACGCAGCGTGTGCTCCAACAGGTGGACAAGAGGTACAGTGTCACTGATGCATGCACTGTCACTGCTCACCATCCTCGTGGCCTCCTCAAATGGTGCCAGGACAGTGCATGCATCCCTGATCATGCCCCACTGGCGTGGAGAAAAAAAACAAGCTCCCCTGACCCTGTCCTGGTGCCGTAGTCGCACAGGTACTCATTGATGGCCCTCTGCTGCGTGTGCAGCCGCTGCAGCATGGCCAACGTTGAGTTCCACCTGGTGGGCATGTCACATATAAGGCGGTTCTTGGGCAGGTTCAACTCCTTTTGCAGCTCAGCCAGGCGAGCACTGGCATTATAAGATCTGCGGAAATGCACACAGACTTTCCTGGCCTGCCTCAGGACATCCTGTAAGCCCGGGTACCTGCCCAAGAACCGCTGCACCACTAGGTTAAGGACGTGAGCCACACAGGGCACATGGGTCAGTTGTCCCTGTCGGAGGGCGGAGAGGAGGTTGGTGCCATTGTCGCAAACCACCATTCCTGGCTTAAGCTGGCGTGGCGTCAACCACCTCTCGGCCTGGCCCTGCAGAGCAGACAGGACCTCTGCCCCAGTGTGGCTTCTGTCCCCCAAACACACCAGCGCAAGCACGGCATGGCATCTTTTTGCCTGCGTACTTGCGTAGCCCCTTGAACGGCTACGGAGCACCGCTGGTTCAGAGGACAAAGCACAGGAAGAGGCCATGGAGGAAGAAGAAGAGGAGGGGGTGGAGGAGAGAGGTGTGTCACAACCACTAGTAGCATTTTGTAGGCGTGGCGGTGGAACAACCTCCAACACTACTGCACCTTGTCCTGCATCCTTCCCAGCTGCCAAAAGAGTTACCCAATGGGCCGTGAAAGAAAGGTAACGTCCCTGTCCATGCCTGCTGGACCATGAGTCAGCGGTAATATGCACCTTACCGCTGACCGCCCTGTCCAGCGAGGCCAAGACATTGCCTTCCACATGCCGGGAGAGAGCCGGAATAGCCTTCCGTGAGAAAAAGTGGCGTTTGGGAACCTGCCACTGAGGAACCGCACATTGCACAAACTCACGGAAGGGGGCCGAGTCTACCAACTGAAAAGGCAGCAGTTGAAGCGCTAGCAATTTAGCCAAGCTAGCATTCAACCGCTGGGCATGTGGATGGCTGGGAGTGAACTTCTTTCGACGGTCCAGCAGCTGGGGCAGGGAAATTTGCCTGCTAGAATCGGACGTCGGTGTACTGCTAGCAGAGTGGCCGCAAGTACTTGGCTGTGACACACCTAATTCTACACCTTCATTCCTCTCAGTGCATGTTTCAGAGAGGACTGAAGTTATAGTGGGGTTGGAGATCCCAGCTGATGCGGTGCAAGGAGAGGTCCGCTTTGTTCTTTGGTGTGGGTCTTTGAGGTAGGCTTGCCAACGAGCTGCATGGCAGGTCAACATATGTCTGGTCAGGCATGTGGTACCCAAGCGGCTGATGTTTTGGCCACGCGATATACGCTTGAGACATATGTTGCAAACAGCAGCTGTGCGATCTGATGCACTAGCCTCAAAAAAGGCCCACACCAAAGAACTTTTTGAATGACGGGCAGAGGCAGCGCCCTGCACAGGCGGAGCTCTGCGGTGTGATTCCGTCGGTGTACTGCCCTTACGCTGGCCACCAAAGGGCATCCTGCCTCGTTGGAGATGTGCCTCCTCCTCATCCTCCTCCTCCTCCTCTCTCCTATTAGGCACCCACGTGGAGTCAGTGACCTCATCATCCCCTCCCTCCTCATCACTGGAGCCAATCTGGCAGTATGCTGCAGCTGCTGGAACATGACTGCCAGATTGGTGTCCTTCTTGAGCATCCCCTCTGTCTGCTCTCACGCTACTGCCTTCCTGTAGCTGGGTTTCATCATCAGACCCTTCGAAACGCTGGGCATCCTCCTGGAGCATGTACCCAACACTGTGCTCAAACAGTTCGGGGGACTCCTCAGGAGGAGGACATGGTGGGTCTAGGGAAGGAGTGACTGATGATGAGTCTGACATTGATACCAGGGAAGAGGACGCTTTGGCAGCTGCTTTGCCAGTACCCTGAGCCTGGGTGAGAGAGGATGAGGAGGAGGAGGAGGGCTTGGTCATCCACTCTACCAAGTCTTCGGCATGATGTGGCTCAACATGTCCAGCTGCCGAAAAGAAGGACAAGCGTGTCCCATGGCCATGTGCTGATGACAATGCACCGCGTCCACGACCAGCACTGTTGCCCCCAGACACAGAGCCTGCTTGCCCTCTTTTATTGCCTCCTGACTGTCTGCCTCTCCTTGTTTGCCTTCCAGACATTCTAATGGATGGCCTGCAGGGGGATGGGAAAAAAGCAATAAGGGCTACCTTCAGGTGTCCTTCTCTGTCCCTTTACTTAAGGATTTCTAAATATGGTTGAGGATGATTGCTTTCGCACAGAATAGCACAATGACAATTTCCCTGACTGTCCAAAAAACAAGGATTTCAAAGATGGTTGATGAGGAATGCTTTAGCACAGTACAGGTCCTTCTCAAAAAATTAGCATATTGTGATAAAGTTCATTATTTTCTGTAATGTACTGATAAACATTAGACTTTCATATATTTTAGATTCATTACACACAACTGAAGTAGTTCAAGTCTTTTCTTGTTTTAATATTGATGATTTTGGCATACAGCTCATGAAAACCCAAAAATCCTATCTCAAAAAATTAGCATATCATGAAAAGGTTCTCTAAACGAGCTATTAACCTAATCATCTGAATCAACTAATTAACTCTAAACACCTGCAAAAGATTCCTGAGGCTTTTAAAAACTCCCAGCCTGGTTCATTACTCAAAACCGCAATCATGGGTAAGACTGCCGACCTGACTGCTGTCCAGAAGGCCATCATTGACACCCTCAAGCAAGAGGGTAAGACACAGAAAGAAATTTCTGAACAAATAGGCTGTTCCCAGAGTGCTGTATCAAGGCACCTCAGTGGGAAGTCTGTGGGAAGGAAAAAGTGTGGCAGAAAACGCTGCACAACGAGAAGAGGTGACCGGACCCTGAAGAAGATTGTGGAGAAGGACCGATTCCAGACCTTGGAGGACCTGTGGAGTCTGGAGTAGAAACATCCAGAGCCACCGTGAACAGGCGTGTGCAGGAAATGGGCTACAGGTGCCGCATTCCCCAGGTCAAGCCACTTTTGAACCAGAAACAGCGGCAGAAGCGCCTGACCTGGGCTACAGAGAAGCAGCACTGGACTGTTGCTCAGTGGTCCAAAGTACTTTTTTCGGATGAAAGCAAATTTTGCATGTCATTCGGAAATCAAGGTGCCAGAATCTGGAGGAAGACTGGGGAGAGGGAAATGCCAAAATGCCTGAAGTCCAGTGTCAAGTATCCACAGTCAGTGATGGTCTGGGGTGCCATTTCAGCTGCTGGTGTTGGTCCACTGTGTTTTATCAAGGGCAGGGTCAATGCAGCTAGCTATCAGGAGATTTTGGAGCACTTCATGCTTCCATCTGCTGAAAAGCTTTATGGAGATGAAGATTTCATTTTTCAGCACGACCTGGCACCTGCTCACAGTGCCAAAACCACTGGTAAATGGTTTACTGACCATGGTATTACTGTGCTCAATTGGCCTGCCAACTCCTGACCTGAACCCCATAAAGAATCTGTGGGATATTGGGAAGAGAAAGTTGAGAGACGCAAGACCCAACACTCTGGATGAGCTTAAGGCCGCTATCGAAGCATCCTGGGCCTCCATAACACCTCAGCAGTGCCACAGGCTGGTTGCCTCCATGCCACGCCGCATTGAAGCAGTCATTTCTGCAAAAGGATTCCCGACCAAGTATTGAGTGCATAACTGAACATAATTATTTGAAGGTTGACTTTTTTTGTATTAAAAACACTTTTCTTTTATTGGTCGGATGAAATATGCTAATTTTTTGAGATAGGATTTTTGGGTTTTCATGAGCTGTATGCCAAAATCATCAATATTAAAACAAGAAAAGGCTTGAACTACTTCAGTTGTGTGTAATGAATCTAAAATATATGAAAGTCTAATGTTTATCAGTACATTACAGAAAATAATGAACTTTATCACAATATGCTAATTTTTTGAGAAGGACCTGTATAGCACAAGGAGAATTTCCCTCACTGTCCTTCCCTGTCCCTAGAAACAAGGATTAGCACAGTGAAACACACTGACACTCTCCCTACCTATAGTTTTCTGTCCCTAGAAAAAATGTTTTTTTAAAGATGGTTGATGATCAATGCTTTAGCACAGTATAGCACAAGGAGAATTTCCCTCACTGTCCTTCCCTGTCCCTAGAAACAAGGATTAGCACAGTGAAACACACTGACACTCTCCCTACCTATAGTTTTCTGTCCCTAGAAAAAATGTTTTTTTAAAGATGGTTGATGATCAATGCTTTAGCACAGTATAGCACAAGGAGAATTTCCCTCACTGTCCTTCCCTGTCCCTAGAAACAAGGATTAGCACAGTAAAACACACTGACACTCTCCCTACCTATAGTTTTCTGTCCCTAGAAAAAATGTTTTTTTAAAGATGGTTGATGATCAATGCTTTAGCACAGTATAGCACAAGGAAAATTTCCCTCACTGTCCTTCCCTGTCCCTAGAAACAAGGATTAGCACAGTAAAACACACTGACACTCTCCCTACCTATAGTTTTCTGTCCCTGGAAAAAATTTTTTTTTAAAGATGGTTGATGATCAATGCTTTAGCACAGTATAGCACAAGGAGAATTTCCCTCACTGTCCTTCCCTGTCCCTAGAAACAAGGATTAGGATTAGCACAGTGAAACACACTGACACTCTCCCTACCTATAGTTTTCTGTCCCTAGAAAAAATGTTTTTTTAAAGATGGTTGATGATCAATGCTTTAGCACAGTATAGCACAAGGAGAATTTCCCTCACTGTCCTTCCCTGTCCCTAGAAACAAGGATTAGCACAGTGAAACACACTGACACTCTCCCTACCTATAGTTTTCTGTCCCTAGAAAAAATGTTTTTTTAAAGATGGTTGATGATCAATGCTTTAGCACAGTATAGCACAAGGAGAATTTCCCTCACTGTCCTTCCCTGTCCCTAGAAACAAGGATTAGCACAGTGAAACACACTGACACTCTCCCTACCTATAGTTTTCTGTCCCTAGAAAAAATGTTTTTTTAAAGATGGTTGATGATCAATGCTTTAGCACAGTATAGCACAAGGAGAATTTCCCTCACTGTCCTTCCCTGTCCCTAGAAACAAGGATTAGCACAGTAAAACACACTGACACTCTCCCTACCTATAGTTTTCTGTCCCTAGAAAAAATGTTTTTTTAAAGATGGTTGATGATCAATGCTTTAGCACAGTATAGCACAAGGAGAATTTCCCTCACTGTCCTTCCCTGTCCCTAGAAACAAGGATTAGCACAGTAAAACACACTGACACTCTCCCTACCTATAGTTTTCTGTCCCTAGAAAAAATGTTTTTTTAAAGATGGTTGATGATCAATGCTTTAGCACAGTATAGCACAAGGAGAATTTCCCTCACTGTCCTTCCCTGTCCCTAGAAACAAGGATTAGGATTAGCACAGTGAAACACACTGACACTCTCCCTACCTATAGTTTTCTGTCCCTAGAAAAAATGTTTTTTTAAAGATGGTTGATGATCAATGCTTTAGCACAGTATAGCACAAGGAGAATTTCCCTCACTGTCCTTCCCTGTCCCTAGAAACAAGGATTAGCACAGTGAAACACACTGACACTCTCCCTACCTATAGTTTTCTGTCCCTAGAAAAAATGTTTTTTTAAAGATGGTTGATGATCAATGCTTTAGCACAGTATAGCACAAGGAGAATTTCCCTCACTGTCCTTCCCTGTCCCTAGAAACAAGGATTAGCACAGTGAAACACACTGACACTCTCCCTACCTATAGTTTTCTGTCCCTAGAAAAAATGTTTTTTTAAAGATGGTTGATGATCAATGCTTTAGCACAGTATAGCACAAGGAGAATTTCCCTCACTGTCCTTCCCTGTCCCTAGAAACAAGGATTAGCACAGTAAAACACACTGACACTCTCCCTACCTATAGTTTTCTGTCCCTAGAAAAAATGTTTTTTTAAAGATGGTTGATGATCAATGCTTTAGCACAGTATAGCACAAGGAGAATTTCCCTCACTGTCCTTCCCTGTCCCTAGAAACAAGGATTAGCACAGTAAAACACACTGACACTCTCCCTACCTATAGTTTTCTGTCCCTAGAAAAAATGTTTTTTTAAAGATGGTTGATGATCAATGCTTTAGCACAGTATAGCACAAGGAGAATTTCCCTCACTGTCCTTCCCTGTCCCTAGAAACAAGGATTAGCACAGTGAAACACACTGACACTCTCCCTACCTATAGTTTTCTGTCCCTAGAAAAAATGTTTTTTTAAAGATGGTTGATGATCAATGCTTTAGCACAGTATAGCACAAGGAGAATTTCCCTCACTGTCCTTCCCTGTCCCTAGAAACAAGGATTAGCACAGTGAAACACACTGACACTCTCCCTACCTATAGTTTTCTGTCCCTAGAAAAAATGTTTTTTTAAAGATGGTTGATGATCAATGCTTTAGCACAGTATAGCACAAGGAGAATTTCCCTCACTGTCCTTCCCTGTCCCTAGAAACAAGGATTAGCACAGTGAAACACACTGACACTCTCCCTACCTATAGTTTTCTGTCCCTAGAAAAAATGTTTTTTTAAAGATGGTTGATGATCAATGCTTTAGCACAGTATAGCACAAGGAGAATTTCCCTCACTGTCCTTCCCTGTCCCTAGAAACAAGGATTAGCACAGTAAAACACACTGACACTCTCCCTACCTATAGTTTTCTGTCCCTAGAAAAAATGTTTTTTTAAAGATGGTTGATGATCAATGCTTTAGCACAGTATAGCACAAGGAGAATTTCCCTCACTGTCCTTCCCTGTCCCTAGAAACAAGGATTAGCACAGTAAAACACACTGACACTCTCCCTACCTATAGTTTTCTGTCCCTAGAAAAAATGTTTTTTTAAAGATGGTTGATGATCAATGCTTTAGCACAGTATAGCACAAGGAGAATTTCCCTCACTGTCCTTCCCTGTCCCTAGAAACAAGGATTAGCACAGTGAAACACACTGACACTCTCCCTACCTATAGTTTTCTGTCCCTAGAAAAAATGTTTTTTTAAAGATGGTTGATGATCAATGCTTTAGCACAGTATAGCACAAGGAGAATTTCCCTCACTGTCCTTCCCTGTCCCTAGAAACAAGGATTAGCACGGTAAAACACACTGACACTCTCCCTACCTATAGTTTTCTGTCCCTAGAAAAAATGTTTTTTTAAAGATGGTTGATGATCAATGCTTTAGCACAGCATAGCACAAGGAGAATTTCCCTCACTGTCCTTCCCTGTCCCTAGAAACAAGGATTAGCACAGTGAAACACACTGACACTCTCCCTACCTATAGTTTTCTGTCCCTAGAAAAAATGTTTTTTTAAAGATGGTTGATGATCAATGCTTTAGCACAGTATAGCACAAGGAGAATTTCCCTCACTGTCCTTCCCTGTCCCTAGAAACAAGGATTACAACAGTAAAACACACTGACACTCTCCCTACCTATAGTTTTCTGTCCCTAGAAAAAATGTTTTTTTAAAGATGGTTGATGATCAATGCTTTAGCACAGTATAGCACAAGGAGAATTTCCCTCACTGTCCTTCCCTGTCCCTAGAAACAAGGATTAGCACAGTAAAACACACTGACACTCTCCCTACCTATAGTTTTCTGTCCCTAGAAAAAATGTTTTTTTAAAGATGGTTGATGATCAATGCTTTAGCACAGTATAGCACAAGGAGAATTTCCCTCACAGTCCTTCCCTGTCCCTAGAAACAAGGATTAGCACAGTGAAACACACTGACACTCTCCCTACCTATAGTTTTCTGTCCCTAGAAAAAATGTTTTTTTAAAGATGGTTGATGATCAATGCTTTAGCACAGTATAGCACAAGGAGAATTTCCCTCACTGTCCTTCCCTGTCCCTAGAAACAAGGATTAGCACAGTAAAACACACTGACACTCTCCCTACCTATAGTTTTCTGTCCCTAGAAAAAATGTTTTTTTAAAGATGGTTGATGATCAATGCTTTAGCACAGTATAGCACAAGGAGAATTTCCCTCACTGTCCTTCCCTGTCCCTAGAAACAAGGATTAGCACAGTAAAACACACTGACACTCTCCCTACCTATAGTTTTCTGTCCCTAGAAAAAATGTTTTTTTTAAAGATGGTTGATGATCAATGCTTTAGCACAGTATAGCACAAGGAGAATTTCCCTCACTGTCCATCCCTGTCCCTAGAAACAAGGATTAGCACAGTAAAACACACTGACACTCTCCCTACCTATAGTTTTCTGTCCCTAGAAAAAATGTTTTTTTAAAGATGGTTGATGATCAATGCTTTAGCACAGTATAGCACAAGGAGAATTTCCCTCACTGTCCTTCCCTGTCCCTAGAAACAAGGATTAGCACAGTAAAACACACTGACACTCTCCCTACCTATAGTTTTCTGTCCCTAGAAAAAATGTTTTTTTAAAGATGGTTGATGATCAATGCTTTAGCACAGTATAGCACAAGGAGAATTTCCCTCACTGTCCTTCCCTGTCCCTAGAAACAAGGATTAGCACAGTAAAACACACTGACACTCTCCCTACCTATAGTTTTCTGTCCCTAGAAAAAATGTTTTTTTAAAGATGGTTGATGATCAATGCTTTAGCACAGTATAGCACAAGGAGAATTTCCCTCACTGTCCTTCCCTGTCCCTAGAAACAAGGATTAGCACAGTAAAACACACTGACACTCTCCCTACCTATAGTTTTCTGTCCCTAGAAAAAATGTTTTTTTAAAGATGGTTGATGATCAATGCTTTAGCACAGTATAGCACAAGGAGAATTTCCCTCACTGTCCTTCCCTGTCCCTAGAAACAAGGATTAGCACAGTAAAACACACTGACACTCTCCCTACCTATAGTTTTCTGTCCCTAGAAAAAATGTTTTTTTAAAGATGGTTGATGATCAATGCTTTAGCACAGTATAGCACAAGGAGAATTTCCCTCACTGTCCTTCCCTGTCCCTAGAAACAAGGATTAGCACAGTAAAACACACTGACACTCTCCCTACCTATAGTTTTCTGTCCCTAGAAAAAATGTTTTTTTAAAGATGGTTGATGATCAATTCTTTAGCACAGTATAGCACAAGGAGAATTTCCCTCACTGTCCTTCCCTGTCCCTAGAAACAAGGATTAGCACAGTGAAACACACTGACACTCTCCCTACCTATAGTTTTCTGTCCCTAGAAAAAATGTTTTTTTAAAGATGGTTGATGATCAATGCTTTAGCACAGTATAGCACAAGGAGAATTTCCCTCACTGTCCTTCCCTGTCCCTAGAAACAAGGATTAGCACAGTAAAACACACTGACACTCTCCCTACCTATAGTTTTCTGTCCCTAGAAAAAATGTTTTTTTAAAGATGGTTGATGATCAATGCTTTAGCACAGTATAGCACAAGGAGAATTTCCCTCACTGTCCTTCCCTGTCCCTAGAAACAAGGATTAGCACAGTAAAACACACTGACACTCTCCCTACCTATAGTTTTCTGTCCCTAGAAAAAATGTTTTTTTTAAAGATGGTTGATGATCAATGCTTTAGCACAGTATATCACAAGGAGAATTTCCCTCACTGTCCTTCCCTGTCCCTACAAACAAGGATTAGCACACTAAAACACACTGACACTCTCCCTACCTATCCTTCTCTTTCCCTAAACTAAAGGAATCCAGGTTAAGCAAGAAAAAAAAATGTCACTGTCCCTGCCTATGCTTCTCTTTCCCTGCTCCGGAACACACTACACTAGGCCGCCGTGCTGGCGGCCTTTTATAGTGTGGGGCGTGTACTAAACACCCTCAGCAATAATTGGCCACAGGCATCCTGCCTGTGGCCAATCATTGCTCTCCTCGCTGCCGGCGCTGTGATTGGCCAAGCATGCGGGGTCACAGTGCATGCTTGGCCAATCACAGCGCCTGGATGACACTGCGATGGCGTAGTGCATTGTGGGCCGTTCGCGTCACTCGAATTAGGCGCGAACGGCCCAAATCGTTCGATCTTCGTCGAACGATCGAACAGCGGATGTTCGAGTCGAACGTATGTTCGACTCGAACACCGAGCTCATCCCTACTGGGGACAACCCAAAATTTTCTTTTACTTTCACGTTTATTGATAGTGGTAAACTAGACGAATAGAGAGGGACAATCTCCGTAAAGGGGGCACAGACAACAATCAAAACTAACAGATGTTCAAAAACAAAAAAAACAAAAAAAAAAAGTTTTGCCTTTAGTTATACCTTAAAGCAGGGGTGCCCAACCAATGGCCCGGGGGCCACATGTGGCCTGCGGAGCCCTCTGATGTGGCCCATGACCACCTGCTCTGGGATGGAATAAAACAAAATAGAATACTGTTAATAAAGGTAAGTTTATTACTAAAATCACAGTGAATATATGGGCATATCTGTTCTGCAGTGGTTACTGGGCCGCTTTCAAACCGATTCGCAAGTGCAGAGCAGTGCACCTGCGACTTACTTTCACTGAGCCATAGTCTTTTATTACCTGCGAGTTTTGTGTGCTTTTTGAAAGTGTACCACACCTACAGGATATAATAAAAGTCTATGGCAAAGTGCAGCATACCTGCAGGAAAGCCACAGGTGAACTGTGCTGCACCCGCGGTGCAGGTAAACAACAGTGCATCAGTGTGAAAGCAGCCTTATGCCCCTTTCACACGGTCAGTGCGACCCAATCGGGCCCTCCATTCACCTCTAAGGAGTGGCAGATGTAAATGGACTTGTGTCCGTTTACAAACGCCTACCTCCAATCCAATCCGCAAAAAAATAAAATAAGAGTAGTCTGGGCTGCCATCCATCCGCTCAGCTCATTGTGGCCCACGACCGGTTACCAAGTCGCTTAAGTGGCCCTTGCTCTTCAAAAGGTTGGGCACGCCTGCCTTAAAGAGTTACTAAACCCTCAACAGTAAAATCAGTCTGTATATGCAGCATAACATGCTTGTTATACTCACTGTGGAACTTAAGGGGTTAATCCTCTGCATTGTGTAAAAAGGTTGTTTGATCCTGTATGCATATATCCTTCCCCTCCTGCAATGTCTATCTAGGGAAAGCCAGCTAACACAGTCAATAGCCAACCTGCACATGCTCAGTTGTGTCTTTTATGCTGGAGAGAACAGTTTCTTGTTCTCAGAGATAGCCAGGTCACATGATATTGATATCACACATGTGGGCGTGTATACAGGCTGCAGTGAAAATTTCCACCTTCCTGAACTCATCCAAAAAGGTATATAGTGGCAATTTAATGTAAAAAGAAGATTTATAAGCTGTGGGCACTGTGGGGTGGCGGATTAACTATCTTCATATTACTGGGTTTAGTAACACTTTAACCACTTCAGCCCCGGAAGGATTTGGCCCCTTTTTGACCAGGCCTTTTTTTGTGATACGCCACTGGGTCGCTTTAACTGACAATTACGTGGTCGTGCGACCTTGTACCCAAACAAAATGAATGTCCCATTTTCTTTACAAATAGAGCTTTCTTTTGGTGGTATTTTATCACCTCTGTGGTTTTATTTTTTGCGCTATAAACAAAAAAAAGAGCGTACATTTAAAAAATAAAACACAATATTTAGTACTTTTTGCTATAATGATTATCCCCCCAAAACATTTAAAAAAATTAATTTCTTCATTAGTTTAGGCTGATATGAATTCTTCTACATGTTTTTGGTAAAAAAAAAAAATCGCAATAAGCGTATATTGATTGGTTTGCGCAAAAGTTATAGCGTCTACAAAATAGGGGATAGATTTATGTCATATTTTTATTATTATTATATTTTTTTTACTAGTAATGGCGGCTGTGACGGGAGGGCCCGTGGAACCCAGAATTCCTTGGAAAGTATGGGATTCTCTTGTTTCAGCTCCCCATGCACCTCTTATGTCTAAATCACCCTGTGTCCATTAGGGGCATAGGGTGACTGAAAAAATATATCTTGGACTACTTAATATGGGACAGTTATATTTATTCACAATATCCCCCAGGATATATGTAAAGACTATTCTTGATTTGTTTGATTCTGAACTCAACATGTTAATTGAAAGATGCTGATGTGTTCAAGGAGTTCTGTGTTGATTGGTGATAATGTTGATTGTGTCTTCTGAGTAGGGATGAGCCGAACATCCCCCCAGTTTGGTTTGCATCAGAACATGCGAACAGGCAATAAATTAGTTCGAACATCCGAACACCGTTAAAGTCTATGGGACTCGAACATGAAAAATCTAAAGTGCTTATTTTAAAGGCTCATATGCAAGTTATTGTCATATAAAGTGTTTGGGGACCCGGGTCCTGCCCCAGGGGACATGTATCAATGCAAAAAAAAGTTTTAAAAACTACAGTTTTTTTCAGGAGCAGTGATTTTAATAATGCTTAAAGTGAAACAATAAAAGTGAAATATTCCTTTACATTTCGTACCTATGGGGTGTGTATAGTATGCCTGAAAAATAGCGATTGTTTCCCGTGCTTAGAACTGTTCCTGCACAAAGTGTCATTTCTGAAGGAAAAAAGTCCTGAACCGTACCAGGCCACATGCCCTCAACATGGGGAGGATGCTTTGGGGGTCTGTGACCCCTCAAAGCACCATGTCCCCATGTTGATGGGGACAAGGGCCTCATCCCCACAACCCTTGCCCGGTGGTTGTGGGGGTCTGGGGGCGGGGGGCTTATCGTAATCTGGAAGACCCCTTTAACAAAGGGGACACCCAGATCCCGGACCCCCCCATGTGAATTGGTAAGGGGTACATTGTACCCCTACCATGTCACAAAGAAAGTGTAAAATGTTTTAAAAAAACACACAGACACCGTTGGGATAAGTCCTTTATTAAAAATAAAAAAAATAAAAATAAAAAAAAGATTCCAGCAGTGGTAATCCACTCTCGGTCTCCACTCCAACGCTGTCGGTATCCTGCAATGGATGATCTCCTCTCCAGGTCCAGGCTCCAGCGATGAGATGTCCAGCGCAGCGAGGAACAGAATCCTGTCTCCCCGGGAATAACGTTGCGGCAGCCTGACAGGTCTCGTATGTAGCTGAGGACGGGGCCAACCCGGGCAAGGGTTGTGGGGATAAGGCACTTGTCCCCATCAACATGGGGACATGGTGCTTTGAGGGGTCACAGACCCCCAAAGCATCCTCCCCATGTTGAGGGCATGTGGCCTGGTACGGTTCAGGAGGGGGGGCGCTCTCTCGTCCCTCCTCTTTTTCTTGAGGCCTGCCAGGTTGCGTGCTCGGATAAAGGGTCTGGTATGGATTTTTGGGGGGAACTCCACGGCATTTTTTTTTAAATTTGGCGCAGAGTTCCCCTTAAAATCCATACCAGACCTGAAGGGTCTGGTATGGATATTTGGGGGAAACCCCATGTAATTTTTATTTTTTTTGACGCAGGGTTCCCCTTAATATCCATACCAGACCTAAAGGGCCTGGTAAGTGAATTTGGGGGGACCCCCACGCATTTATTTTCCTTCAGAAATGACAGTTTGTGCAGGGACAGTTCTAAGCATGGGAAACAAGCGCTATTTTACAGGCATACTATACACACCCCCCAGGTACGAAATTTAAAGGAATATTTCACTTTTATTGTTTCACTTTAAGCATTATTAAAATCACTGATCCCAAAAAACGGCCGTTTTTAAAACTTTTTTTGCATTGATACATGTCCCCTGGGGCAGGACCCAGGTCCCCAAACACTTTTTATGACAATAACTTGCATATAAGCCTTTAAAATTAGCACTTTAGATTTCTCTCATAGGCTTTTACTGGGTGTTCCACGGCTTTTCGAATTTGCCGCGAACACCACAAATTGTTCGCTGTTCGGCTAACTGGCGAACAGGCAATGTTCGAGTCAAACATGAGTTTGACTCGAACTCGAAGCTCATCCCTACTTCTGAGCTACAGCAAGTCTAGCCTAAAGGTCATGTCTCTGAGTCACCTTGACTGCTTAAAGGGATTAGTTAATTAGCTCATGTTAATTAGGTCTGGTCACAGGTGTATTTTCAGAGTAATATGAGCAGGATATGTATGCACCTCCTCTTTTACTGTATATAAGACTGTATTCTTTTTCTAAACCAGTCCATGTTCAGCAGACAAACAAGTCTCGTCTCGTTGTGTGCTTGTGAGCAGCTGTAATATCTGATATCTATATCCAGACTGGAAGGAAGTGGTATATGACGAAAGCACTCAAGCGGGGTGTGAGACGTTTCGTTACCGCGGCGATCTGCGATTTTTATCGGGACAGCGGCGGACAGATCGGACACTTTTTAGGGACCATTGACATTTATACAGCGATCAAAGCTAAAAATAGCCACCGATTACTGTATAAATGTCACTGGCAGGGAAGGGGGTTAACACTAGGGGGCAATCAAGGGGTTAACTGTGTTCTCTAGGTGTATTTCTAACTGTGGGGTGATGGGACTGACTGGGGGAGGAGACATATCATTGTTCCTACTTAGTAGGAACACACGATCTGTCGTTACTCCCCTGAAAGAACCGGGATTTGTGCGTTTACACACACAGATCCCCATTCTCGTTCTGTCCGGCGGACATCGCGCCTGCTGGGCACATGCAGCGGCTTCGGCGACACCATGCAGGCCTGCGCGCCTGCTATAGTGTCTTAAAGAGCCGATGTATAGCTATGCCGATTTGCGCAGCCGTGCAAACCAGCCGCAGTATAACTGCGGCGGCTGGGCGGCTTAAGATATTTTATTATTGTCTTGTATAAGGCTCGCTTGTGTACAATGTAATGCCTGTTCTTATAAGGAA
This sequence comes from Rana muscosa, assembly GCA_029206835.1. Taxonomy (NCBI): domain Eukaryota; kingdom Metazoa; phylum Chordata; class Amphibia; order Anura; family Ranidae; genus Rana; species Rana muscosa. The sequence continues at coordinate 78,581,713 of CM055128.1, forward strand.
ACATAGGCTCCTGCTGATGTCAGTCAAGTCCTGTGAAGAGGGAGCTGGAGGAGGGACCGAGTCATGCTGTGTGTGTCTATGGACACACAGATCTTCTTAGGAGTGCGCCCGCAAATGTGCCCCCATAGTACACAGCTTGCTATAGGACCACATGCAAGAGAGGGGAAGTGGACAGCGCCAGTGGGAGAATCCAGAAGAGGAGGTAAGGGGCTGCTCTGTACAATATCCTTGCACAGAGCAGGTTAGTATAAACCTCTCTTTTATTTTAGGAAAAAAAATAGAGCCTTTACTATTACTATTCTATTAGGAGTGAGTCATGCAGATAGCAGAGAGAGGAGAAATCAGAGGACGCAGACTTGGTTAGGTATTCAGGTTAGTATATACTACAGTGGGATGTGCTTTGTTCATTTTTCAAGTCTGAGGTCTGCAATCACTTTATCAAAATCTCATAACCATAACTGGTGCAAAAAGACATTCCCTTGAATTCATTAAGATGCAGTTTTTGCAAAAGTGTCTCTCAAGCTTTCTAAAAGTGGTGAAAAATGCACAAAAATCATATACCTGTCTAGAACTTCTACTTGAATTTGGCTCATGCTGCGCCACGTTTAGAATGCATGCGAGACACTTTCGCGAAGTCTGTCTGAGACAGTTTTTCTCTCGGTACGCCAAACGAGAGATGGACTTAATGAGCTCCACTTTTACATTTGGCGCATTCAGTGCGATACACTGTAAAGTGTTGCATTTTAGAGCAACCTGAATTTGGTGCACAAGTCCCTGTCAGAACCAAAAGTGGCACAAATGCTTCATGGAGACATTAACAAAAGGGATTAATACCAGAAAAGTTGCCCAGCAGCTTTATTGAATTCCCCCCCATTATTTCTGATAAGTCACAAACTAGACCACTTCCAGGAGTAGTCATAAAAACGGCTAACCTGACAGTTCTGTTGACAATGGATAAGTGTGATGACATAATTAGACATACATGACATCATAGTAAAAAAAGTGCATTAATGAGCCTTTAATTACCAGGGTGCATCACACAAAAGTTACATTCACTAATTTGAAGTCAATTAGGGAGAGTAATATTTTTTCTTCCTGTCTGGGTTAGGACAAAACAAATGAGCCAAACAACATACAAATTTTAATATCATCACAAACATTCTATGAATAGATTCCTAAAATAGCTGATTGGTTAACTTAAAGGCATTATAGACCATATAGTTAGGTGTTTTATTTATAAGGATGACTTGCAGAGAGGCAAGACCTGCAAGTTTTTGTTATAGCCTTTGTGTGGAACACTATGTGCCCATCGCAGTCGCAAAGCAAGACAAAGCAGAATTCCTTGTTCCCTATAGGGCCAATTCCCCCCGCAGCGTTGTGGTGGATGAACTGAAAAAAGTACTGCATGCAGCACTTTTTTTTTTAGTCGAGCATGGTGCAGTGCAATCCACCGCATCCTGCTGCATTGAAATGTCACTTTGTTAGTCAAATATTACCAGACAGTCATTCATTTAAAATATAGGGTACTTTAAAAAAAAAAAAAGCTTATTTAGTACAAAACTTTAAAGCCCATCTCTGAAAAATATAAAATGATTGCTTGCAGTGGAGCTGTGCCTGCACTGCAAGGGTTATCTGCTTGTTTTTTCTAGGGGAGAGGAAAATCGATCCTCTGCTCCCCCAGCAGATGGCGATCTCCCACGCTCAGTGGTCGACTATCCTGTGACGTCATCATGTCCAGTGGAGAACTAAAGACCCTGCTTGGGTCTTGATGATGTCAGGACCTTAGACCAGCGGAGCATGGGGAAGAAGATGCTGTAGGGACTGGTCTATTAACAGGAAGAAGGGGAGGACAGCCCAGTCAGGTAGGTAAATCTGCTTTTATGTGTCATCTAGATCTAAACAAGCAATTAATCCTTGCAGTGTGGGCACAGCCCCACCGAATGGGATAATGTTATAGTTTTTCTGGAGTTGGCCTTTATTATATAAAAATATTTATCCAATGTCCAATTATTTTTAATAAAAAGTTCTGTACTAATTTTTTGTAGGGTCATGTCCTAAGCTTTTTTCAATAAATTTCCCCTACAGTTATACATATTTTAAAAGTCTGGGCGAATCCTTTTTTTTGTTTTGTTTGGGATGGGTGTCCAGTAGCATCTTTACCTGCCATCTAGTAGTCATTATGTATGCAGATGACAAAATGATCTTAAGGAGAGATTTAAGGGAAATGTTAGGGGACAAGTTTATAATATAAAAAATCCTTTTATAATAACAAAATCTGAGGAAGCAGCAGAGTTGAGTGTGGCATTCTTTGGCCATCGGCCTTATTGCAGCAAACTCTGTTGAAGAGGCTACAATTTATGGTTCAGAGTGGATTGCGCAATAAGCAGGCAACTGTGCCTGAAGGGTATTGTGCGCTGGTCAGCTGACTACAACATTCTTTGATTAATTCTTGAAGGAATACTCCACTTAAAAAAAAAGGCTAGCATATGCCTTAAAGTGGTTGTAACCCTAAAAAAAAAACACACTGTTTGTTCTGTCTAATCTGCCCCTTTCTAAGCTGTAAAAAAAACCTGGTTGATCCTGCCTTTTCCTGTGTCCCCCTGTGTGTGCTGACCACGGTAATCTTGGCTGCTGATCCATTATTACCGTGGTCAGTTTACGTGCCTCTGTCATCCGCTGCTCAGCTCTCTCCCTCTTCCTCCCTGCCTGTCAGCTCCAGTGTGTGTCTCTCCCGCTCTCAGCCCCTCCCTTCTGCTGCTGTTAGTATGCGCGGTAAAAGTAAAGAACAATTACAGCCAGATCTTCTGTCATAAAAATGTCTCCTACACTGTGTAATAATAATAAAATAAAAAAAAGGAGCATGCAGTTACCTTATCTTTGATCTCTTCTGATCGGTCCCGGTTGATGTCAAAGGGGGAACTCTGCCCCTCCCTTTGCAGCCCATAGATCAGAAGAACAGAGGAGCCGGAGGTCACGTGACTGGCCATAAAAGAGCAAAGAAAAGGTATTTACAGGTATAGATTAAAAGAACAGAGGAGCTGGCTGTAAATTGTTCTGTACTTTAATTTAATTCTATTAAAATGCATATTTTGATTTTAACTGACATTCATTCCAATTCATTCAATTCCTTGCAACAATGGCAAATAAAGGGTGTTTTTTTTTACGCATTTCATGAACAGAAAGCCCCCAAAAATCAAATTTTTTCCTTGCGTGACTGTTTTTTTAGTTGGATATCTTAAAAAAATCCCTATAAATTAAGAGATTCAGAGACTGCTCAATTTATTATTACAGCAATGAGAGAGTTTGGAAGGAGGTGAATGAAGATCCTCCTTTGCAATCAGTTTGGGAAAGGACATAGTAAGGCTTTCTTCAATTTTTTAAAATGTTTCTAAAGCCAGGACATTTTTTACCTTAAAGTGGTTGTAAATTCAGAAGGTTTTTTATCTTAATGCATTCTATGAAAAAGAAAAGGAAAAAGAAAGAAGAAATAAAAAAATAAAAAAAATAAATAAAAAAAAGGATAATGTGAATATCAATCTGTGCAATCTCATGAAATAAAGTAGTGCAAAAAAATAATTAATAATAGCTACTATCACTAAGGCTGGTTTCACACTGGGATGGGCGGGCATTGACAGTAAAACCTTACCTTTACCGTCAATTTAGCAGCGCTATTCGGCCGTTTGCGGGGTGCTTTTAATCCCCACTAGCGGCCGAATAAAGGGTTAAATGCGCCCGTGTAGCGCTGCTGCCAAAGCACTTTGCAGGCAATTTGCAGGTGCTTCAGCAGGGGTGCCCAATAATTTCAATGTATACCACGCTCCTCCACCGCTCTAAAGATGCTGCTTGCAGGACTTCTTCTAATGTCCTGCAAGCGCAGCGCCCCAGTGTGAATGCACTCGGGCTTTCTCACTAAGACTGCAGGGGAGGCATTTTTCAGGCACTTTAATATGCTATTTTTAGCCCAAAAGCACCTGAAAAACATCTCAGTATTATCATTTCACTTAAAAGGTGCACATAATCAATAAAGAGTTATATAAATATGTCAAAAAAAGTGTAGACGAAAGTGATTGACAGAAACTCGTCAGGGAGTTGCTACGCAGCATCCCCTTTGTCGGCTTCTCCTGCCTTTCCTACCCGGGACCACCACTGGAGTGGTGATGAGGTCAGACAGGAGCGCCCGACCATAATTATATGAGATGAGATATGCCCTATATTTATCTATGAAATGTGAGTGTTTTATCGTGAGTTTACCAAAATAAAATAGTGTTGTACGGTATCACACTATGTGGATCCTTTTTTCTCTCTAACGCTCGTGATGAGCTTAATATAAATGGAATCACCCAGTAACCTGTGACTGACTGCTGAGCTGATAGATGCCTATAACCAGCTGTTATCTGGTAAGTAGATTTTCAAGAGGGCTTGAACACAGGCGGTGGAGGTGAAAGAAATTAAATCAATTTGGAGTGACATTTTTCCATTCTGAGGATTCACATCACATTTACCTCCTTTTCATAAAGGACTTTTACTAATCTGATCAATACCATTTTTTATGGACTTTAAACACTAGATGTGGTTTTATGGATACTTTATTTATAGCGCTGCTAATGTTTGAGTGAATTTTTACTTTGACATATTTATATATTTATACCCAATTATAGTAGCTACTTTTTTGTTTGCTAACAATTTCCTATGAGTGCTAAGGGAGAGATATACAGCTTTGTTCCAGAGTTTTATTATTTCTCATTTCTTTGAATCAATAAAGAGTGCTGCGCTATAAATCAAAAACTATTAATAATGGTACAAGTGTAACTAAAAAATGGTAATCAATAAACATATATTGCTGAAAGTTCAAATATAAAGTTATTATATTAAATCTGTGACTGATTGAAGTGAATTAAAAATATCAATATATCAACGGTGCAAAAATCCAAAGTGCTTGTGCTCTCCTCCACAAGTCTCACAGGCTGCTCACATCACCCCAGTAGAGAAGGCTGGGGTGGCGCTGGTAATCACTTTCCTCCTTGAAAAATTGCCTATTCACATGGGATAAAAATCACAATCATCTCACCAAATATGATGGATATGCAAAAGAAGGAAGGCAGAATCTAGTGCTCTCCGTTTAAAATGTTTAATTATATATAAAAAAGGGTAAGGTATACAACTGACAAAGACGGCACCGTAAGCCGTGCAAGCTGAAAACACATTTCAGACACAATAGGTCTCAGGATGGCCACGATGTAACGTCAATACGCAGGCTCCGTCCCCTAGATTTTTGTAAATATTATATTCTATCTTTTCATGTGACAACACTGAAGAAATTATACTTTGCTACAATGTAAAGTAGTACGTGTACAGCTTGTATAACAGTGTAAATTTGCTGTCCCCTCAAATTTACGCAACACACAGCCATTATTGTCTAAACCACTTGCAACAAAAGTGAGCACACCCCTAAGTGAAAATGTCCAAATTAGACCCAATTAGCCATTTTCCCTCCCCGGTGTCATGTGACTCGTTAGTGTTACAAGGTCTTAGGTGTGAATGGGAAGCAGGTGTGTTAAATTTGGTGTTATCGCTCTCACTCCTTCATACTGGTCACTGTAAGTTCAACATGGCACCTCATGGCAAAGAACTCTCTGAGGATCGGAAAAAAAGAACTGTTGCTCTACATGAAGATGGCCTAGGCCATAAGAACATTGCCAAAACCCTGAAATTAAGCTGCAGCATGATGGCCAAGACCATACAGCGGTTTAACAGGACATGTTCAACTCAGAACAGGACATTGAGCATCTGTGGGGCATCCTCAAACAGAAGGTGGAGGAGCGCAAGGTCCCTAACATCCACCAGCTCCTTAATGTCCTCATGGAGGAGTGTAAGAGGACTCCAGCAGCAACCTGTGAAGCTCTGGTGAACTCCATGCCCAAGAGGGTTAAGGCAGTGCTGGAAAATAATGGTGGCCACACAAAATATTGACACTTTGGGCCCAATTTGGACATTTTCACTTAGGGGTGTACTCACTTTTGTTGCCAGCGGTTTAGACATTAATGGCTGTGTGTTGAGTTATTTTGAGGGGACAACAAATTTACAAGCTGTACACTCACTACATTACATTGTAGCAAAGTGTCATTTCTTCAGTGTTGTCACATGAAAATATATAATAAAATATTTACAAAAATGTACTTACTTTTGTTAGATACTGTAGCTAGGTAAAGGTTTGATTTAGGTCAGTGACAGGGTTAGTGTTAGGACCAAGGTCAAGATCAAGATGAAAGGTCAGGGTCAGTATGTTTTGGGAAGATTTTTTATTTTTTTTTATAAACGCATTTTTTAATTAGTGTCAGTGTGTTTTAGGTAAGATAAAAAAAAAAAGCAGAATGCACACTATTAGTTCTGTGACCTACTACAAGTACAAACTTTAAATAATGTACACATATGTGATATCATTGCAATCTTCAGGAGCAGAAGAATTTTTTGGGGGTTATTCTCTAGTGGTAAGTTGCGGTAATAGCAAGAAATGTACAGCTAAATAAAACATTTTTTTTTACTAATTTGGGTCAGTTTTCCTTTGATGATAGAAAAAAATCAGGAGATATCCATTACTATTTACCACCAAAAGAAAGACCAATTTGTTTTAAATAAAAGGTATAATCCACCTGGATACACAAAGTAGTTGCAATGATATGTACAGTTTTACTAACACATGTCAAAGTTGCAAAATTATGTTCAGGAATTAACATTTATTGTAATCTCCATCATGAAGGGATTACATTTCCTGCATTAAGGTAAAAAAGGTCCCAGTATTAGTATCACCCCCATACTTACCTGAGTCTTTAATCAATCATTTGTTTTCTCTTTTCTGTCAGGGTAAGTCCATGTAATTTAATGTACTTTACAGTGGTTAAAATATTTTTATATGTTTTTATTATTATGTCGTAAAATTTGTATACATGCATTGCTGCCCTGTGATTAGTATTAAAATATTATTATTATAAGATAGTTTAATTATATAGTATAATAAGTACACATGCATTGTGGCCCTGTGATTACTTCTGTGTAGTAATAAAAGGCTTCTGACTAACTCTATGGGATATGTTCTCCTGCCTTTTTGTAAGTTTTCTTCCACAGTTCAAAACATACCAATAGGTATATGGCCTTTTGTAAACATGATTTATTCCTAATTTAGGCCCCTTTCACACTTGTGCGACTTGTCCTGTGTAATGGTTTTCCCAAAGCAGTCCATAAGACACAAACATGTTCTACTTACCTCTGCTGTGCAACTGGTTTTGCACAGAGTGGCCTCGATCCTCCTCTTCTGGGGTCCCTCAGCGGCGCTCCTGGCTCCTCCTCTTCTCGAGTGCCCCATTGGAGAGCCAATCTTCGGAGTACTTGTGCAGGCACGCTCCCATGCCCTGCTGTTGCGTCTATTGACACAGACAGCAGGACTTGGCCCACCCCCGGCTCCCACGTCATTGGATTTGATTGACAGCAGCGGGAGCCGATGGCTGCGCTGCTATCAGTCTATCCAATCAGGACACAAGACACCGGCTGGAGCTGATGTGCTCGTCCCCACCGCTGGAAAGGTCGGGTTCAGGTAAGTAAAAGGGGGTTTCTGGGGGGGGTAGCTGCAGCACAGGAGGTTTTTCACGCGGATGGCTGAATCGCCATGTATCGATGCTGCGAATAAATTCAACACCCCTAGTGACAACACTTGTCTCCCAGCAGTGCTCCAGCATTGTCACCCTGTCACATGCACTCCTAGTGTAGACTATGGGGTTAATTTACTAAAGGCAGATAGACTGTGCACTCTGCAAGTGCAGCTGCTCTAGAGCTTCGTAAATAATCGAAATCTTCACTTTGCAAATAATACCCAATCACATGCAAGGAAAATAATAAAAACAGCATTTTTCCTTGCACATGATTGGATGAGGTTAGTCAGCAATGCGTCTGCTTATTTACTAAGCTCTGGAGCAACTTCACTTTAGTAAATCAACCCCTATAAGTGGGCAATAAAAAGGTAAAAAGAAACAAACAGTATTTTCTAAAAAAAAATTAAAATAAAAAAATTACCGGTACTACAGCAAACTAAATGTCATCCAGGTAAGAGTTTAGATGTACTTTAACCCACTTGGAGCAGGTCCAGTATTCTTTTAAATACAGTACTGTGAGATGAGTAGATGTCAATATATACATTTAAATTAATGTATAGTGTTTAAAATATATATTCCACAACAGTTTATAGTTATAGTACACATAAAGCCATAAAAGGTTGTAAAGTTTCAGTTTAATATATGTTTAGCCACTGAATGAACAGGTAGCCTAGGCCAGGTTACAACCACTAGCCCCAGCATGCTGTTGGGCCACAGCCTCCTGCCTAACGGGCCGTGGGCCCATGGCTTCTTACCGGTGATGGGCTCGGGTGTGTTCGGATCGAACCCGACAAGAAGACGTCCAGGGGTCAAGTCCTGGGGAAAAAAGTGTGGGAACTCCCACCCAAGATCCACTCCCCCACCAAATAAAATAAATGATACGCTCATATGCATATATATTTCACAGAAAATACAGAGTGCAACATTTATTAACACCAACCAGCCCCCTTACCCCCATCAAACAAGTAATAGCTCCCCTTATATATTTACTTACAGTTCTGAAGACTTGCTCAACTTGAGTTGAAGACTTGGCTCATCCTTGACTCAATGATCAGTGCTGTGCTGGGCTCAGGGTGCTGGCTGGTCTCAGGGCGCTGGCCTGGCTGGTCTCAGGGTGCTGGCCTGGCTGGCCTCAGGGTGCTGGCCGTGCTGGTCTCAGGGTGCTGGCTGTGCTGGTCTCAGGGTGCTGGCTGTGCTGGTCTCAGGGTGCTGGCCGTGCTGGTCTCAGGGTGCTGGTCATGTTGGTCTCAGGGTGCTGGTCATGCTGGTCTCAGGGTGCTGGCCGTGCTGGTCTCAGGGTGCTGGCCGTGCTGGTCTCAGGGTGCTGGCTGGCTGGCTGGCCTCAGGGTGCTGGCCGTGCTGGCCTCAGGATGCTGGCCTGGCTGGTCTCAGGGTGCTGGCCTGGCTGGCCTCAGGGTGCTGGCCGTGCTGGCCTCAGGATGCTGGCCTGGCTGGTCTCAGGGTGCTGGCCTGGCTGGTCTCAGAGTGCTGGCTGGCTGGCCTCAGGGTGCTGGCCTGGCTGGCCTCAGGGTGCTGGCCTGGCAGGTCTCAGGGTACTGGCCTGGCTGGCCTCAGGGTGCTGGCCTGGCTGCTCTCAGGGTACTGGCCTGGCTGGCTGCTCTCAGGGTACTGGCCTGGCTGGCGGGTCTCAGGGTACTGGCCTGGCTGGCCGGTCTCAGGGTACTGGCCTGGCTGGCCGGTCTCAGGGTACTGGCCTGGCTGGCTGGCCTCAGGGTGATGGCTGGCTGGTCTCAGGGTACTGGTCTGGCTGGCTGGTCTCAGGGTACTGGCCTGTCTGGCTGGTCTCAGGGTACTGGCCTGTCTGGCTGGTCTCAGGGTACTGGCCTGGCTGGCTGGTCTCAGGGTGCTGGCTGGCTGGCTGGCTGGCCTCAGATCCACTCCCCCACCAAAAAAAAAAAAAAAGATACGCTCATATGCATAATTACTAAACCGCATATTTTTTTTTTTTTTTTTTCGATCCACTGTACCTTTAGTAATCCTTTATGGTACTGGCCGCATCCTGTATAAGGATTCATCGGGTAGTGTGCGGGTATTCCGTCACTTCCTCGATGCCGCAATGTCTCCTGGGAGCTTTTGTCATTGTTCCCAGGAGTCATTGCGGAGGCCTGCCGCGAGTTATCGCGGGATTTAGAAAGAACTTTAAGCAAGTTCTTTCTAAATCCCGCGATAACTTGCGGCAGGCCTCCGCAATGTCTCCTGGGAACAATGACAAAAGCTCCCAGGAGACATTGCGGTAGGGTGACCACATTTCCGAACTGCCATTCAGGGACACCCCCCACGCACGCCCTCGTGCTAGCCCCAAAAAAGATTTTTAAAGCTTTTTCTTGCCAATTTTTGGAAAAACAAAAGCAAACAGTGGTCACCAGTTTAGACAGGTGGTATACATTTTTTACATATATATTATTTATTGTCCCCACTTGTCAGCTTCATTTTTTTACTGCCCCCCACTTGTCAGCCTCATTTTTTTACTGCCCCCCACTTGTCGGCCTCATTTTTTATTGCCCCCACTTGTCAGCCTCATATTTTATTGCCCCCATTTGTCAGACTCATTTTTTATTGCTCCCATTTGTCAGCTTCATTTTTTATTTCCCCCCACTTGTCAGCCTCATTTTTTTACTGCCACCCACTTGTCGGCCTCATTTTTTATTGCCCCCACTTGTCAGCTTCATTTTTCATTGCCCCCCCATAAGTCAGTGTAGCGATACCCTCAACTTAAGAGAGCCGCAAGTTTTGATTTGGGCCCTGAGTACAGCTTCCCCAACCCCCCGGCAATCTGCTCTACCCGCTCTGGCACAGTTAACCCACAGCAATTTCACATAAACAATCACTTATGCTTTAAATGTGGGTGTGTGGATTGATAACTCAGACTCATAGACAATGTTGTAAATAATAACTGACTTTACTGCTAGTGGTAAGATAAAAGGAGATAACATGCATGTAACATTTGGTTCACAACACATAAGCAGGTCCCTGCAGTTATAAATCACAATACTGTGTGTGTGTGTACCAGCAATGGAAAGGGGACGGAACGCCACCTGGGGCGACCGTTACCTAAACACCCTGTGGTGTGATAACTAACTTATAACTATCTAACGGATCAGGCCTGATCCCTAACCATGAAACTCAGTCTTAGAAGAAACACAAATATTCACCGGCACAGGATCTGTAAAGGTGGTGCACTTGAAGTATTTAAAACCATGTATTTGTAATCCAATAGGGGGGGGGGGGTAATTCCCCCTCACCGGAGGTGTTAGGCCTCGGAAGTCTAGTAGGCACAAAGTATAAAAGTAACAGTTTAAAGATGAGCTTTCGCTCGCTCACCACTCCGGAACACTTCCCTCAGTCCGGAACTTCCACCGGCTGTGTCGGTCCTCGTCCACAGCGGCTTCTGCGATCGGATCCCCGATCCAGATAACTTTAGAAGAGATGAGTCTGAATGCCACCCAGGCTCGCAAAGGGGGTGGAAGGCTCTTTGGTTCGCTCCACAGGCCACAGGCTTCAGGCCTGGAACAGCACAGATCCGCACAGGTGTATCTCTCTCTGCCTCCCCGTGTCCAAAGAGAAAGAGCTAGGCCTCGCCCCCTCCTTATATTCCTTCCCCCATGAGTCTCTGGGGCATAACTCAAAACATGCTGTGAACCAGTGGAGCTCTGGGAACCGTAGTTATTTCTCCTAATTAAAGGGGAAACACCCCGCTACACACTCCCCCCACTAAAACTCTTTGGTCCCCAAAGATAAACAATTTAACAACAATTCTGAACCAATCTACTGAATGCGGAGTATGATGTTGGTACAGGGAATTTCCACCAAAACTCAGAGGTGGGGTTCCCTGTACCACAGGTCACACTAGCATGGGTGGCCTGTCTAACTGTGCCAGAGAGTGAGCTGGGGTTGCCTTCCACCAAATGAACAGTGGACGGATCTGAGCACTCAGTACTTCTTCTGGCAGTGGCAACAGAGTCCTCTGAGCTTTTTCCCAATTGAGGGTAGGTTAATTTCCTGGGAGGCCTCACGACTCTGTAAGTTCTTTGCTCCCTTGGGACTTCAGGCTCAGGTACCACAGGCTCTGTGTCAGGAACACTTTCTGACATCATCACTGATTCTGGGGCCTCTGTCTCTTCTTCATCTGAGTACAGGCCCGGAATATCTTCCCAGCATTCAGGCACACCACTGGATGGAATGAACTCTGTAGCTTCTGGGTTCAGGGTCCCATCCTGCATATCCTCAGTGGGTGGAAGGTCTATGGTGGGATTTTCCGGGGTTGGGGAAGGCCATAGCCACTCCAGTTCTCCTCTCCCATCTTCACTTGGTTGAGAAGCCTGTCCACCTCTAGATCGAGAGGTCTGAGACCGAGTGTTGGGTCTGGGAGTATCCAAGATGGAAACAGATTCCGGTAGGTTCCTCACTGGAGGTATCCTGACTGCTTCTTTAAGCGGGAGTAAGTGGTTTCTGTGCCAGGTCTTCAAGGGTCCCACTCTCCCCTCTGGCTTTAACTTGTACACCGGTAGTCCAGGGAGTTTCCTACAAATAACGTAAGGCTCAGACCTCCACCTATCAGCAAGTTTGTGCTTCCCTGGGATCCCTAGGTTGCGTAGCAGAACACGGTCTCCAGGCTGCAGGTCTTGCACTCGAACCTTCAAATCATAGTTCCTTTTATTTCGGGCCCCTCTCTGGTCTGAGGCCGCTTGGGCTTGTTCATAGGCCGCTTTCAAATTATACCTAAGTCTGTCTACATATCCTTTGTGGGAGGTAGCAGAGGTATAGTCTAGAGAAATGCCAAAGGCCAGATCCACTGGCAATCTTGCTTCTCTCCCAAACATGAGGCGGTAGGGAGAGTAACCCGTCACATCACTGGTGGTGCAATTGTAGGCATGCACCAAAGTGGATATGTGTTGACTCCAATGCTGCTTCTTCTCTGTCTCCAGAGTCCCCAGCATGTTTAACAAAGTCTGATTAAACCTCTCAGGCTGGGCATCTCCTTGTGGATGATAAGGGGTAGTCCTGGTCTTTTCCACTCCCAGGGAGTCCAGTAGGTTCCGGATCAGGCGACTCTCAAAGTCCCTTCCTTGGTCGGAGTGGATTCTCTGTGGTAATCCATAGTGGACGAAGTATTTTTCTAGAAGCACCTTAGCTACAGTGGAAGCCTTCTGGTCTCTGGTGGGGAACGCCTGTGCATAACGGGTGAAATGATCGGTTACCACCAGAACATTTCCCAATCCACTCAAATCGGGTTCGAGGCAGAGAAAGTCAATGCATACCAGATCCATTGGGCCTTGACTCTGTAGGTGGCCCATTGGGGCAGCTTGATGGGGTAGAGTCTTCCTCTGGATGCATCGTGCACAGGAGTGGCAATATTCCTCCACTTCAGCCCTCATACAGGGCCAATAGAACCGGCTTCTGACAAGTTGGAAGGTTCTTTCAGCTCCCAGGTGACCATGCTGGTCATGTAAGGCAACCAGCACAGTCTCTCGGTGCTTCTCTGGGAGAAACAACTGCCATTTATCCTCGGAGTCATCAGAGGGGCCCCTTCGGTAGACCACTCCCTGATGGACCTGTAGCTTGTCTAGCTCTCTCCTTAGCAGACGAGCCTCCTTGGAGGGGTGATGTCGAAGTTTCTCTGGACTCTCGTTTTCCAATGCTTCAAAGACCAATCTCCCCATGGGGTCTTCCAATTGGTCGCACCTCAGTTCCTTCTTAGACAGCTTCGGTAAGCATTCCTCTTCAAGTTGAGTCACCCCGCAGTAGTGTTTTGGGACTCCCACTGTGGTAACTCCTATCTCCTCGGCTCTGGAGCCCCCTCTGGCTTGAAATTCAGCCCCCTGACAAAGGGCTCACACTCCCTCCGGTGCTACCTGAGTCCAGTCCTCCCAGTCATCAGCCATGGTATGAGATCTTCGGGACAGGGCATCTGCATCCCTATTTCCAGTCCCTGGTCTGTATTTAAGACTGAAGTTGAACCCAGATAATGCAGCCAGCCACCTGTGTCCTGTGGCATCCAACTTGGCAGTGGTGAATAGGTAAGTCAGAGGGTTGTTATCTGTTTTTACTGTAAACTCTGCCCCATAAAGGTAGTCTCTTAGTTTGTCCACCACTGCCCATTTGAGGGCCAAGAACTCCAACTTATGAGTGGGGTAGTTCTTCTCCGAGGGGGTCAGACTCCGACTCACATAGGCCACTGGTCGCAGTTGCTCTTCATACTCTTGGTAGAGCACTCCACCTAGGCCTTCATGACTAGCATCAACATGTAACTCGTATGGTCTGGTGGGATCAGCATAGGCCAATACTGGGGCTGTGGTGAGGCTCCTCTTCAGGGTTCTGAAGGCCTCTTCACACCTGGGGGTCCACTGATCTTGAACCGACTCCCCGGGTCTTCTGGGTCCCTGGCCATCCTCTTCCCCTTCAGTCTTGAGCAGTTCATTTAGGGGCTTGGCAATACGGGCAAACCCATCCACAAACCTCCTATAGTAGGAGCAGAAGCCCAGGAAAGATCTAAGTTCAGTGACTGTTGTGGGTCTTGGCCAGGAGGTAACTGCCTCCAACTTCTCAGGATCAGTAGCCACCCCCTTTTCAGACACTATGTGTCCCAGATAGTTCACCGAAGACTGGTAGAACCGACACTTCTCGGGGGAAAGCTTTAGTCCCTCTTCACTAAGCCTTCTCAACACTTTCTCCAATCGGGCCTCATGTTCCTCCAAAGTTCTCCCGAAGACAATGACATCGTCCAGGTACACGAGGACTTCTATGAGGTTCATATCTCCGACAGTCTTCTCCATGAGACGTTGAAAAGTAGCTGGGGCCCCAGATAGGCCCTGAGGCATTCTATTAAACTCAAAGAACCCCACAGGAGTTATGAAAGCGGTCTTTTCTTTATCCTCTGGGTGCATGGGAATTTGATAGTACCCGCTCTTGAGGTCCATCACGCTGAACCACTTGGCTCCAGACAAACTCTGTAAGGCGTCCTCTATCCTTGGCGTGGTGTACTGATCAGGGGTGGTCCTCCTGTTGAGAGTTCTGTAGTCAATGCAGAGCCTCAACGACCCATTCTTCTTCCTGACCACCACTATTGGAGAGGCATAGGGGCTTCTGGATTCTCGAATCACCCCAGTCTTTTTCAGTTCTGCAAGCTGCTCCCTCAGATCCTCCAGATCTGCCAGCGGAACCCGCCTGACTCTCTCCCTGAACGGTTTGTCTTCTTGCAGGCGGATGCGGTGGGTAGCACTCCTCGCACACCCCACATCGAACTCATCTTTGGAGAAAATCTTCTCCCATCTAGTCAGCTGGGCCTTGGCTCTCTCTTTCCAGGCTCCAGGTAAATTCGGGTTCTCCATGGAAAGTTTTTCCCAAATATCTCCTTCTTCACCCGTCCCCTTTACTTCTGACCAGCTGACTGGGACAGCAGGACTCACCTGTCCCAACAGCATCCGGGCAGGGATCTCTATGGCCCTTTCTGTAGAGTTCCTCACACTCACCGGGACTCTTCCCCTGGCTTTCTTCAGGGCCTTGATTGGAATCACTTCCGGTATCACTTCCAGGCCAGAGTGATCTTCCCTTGGGTCGGATTCCAGCATGACAAAGGGACCAGGCTGCTCCCAGGTGAGCTTCACAGTGGCCCTGAGGCAAGCCACCTGTCCGGGCTGCAGCACCACTCCTTCTCTCCCCAGTCTCCACACCTTCCCTATCCCCTCTCCTGGGGTCTTCTGCTCCAACACTAACCGTTGGTAGGCTGTCTTCAGCATGGGATGGATGTTTGGATCTTGATGGCTCCTCATCTTCACCAGGGGCGTCAGAAGTCTTCTCACTAGATCCGTATTGGTGCCTATGATGAGGGACATCTTGCTGGCCCCGGGTGGTCTAGGACACACAACTGCCAGGGTGTCGAACACTTCTGTCTTCCCAGCCACAGAGGGGTCGAATGTCAGCTTTATGGGCAGATAACCATCATAGGGGAACCTCTGCGTTCCCAGGCCCCATATCTCCAGCTCTTCTATCTTCTGTATAGGCAAATGGCTTAAGTGCCTATCGTAGAAGTCTCTGTACAACAAAGTCACTTGAGCTCCAGTGTCCAGGAGGGCCTTCGTATATACTCCTTCCACCTGGAAAGATACAGTGGGGGACGGGCCGACCAATTCTTCTGGGTACGGCCGGGTTGAGGTCACTTTCTTCTGAGGACTTGTCTTCATCCAGTTTGTTTTTGACTTTATTCTCTCTTGAGCCCGGTATGCATTGACCTTCCCCACCCTAATGGGAGTACAAACCCGCTGAGGGATGTTATTGTCTCTTGGTTGTAGGCATTCCTTCTTGGGAGTGCTAAATTTCTTCTGAGGGGTCTTGTCCCCTCTCTCTGGTGTGTATCTTGGTTGAGAGACCCTAGATTCCTTCTGAGGAGTTTTGTTCTCTCTCTTTTGCTTCCTTCCATTCAGTTTGGAGCTCACTAAAAGAGATGGGCACCCGGTTGACTCCCTCACCGGGGCCCTCTGGAGTTTCCCGCCGGCTGGCGATTATCTATTTTCTTCTTCTTGGGACTGGAACACCTACTGGCAAAGTGGCCACTGCCCCCGCAGTTGTAGCATAGCATCTCTTCTCGGTCCTGTATGGAGGCTGGTTCTGAGGTATTCGGGAACAACTCCTTTCTTGGACTTGGTTTCTCTGCTCTTTGATCTTTCTCCATCAAAGAGGTCAGCATCTCCAACACTTGGGACATTTGTGATTTCAAAGTGTCAACTTCTGCATCTCTTTCCGGGCTCTTGACCGAACTGACCAACACTGGTACAGGGGTGACACTCACCCTGGCCACCTGCTGATCTCTCTGCAGCGCCTCTTCGTCCCTAATAATTTTTATTAGATCAGAGTAGGTCAGTGACATTCCTCCTCCTGAGGTTTTCAGGTGCAGCCAGACTGGGTCTGAGCGCTGCGCTCCCCTCATGATCTGCTTCATTCGTGCTTCATCCGCATCTTTGGGCAGCATTCCCTTCTTCAGGACGATCTTGCATAACAGCCTGTTCAACCTTCTAACATACTCTGACAGTTTCTCATTCGGCTGCTGGAAAGTATGTTCAAATTGGTAGACCATCTCTGTCACCTTCTCCAGCCAGTGGCGTCTCCAGCTTTCATATTTAGGGGGGGCACATGGGGGGACAGGGACAAAAGTAGGGGGGCCAACTATAAAATGCAAATATATATTATATATCCTCGGGCCCTTTACTACGGTCCCACAACGGGCCCTTTCACATGTTCTGTAGTGAGCTCCCTTCCTACTATACTGGGGCCCCACCAGGGTGGCAGAAAACAAGAGATATATGTCACCAGCACACCAAGAAAATATAAGGGTCCAAAGCAGTGGGAGAACTATCAGGGTTGCAAAGGTTGTCTTGCCACCGGGCCCTGGTGTTCTGCCACTGTGGGGTTCCCCAGCTGTCCTGTCCCTGTTATTGACAGCGCTGGTCTGGCATCTGTCTCCTTGGCACCGGCGGCAGTCTATTAGGACTTTGTGCTGGTGACATTATGGGTGCATGCAGGGGAAGGCTGGCACTATTGGTTATAGAGAGCCGAGCCCCCAGCTGGTCACCTAGCAGCAGAAGTGCTGTATAACCTTCTCTGTTGACATGCTGATCGGGATGTGATCCTAGTGATGCTCCCAGTCAGATATAATAAACACAGTATTTATTAGCATCAAGAGTACAACCACATATATATATATTGTGACAGCAGGAAGGTAAAGTCACCTGGTTGCATCCAGGGGGGTAGATATATTTCGCCCAGATTCAGGCTTTACGCCGACTTATACAACTAGGTGGAGAGTTGTATAAGGCTAGTGGGCTCATGGATGACTCATACCTCTAGGGAGAGTGTGGGGCGTCGTACAGACAGGGAGTTGATGAGACCAGCTGAAGCTTGTCAGCTCATTTAGGCCTCTATAAGAACTCCCAGCTTCATTAGATGTTAGCTCATGCCTGGAACCAGACCTGTGTGGACTGTCTAGGGAGAGTGAACCCCTGTGCGGTGAGACAAAGCCTGTGTGGCTATTTGCTTGGACATTTAAAACCAGGGACTTAGGGACTAGGACAGCACTAGGCTGATCCCAGTTGTTAGTTAGGAAACCTGTATGTTTAGTCAGAGGTCAAGTTGACCAGGATTTATTTTGTTTATGTTTCTTTTGCTTTGCTGTGTTTTGTCACTGTAAATAGAAAATAAACCGCACCTTTTTGATTTTGAAAACCACAACCACCGTTTGCTGGGCCTGTTTTTGTGTGGGGAGCCCATCTCGGGGGTCACACACACCCGCTGCCGAGCTAACCCCCTCACAGTTGGTGGAGAACCAGTGGCAGTTTTTTTTTAAGCCAGCATGGAGGAGATACTGAAGCAGCTGGCTCTAGCAAATGCCAATCAACAGCAGACAAATGCAGGTTTGCAAAAGAGCCTTGCAGCTCAACAACAGAACTTCGCAGCCCAGCAGCAAGCTCATCAACAGAGCCTTGCAGCCCAGCAGCAAGCTCATCAACAGAGCCTTGCAGCCCAGCAGCAGACAAACGCAACTTTGCAACAGAGTCTGGAGGCTCAGCAACAAGCCCAGCAGCAATCTGAGGCCCGCTTCATAGACCTGTTACAGAAGCAAGAGCAGAGACTACAACAACAGATGGAAGCAGCAATGCAGCAACGTCCGCAGACCAGTGAGGAAAGCCGTCCCACTAATACCGCGTCCTTTGGGGTGAGTCGTTTATTGACAAAAATGACTGGAGAGGATGATCCAGAGGTATTTTTGACCACATTTGAAAGGACCGCTGAAAGAGAAAAGTGGCCTGAGGAGCAGTGGGCTGGACTGGTGGCTCCTCTGTTAACTGGTGAATCGCAGAAAGCTTACTATGACCTAGAGCCTAACCAAGCAAAAGACTATGCAATGCTAAAAGCTGAAATATTGGCAAGGCTGGGTGTCACCCAGGCTGTCCGGGCTCAGCGTGTGCATAACTGGACTTTCCAGCTTGGAAAACCCCCCAGGTCTCAAATGTATGATCTCATTCACCTGAGCAGAAAGTGGCTACAGCCAGAGACTTTGTCCGCACCAAAGATTGTGGAACGTGTTGTAATGGATCGGTTTTTGAGAGCTCTTCCTACTGCCATCCAAAAGTGGGTAAGCCATGGAGACCCAGAGACGGCCGATGGTCTTGTGGATCGTGTGGAGAAATACTTGGCTACAGAGAACCTGACGGCCTCTTCCAGAGACACTCGGACTTTCCACCCTAAGACCAGACCATCCCCAGGGGCGGATAAGAGGATTCCAAGGGGTGAGGGTGGAGAGAGTGAGAGGGTGGGAGCTCTACCCCAAGTTTGGCGAGAACAGCCTGGGAAATCAGCGGCTCAAGAGGCCGCAAGAAGGATCGTTTGCTACCGCTGCCGGCAAGCGGGACATATTGCAGCCAATTGCCCGGTTGTGGAGGAACCCATGCAGTGTGACTTTCTGACGGGCAGACGTCAGTCGCTGTGTGCGACAGTCGCATGCACTGCCATTCGAGGAACTGAGAAACATTTATGCAAAATGTGTGTTAATGGTAGAAATGTTGTGGTATTGCTGGATTCAGGTAGCCTTGTGACCCTGATAAAGGCTGAGTTAGTTAAAACAGAGGTCTCTGGGAATAGCAAGGTAGCTGTTATTTGTGTGCATGGGGACACCCGAGAGTATCCAGTGACTACAGTGTGTTTCGAGACCCCCAAAGGTACCCTCTCTCATCCAGTGGGCTTAGTATCTCAGTTACCGCATGACGCCATTGTGGGAAGGGATTTTCCGAAGTTCTGGGAACTGTGGGATGATCCTGAGCCCCCCACTGGTGCCCCTATGTACCAGGAATGTGATAGCCAGAACTCCCCTGAGAGTGGTGAGGACTCTCCAGAATTTCCCTTATCAGTATTGGCAGGGGAGACTCAAGAAACTGGAGAGGAGCCCACCTCCTCAGACGAAAACCTACCGTCTGTGGAGTTTTCTGATCTTGAGGTTCACAGGGAAAACTTTGCCACAGAACAGTTGAAAGACCCCGCCCTAATAAAGGCACGGGAAAACGTAGTGAAAATAGATGGCGAGTTAGTGAACCCAGATAATACCTGCACTTACCCATACTTCAGCGTAGAGAAGGACCTACTGTATCGGGTGGCAAAAAGGGCAGAAGAAACCGTTGAGCAGCTTGTGGTGCCCAAACCTTACAGGAAGTTGGTGTTGGAGTTGGCCCATGGGCACATTCTTGGAGGTCATCTGGGGACAGAGAAAACCCGAGAGAGGGTATTACAGAGATTCTATTGGCCGGGGGTGATGAAGGACATAGAAAATTATTGTTCCTCCTGCCCTGTGTGTCAGAGGTCGGCCCCGATGCCACATTTCCGTAGCCCGCTGGTCCCTCTACCCATCATTGAGGTCCCGTTTGAGAGGATCGCCATGGATTTGGTAGGTCCTATAATCAAGTCCGCTAGGGGGCACCAGTACATATTAGTTATAATGGACTATGCCACCCGTTATCCAGAAGCGATCCCTCTCCGAAATACCTCGGCCAAAACCATAGCCAAAGAGCTATCTCTTGTGTTTAGCCGGGTGGGTATTTGTAAAGAACTGCTTACGGACCAAGGTACACCCTTTATGTCCCGGGTTATGAAGGAGCTGTGTAAATTGTTCAAAGTGACGCAATTACGTACATCTGTGTATCACCCCCAAACCGATGGGCTGGTTGAAAGGTTCAACAAAACCCTAAAACAAATGTTGAAGAAAGTGGTGGATAGAGATGGAAAGGATTGGGACTGTCTACTTCCTTATCTGATGTTTGCTATTAGGGAGGTGCCCCAATCCTCTACGGGATTCTCCCCCTTTGAGTTACTGTATGGGAGACACCCAAGAGGGCTGTTGGATATTGCCAAGGAAACTTGGGAAAGTGAGAGTTCTCCCCACAGGAGTGTGATTGAGCATGTCGCCCTGATGCAAGACCGAATTGCACAGGTAATGCCCATCGTGAAGGAACATTTGGCCCAAGCGCAGTTAGCACAGCAGAGAGTGTACAACCGTGGAGCCAAGACCCGTACCTTTTCCCAGGGGGATAGGATACTGGTACTTGTCCCTACGGTTGAAAGTAAATTCCTTGCCAAATGGCAAGGCCCCTACGAGATAATGGAAAAAGTGAGCGAAGTGAATTACAAGGTCAGACAACCAGGAAGGCGAAAGCCCGAACAGATCTATCACGTTAATCTGTTGAAAGCCTGGAGGGATAGAGAGTCCCTAGTCGCAGACACTTGGTCACCAGCTCAAACTGGTTGCGTGATTCCGGAGGTTGGAATAGCAGCCACCTTGTCACAACCCCAACAACAGGAGGTTAAGGAGTTTGTGCTTCGCAACAAGGAGGTATTCTCTGAGCTGCCGGGACAAACATCTGGGGTAGAGCATGACATCATTACCCCGCCCGGTGAAAGGGTGAAGTTAAAACCCTATCGGATCCCAGAGGCCCGACGGGAGGCAATACGGGAGGAAGTACAGAAAATGCTGAACTTAGGGGTGATAGAGGAGTCCCAAAGTGATTGGTCTAGTCCCATTGTGTTGGTGCCTAAACCGGATGGGAGCTGGCGATTTTGTAACGATTTTCGACAGTTGAACAAAGTTACAAAATTTGACACCTACCCCATGCCACGTATAGATGAGTTGATCGACCGGCTGGGAACAGCCCGATACATGACGACTCTTGACCTCACAAAAGGGTATTGGCAAATCCCCCTGGCCAAGTCGGCCAAAGAGAAAACCGCATTTGTAACCCCAGACGGGGCGTTCCAATATAAAAGAATGCCGTTCGGGTTACAGAATGCGCCGGCCACATTCCAGCGGAAAATGGACCAGATGCTGAGGCCCCATCGGAAGTATGCTGCGGCTTACCTGGATGACATAATTGTCCATAGCACAGATTGGGCCTCACATCTGCCAAAAGTGCAAGCAGTCCTGGACTCTGTTCGGGAAGCGGGGTTTACGGCTAACCCCAAGAAGTGTACCATTGGGCAGGAGGAGGCCAAATATCTTGGGTACACCATTGGGAGGGGAGTAATAAAACCCCAACTCAACAAAGTCGAGGCCATCCAGAGTTGGCCACGTCCCAACAGCAAGAAGCAGGTACGAGCCTTTCTGGGAATCGCTGGGTATTATCGGCGATTCATTCCCCACTTTGCTTCTAAGGCTGTGCCCCTAACCAACCTGACGAAGGGGAAAGGGTCGGTCATGATTAAATGGACCCCCGAGGCTGAGGCAGCATTCCAATTCTTGAAACAAGCCTTATGTAGCCAGCCAGTGTTGTACTCACCCGACTTCTCTAAAGACTTTGTCGTGCAAAGTGATGCGTCAGATGTGGGGTTAGGAGCAGTATTGTCCCAGGTCTGGAACGGGGAAGAGCACCCAGTCATTTACCTCAGCAGGAAGTTGAAGTCCCATGAGGTAAATTACGCCACCGTTGAAAAGGAGTGTTTAGCGGTGAAGTGGGCTCTAGATTCCCTTCGGTACTACCTGCTAGGTAGGCACTTTGACATGGTTACGGATCACGCTCCGTTAAAGTGGATGGCTCAAAACAAAGAAACAAATAGAAGAGTGAATAGGTGGTTCCTGGCCCTCCAGGAATTCAACTTCACAGTAAAGCATCGCCCTGGCGTTCAAATGGGGAATGTGGATGCTTTGTCTCGAGTACATGAATGCCTGATTGCTGGTGTTCCAACCCCGAGGTTAAAACAAGAGGGGGGGGTATGTGACAGCAGGAAGGTAAAGTCACCTGGTTGCATCCAGGGGGGTAGATATATTTCGCCCAGATTCAGGCTTTACGCCGACTTATACAACTAGGTGGAGAGTTGTATAAGGCTAGTGGGCTCATGGATGACTCATACCTCTAGGGAGAGTGTGGGGCGTCGTACAGACAGGGAGTTGATGAGACCAGCTGAAGCTTGTCAGCTCATTTAGGCCTCTATAAGAACTCCCAGCTTCATTAGATGTTAGCTCATGCCTGGAACCAGACCTGTGTGGACTGTCTAGGGAGAGTGAACCCCTGTGCGGTGAGACAAAGCCTGTGTGGCTATTTGCTTGGACATTTAAAACCAGGGACTTAGGGACTAGGACAGCACTAGGCTGATCCCAGTTGTTAGTTAGGAAACCTGTATGTTTAGTCAGAGGTCAAGTTGACCAGGATTTATTTTGTTTATGTTTCTTTTGCTTTGCTGTGTTTTGTCACTGTAAATAGAAAATAAACCGCACCTTTTTGATTTTGAAAACCACAACCACCGTTTGCTGGGCCTGTTTTTGTGTGGGGAGCCCATCTCGGGGGTCACACACACCCGCTGCCGAGCTAACCCCCTCACAATATATATATATATATATATAAACTGTATGTTCAGCGGCCATGTGGGCTCTATGCCTGTAAAGTGTGGGCTTTGATCAATAAAATCACTGATATTTAACACTAGGATTTGACTAGGAGCATCACCTGGATTGCATCCCGATCAGCATGTCAGAGAAGGCGCCACTGCTGCTAAGCAACCTGCAGGGAGCTCAACTGTCTACAACCAATAGAGATGGGCTCGGGTGTGTTTAAAATCCCACATGCCCGATCTCCCACAAGGAAGCCGACACTCCACAGTGCTAATCACAGACAGTGAGACATTTCCTGATCTGTGGAGCTGCGGAGCGGGAAATGTCTCATTGCCTGTGATTAGCGCTGTGCAGTGTGGGCTTTCTGGCAGGCTCTGGCATGTGGAATTTTGAACATGCCCAGCCCATCTCTAACAACAAATTGAGCTGGCCCTCCTGTACATCAGCCCCATAAAGTAACCAGCACTGGGTTCCAATGTGCTGCCGCCGCTGCCATGGAGACAGAGACCAGCGCTGTGAATAGCCGGGACAGGACAGCAACTCTGGTTGTTCCAGCACTGGTCCACACTGGGAACATTCCACCATCCACCTATAATGTGTAGATGGGGGAATTGGATAATTTCCTTTTTTTTTCATTCAACCTAATAGTTGAATGAAAAAAAGTGATCAATGTATGGGCTGCCTAAGAGCTAAGACCAGCCATAGACAGTTTAAATCTCAGCTGGTTCAGCAGGAACTGGCTGAGATTTGAACCATTAATGAGCAGATTCTCTTATGATTATCACTAGTGGTTGCTATAGTCACTAGTGATAATCACTGTTTGTCGGGGGAATACAATTGCTGGGCAGGAGGGATATTCCCCTGTCAGCACTGTCTGTGTTGATGGGGGAATCATGCCAGTTTCTTTCCTGCAATCTGTGGATGCGTATATTCCCTGCCTAACTGAAAGCGAAAGTAAATTGTGAATGTCTTGAAAGAACAGGAGAGGAGGAGGGAGACAGATGGGGGAGAGAAGGGATGGAGATAATGCAGTTCAGTGATTACAGTGTACTGCAGTCTGCAGTGCACACACTTACCCATGGTCTACGCTAGAATCTCAGGCATCATTCACACACAGCCTGGAATGCTGCTGATTTTCATATTTCCCGCCCACACATCCCCTCTCTTCAGATACAGCACGCTGGGACAGTGTGGGCGGGACTGGAAGGAGGAGGAGGAGCTGTATTCCTCCCTGCTCGTATGTGAGGAGAGTGAGGGGGGGGGGGGGGGGTGGCTGGACTCGCTGGGCTGTGAAAGAGTGTCATAGACTGACACTCGGCTCAGCTTGCAGTCACCACTCTCGGAATTTATAGGCTGGTTCTCCTGTCCTAAGGACGGGAGAAATCAGTCTGTTTTTTCAGTAACTGAGATGAAGGCTTGGGCCCCCCTCCCCCCCTCCCACAGTGCTTGTGGAGTCCTTCCTGCAACTCGCTCTTCTCCATGCCAATGAGGATGCAGGGAAAGGAGCAGATTGAGCGGCTGTGGTTGTGTGAGCGCTCGCATTATGCAGTGTCAGCGAGCAGAGGGAGGGGGAGGAATCCCCCACAGGAGCTGACTGGGGACGCTCTCCCTCTCAGGAGAGACTATGTTACCCCAGCAGAAGCCCGAGCAAAAAAAATATATATATTTTTTTTTGGGGGGGCACATGGTGGGGCACAGCATAATGTTGGGGGGGGGCAGGGCCCCCTCTGGTCCCCCCCTAGGGACGCCATTGTCTCCAGCTGTCCAAACTCTTCCTGCAGCATGGCCAGACAATCTTGAGCTGTACAGTTTGCATTTCCAAACCGGAAGCTCTTCACCGCTTCTGCCGCGGCACCTTTCAAACTTTCTAAAACTCGTTGTCTTTTCTGTGCTTCAGGCACCTCCCATGCCTCTACTGCTTGTAATGCCTGTTCCACCCAAGTGTCAAAATCTTCCTCCCCCGCAGGGACGGGGAGCTCCCCCGAGAATGTTTTTAGTCTCCGGTAGCTGGTCTCTACGTGCACTGTGCTTGTCTTCTGACAGTTTGTTAGTAGATCCCCTAACGCCTTTATTAGTTCGGGTGATATGGCCGTGGCAGGTGCAGGCGTCACCGGAGGTGTCGCTCCGTCTTTCCTCTCTGGCGGGGTACGGGCCGCAACCTGCGGTGATCCCGTTGGTGATAGCTCTTTCTTAATAGCGTGCGCCAAACTATAAGATCTGTTATCCGGCATCCGCGCATATTTGCATTTACAAGCCTCTGGCTTCCTATCTGAATATTCCACTAGCGTATACTGGTGTGAGGTGTCTGGGTCTGACTTCATTAACCCTTCCATCGTTTCGGTCGACCATTCCTGACCCGGAATGTTAATGACCACTGACTGGCTTGGATCTGTCTTAGCTACTTCACACCACGTTCTGATGTCTTTCAGGTCCATGCCGGTAAGTCTTGGCGGGCTCTCACCGCTGTCTCAGTAATCCCGGATTTACGAGCCCCCACGTGTAGCGATACCCTCAACTTAAGAGAGCCGCAAGTTTTGATTTGGGCCCTGAGTACAGCTTCCCCAACCCCCCGGCAATCTGCTCTACCCGCTCTGGCACAGTTAACCCACAGCAATTTCACATAAACAATCACTTATGCTTTAAATGTGGGTGTGTGGATTGATAACTCAGACTCATAGACAATGTTGTAAATAATAACTGACTTTACTGCTAGTGGTAAGATAAAAGGAGATAACATGCATGTAACATTTGGTTCACAACACATAAGCAGGTCCCTGCAGTTATAAATCACAATACTGTGTGTGTGTGTACCAGCAATGGAAAGGGGACGGAACGCCACGTGGGGCGACCGTTACCTAAACACCCTGTGGTGTGATAACTAACTTATAACTATCTAACGGATCAGGCCTGATCCCTAACCATGAAACTCAGTCTTAGAAGAAACACAAATCTTCACCGGCACAGGATCTGTAAAGGTGGTGCACTTGAAGTATTTAAAACCATGTATTTGTAATCCAATAGGGGGGGGGTAATTCCCCCTCACCGGAGGTGTTAGGCCTCGGAAGTCTAGTAGGCACAAAGTATAAAAGTAACAGTTTAAAGATGAGCTTTCGCTCGCTCACCACTCCGGAACACTTCCTTCAGTCCGGAACTTCCACCGGCTGTGTCGGTCCTCGTCCACAGCGGCTTCTGCGATCGGATCCCCGATCCAGATAACTTTAGAAGAGATGAGTCTGAATGCCACCCAGGCTCGCAAAGGGGGTGGACGGCTCTTTGGTTCGCTCCACAGGCCCCAGGCTTCAGGCCTGGAACAGCACAGATCCGCACAGGTGTATCTCTCTCTGCCTCCCCGTGTCCAAAGAGAAAGAGCTAGGCCTCGCCCCCTCCTTATATTCCTTCCCCCATGAGTCTCTGGGGCATAACTCAAAACATGCTGTGAACCAGTGGAGCTCTGGGAACCGTAGTTCTTTCTCCTAATTAAAGGGGAAACACCCCGCTACATCAGCTTCATTTTTTATTGCTTCCCACTTGTCAGCTTAATTTTTATTGCCCCCCAGGGCAGGGTCCCACTTTGTAAGCCTAATTTATTACTGTACTGTCCCCAGCCACAGTGCTCCGACTTGTCACCTGACCTGCTCCAATCAGGTTCCATTTGCTCACCTTCTAATCTGGACTGGTCTGGTGTGGTGGGCGGTTGAGTGCCAATCTTTGTTCCCTGGTCCACGCTGGGGGGGCCCCCTCAGGCAGTCGCACGGCTCAGGCAATGCGCTGTGGGAGTCGGGACGGGAGGAGTCAGAAGGTGCTGCTGCCGCGGTCGGTGAGGGAGAGGTGGTGGGTGGACTGGGAGCGCAGGGCAGCACCGGGTAAAGGCCTTTCTCCTCTTGGCCTTGCTCTGAGAGACTCTGCGAATGTGATCTCACTGGTTGCTAGACTCCAGGCGGGGCGGCCCTAGCAACCAGTTTGGCAATTGTCTATTAGGGTGGCTGTCTGTCCTCATTTCATTCCGGGACAATGTATTGTCCCGGAATGAAGGTGCCCGGGACACAAATGCGAATTACGGGACAATCCCGGGCAATCCAGGACACGTGGGCACCCTACATTGCGGCATAGAGGCAGTGGCGGATCCAGGGGGGGGCAACAGGGCAATTGCCCCCCCCCGAGACCATCTGTCACACTCACTTGCTTGCTCTGTTTTTTTTTTTTGCGCCTGATCTCCCGAAATTTGGGGACCCGGTACCGGCCGGCCGTAAGACCCCTGGACCCCAATCTTGGCACACATGTAGCCCAATGTCTCTTCTACAAGTGTGCAAAGTTTGGTGTCTGGGGGACCTACGGCCGTGGAGCACTGATTTTTTAAACCGGGCACCCCTTCCATAGACTCCAATGTTAAACGGTAATTTCTCCAGTGATTTTGCGGACTCGGTACCGGCCGGTCGTAGGTCCTCTGGACCCCAAACTTGGCACACATGTAGCCCCATGTCTCCTCTATAAGTTTGAAAAGTTTGGTGTCTGTGAGGACCGATTTTTCAAAGCCGGGCACTCCTTCCATAGACTTCCATGTTAAACATCAGTCTAGTCATGGGCACAGTGGGGCATGGGCACAGTGAGGCAAAGTGAGGCAAGTATAAGCCTAGGACACCCTAGGCTTATACTTGAGTCAATAAGTTTTCCCAGTTTTTTGGGGTAAAATTAGGTGCCTCGGCTTATATTCGGGTCGGCTTATACTCAATTACATACAGTACTTGTTCTGCGGCTGCCGCTGCCTCTCTGAGTCTCTCTCTCAGTTTCTCACATCAGCCGATCAGCGGCGCTGAGAGAGAGACTCGTCTAATGTAGTTACATGGCGCACTGACACGATACCAGGAGCGGAGGAGGAGGTGGGTGGAGCCTCTTCCCTGCACTCGCTGCTAACGCCTGGGCCGCTTGGCATCTAGCAACGAGTGACGTCAGTGAGTCACGTCAGGCCGCTCTGCGGGCAGGTGCAATAGCGTGCGGCTCCACAGACGGGTAAGAAAGCGGGCGGCTCCACTTGCGGCGCGGTTTGTTGTCGGGGGGCGGCACGGTTGGTGGGCAGACCGTGCTGCTCAGTGTGTTGGCAGCGCAGGTGAGAGTGAGAGAGCAGGCTCAGTGTGGCAGCTGGCCAATCAGCTAGCCGGGAGCGGGGGAGCAGGGAGATGAGATCATATCTCACCGCCCATGCCTGCTCTGCATTCCTGCAGTGACTTCCGCCCTCACTGTGCAGGCAGCAGAGAGATTACATTATCTCTCTGCTGCCTGACTCTGGGAGCCTGGGACACAGCAAGAGACAACCAAAACTACACCTTAGCAGGCAAGTTAGTGACAATCCGCAAGGTGTGGCAGGCGACGTGGCAAGTGACAATCCGCAAATTGTGTCAGGTGACATGGCAAATGACAATCTGCATCTGGTGGCAGGCAAGTGACAATCAGCAAGGTGTGGCAGGTGACGTGGCAAGTGACAATCCGCAAGGTGTGGCTAGTGACAATCCGCAAGGTGTGGCAGGTGATGTGGGAAGTGACAATCTACAAGGTGTGGTAAGTGACAATCCACAAGATGTGGCAGGTGACGTGGCAAGTGACAATCCACAATGTGTGGCAAGTGACACGCTCAGGGCTCCCACTAATTGCAGGCGACGGTGGCAAGTGACACACTCGGGGCTCCCACTGATTCTGCATTGAACTATTTAATTTCATATTACAATGTAATAATAGAAATAATGCGCTTCAATCATCCTGACACCATAACAACCATGGTGCCGGGATGATTGAAGCGCCGACACCAACCATTTCCCCGATAAATTTCCCACAAAAAAAACATTTTTTGGCAGTGCCCCTCCCGAGAAAAGACTCTGGATCCGCCCCTGCATAGAGGAAGTGACGGAATACCCGCACACTACCTGATGAATCCATATACAGGAAGTGGCCAGTAACATAAAAGATTACTAAGGTTCGGGAACGGCGTTCCTGCTGTGAAAAAAGTGCAGGGACGCCGTTCCCACCCACGCCTTCCCTCTGGACTTGAGCCCTGAAGTCGTCACTGCACACTGCCAACCATAGGCAGTGATGCATTTCCCGACCGGCAGCTTCACATGCACATGCTGCCTATGATTGGCGGTGTGCAGTGACGGCTTCTTGGTGGGCTCATCGCTAATTCTTACAAAGTCATAGAAAATGTTGGACAGGGTAGGGCTGGTGGCATCAGTTTCACTTTCGAGAACAATGCCCGCTCGCACTTCTCATAGTTCTGGTCTGCTGCTCCGTTCCCTCTGCAGACTGTGCTGCCTGCTTCACACTACATAGCAGGATGTTGTGCACCCATTAAGCACAGCCCCTCTGCAAGAAAGCAGAACAAAGCCAACTGGTTCAGGCATGCTATTCCCTCTCTCAATTGCTTTTCCTGAACAGCAGAAACAGGCATGGTATAAATATCAGGAGCAGACCAGTATGATTTATGAGTGAGTGAACTGCAGGGGACTGAAAATTATCTCCCCCATTACAGATCTCTTCCCCCCCAGTACAGATCTCTCCTTCTAATACAGATCTGTCCCCTTCCCCCCGTACAAATTTCTCTACCCAGTACAGAATGATCCCTCCCCCCAGTAAAGATCTCATCCAGTACAGATCCCCCTCAAGCACAGAGCTCCCCCCCCCTACACCTCTCATTACCCCAGTACATATCTCCTCACCCCTGTACAGATCTCCTCACCCCACCCAGTACAGGTCTTTTCACACCCCAGTGCAAATCTCCTCACCCCAGTACAGATCTCTCCTCCCAGTACAGATCTCCCCAAGTACAGATCCCTCCCCCCAGTAAAGATCTCTGCCCCCAAGTACAAATCTCTCCCAAGTACAGATCTCTTCCCAGTACAGACCCCCCCCCCTCAAGCACAGGACTCTCCCCCCAGTACACCTCTCCTTACCCCAGTACAGATCTCCTTACCCCAGTACAGATCTCTCCTTCTAATACAGATCTGTCCCCTTCCCCCCATACACATTTCTCTACCCAGTACAGATCCCTCCCCCCAGTAAAGATCTCTGCCCCAAGTACAAATCTCTCCCAAGTATAGATCTCTTCCCAGTACAGACCCCCCCCCCTCAAGCACAGAGCTCTCCCCCTCCAGTACACCTCTCATTACCCCAGTACAGATCTCCTCACCTCAGTACAGGTCTGTTCACACCCCAGTGCAAATCTCTTCACCCCAGTACAGATCTCCTCACCCCAGTACAGATCTCTCCTCCCAGTACAGATCTCCCCCAGTACAGGTACCTCCCCCCAGTAAAGATCTCTGCCCCCAAGTACAAATCTCTCCCAAGTACAGATCTCTTCCCAGTACAGACCCCCCCTCAAGCACAGGACTCTCCCCCCAGTACACCCCTCCTTACCCCAGTACATATCTCCTCACCCCAGTACAGATCTCTTCACCCCAGTACAGATCTCCTCACCCTAGTACAGATCTCTCCTCCCAGTACAGATCTCCCCCAGTACAGGTACCTCCCCCCGGTAAAGATCTCTGCCCCCAAGTACAAATCTCTCCCAAGTACAGATCTCTTCCCAGTACAGACCCCCCCCCCCCTCAAGCACAGGACTCTCCCCCCAGTACACCCCTCCTTACCCCAGTACAGATCTCCTCACCCCAGTACAGATCTCTTCACCCCAGTACAGATCTCCTCACCCTAGTACAGATCTCTCCTCCCAGTACAGATCTCCCCCAGTACAGGTACCTCCCCCCAGTAAAGATCTCTGCCCCCAAGTACAAATCTCTCCCAAGTACAGATCTCTTCCCAGTACAGACCCCCCCCTCAAGCACAGGACTCTCCCCCCAGTACACCTCTCCTCACCCCAGTACAAATCTCTTCACCCCAGTACAGATCTCTTCACCCCAGTACAGAT
The DNA here is from genome assembly GCA_029206835.1 of Rana muscosa. NCBI lineage: Eukaryota > Metazoa > Chordata > Amphibia > Anura > Ranidae > Rana > Rana muscosa. The sequence continues at coordinate 78,612,644 of CM055128.1, forward strand.
CTCCTCACCCCAGTACAGATCTCTCCTCCCAGTACAGATCTCTCCCCAGTACAGATCTCTTCACCCCAGTACAAATCTCTTCACCCCAGTACAAATCTCTTCACCCCAGTACAAATCTCTTCACCCCAGTACAAATCTCCTCACCCCAGTACAGATCTCCTCACCCCAGTACAGATCTCCTCACCCCAGTACAGATCTCCTCACCCCAGTACAGATCTCCCCCACTACAGATCTCTCCCCAGTACAGATCTCTCCCCAGTACAGATCTCTCCCCAGTACAGATCTCTCCCCTGTACAGATCTCTCCCCAGTAAAGACCTCTCCCCAAGTACAGATCTCTCCTCCCAGTACAGATCTCCCCCAGTACAGATCTCTCCCCAGTACAGATCTCTCCCCAGTACAGATCTCTCCCCAGTAAAGATCTCTCCCCAAGTACAGATCTCTCCCCAAGTACAGATCTCTCCCCAAGTACAGATCTCTCCCCAGTACAGATCTCCACCCCTAGTGAAGCTCTCACCCTCCCCGAATATCTCTCCCCGCAGTAAAGACATTCTCCTAATACAGATCCCTTCCCCCAGTACAGATCTTTCCCTCCAGTACAACTCTTCCCCCCATATCCCTCTCACAGGACCAGGCAGTTCAGAGTGAGAATTATCCCCATGGCTGAGTAATCTGAACTAACTAGCTCACTCGGAACCAGTGCCGGGACAAGGTCATCAAGCGCCCAGGGCAAAGATGCCAAACTGCGCCCCCCTTTCCTTTAGGGTTAGGGTCTGGGTGCCCCCCCATCCCTGCAATAAACCATTGCGCCAGGGGCAGCCGCCCCTCCTGCACACCCCTTGTCCCGGCCCTGCTCGGAACTGCCTGTTTCTGAGGTCTGACAGGTAGCAGCAGGAGCTGCAGTGCTTCCAGTGCCAGCTGCTGCACCTCAGACTCTATGGGGGGGGACCCTTTTATTCTCCTTTATCTATGCCCCTGCTAGAGAGAGAAATGCTGTGATGAATGTAAGGGCTGCAATGATCTACTGGTGGATGCATATGATTTTTCAAATAATTATTATCCTTTTAATACATTTTAAATGCATATTTTGCATCCCCATACTTTTATTGTAGGGAGTATAAAGAAGTTGTTTTTTTCCTGCTGCTGTTGGGACATAAAAGCTTTTGGAAGAATTTTCTTGGCTCTGGTCATTCAGGTTGAGAACCACTGGTCTAGCTCACCACAGGGCCACAATTTGGTGAAGACTATCCTTATTCAGATATTTGGAGTTGCTATGCTAATTTATGGGTGAGTGATATGTAATTACAGGGATAATTTTATACTGGCTCATTGACAATTACAACAAAGCCGGTCTTTAAAATTGAGGGGTCATCAGTTAATGGCTTCTCTTCTGTCAGAGAGTTGAGTCAATGTATAGGCTGCTGCTTAACATTGCTGATCCTGCCTGCGTGCATTATTAGTACTCCAAAAATAGCTACTGTATGCCGGATATGTTATGACACAGCAGTCAGGCATGTAGCTCATCCCATCTTGTAGTACAAATATGAGCTGTACTAGCAGGACATGCACAACTTAGACAAATGAAAAATGTTCTTTCTTAGTTCTGTACAGGATACAACTCACACCGTGCAATCTGTTCTACACTGGACTGGACTTCAAAATAAGGACTCATGTATGCAGACATCAAAGTGGGATGCTCATTTTAATACCTGCATGCTTGCAAAGCTATTTAACATAACCTCTTGCTATCTACAGCTTAAAGTGATTGTAAAGGTTTTTATTTTATTTTTAAATAACAAACATGTCTATACTTACCTGCTCTGTGCAATGGAATTGCAAAGAACGGCTCCTCTATTCGGGTCCCCCACCGGCACCTCTGGCCCCTCCCCTCTGTCCAGTGCTTCCAATGGGAAGCGACTTCCCATGGGGGCACTTGTGCATGCTCGCACCCGAGCCACGCTGCTGCGTCCATTGACACAGACAGCTGGACTCCGTTCCCTGTTCCCTTGTCACTGGCTTTGATTGACAGCACTGGGAGACAATGGCTCCCGTGCCCCAGCAAAACCAGCGAAGTGAGGGGGGAGAAGATCTCCAGACGTGCACGTCGCTGGATCGATTGAGGGCACAGGTATGTAAAAGGGGGGCTGAGGGGGAGATGCTGGCACCTAAAAATTTTTTACCTTAATACAAGGAATGCATTGAGGTAAAAAATGTTTACAATCACGTTAACCACTTCCCGACTGCCCACCGCACATTTTCTGCGGCAGGGCGGCCACTCTGCACCAGATCACGTATCTAATACATGAATTGGCACTTCCGAGTCTGGCACACATGCGCTCTGCCAGCGACCAGCTTATTGTTTAGTACAAAGGGAGAATGGCGGTCTGTCAGTAGGGAAGACATTGATCCTGTGCTTCTGCAAAGCAGGAACATAGATCTATGCCTTCCCTTCGTAGAAGCACCTCCCACACAGTGTGTAAGCACTTGCTAAAACACATTTAACCCTTTGATTGTCACTGCTGTTAACCCCTTCCCTGCCAGTGTCATTAGTACAGTGACAGTGCATATTTTTTAGCGCTGATCACTGTATTGGTGTCACTGGTCCCCAAAAAGTGTCAAAAGTGTTAGTTAGGTGTCTGATTTGTCCGCCAAAATATTGCAGTCCCGCTATAAGTCGCTGATCGCCGCCATTACTAGTAAAAAATAAAACAAATAAAATATATTCCATAATTTGTAGACGTTATGACTTATGCACAAACCAATCAATATTCACTTATTGGGATTTTTTTACCAAATATATGTAGCAGAATACATATTGGCCTAAACTAATGAAGACATTAGATTTTTTTCCATTTTTTTAATGGATATGTTTTATAGCAGAAAGTAAAAAATATAGATTTTTTTTTTCAAATTTGTTGCTCTTTTTTTGTTTATAGCGCAAAAAAATAAAACCAGAGGTGATCAAATACCACCAAAAGAAAGCTCTATTTGTGGGAAAAAAAAGGACATAAAATGTGTGTACAGTGTCACATTACCATTCAATTGTCAGTTAAAGTAACGCACTGCCGTATCGCAAAAAATGGCCTGGTCATGAAGGGGGGTAAATATTCCAGAGCTGAAGTGGGTAAAGCCCAGGCCTAGGGCGGCACTTTCTTTGGGGGGCTGAGGGCGCATGAAAAAAGCACCCGCACCCTCCTCCCGCACGCAGGGCCACCATCAGGGGGGTACAGCTGAAGAGAGCAGTGGCATTGCTATATGGGTGCGTGGAGGGGGGGGGTGTGACTTTAGGAAGCAGTTTTAGTGGGTGCCGTCAACCCCCCCATCGGTAAAGCGGTGACTCGGCAGCTGCGCTGTGGCAGGGAGAGGGCTGTCTATGTATGTCCCCCGCTCGCCCGCCTTCCCTTTCTCCTGTCACTCGAAGCGAGAAGCGAGAGAGCGGCTCTAATTGGATTCGCTAGCAGAACACAGCAAATCAGAAGACACTGGGGGTTGGGGCATCATGGGAAATGTAGTCCCTGAAGATTGGCGGCCCCAGTGTGTCCACAGTAGGGATGAGCTTCGAGTTCGAGTCGAACTCATGTTCGACTCGAACATTGCCTGTTCGCCCGTTTTCCGAACAGCGAACAAATTGGGGTGTTCGCGGCAAATTCGAAAAATCTATGGGAGAAATCTAAAGTGTTAATTATAAAGGCTAATATGCAAGTTATTGTCCTAAAAAGTGTTTGGGGACCGGGGTCCTGCCCCAGGGGACATGTATCAATGCAAAAAGAAGTTTTAAAAACGGCCGTTTTTTCGGGAGCAGTGATTTTAATAATGCTTAAAATGAAAAAATAAAAGTGAAATATTCCTTTAAATTTCGTACCTGGGGGGTGTGTATGATATGCATGTGAAGTGGCGCATGTTTCCAGTGCTTAGAACTGTCCCTGCAAAAAATGTCATTTTTGAAAGAAAAAAAGTCTTTTAAAACTGACTCGCGGCTATTAATGAATTGTCGGCTCCCGGCAATACATACAAAAGTCATTGATAAAAAAAAAAAAAAAAGCGTGGGGGTTCCCCAGAATTCAATTACCAGGCCCTTCAGGTCTGGAATGGATATTAAGGGGAACCCCGCCGCAAATTTAAAAACAAATTGACGTGGGGTTCCCCCAAATATCCATTCCAGGCCCTTCAGATCTGGCATGGATTTTAAGGGGAACTCCACCCCAAATTTAAAAAAAAATTGGCGTGGAGTCCCCCTAAAAATCCATACCAGACCCCTTATCCGAGCACGCAACCTGGCCGGCCGCAGGGGAAAAGGGGGGGACGAGAGAGCGGCCCCCCTCCCTCCTGAACCGTACCAAGCCACATGCCCTCAACATGGGGAGGATGTCCCCATGTTGATGGGGACAAGGGCCTCATCCCCACAACCCTTGCCCGGTGGTTGTGGGGGTCTGCGGGCGGGGGGCTTATCGGAATCTGGAAGACCCCTTTAACAAAGGGGACCCCCAGATCCCGCCCCCCCCTATGTGAATTGGTAAGGGGTACGTTGTACCCCTACCATTTCACGAAGAAATCGTAAAAAAATGTTTAAAAAAACACACAAACACCTTGAAAAAGTCCTTTATTAAAAAAAAAACAAAAAAAAAAAACATTCCAGCGGTGAAATCCAGTGTCCCGCGGCGATCCCGATGTCCAGCGCTGTCCTTCATTGGTTGTGCCTGAGCGGACCTGATGGGGAACTCCCTCTCAGTATTTTAAATGTATAGACCCGCCCCTTCTAAAGTTCCCCATCAGGTCCGCTCCCTCGGTATGTCGGACCCGCCTACGTCATTGGCTTGAGCGGGGAACTTCCTTCACTGTGTAATTTAAATTTACATAGTGAAGGAAGTTCCCCGCTCAAGCCAATGACGTAGGCGGGTCTGACATACCGAGGGGGCGGACCTGATGGGGGACTGCTCTCACTTTGGTAATACATGTATAGACCCGCCCCTTCTTATGTTCCGCATCTGGTCCGCTGAGCGGACCTGATGGGGAACTTTAGAAGGGGCGGGTCTATACATTTAAAATACTGAGAGGGAGTTCCCCATCAGGTCCGCTCAGGCACAACCAATGAAGGACAGCGCTGGACATCGGGATCGCCGCGGGACACTGGATTTCACCGCTGGAATGTTTTGTTTTTTTTAAATAAAGGACTTTTTCAAGGTGTTTGTGTGTTTTTTTAAACATTTTTTTACGCTTTCTTCGTGAAATGGTAGGGGTACAATGTACCCCTTACCAATTCACATAGGGGGGGGCGGGATCTGGGGGTCCCCTTTGTTAAAGGGGTCTTCCAGATTCCGATAAGCCCCCCGCCCGCAGACCCCCACAACCACCGGGCAAGGGTTGTGGGGATGAGGCCCTTGTCCCCATCAACATGGGGACATCCTCCCCATGTTGAGGGCATGTGGCCTGGTACGGTTCAGGAGGGAGGGGGGCCGCTCTCTCGTCCCCCCCTTTTCCCCTGCGGCCGGCCAGGTTGCGTGCTCGGATAAGGGGTCTGGTATGGATTTTTAGGGGGACTCCACGCCATTTTTTAAAAAAATTTGGGGTGGAGTTCCCCTTAAAATCCATGCCAGATCTGAAGGGCCTGGAATGGATATTTGGGGGAACCCCACGTCAATTTTTTTTTAAAATTTGCGGCAGGGTTCCCCTTAATATCCATTCCAGACCTGAAGGGCCTGGTAATTGAATTCTGGGGAACACCCACGCTTTTTTTTTTTTTTTTTATCAATGACTTTTGTATGTATTGCCGGGAGCCGACAATTCATTAATAGCCGCGAGTCAGTTTTAAATGCATTTTTTTCTTTCAAAAATGACATTTTTTGCAGGGACAGTTCTAAGCACGGGAAACATGCGCCACTTCACATGCATATCATACACACCCCCCAGGTACGAAATTTAAAGGAATATTTCACTTTTATTTTTTCATTTTAAGCATTATTAAAATCACTGCTCCCAAAAAAACGGCCGTTTTTAAAACTTCTTTTTGCATTGATACATGTCCCCTGGGGCAGGACCCGGGTCCCCAAACACTTTTTAGGACAATAACTTGCATATTAGCCTTTATAATTAACACTTTAGATTTCGAACGTTCGAGTCCATTGTATTTAATAGGGTTCTAAAGTTTACACGAACATTTTGTCTGTTCACAGGTTCTGGTGCGAACCGAACAGGGGGGTGTTCGGCTCATCCCTGGTCCACAGACAGCATGTTACAGCCCGCAGCATGCACTCTGCGGGGGGGGGGGAAGAGCCTGGAACCTGGCAAAAAGCAGAGGAATTGAGTGCTACAGGAGAAGAGGAAAGAGAGTACTGTGCTGGGGGAAGCCAGAGAGAGAGAGAGAGCCACGCTGTACCCGCACCACCAGAGAGCCAAGCTGTACCCACGCCACTAGAGAAAGAGCCACTCTGTACCCGCACCACCAGAGAGCCACGCTGTACCCGCACCACCAGAGAGCTACACTGTCTCAGCACCACCAGAGAGCCACGCTGTACCCACACCACCAGAGAGAGAGAACCACGCTGTACCCGCACCACCAGAGAGAGAGACAGGCTGAACCCGCTCCACCAGAGAGTCACATTGTACACGCACCACCAGAGAGAGAGTCACGCTGTACCCGCACCACCAGAGAGTCACATTGTACCCGCACCACCAGAGAGAACTACGCTGTAACCGCACCACCAGAGAGAGAGAGCCACGCTGTACCAGCACCACCAGAGAGAGCAACACTGTGCAAGATAACTGAAATACATCACAGGTGATATAATTTGCTGCTCAGTGATTGCAGAATTCTAGTCTACATCTCCCCAAGGTAATACATAAAATCTGGCCTGTTAGTGGGCCCTGAGGACAGGGTTGATGACCACTGCCGTATATGGCTTATCCAGCCACTTTGCCCAAACCTCATCATACTTACTAGGGCGACCCCTATTCCTATAGGTATCTCTGTACAATGGAAGATTATTATTAATCAATTGTTTCCAATATATAAACGGAGGAGGATGAGGTTTCTTCCAATATAATGCAATAGATTTTCTTGCGTAGAATAATGTTGTATTAATAAATATTCGTTCGGTCTCTATAGGGGTAATATCCTCTACTAAGCCCAGCAAACAGACAGCCAGGAGGAGGAGGAGCCACAGAGGAGGGACACAACTTCAGTGCAAGAGCCACACTGCTGGTCTGAGGTCTGTGTTTAGTTTACAGCGGAGGGTGACACAGTAACCAGGAAGGGGGGCAGATAACAGATGCACACATGGAGTGTTGGGAGGGGAGGGGGGGGGGGTTAAGGGGATATGTGCTGGGTGCTTTGGGAGGGGAGAGGATATGTGCAAGTGGGGGGGGGGTCTGATCCTCCCCCTCCACCATTAGCACATGTCCTCTACCCTTCCAAAGCACCCAGCACATATCCCTTTACCCCCCTCTCCCCCCAAATTAAAAGATGCCGCACCCCCCCTCTATCCTCCTCCCGCGGCATCCCTCTCTATCCTCCTCCCATGAAGATGACAGAGAGGGTCTTAAAAAGGAAGGGGTGTGGCCTTGACAGGAAGGGGTGGGTCATATTTAAATTGGGGGGGGTGTGAGTTTAGTCAGGCCTAGGGCAGCACAAAACCTAAACACACCACTGGTGCACTGTATACTCAGCCTGTCAGTAGTCAACTTGTAACTGCAGACAAAAGAGTCTGAGTCAGAAGTCAAAACTAACAAAGCTTTGCTGACCTGTTTGGTTGAATGTCCCCACTTAGGGTTGCCACCTGTACGGGAATGACCCAGACAGTACGGGTTTTGAAATTTGTGCCTGGGTTTCTGTTCTCCTCTAACCCGGACACAGCAGCGTACCTCCGGTCCCAACCGTCTCCCTCCTATTGCTTTCCCCCCCGCGGGTTGCCTGATGTCCAACCCCTACCTCCCCCACCAGCCAGCCAGCCTGTGAATCCTATTGTAAATGTAGCGGCCTCACCCCTCTCCCTTGCTTTATCGGTTATATGGCTGTTGTCTAGGGGTACCTGGGCGAGAGAGAGATGACACACACCACGGCCCATGTCCTCCGTAACTAAGAGGTGAAGGCCAGAAGATTGGGCTTTTGTGTAGGTGTCCTAGAGTCAAGTCCAGACCTTTGTCCCTGACTCCTTTGCTTTAGTAACCCGAGTTCCACACAGTGAATAGGTACAACTCAGTTTTATTCTTCTTGCCAAGCAATAAAACAATCTTTCTCCTTTGGAAAATGGGGGGACAGATCGAGGCACAATCCTTTCCCTTCTTGCTGCTGCCCACTGTGCTGTCACCAGTGGTGAATAGTCACTGCCACTGACTAGGTAATATAGAACGTGAATTACCTTCGCTCACTTTGCCTCTGTCAGAGGAAGAAATCCATCCAAGGGAGAAATGGAGGCCTCTCCGTCACCAGCGATGCTGCGCCGGGCTCTTTGGAGAAGTTACTGCGCACCAGTCCTCACGAACTCAGACACGGGCACCCAAGGAGTTAGGGCCCCCTTCGGATTCCTCCACCCTCGCGGAACTCAGTCGAAGGTACTGAGCCCCAGGCATTCGCCATAGTACCTCACCCCAGGCTAAAGGTGCCTGAGATGGACTCCATCCCCGTTCCAGATAGGCCAAGGGCGCCTAGGCCTGGAACACCGGAACGCCAGCACCCAAGCTGAAGGTGCCTGGGTGCGGCCGCGTCCTCCGACTCTCTTCCTAAAATCAGGGCATCCGCCCCTTTTATGACCTCTCCCTTTGCGTCACAGCGGGTTCCCCGCCTCGCTGTACCAGCTCCAGGGGAGGACAAAAAGGCACAGTTTGCGGTGCGAGTTCAGCTCCGGCCCAAGGCAACAACGCCACCTGTAGTCCCCAAGGAACTCCACACCCCCAGAGTCCTCACATAAATTCAAACACCCGCTACATAAATTAAGCCTATGCCGTCCATGACACCACCCATCCCCCTGCTGCCACCGCTGCAAGCGAGAGTTTCAGCAGCGTGGAGGACAGAGCGAGGAGTAGAAACAGCAGTGACAGCGGTTAATACCTTAACCACTTAAAGACCGTGTCACGCCGATATACGTCGGCAAAATGGCACGGTTGGGCAAAGTGACGTATATTTATGTCACTTTGAATTTTGTGCCGTGATAGGTCACAGAGCTGCAGAACAGGAAGAGGCCAGTGTAAACAAGGCATCTCTCTATTCTGTCTAGTGACTCAGCACTGATAGTCTGCTCCCTGTCATCGAGAACAGCGATCAGTGACGTGTCACTCGTAGCCACGCCCCCTAACAGTTAGAATCACTCCCTAGGATACACTTAACCCCTTCCTAGCCCCCTAGTGGTTAACCCCTTCACTGTCAGTCACATTTATACAGTAATCAATTTTTATAGCACTGATCGCTGTATAAATGTGAATGGTCCCAAAATAGCGTCAAAAGTGTCCGATATGTCCGCCATAATGTCGCAGTCACGATAAAAATCGCTGATCGCCGTCATTACTAGTAAAAAAATATATTAGTAAAAATGCCATAAAACAATTCCCTATTTTGTAGACGCTATAACTTTTGCGCAAACCAATCAATAAACGCTTATTGCGTTTTTTTTAACCAAAAATATGTAAAAGAATACGTATCGGCCTAAACTGAGGGAAATTTTTTTTTAAAATTTAATTCAAATACTTACCGTAATTTTTCTTTCCTGATGAGCTCCATGTCAGCACAGCTGGTGAGGCCCCGCCCACCCCCTACGTAATCAGGACTTAACTATACATTTTTCACTCACCACAGCCTCAGCGTTTCGTAACTATTACTACTTAACTGGGCGGGCACTGTGCTGACATGGAGCTCGTCAGGAAAGGAAAATTACGGTAAGTATTTGAATTAAATTTTCCGTTTTCCTGACGGCTCCATGTCAGCACAGTTGGGAATTAACTAGCCAAAACAGGGGAGGGATAATGCTACACGCTCCACAATTCTGACTAAAACAGTAACAGAAGCCATGATGCCTCTGTCAAACTCAATTGTCATTAAGCCATGAATATGAATATTTTGGTGACCACATAGCTGCATTGCAGATAGTTTGAGACACCCGGCCTGCTGTCACTCTCAAGGTCCGGACCCTTCTAGAGAGTGAGTGCTGTGATTCTCCTGGCTAGGGATGAGCTTCGTGTTTGAGTCGAACTCATGTTCGACTCGAACATTGTCTGTTCGGCCGTTCGCCGAATTTCGAACAATATGGGCCGTTCGTGCCAAATTCGAGTGGCGCGTCATGGCCCATAATTCACTGCGTCAACGCCGTAAGTCAGGGTGCCTTTGGCAAATCATGGCTCAGGGGATTAGGTACACGCCACACACTATATAAGGCCGCCCGCGCGTCGGCGCCATGTAGTGTGTTCCGGCGTTGAAAGAGAGAGATAGAGACAAAGAGAGTGTCATTTCAGTTACTTAGAGCAGGCAGGCGATTGAGTTAGCTGCAGTCAGTGTATTTAGTATATATATGCACCCCAGGCGTTTATATATATATATATATATATATATATATATATAATGTGTAGCGGGGTCCTCAATTTAGTGGGGTACACTTGGGGAGTAGTGTGACCCAAGTGTGTAATTATGTTAGGGTTCAGACCCCTTTTTCTTATTCGTGGAGGATTGGGTGGTGTAATATTCTCTTCGACCAGTAGGTGTCAGTGTACCTACTGGCTCGGGGTAGAATCACTACCGCAGTGCTACCCTTCTTTGTCCCTTCCTGGAGATGGTACGGCCGGGGCGGGGAACCCGCCGTGGTATCGACGGGAGGAGATAAAAGGGGGAGACGCCCTTGCCACGAGGTCTGTCTTCGGGGATCATCTCTTCACGCACCCAGGCACCTTAGGCCTGGGTGCGGGCGGTTCAAGGTTCCGGCCTAGGCACCCTAGGCCTGGCCGGGATGAAGATGGAGTCCATCCCAGGCACCTTCAGCCTGGGATGAGGTACTATTGAGGAGGCCTGGGACCCGGTGACTCCGACTGGGTCCCGCGAGGGTGGAGTTGCTCCAGGGCGCCCCTTGCGAGGGGACCCGCATCTGAGGTGAGGAGGCTGGGGAGGTCACTCGTTCGAAGACCCGGTGTAGTGTCAACCCGGTGATGGATGGGCCTGCAGTAACTCCCTTGGAGGACATCTTCCCCTGATAGAGGCCCGCAGCGCAACGGAGGTATTCATGTCAAGACTCCTACAACCCTTGGTCATAGCATAGGGGGTGTAGGGACCCAGATCAGTATAGTGCCTCGACCTGCTCATTCCACCGTATCATGCCATCGCATTGCCTTGTAACTGAAGATACAAAATAAATCTAACCGTTGGACTGTGATCGGTGTATGGACTCTGTTAATGGGAGCAAAGGGAGGTTTCTGCACGACAGACTCGGTACATGTTCAGGACACCGGCCCGAGGAAACATTAGGTATTGGCCTTCACCTCGCCCGCAAGTAGTGGGGAGGACATGGGCCGTAGCGCACCTCACCCCTGTCACGTGACATACCCCTAGGCTAAAGAGGACGGGGTGAGGGGGTGGCCGCTACATATATATATATATATATATATTGTGAGGGGGTTGGCTCGGCAGCGGGTGTGTGTGACCCCCGAGATGGGCTCCCCACACAAAAACAGGCCCAGCAAACGGAGGTTGTGGTTTTCAAAGTCAAAAAGGTGCGGTTTATTTTCTATTTACAGTGACAAAACACAGCAAAGAAAAAGAAACATAAACAAAATAAATCCTGGTCAACTTGACCTCTGACTAAACATACAGGTTTCCTAACTAACAACTGGGATCAGCCTAGTGCTGTCCTAGTCCCTAAGTCCCTGGTTTTAAATGTCCAAGCAAATAGCCACACAGGCTTTGTCTCACCGCACAGGGGTTCACTCTCCCTAGACAGTCCACACAGGTCTGGGTCCAGGCATGAGCTAACATCTAATGAAGCTGGGAGTTCTTATAGAGGCCTAAATGAGCTGACAAGCTTCAGCTGGTCTCATCAACTCCCTGTCTGCACGACGCCCCACACTCTTCCTAGAGGTATGAGTCATCCATGAGCCCACTAGCCTTATACAACTCTCCACCTAGTTGTATAAGTCGGCGTAAAGCCTGAATCTGGGCGAAATATATCTACCCCCCTGGATGCAACCAGGTGACTTTACCTTCCTGCTGTCACATACCCCCCCCTCTTGTTTTAACCTCGGGGTTGGAACACCAGCAATCAGGCATTCATGTACTCGAGACAAAGCATCCACATTCCCCATTTGAACGCCAGGGCGATGCTTTACTGTGAAGTTGAATTCCTGGAGGGCCAGGAACCACCTATTCACTCTTCTATTTGTTTCCTTGTTTTGAGCCATCCACTTTAACGGAGCGTGATCCGTAACCAAGTCAAAGTGCCTACCTAGCAGGTAGTACCGAAGGGAATCTAGAGCCCACTTCACCGCTAAACACTCCTTTTCAACGGTGGCGTAATTTACCTCATGGGACTTCAACTTCCTGCTGAGGTAAATGACTGGGTGCTCTTCCCCGTTCCAGACCTGGGACAGTACTGCTCCTAACCCCACATCTGACGCATCACTTTGTACGACAAAGTCTTTAGAGAAGTCGGGTGAGTACAACACTGGCTGGCTACATAAGGCTTGTTTCAAGAATTGGAATGCTGCCTCAGCCTCGGGGGTCCATTTAATCATGACCGACCCTTTCCCCTTCGTCAGGTTGGTTAGGGGCACAGCCTTAGAAGCAAAGTGGGGAATGAATCGCCGATAATACCCAGCGATTCCCAGAAAGGCTCGTACCTGCTTCTTGCTGTTGGGACGTGGCCAACTCTGGATGGCCTCGACTTTGTTGAGTTGGGGTTTTATTACTCCCCTCCCAATGGTGTACCCAAGATATTTGGCCTCCTCCTGCCCAATGGTACACTTCTTGGGGTTAGCCGTAAACCCCGCTTCCCGAACAGAGTCCAGGACTGCTTGCACTTTTGGCAGATGTGAGGCCCAATCTGTGCTATGGACAATTACGTCATCCAGGTAAGCCGCAGCATACTTCCGATGGGGCCTCAGCATCTGGTCCATTTTCCGCTGGAATGTGGCCGGCGCATTCTGTAACCCGAACGGCATTCTTTTATATTGGAACGCCCCGTCTGGGGTTACAAATGCGGTTTTCTCTTTGGCCGACTTGGCCAGGGGGATTTGCCAATACCCTTTTGTGAGGTCAAGAGTCGTCATGTATCGGGCTGTTCCCAGCCGGTCGATCAACTCATCTATACGTGGCATGGGGTAGGTGTCAAATTTTGTAACTTTGTTCAACTGACGAAAATCGTTACAAAATCGCCAGCTCCCATCCGGTTTAGGCACCAACACAATGGGACTAGACCAATCACTTTGGGACTCCTCTATCACCCCTAAGTTCAGCATTTTCTGTACTTCCTCCCGTATTGCCTCCCGTCGGGCCTCTGGGATCCGATAGGGTTTTAACTTCACCCTTTCACCGGGCGGGGTAATGATGTCATGCTCTACCCCAGATGTTTGTCCCGGCAGCTCAGAGAATACCTCCTTGTTGCGAAGCACAAACTCCTTAACCTCCTGTTGTTGGGGTTGTGACAAGGTGGCTGCTATTCCAACCTCAGGAATCACGCAACCAGTTTGAGCTGGTGACCAAGTGTCTGCGACTAGGGACTCTCTATCCCTCCAGGCTTTCAACAGATTAACGTGATAGATCTGTTCGGGCTTTCGCCTTCCTGGTTGTCTGACCTTGTAATTCACTTCGCTCACTTTTTCCATTATCTCGTAGGGGCCTTGCCATTTGGCAAGGAATTTACTTTCAACCGTAGGGACAAGTACCAGTATCCTATCCCCCGGGGAAAAGGTACGGGTCTTGGCTCCACGGTTGTACACTCTCTGCTGTGCTAACTGCGCTTGGGCCAAATGTTCCTTCACGATGGGCATTACCTGTGCAATTCGGTCTTGCATCAGGGCGACATGCTCAATCACACTCCTGTGGGGAGAACTCTCACTTTCCCAAGTTTCCTTGGCAATATCCAACAGCCCTCTTGGGTGTCTCCCATACAGTAACTCAAAGGGGGAGAATCCCGTAGAGGATTGGGGCACCTCCCTAATAGCAAACATCAGATAAGGAAGTAGACAGTCCCAATCCTTTCCATCTCTATCCACCACTTTCTTCAACATTTGTTTTAGGGTTTTGTTGAATCTTTCAACCAGCCCATCGGTTTGGGGGTGATACACAGATGTACGTAATTGCGTCACTTTGAACAATTTACACAGCTCCTTCATAACCCGGGACATAAAGGGTGTACCTTGGTCCGTAAGCAGTTCTTTACAAATACCCACCCGGCTAAACACAAGAGATAGCTCTTTGGCTATGGTTTTGGCCGAGGTATTTCGGAGAGGGATCGCTTCTGGATAACGGGTGGCATAGTCCATTATAACTAATATGTACTGGTGCCCCCTAGCGGACTTGATTATAGGACCTACCAAATCCATGGCGATCCTCTCAAACGGGACCTCAATGATGGGTAGAGGGACCAGCGGGCTACGGAAATGTGGCATCGGGGCCGACCTCTGACACACAGGGCAGGAGGAACAATAATTTTCTATGTCCTTCATCACCCCCGGCCAATAGAATCTCTGTAATACCCTCTCTCGGGTTTTCTCTGTCCCCAGATGACCTCCAAGAATGTGCCCATGGGCCAACTCCAACACCAACTTCCTGTAAGGTTTGGGCACCACAAGCTGCTCAACGGTTTCTTCTGCCCTTTTTGCCACCCGATACAGTAGGTCCTTCGCTACGCTGAAGTATGGGTAAGTGCAGGTATTATCTGGGTTCACTAACTCGCCATCTATTTTCACTACGTTTTCCCGTGCCTTTATTAGGGCGGGGTCTTTCAACTGTTCTGTGGCAAAGTTTTCCCTGTGAACCTCAAGATCAGAAAACTCCACAGACGGTAGGTTTTCGTCTGAGGAGGTGGGCTCCTCTCCAGTTTCTTGAGTCTCCCCTGCCAATACTGATAAGGGAAATTCCGGAGAGTCCTCACCACTCTCAGGGGAGTTCTGGCTATCACATTCCTGGTACATAGGGGCACCAGTGGGGGGATCAGGATCATCCCACAGTTCCCAGAACTTCGGAAAATCCCTTCCCACAATGGCGTCATGCGGTAACTGAGATACTAAGCCCACTGGATGAGAGAGGGTACCTTTGGGGGTCTCGAAACACACTGTAGTCACTGGATACTCTCGGGTGTCCCCATGCACACAAATAACAGCTACCTTGCTATTCCCAGAGACCTCTGTTTTAACTAACTCAGCCTTTATCAGGGTCACAAGGCTACCTGAATCCAGCAATACCACAACATTTCTACCATTAACACACATTTTGCATAAATGTTTCTCAGTTCCTCGAATGGCAGTGCATGCGACTGTCGCACACAGCGACTGACGTCTGCCCGTCAGAAAGTCACACTGCATGGGTTCCTCCACAACCGGGCAATTGGCTGCAATATGTCCCGCTTGCCGGCAGCGGTAGCAAACGATCCTTCTTGCGGTCTCTTGAGCCGCTGATTTCCCAGGCTGTTCTCGCCAAACTTGGGGTAGAGCTCCCACCCTCTCACTCTCTCCACCCTCACCCCTTGGAATCCTCTTATCCGCCCCTGGGGATGGTCTGGTCTTAGGGTGGAAAGTCCGAGTGTCTCTGGACGAGGCCGTCAGGTTCTCTGTAGCCAAGTATTTCTCCACACGATCCACAAGACCATCGGCCGTCTCTGGGTCTCCATGGCTTACCCACTTTTGGATGGCAGTAGGAAGAGCTCTCAAAAACCCATCCATTACAACACGTTCCACAATCTTTGGTGCGGACAAAGTCTCTGGCTGTAGCCACTTTCTGCTCAGGTGAATGAGATCATACATTTGAGACCTGGGGGGTTTTCCAAGCTGGAAAGTCCAGTTATGCACATGCTGAGCCCGGACAGCCTGGGTGACACCCAGCCTTGCCAATATTTCAGCTTTTAGCATCACATAGTCTTTTGCTTGGTTAGGCTCTAGGTCATAGTAAGCTTTCTGCGATTCACCAGTTAACAGAGGAGCCACCAGTCCAGCCCACTGCTCCTCAGGCCACTTTTCTCTTTCAGCGGTCCTTTCAAATGTGGTCAAAAATACCTCTGGATCATCCTCTCCAGTCATTTTTGTCAATAAACGACTCACCCCAAAGGACGCGGTATTAGTGGGACGGCTTTCCTCACTGGTCTGCGGACGTTGCTGCATTACTGCTTCCATCTGTTGTTGTAGTCTCTGCTCTTGTTTCTGCAACAGGTCTATGAAGCGGGCCTCAGATTGCTGCTGGGCTTGTTGCTGAGCCTCCAGACTCTGTTGCAAAGTTGCGTTTGTCTGCTGCTGGGCTGCAAGGCTCTGTTGATGAGCTTGCTGCTGGGCTGCGAAGTTCTTTTGCAAACCTGCATTTGTCTGCTGTTGATTGGCATTTGCTAGAGCCAGCTGCTTCAGTATCTCCTCCATGCTGGCTTAAAAAAAACTGCCCGCATTCTCCACCAACTGTGAGGGGGTTGGCTCGGCAGCGGGTGTGTGTGACCCCCGAGATGGGCTCCCCACACAAAAACAGGCCAAGCAAACGGAGGTTGTGGTTTTCAAAATCAAAAAGGTGCGGTTTATTTTCTATTTACAGTGACAAAACACAGCAAAGAAAAAGAAACATAAACAAAATAAATCCTGGTCAACTTGACCTCTGACTAAACATACAGGTTTCCTAACTAACAACTGGGATCAGCCTAGTGCTGTCCTAGTCCCTAAGTCCCTGGTTTTAAATGTCCAAGCAAATAGCCACACAGGCTTTGTCTCACCGCACAGGGGTTCACTCTCCCTAGACAGTCCACACAGGTCTGGGTCCAGGCATGAGCTAACATCTAATGAAGCTGGGAGTTCTTATAGAGGCCTAAATGAGCTGACAAGCTTCAGCTGGTCTCATCAACTCCCTGTCTGCACGACGCCCCACACTCTCCCTAGAGGTATGAGTCATCCATGAGCCCACTAGCCTTATACAACTCTCCACCTAGTTGTATAAGTCGGCGTAAAGCCTGAATCTGGGCGAAATATATCTACCCCCCTGGATGCAACCAGGTGACTTTACCTTCCTGCTGTCACAATATATATATATATATATATATACACTGTATTCAGTTTAGCTAGATCCGTTCCTGTTCTACTGTTGCTAAGATACTACAGGCAGGCAGTTGATTCAGTAAGCTGCAGTATATCACTCAGTTTACCGTATTCTGTTTAGCTACACTGCAGACTGTTCCAATCCTGTTCTACTAATGCTAAGATACTACAGGCAGGCAGTTGATTCAGTAAGCTGCAATATATCGCTCAGTATACTGTATTTAGTTTAGCTACACTGCAGACTGTTTCAATCCTGTTCTACTGTTGCTAAGATACTACAGACAGGCAGTTTATTCAGCTAGCTGCAGTATAATCAGTATATATATACATCCCAGCTTTGTGCAGCTACATCTTACTGCAGGCCATTCCTTGTGTACCTATTCCAATACATCAAAGACAGTATGTCTGGAAGGCCAACAAGGAGAGGCAGACACTGACAGGCCAATAAAAAAGGGCAAGCAGGCTCTGTGTCTAGAGGCAACAGTGCTGGTCGTAGACATGGTGCATCCTCATCAGCACGTAGCCGTGGGGCACGCTTGTCCTTTTTTTCGGCAGCTGGCCGTGTTGAGCCGCAACATGCTGAAGAGTTGGTAGAGTGGATGACCAAGCCGTTCTCATCCTCCTCATCCTCTCTCACCCAGCCTCAGGGTAATTTGTCTGCCAAAGCAGCTGCCAAAGTGGCCTCTTCCATTGGCTCAATGGCATCAGTCACTCCTTCCCTAGCCCCACCATGTCCTGAGGAGTCCACCGAACTGTTTGACCAGTGTTGGATACATGCTGCAGGAGGATGCGCAACGTTTTGAGGGCTCCAATGATGGTACCCAGCTTGAGGAAGACAGTTACGTGAGCCCAGAGAGAGGGAATGCCAAAGAAGGACAGCAAACTGGCAGTCATGTTCCCCCAGCCACAGCATACTGCCAGGTTTGCTCCAGTGAAGAGGAGGGAGGGGATGATGAGGTCACTGACTCTACATGGGTGCCTGATAGGAGAGAGAAGGAGGAGGAGGAGGCCCATCTCCAATGAGGCAGGATGCTCTCCAGGGGCCAGCTTAAGGGCAGCACACCGACTGCATCACACCACAGATCTCCGCATGTGCAGGGCGCTGCTGTCTCTGCGCGTTATTCCAAAAGTTCTTTGGTGTCGGCCTTTTTTGAGACGTGTGCATAAGATCGCACCATTGCTATTTGCAACGTATGTCTGAAGAGTATCTCGCATGGCCAAAACATCAGCCGCTTGGGCACCACATGCTTGACCAGACATATGTATGTCAACCTGCCATGCAGTCCGTTGGCAAGCATACATAAAAGACCCACACCAAAGAACAAAGCGGACCTCTCCTCATCAGCTGGGATCTCCAACCCCACTATACCTTCAGTCCTCTCAGAAACCTGCACTGAGAGGAATGAAGGTGTAGAATCAGCTGTGTCACTGCCAAGTACTTGCGGGCAATCTTCTATCGGTACACCAACGTCCGATTGTACCAGGCAAATTTCCCTGTCGCAGCTGATGCACCACCGAAAGAAGTTCGCTCCCAGCCATCCACATGTCCAGCGGTTGAATGCTAGCTTGGCTAAATTGCTAGCACTTCAACTGCTGTCTTTTCAGTTGGTAGACTCTGCCCCCTTCCATGAGTTTGTGGAATGTGCGGTTCCTCAGTGGCAGGTTCCCAAATGCCACTTTTTTGCACGGAAGGCGATTCCGGCTCTCTACTGGCATGTGGAAGGCAATGTCTTGGCCTCGCTGGACAGGGCGGTCAGTGGTAAGGTGCATATTACCGGTGACTCATGGTCCAGCAGGCATGGACAGGGACGTTACCTATCTTTTACGGCCCACTGGGTGACTCTGATGGCAGCTGGGAAGGATGCAGGACAGGGTGCAATAGTGTTGGAGGTTGTTCCGCCACCACGCCTCCAAAAGGCTACTAGTGGTGAGTCTGACACACCTCTCTCCTCCACCCCCTCCTCTTCTTCTTCCTCCATGGCCTCTTCCTGTGCTGATTTGTCCTCAGAACCAGCGGTGCTCCGTAGGCGTTCAAGGGGCTACGCAAGTACGCAGACAAAAAGATGCCATGCAGTGCTTGAGCTTGTGTGCCTGGGGGACAGGAGCCACACTGGGGCAGAGATTCTGTCAGCTCTGCAGGGGCAGGCTCAGAGGTGGTTGACGCCATGCCAGCTTAATCCAGGAATGGTGGTTTGCGACAATGGCACCAACCTCCTCCCTGCCCTCCGACAGGGACAGCTGACTCATGTGCCCTGTTTGGCTCACGTCCCTAACTTGGTGGTGCAGCGGTTCTTGGGCAGGTACCCGGGCTTACAGGATGTCCTGAGGCAGGCCAGGAAAGTCTGTGTGCATTTCCGCCGGTCATATAATGCCAGTGCTCGGCTGGCTGACCTCCAAAAGGAATACAACCTGTCCAAGAACCGCCTAATCTGTGACATGCCCACCAGGTGGAACTCAACGTTGACCATGCTGCAGCGACTGCACATGCAGTAGAAGGCCATCAATGACCACCTGTGCGACTATGGCACCAGGACAGTTTCAGGGGAGCTTGGTTTTTTTTTTGCCACGCCAGTGGGTCCTGATCAGGGATGCATGCACTGTCCTGTCACCAATTGAGGAGGCCACGAGGATGGTGAGCAGTGACAGTGCATGCATCAGTGACACTGTCCCTCTTGTCCACCTGTTGGAGCACACGCTGCGTGGAATAATGGACATTGCACTTGAGGCAGAACAGAGGGAGGAAGAGGAGGACTTCCTTACCTCTCAAGGCAGTGTTCCTGCTGGCCCGCCGATCACACAGGGAGAGGTTGAAGAGGAGGAGGAGGAGGAGGATTGTGTCAGCATGGAGGTGGAGCCTAGCACTCAGCATCAGCAGCAGTCTTCAAGGGATAATTTACAGTCCCAAGAAACCAATAGACATGTGCACACTGAAATATTTCGTTTCGGAATTTCGTTTTCGTCCGAAAAATAAATTTATTTAGTTACTCCCGAAATTCGTTTTTATTTATTTCCTTTTTCGTTAGAAATTGCATTCGTCCGAAAATCTGAATTAATTAAAGTCGAATCTGTCATTGAAGGCTTTTGGTGTCTGTCGAATGTTCAAAGAAGATTCGACGGAGCAGCGAAACTGTACGACGCTGCAATCATACATTTCCGGTCGAATGTTCCGCCTACAAGCTAGCTATAGTAGAATTCTAATGTTGTATGATTAGTAATAATTATATTTATTAATTATTATTACTAGTCAACCAACATTAGAATTTTTCTATAGCCTATGGGCAGAGTATTTGACTGGAAATGTACGATTGCAGCGTCGTACAGTTTATCTGCTCCGTCGAATCTTCTTAGAACTTTCAACAGACACCATAAGCCCTCAATGACAGATTCAACGTTTGCATGTTTTTCGATGCTTTGTCGAATCTTCGTCGTTCACGTTAAATTGTCAAGTTAGTTCTAGCTATTTTACTGCTCCTCCTCTTTGGTTTCAATCAGCCAATAACATTCATCATCATCATTATTTTTATTTTACTTCCCCCACCCAATTCCAGCAGCGATCTTTTCTCTCTATGTTGAATCTTTTCTCTCTATAATGTCAAATATTTTATCTCTATAATGTCGAATCTTTTCTCTATAATGTCGAATCTTTTCTCTCTATAATGTCGAATCTTTTCTCTCTATGTAGAATAATATTGGACTAATAGAGTTAAGGTTAGGCACATTCGACCACAGGTTCGATGGATACAGATTGTTATTGTCAGCCTCATGTCGAATCTCCTATCTATATCGAATTGTTGTTGCAACGAAAACGAAAATGAAGCATTTGTTTATGTCGGATCTTTCGGTTTTCGGATTCTGCATTTTCGTTTGTTAAAACGATAACGAAAATACCTGAAATTCGGACGAAAATGAATGCACATGTCTAGAAACCAATGAACTTGTACATGGCTGGGAGGAGGTGGCTGCGGATCATGTCATCCTTAGTGACCCAGGGGACTCCGGACCGAATGCCTCAGCAAACGCTGCATGGCCTCCCTGATCCTGCAAAGCCTGCAAAAGCATCCTCGTATTTGTAGAATCAATGAGAGGGATCATTACTGTCTGGCAACCCTCCTTGATCCACGTTACAAGGGTAAGGTTGTGGATAGGGATGAGCCGAACACCCCCCGGTTCGGTTCGCACCAGAACCTGCGAACGGACCGAAAGTTCGCGCAAACTTTAGAACCTTATTAAAGTCTATGGGACTCGAACGTTCGAAATCAAAAGTGCTAATTATGAAGGCTAATCTGTAAGTTATTGTCCTAAGGGTTTGGGGTACCCGGGTCCTGCCCCAGGGGACATGTATCAATGCAAAAAAAAAGTTTTAAAAACTGCCTTTTTTTCGGGAGCAGTGATTTTATTGATGCTTAAAGTGAAAAAAAAGTGAAATATTCCTTTAAATATCGTACCTAGGGGCTGTCTATAGTATGCCTGTGAAGTGGCACGTGTTTCCCGTGTTTAGAACTGTCCCTGCACAAAATGACATTTCTAAAAGGAAAAAAAGGAATTTAAAACTGCTTGCGGCTTTAATGTAATATCTGGTCCCGGCAATACGGATGAAAATCATTGAGAAAAATGGCATGGGTACCCCCCCAGCCCATTACCAGCCCCTTTGGGGCTTGTATGGATATTAAGGGGAACCCTGCACCCAAATTAAAAAAAGAAAAGGCGTGGGGCCCCTAGGCCCTATATACTCTGAACAGCAGTATACAGGCGGCGCAAACAAGACAGGGACTGTATGTTTGTTCTTAAGTAGAATCTGTTTGTAATTTGAAACAGGTACATTTTTAAAGTGTAGCGCCAGCCAAAAAATCTATTTTTAAGCTTTTTGGAAAACATAAGGAAGGGTTATCACCCCTGTAACATTTGTTTTGCTGTCTGTGCACCTGTTCAGAACATTTCACCTCACTTTCCGTCCCAATGTCAAATGTTTTTTGAAAATTTGTTTTTTTTATTGAAACAAGGATTGGTGATAAAGCATCAGTGGAGAGGAGACATGTTTTCCCCATATTAACTCTTACAGAAGAGAATTTCCCTTCCTAGGGGTAGATTTCCTCTCACTTCCTGTTGTCTCCTTCCGTTTGCAAGTAGGAGTCATTTGTAAGTTGGATGTTTGAAAGTAGGGGCCTGCTGTATATACTCTGCAGAAACAACACTGTAAGCCCTCACAGTTACTCTTGGTGGGTGCTGGAACGCCCTGCTGTGAACTATTATATTAAGAATTGTAATTACATGCCATTGTTGAACAGTGGTAGGAAAAATTGGGCCTTTGGTGGTGGTGGCGCTGGTGTCACAACACTGTAAGTCCACACAGTTACTCTTGGTGGGCGCAGGAATGGGCCCAGCTGTGAAATATTAGATCAAGAATTGTAATTACGGGGGCGCATGCGCGCGAGCAACGGAGATGGCCGCCTGACTCCACTGCTCCGGGCCGTCGGAACGAAACTACCGGCCTAATCCGACATAGGCATAGAGAGGACGCTGCATACAGAGCTCCGGAGGCTCCGGAACACACCAGGCTCCCGGCGGTGATGCGTAGATCGGCAAAGAAGCCCCCTAAGAACCGGCAACACAGTAAACTCTCCCCAGCATTAGGCAGAGGAAAACCCACGATGGCGCCCGACCCTCCGGAGCCTGACGATGAGACCCAGCTTTCTGCTGCGGGCCCAGACTCTCCTGCGGACAGCCTGCATCTATTCCCCACGGACCGGCTGAGTCCCCCCCCTGTGGAATCAGAGGACATGCTGGCCAAATTCCGCGCCATAGTCAGGGATGAAATCACAATAGCATCCCGTAAGCTTTCCTCTGACTTGGTGCGAGGCCTTAAAGAGATAGGCCACCGTACTAATCAACTAGAGCACCGCATGGACTTGGCAACCACTGTGTTGGAGGGCCATGAGGAAGAGGTGGACAAAATGTCCGGGGAGCTGGAGGCCCTGAGAGACAAGTTGGAAGACGCAGAAAATAGGGCCCGGAGGGATAACCTTCGTATCCGCGGTATCCCTGAGGTAATTACCGACCTGCAGGGTACAGCTACCGCATTTTTCCAAGAACTGGCCCCAGAACTTCCGGTGGAAAGATTGGAGTTTGACCGTATCCACAGATCCCTGGCTCCCAAACCCTCTGACGGACCCCCGAGAGATATCATCATCAAGTTCCACTACTACCGGACCAAAGAGAGACTTCTACAAGCTGCGAGAGAGCAACAGAACCTCTCCTTCCAGGGTAATACCCTCCAGCTATTCGCAGACCTCTCCCCGGTCACTATCGCCAGGCGTCGAAGCCTCAAACCCTACCTCCAAGTCTTACAAGCTCATGAAATCAAGTACAGATGGGGGTTCCCATTTAAGCTCTCCTTCTCCCACCTAGGCCGCCAATTCCAAGCCACCTCTCCTTCAGACCTAAAACACCATTTCCAGGAACTACAGCTGGGCCTTCCTCCATCTCAGCCTGATGCCCCATCCAGGCCCGCCAAACCCGGACCCTCCAGACCGGGACCCCCCAGGCTTCCTCGTCAATCCTCTCAAGCATCCCAAAAGTCCCAATCTGGTTCCCTGGCGCTGCGGGACCTGCAAGCTCAATGTTTCCATCCATCTAACAACGGATGAAGAAGCTAAGTTCAATCTTTTGTTCATTTCAGCTTTTTTTGCTCATCTGAACTCGTGCTGCCCAGTTCCCCTTGAACTACTGGTTGTTTTTATATGAGAACCAGAGTGACATGTTTTTGAAGTAATTCCCTCACCTTATTTTTCTTTACATTGGTTTCTGACACCTGGTCGGTGGGGGTCGCCCCAGGATGGGCTGCCCCGCTTGTGAGATGGCGGCCCGGGGCGTAATTTACCCCCCTTAGGTGACCAGGCAGAACTTCGGCATCAACCTGCCCCCCTCCGCCCCGCCGCATCCGTGAGTACCCAAATGGTTTGGGCTGCTACCTGTGGCCCTTTGTTTTAATTTTTTTTTATTTTAGTCTTCTTTGGTGGTTTTGCGGGTTGCTGGGGGGTGGGGGGGTTTCAGGTCAAGTTGGGTGGGGGTACACATTTATCTTTATGTTTATTGATCACTCGGTACATTGCTGTGTTGCGGTCCTCCAGCCCTCACTTGTGGGTTGGTGGGGCTGGGGTGGTGACTGGTGCGCATGGTCCTGCCCGACCCCCTTGGGGGAATGGCCTGGTGGCTGTCCCCTCTGGGGGATCGGGGGATCTCCCTCTTACACTCCAATTTGTTAATGATGTATAATGGTTGCCTTGTCGTCACTGTCTGCGGCTTCCTCGTTTTGATGACTTTTGTTTCAGGTTCCATCACCCAGATCCTATGTCAAAAATGTTTAAAATGTTTGTATTGTTTTCACCATAGACCGGTGGTTCCGACGGACCACTGCTACCCCCATGTGTTGGCACCCGGCTAAGAGGTTTTTCTTGGCCGGGCTCCCAACCCGTAGTGGGTTTTATAACCCACGTTACGCTACATTTATGCGCATGGCATTTGTTCTATGCCGAGCTTTCCTCTGTACTCTCATCTTTTCTATCTCTTCTCTTTCCTCTCTGTTTTCCTCTCTCCTCCCGGCCTTTCCCCCCCTCCTCCCTTCCTTCCCTTCTCCTATAACCCCAGGGTGCGGGAACAGAGTATTATACTGCTTCATGTGTTTGATCCAATGACCCTCCGTTGGCTGTCCCTGAATGTTCAGGGCATGAACTCGCCTCAAGAACGGGTCAAAGCCTTCAAATTCCTTAAACAACACAATATTGACATAGCATGTCTACAGGAGACCCATTTCTCCGCCTCCTCTTGCCCCAAATATTTTGATGCAAATTATCCCCAAGTTTACTTAGCGAGCGGTCCTACTAAACAGAAAGGGGTTCTCATAGCCATAAGGAAATCAGTCCCGTTTATTTGCAGTAAACAAATTGCTGACCCTGACGGCAGATACCTTCTCCTGCAAGGTTCAGTTCAGGACAATGAGGTAACTATCATGACCTATTACGCCCCAAATGTTAACCCAGGCCCCTTTCTGACACATGTCTGCGCCCTCTTAAAGGACCACCAGAGGGGCGTCCTCCTGTTGGCGGGTGACTCTAATGTCTCGCTAAACCCCTCCCTGGATAATTACCCATCGGACCATAGAGTCCCCTCCCCAGCCGCAAAAACCTTTTTACGAGCCCTACAAAACCATGACCTAGTCGACATTTGGCGGGAGCTCCATCCCCTTGGTAGAGATTACACCCACTATTCCCATCCCCATCACTCACACTCCAGGATTGACCACATGCTTGTGTTACGGCAGCATCTAACCCTGATTGACGCGGTCTTTATTCTAGCAACCCCCTGGTCATACCACGACCCAATTCTGACTATTTGCCACTCCCTGCTCAGCAAACCACAGCACGCTCCTTGGGTCATGAACGACTCCCTCTTGTCATTTGAGCCGATCCTTACTGAGATTCACAAAGCATCGATAGACTATTTTAAACTTAATACAGGGACGGTTTGCTCTCCGGTGACCCTTTGGGAAGCATATAAAGCGGTCCTCCGGGGCCACGTTATTCATATAGCGTCAAAGCGCAAAAAAGAGCAAACCCAAACCCGGAGTAGACTTGAGCATAACCTGGAGGCCCTCTCCACGGCCTTTAAACAAGATCCTACCCCAACCAATCGCAAACTTTTAGACAAAGCCCGATCGGACCTGGATTTATGTGTTATGGATGATGCAGAACGCACCTTACGCTGGGCTCGTCAGAAGTGGTACGCTAAGGCAAATAAGCCCACGGCGATGCTAGCCAATAGATTGCGCACTTTCACCCCGAAATTTGCCCCTATAGCCTTACGCACCCGCCACAATGTCCTTACGGGCAACCCGCGTCGGGTCTTGGACGAATTCCGCCACCGTCTCACCAAACTTTATTCTGCCCCCACCCATGCTTCTACCGACGGCCTGACTCACTTCCTGAAGGATTTGCCCTTACCTTCCCTATCTGCCACCCACAGATCTGTTATGGACAGAGACGTGCAGGTATCAGAAGTTCTCCACTGCATCAAAGAATTAAAGATAGGCAAGAGACTGGGCCCTGACGGCTTCACAGCCCTGTACTACCGGAAATTTGCAGAGGTCCTTGCCCCACATTTGGCGGCTATGTATAATTCGGTAAAAGGAGGCCACTCATTTACACCAGATCTGCTGACCGCCAATATTGTAATGATTCCCAAGCCGGATAGGGACCACTCTTCTTGGGCCAATTTCCGCCCAATTTCCTTAATAAATATTGATATAAAAATCCTGACGAAGATCCTGGCCAACCGCCTGAACTCATTTCTCCCGCGTTTGATAAAAAAAGAGCAGGTGGGTTTTGTCCCCCGTAGACAGGCAGGGGATGCTATTAGGAGACTCCTTCAAATCCAACAAATAGCGCATTTTAGGTCTTTGGAAACCATGTTTCTGTCCTTGGATGTTAATAAGGCCTTTGACACCTTGTCTTGGCCCTATTTGACACAGGTTCTAGGCCACTACGGCTTTGGTACCTCCTTTTTGAGCTGGGTCTCAGCCATTTATGATTCCCCCCAAGCTAAGGTGCGATATTACGGTCATGAGTCGCCCACCTTCCCCATAAAAAGGGGAACCCGCCAAGGGTGTCCACTCTCCCCCCTTCTATTTTTCTTGGCACTGGAACCCTTGGCGGAGGCCATTCGATCGCATGTCGACATAACTGGGGTGGAGGTGGCGGGGACCTCGCATAAACTATCCCTATTTGCGGACGACATTTTATTGTCAGTCACTAAACCCAGAATCTCCCTCCCCAATTTGATGTCCCTTTTAGATACCTTTGCCACGTTATCGGGTCTATCTGTCAACCCGGCTAAATCCAAAGCCATGTCAATCAATCTTCGGCCCTCTGAGATGGAATCATTGAAGTCGGCTTTTTCCTTCCAATGGACCAACTCGTTACCCTACCTGGGGGTTAAACTTACTTCTAGTTACTTGGGTCTATATCAAGCCAACTATCCCTCACTATTACGGAAATTGACAAACATGCTCGATTCTTGGTCCACTCTTCCGTTATCCTGGTTCGGCAGAATAGCGACAGTACGCATGGCGTACCTCCCGAAACTGCTTTATTATTTTCGTGTTTTACCGGTCACCAACGCAAGATCATGCAGTTTGTCTGCGGCAAGACGAAGCCCAGGATCAAACGGCAGGTGCTCTACGCACGTAGAATAGATGGAGGCCTTTCGGTCCCGAACCTGCAAGCCTACTATACAGCGGCCGGTATCGCCCCACTCGCTCTTCTCCACGAGAAGCAACAAATGCCACTGTGGGCCATCATTGATCTGGTGGACTCCCACCCGGTTCCCTTGGCTTCCCTTTCTTGGCTCCCCAAGGCTCACCGCCCATCTACCATAGGTCCATGCTTGACTCATTCCCTACGGTTATGGGACACAGTTAAGTTCTCAGCAGGCCTGATTTCTCCCCATCTCCCCTTACTCCGTCTCCTTCACTGCCCGTTGTTCCCGCCGGGATGTGATAACCCCTCGCAGTTTGCATGGTGGACCGACCACGATTTTGTGGACGTTCAGTCTCTGCTCACTCCGACCAAAATTGTCCCATTCGCAGCCCTACGCTCTTCACATGACATCCCCCTAAAGGAACATTATAGCTATATACAGCTCCGACACTTTCTCCAAAAATTAATAAGATCCCAACCTACTCCCTATGCCATGACCTCTTTTGAAAGTTTATGTAGATCACGTCCTCAATCCTCTGGTATGATATCACTCATATATAAGGCTATTATAAGCTCCAGGAAACCACCACTGAGACCTTATCATCGCCAATGGGAGGCCGAACTTGGGAAACAACTAGAGCCGGATGACTGGCGGAGAATGACCACGGCACTAACTAAATGCTCCAGGAATGTCCTCTTCTTGGAAAATGCCTACAAGGTCTTTTATAGGTGGTACTACACCCCGGCCAGATTAGCGAGCTTTATCCTGTCTTACTCCCCTTTATGCTTTTGAGGGTGCTCTCAGGAGGGCACAATGGCGCACATCTGGTGGTCCTGCCCCAGGGTACGCAGACTGTGGATCAGAGTATATGCGTTACTTCGTAACCTCTTCAACACCACTATAAAGAGGCTCTATTGTGCAAACCCATTGCGGAACTCCTTTGTCCTGAACGTCTATTGGCCGCACACATCTTTACTGCAACTAAACTGACCATAGCACGGGCTTGGAAAACCCCGGCCCTCAGCTTTGAAGCAGTTAAAAACAGCGTGAACGACATTATGGTGAATGAGAAACTTACTGCCGTGTTGACAGACACCCACGCTAAGTTCCTCCGGATATGGCAACCCTGGGTGACACATATCCGCCCCTCGCGTTTTGATCCAACGCTCCTCTCCCTGTGACAAGCCTCTGTTCCCCCCCCCCACCCCGGGGCCCCCCCTCTTTTTTCCCTTCCCCTCTCATTTCCCTTCTTTCTTTGGTTTCCCTCTATATTTCAACCTCCTCTTCTCCCCTACACTAAAGGCTCACATCACCCCTTTCTCCTTCTTTATCTTTTAAATTCTTCCTGAACTCTTCCCTCTTGGCGCTCTTTGTCAACTTTCTTATTATTCTACCTTTTGGCCTCCCCAGCCTACGGGGCAGACCCTGCTGGGACTGGTTACCTGACAGGACACATTCCCCTTTCCCTTCTTAAGATTTTATTTTTGTTTTTATTTGCTTTTGTTGTTTTCACCGGGGAACAACACCATTCCCCTAGATGGTTGTCCAGTTTAATGCGCTCACAAGATATTGTTTGTCATATTGTTATTTTGCCTCAAGTTCCAAAATCGACCTAGAGCGACAATATGTCTTTCAGTTAGCTTCACGGCAACATTATTATGCCAAGACTCAGGACACGTTGGTCTCTTCTGAATGTCCTGCTACCCATACTCTTGGTATATTTCAGTAGGACTTATAATTTTTAGCTTGGAACCCGGGATCATCCCCATGTGTTATACTGTTGTAAAAATTGCACATTTTCATTGTGTCCAGTTCCATTTTTGTTTTGTATTCTTTTTATTGATGTGAATCTTTAATAAAAACCTTTGTACAAGAATTGTAATTACATGCCCCTGTCGAACAGGGGCAGAAAAATTGGGCCTTTGGTGGTGGTGGTGGTGTTGCCACAACACTGTAAGCCCTCACAGTTACTCTTGGTGGGCGCAGGAATGGGCCCTGCTGTGAATTATTAGATCAAGAATTGTAATTACATGCCCCTGTTGAACAGGGGCATAAAAATTGTGCCTTAGGTACTGGTGCCACAACACTGCAACTCCTCACAGCTACTCTAGTTGGAGCACAGGAATGAGCCCTGCTGCAAAGTATTGCATAAAAATTGTAATTACACGCTCCGGTTAAACAGGGGCTTAAAAATTGGGCCCTAGGCACTGGTGCTGGTGCCACAACACTGCAACCCCTCACAGATACTGTAGCTGGAGTGCAGGAATGAGCCCTGCTGCAAAGTATTGCATCAAAAATTGTAATTACACGCCCCTGTTAAACAGGGGCTTAAAAATTGGGCCTTAGCCACTGGTGGCAGTGTCCAGAAACAAAAATGTTCTTACATGCTATCAGCATGATCATTGAGGAGGAAGAGGATAAGCATAACAGGATAGTCACTCTGCATCAGCATAGGCAGTCTTGAAGGGATCTGACATTTCAAAGAAAATTATTCTGTTACATCAGCATCAGGTGGTGATCCAAGACTGATTCATTTTTATGAAGGTCAGTCGATCGACCGAGTCGGTGGACAGGCGCACCCTGTGATCGGTTACAAAGCATCCAGCAGCACTGAATGTGTGTTCCGAAAGAACGCTGGATGCAGGACAGGCCAGTAGCTCAATTGCATACTGTGCAAGCTCTGGCCAGCTTCTGGCCATCCTCAAGACCCAGTAACCCAGAGGATTTTTGGCGGGAAAGGTGTCCAAGTCTGATCTTGCCCCTAGGTATTCCTGCACCATGTAAACCAGACGCTGGCGATGGTTGATGGAACCGAACATACCTTGGGGCTGCGGACTAAAAAATTGTCTGAACGCATCGGTCAGACGGCCACCTTCTCCACCGCTCCTTCTTTGACTGACCGAAGCCTCAGCAACACGTTGTCCAGGACCAGGAATTTGTAACCTCCCAGTCTCTGGGAACGCGTTGCACAGACCTTTCTGCAAGGCCTCCTGAAGATGCTTCATCCTCTGATCCCTCTGCGACGGCAAGATAAGGTCCGCAACCTTACCCTTGTAACGTGGATCAAGGAGGGTTGTCAGCCAGTAATGATCCCTCTCCTTGATAGCACGAATACGAAGATCCTTCCGCAGGCTTGGTAGGATCAGGGAGGCCATGCAGCGTAGGTTTGCTGAGGCATTCGGTCCAGAGTCCTCTGGGTCACTGAGGACGACATGATCCATAGCCACCTCCTCCCAGCCACGTACAAGTCCATGGGTGTCTTGGGACTGTAATTGATCCCTTGAAGACTGCTGCTGATGCTGAGTGCTAGGCTCCACCTCCATGCTGACACAATCCTCCTTCTCCTCCTCGTCCTCTTCCTGTGTGATAGGCGGGCCAGCAGGAACACTGTCTGGATAAAGGGGGCCTTGAGAGGTAAGGCAGTCCTCCTCTTCCTCCCTCTGTTCTGCCTCAAGTGCCCTGTCCATTATTCCACGCAGCGTGTGCTCCAACAGGTGGACAAGAGGGACAGTGTCACTGATGCATGCAATGTCACTGCTCACCATCCTCGAGGTCTCCTCAAATGGTGCCAGGACAGTGCATGCATCCCTGATCATGGCCCAATGGCATAGGGAAAAAAAATCCAAGCTCCCCTGACCCTGTCTTGGTGCCATATTGCAACAGATACTCATTGATGGCCCTCTAATGCATGTGCAGCTGCTGCAGCATGTCCAACATAGAGTTCCACCTGGTGGGCATGTCACAGATTAGGCAGTTCTTGGGCAGGTTGTATTCCTTTTGCAGGTCAGCCAGCCGAGCACTGGCATTATATGACCGGCGGAAATGCCCACAGAGTTTCCTGGCCTGCTTCAGGAATAACTGTAAGCCCGGGTACCTGCCCAAGAACCGCTGCACCACCAAGTTAAGGACGTGAGCCAAACAGGGCACATGAGTCAGTTGTCCCTGTCGGAGGGCGGAAAGGAGGTTGGTGCCATTGTCGCAAACCACCTTTCCTGGCTTAAGCTGGCGTGGCATCACCCACCTCTGAGCCTGCCCCTGCAGAGCTGATAGAATCTCTGCCCCAGTGTGGCTCCATGCCCCCCAAGCACACCAGCTCAAGCACTGCATGGCATCTTTTTGCCTGCGTACTTGCGTAGCCCCTTGAACGCCTAAGGAGCACCGCTGGTTCCGAGGACAAAGCACAGGAAGAGGTCATGGAGGAAGAAGAAAAGGAGGGGGTGGAGGAGAGAGGTGTGTCAGAATCACCAGTAGTAGCATTTTGAAAGCGTGGTGGCGGAACAACCTCCAACACTACTGCATCTTGTTCTGCATCCGTCCCAGCTGCCAGCAGAGTCACCCAATGCGCCGTGAAAGATAGGTAACGTCCCTGTCCATGCCTGCTGGACCATGAGTCAGCGGTAATATGCACCTAACCCTGACCGCCCTGTCCAGCGAGGCCAAGACATTGCCTTCCACATGCCAGTAGAGAGCCGGAATCGCCTTCCGTGAGAAAAAGTGGCGCTTGGGAACCTGCCACTGAGGAACCGCACATTCCACAAACTCACAGAAGGGGGCAGAGTCTACCAACTGAAAAGGCAGCAGTTGAAGTGCTAGCAATTTTGCCAAGCTAGCATTCAACCGCTGGGCATGTGGATGGCTGGGAGCGAACTTCTTTCGGCGGTGCAGCAGCTGGGGCAGGGAAATTTGCCTGGTACAATCTGACATCGGTGTACCGATAGCAGATTGCCCGCAAGTACTTGGCTGTGACACACCTAATTCTACACCTTCATTCCTCTCAGTGCAGGTTTCAGAGAGGACTGAAGGTATAGTGGGGTTGGAGATCCCAGCTGATGAGGAGCAAGGAGAGGTCCGCTTTGTTCTTTGGTGTATGCTTGCCAACCGACTGCATGTTAGGTCGACATATGTCTGGTCAAGCACGTGGTGCCCAAGCGGCTCATATTTTGGCCACGCGAGATACGCTTCAGACATATGTTGCAAATAGCAACGGTGCGATCTGCTGCACTAGTCTCAAAAAAGGCCCACACCAAAGAACTTTTGGAATAACGCGCAGAGACAGGAGCGCCGTGAACATGCGAAACACTGCGGTGTGATGCAGTCGGTTGGCTGCCCTTAAGCTGGCCCCTGGAGGGCATCCTGCCTCATTGGAGATGTGCCTCCTCCTCCTCTCTCCTATCAGGCACCCACGTGGAGTCAGTGACCTCTTCATCCCCTCCCTCCCCTCCACTCCCTCCTCATCACTGAAGCAAATCTGGCAGTATGCTGCAGCTGGGGGAACATAACTGCCAGATTGCTGTCCTTGTTGGGCACCCCCTCTCCCTGGGCTCACGTTACTGCCTTCCTCTAGCTGGGTACCATCCTCCGAGCCTTCAAAAGGCTGGGCATCCTCCTGGAGCATGTACCCAACACTGTGGTCAAACAGTTCGGAAGTCTCCTCAGGAGGACATGGTGGGGCTAGGGAAGGAGTGACTGATGCCATTGAGCAACACCAATTGTATTCAGGTACCTTTAGTTGCACGCTGTGCAAAGGACACAGTACACTAAGTGAAAATAAAGCAGATCCCTGCCTGTGGTATTGGTATGAGAACACCACCAATTGTATTCAGGTACCTTTAGTTGCACGCTGTGCAAAGGACACAGTACACTAAGTGAAAATAAAGCAGATCCCTGCCTGTGGTATTGGTATGAGAACACCACCAATTGTATTCAGGTACCTTTAGGTGAACGCTGTGCAAAGGACACAGTACACTAAGTGAAAATAAAGCAGATCCCTGCCTGTGGTATTGGTATGAGAACACCACCAATTGTATTCAGGTACCTTTAGGTACACGCTGTGCAAAGGACACAGTACACTAAGTGAAAATAAAGCAGATCCCTGCCTGTGGTATTGGTATGAGAACACCACCAATTGTATTCAGGTACCTTTAGGTGAACGCTGTGCAAAAGACACAGTACACTAAATTAAATCAATGCAGCTCCCTGCTTGTGGTTTTAGTATGAGAACACCACTAATTGTATTGAGGTACCTTTAGGTGAATGCTGTGCAAAGGACAGAAGTACACTAAATGAAATTAATGCAGCTCCCTGCCTGTGGTATTGGTATGAGAACACCACCAATTGTATTCAGGTACACGCTGTGCAAAGGACACAGTACACTAAGTGAAACACTGCAGCTAGCACAATCACCTGCCTGCCTGTCAGTATAGAGAATAACAGGAACGGATCTAGCTAAACTGAATACAGTGTGTAAATATATATACAACACCTAGGATGCATATATATCCTCTACACACTGTAACTGCAGCTAACTGACTCGCCTGCCTGCTCTATCTAACCCAAAATAAATGACACTGTCTCTCTCTGTCTTTAACCTCTCTCTTTAACCACCGCAACACACTACACAAGGCCGCCACGGAGGCGGCTTTATATAGTGTGGGGCATGTACAAAACCCCCTGAGACATAATTGGCCAAAGCCACCCTGGCTTTGGCCAATTATGGCTCTCCGTTTTTTGCGCGCTGTGATTGGGCAAAGCATGCGGGTCATAGTGCATGCTTGGCCAATCATCAGCCAGCAATTCACTGCGATGCCGCAGTGAATTATGGGCCGTGACGCGCCACTCGAATTTGGCGCGAACGGCCCATAATGTTCAAAATTCAGCGAACAGCCGAATAGGCGATATTCGAGTCAAACTTGGGTTCGACTCAAACTCGAAACTCTTCCCTAGTTCCGGACCTTATCCAGCCATCGCAGAGGGAGCAGAGGATGAAACATCTTCGGGAGGCCTTGCAGAAAGGTTTGTGCAACGCGTTTCCACAGCCTGGGAGGTTACAAATTCCTGGTCCTGGACAACGTGTTGCTGAGGCTTCGGTCAGTCACAGAAGGAGCGATGGAGAAGGTGGCCATCTAAACGATGCGTTCAGACAATTTTTTAGTCCGCAGCCCCAAGGTATGATCGGTTCCAGCAACCATCACCAGCGTCTGATTCACATGGTACAGGAATACCTAGGGGCAAGATCAGACTTGGACACCTTTCCCACGGAAAATGCTCTGGGTTACTGGGTCTTGAGGATGGATCACTGGCCAGAGCTTGCACAGTATGCAATTGAGCTACTGGCCTGTCCTGCATCCAGCGTTCTTTCGGAACGCACATTCAGTGCTGCTGGAGGCTTTGTAACCGATCACAGGGTGCGCCTGTCCACCGACATCGGTCGATCGTCTGACCTTTATAAAAATGAATCAGTCTTGGATCACCAGCTACCAAGCACCTGATACTGATGTAACCGAATATTTTTTTTTTGAATGTGAGATCCCTTCAAGACTGTCTATGCTGATGCTGAGTGACTATCCTGTTATGCTGAGTGACTATCCTCTTCCTCCTGTTTATGTTGATAGCTTGTAAGTAGAGTTGAGCGGACACCTGGATGTTCGGGTTCGACAGATTCGGCCGAACTTCGGAAAAAACTTCGGGTTCGGGACCGAACTTTAACCCGAACCCGAACCCGAACCCCATTGAAGTCAATGGGGACCTGGACTTCTAAGGACTAAAAAGGCTCTAAAAAAGTAATGGAAAGGGCTAGAGGGCTGCAAATGGCAGCAAAATGTTGTTAATAGCATGGCAAGTGCTCTGCAAACAAATGTGGATAGGGAAATAACTTAAAATAACATAAAAAAATATGCTGGAGGCCCCCTTTTCAGCAGAAGAGGTACGGGAAGTCATTAAGAACCTCAGAAACTCAACGGCACGATGCCACACATATGGTGGGAATGCCCCAGAATACGCCCTTTCTGGAATAAATTATTAAATTTAATGGATAAGCTAGTGGGAAAATAAAATACTTTGAAATAAAAATGTAGCGGGGTGCTAAATTTAAGGGAAGTGTTTGAGTGGTAAATAGGCTCAAACACCCTAATTCTGTAGGATTCATGGACCATTTTGTCCTCGGGGACAGTATTGGTGTGCAGTTCCCTGCGGCCTACAGGTGGTGCTGCCATGGTAGGCTAGGGTTGAACTGCCGATACAGTGCTGTGCCTTTTGTGTCCCCTCTTGGCAGTAGTACAGCGGGGCGGGGAACCTGCTGTGCATGCCGGGAGAGCATATAAAAGGGGCAGACCTTTGGCCTGGGGGCTGATGTCCAGTGGGGTCCACGCCCAGGTGCCTTCGGCCTGGGTGCATGTGTTCCTGTTCCATCTCGGGTACCTTTAGCCCGGGGTGAGGTACTATCCTGGAGTTCCTGCTGCCCTAGGTATGGAGGCCTAGGTGCGGGAGTAAAGCCTGGAGTCCAGAGCCTTCGTCTGGAGTCCGCTAAGGGTCGAGGAGTCTTAGGGTGCCGCCTCGTGTAGAGGACCATGTTCCAGGGAAGGGAGGATCATTTTGATGGACCGATGCGGGAGTCACGGTGAAGGAAGGGTCTCTTGACTCCCTGGAGAGATGTCTTCCCCTTGATATGGGCTAGGTTCGTAGAAGGAGAAGCTCAAGGTCATCTTGACTGTATCAGAGGCCTTATTCACCCGGCCCGTGGCAGGGGCCTTATACACCCTGGTCTGTGGCAGAGACCAAAGTTCTCCAGGTCCGTGGCAGGGGCCTTGTACACCCGGTCTGTGGCAGAGACCAAAGTTCTCCAGGTCCGTGGCAGGGGCCTTGTACACCCGGTCTGTGGCAGAGACCAACCTCAAGGTCTGTGGCAGAGACCGTGCACCTAAAACTGTTTGAGAAACCTAAGCAGTGAAGTGAATGTGCTACGTTTGTGCCTGGACCTCCTCCACACCTTAAGCTGTCCTGTTTCTTTGCTCTAACCTTTTCTATCCGAGTAGAGTTTATTTTGCCATGAGAGAATAAGAGTTGTAATTTCAGCTGGTGTGGACATTGACTTTACTGGGAATTAAAGGACTTGCCTCTACCT
Organism: Rana muscosa; assembly: GCA_029206835.1. Taxonomy (NCBI): domain Eukaryota; kingdom Metazoa; phylum Chordata; class Amphibia; order Anura; family Ranidae; genus Rana; species Rana muscosa. The sequence goes on from CM055128.1 coordinate 78,648,983, forward strand.
ACAGTAGAGGTGAGAATCATCCTCTGGAGGAGTTTTGACTCCGGCTGTGGACACGGCCCGTCAAGTACACCGCTCAACCTCTTTATATAGGAGGGTACGGGCTGGTAGTGCGGTGTGCCTTTCTCCCTCCTGCGAGGAGCCAACAACATAAAGGCAGGTAAGGGGGAAAGGATCTGTGCGCTACAAAAAAAATAAATAATAATAATAATCTTGACCTAGGAGGACGAAGTCCATATGGAGTAGGAGGTTGAGGTGACGGTGGATGTGGCTGTGTAGGTGGAAGCGGCGGTGGAGGAGGACGAGGTAGCCAACACTGGTTCAAAAATACAACAATGGCTGGGTAAGGCCGGTGATGTGTCGAATTCTGTCCCCCGTCAAATAGTGTCCACCCTGTACTGCGCTTGCTCAGTATGTAGGACAAGGGGATTTTGAAAATCTCCCAAGACGAACGGCGCCTGCGTGGTGAGTTCAGGTGAAGGCCACACCATCCGTGGTTCAAGCCGAGCCAAGTGAGGCCGTGCCCGAAGCGTGCTGATCGAACCGAGCCCGTGAGGGGCCCTGTTACTATGTGCTACCGTATGTCCACTTGGATGGTGGGGCTTGAACCTGCACTCACTGCGCAGGCGCCGTTCATCTTCGGAGATTTTGTGAATCTCCTTGTCCTCTGTACTGCGCAAGCGCTGCGCCTTCGCAGTATGGGCCGGACACAATCCGATGGCCGGACAGTTTTTGTCACAACACCGGTATACATGTCTATTCTGCAGAAGGTACGGACAAGTCCTGTGGGATCCATGCCTGGTTCATTTTAATGAACGTGAGCTTGTCCACATTGGCTCTGGACAGGCGGCTGCGCTTGTCTGTGATAACGCCCCCTGCCGTGCTAAATACAAGTTCAGATAATACACTGGCTGCAGGGCAGGCCAGCACCTCCAAGGCATAAAGGGCAAGCTCAGGCCATGTGCCCAATTTGGAGACCCAGAAGTTAAAGGGGGCAGACCCGTCATCCAGTACGTGTAGGCCTGTGGACACATACTGCTCAACCATGTTGGTGAAATGCTGCCTCCTGCTAAGACGTTCTATCTCAGCTGGTGGTGCTGGTTGTTGTGGCGTGCTGACAAAGCTTTTCCACATTTCAGCCATGCTAACCCTGCCTTCTGAGGTGCTGCCGGTGCCCCGGCTGCGTTGGCGACCTCTTCCTCCTCCTCTGCCTTCGCCTTGTGCTTCCACCGTACGCCTGCTGTCAGGTGGGAATGCCACCAGCAGCACGTCTACCAGCGTGTGCTTGTACTCGCGCATCTTACGATCCCGCTCCAGTGAGGGAATTAAGGACAGTACGTTGTCCTTGTAACGGGGATCCAGCAGGGTGGCCACCCAGTAATCAGCACCAGTTAAAATGTGGGCAACTCGGCGTTCATTGCGGAAACACTGCAGCATGTAATCGCTCATGTGTGCCAGGCTGCCCAGAGGCAAAGAAAAGCTGTCCTCTGTGGGAGGTGTATCGTCTATGTCCTCTGTATCCCCCCAGCCACGCACCAGTGATGGCCACAAGCTGGTCTGGGTGCCACCCTGCTGTGAAAATGGCTCCTCCTCCTCCTCCTCCATCTCCTCCTCCACCTCGTCATCCTCCAGAACTGTGCCCTTTCTGCCGGACAATTGTGTACCTGGCGTTTGTTGGTGCAGGAACCCACCCTCGTAGCCACTTGTGAAAGACTGCCCTGAAAGCCTTTGAAATGATCCCGCTTCCTCCTCCTCCTCCTCCTCCTCCTGTGCCACATCCTCTTCCATCATCGCCCGAAGCGTTTTTTCAAAGAGGCATAGAACTGGGATAGTAACGCTGAGAACGGCGTCATTGGCACTGGACATGTTGGTGGAGTACTCGAAACAGCGCAACAAGGCACACAGGTCTCGCATGGAGGCCCAGTTATTGGTGGTGAAGTGGTGCTGTTCCGCAGAGCGACTCATGTGTGATTGCTAAAGCTGAAACTCCACTATCGCCTGCTGCTGCTCGCACAGTCTGGCCAGCATGTGCAAGGTGGAGTTCCACCTTGTGGGCACGTCACATGAGGCGGTGAGCGGGAAGGCCGAAGTTACGCTGCAGCGCTGACAGGCGAGCAGCAGCAGGGTGAGAACGCCGAAAGTGCGCACACACAGCCCGCACTTTCTGCAGCAGCTCTGGCATATTGGGGTAATTTTTAAGGAACCTCTGGACCACCAAGTTGAGCACATGTGCCAGGCAAGGGATGTGCGTCAAACCGGCTAGGCCCAGAGCTGCTACGAGATTTCGCCCATTATCGCACACCACCAGGCCGGGCTTGAGGCTCACTGACAGCAACCACTCATTGGTCTGTGTTTCCATGTCCCTCCACAACTCCTGCGCGGTGTGGGGTTTTTCCCCCAAACAGGAAAGTTTTAAAACTGCCTGCTGTCGTTTACCCCTGGCTGTGCTGAAGTTGGTGGTGAAGGTGTTACGCTGACCGGATGAGGAGGCGGTAGAGGATGAGGAAGCGGAGGAGGAGGAGTTAGCAACAGGAGGCAAACTGAAGCGCCCTGCAATCCTCGGTGGTGGAAGGACATGCGCCAAACTGCTATCTGCCTCAGGCCCAGCCGCCACTGCATTTACCCAGTGTGCTGTTAGGGAGATATAACGTCCCTGACCGTGCTTACTGGTCCACGCATCCGTAGTTAGGTGGACCTTGCCACAGATGGCGTTGCGCAGTGCACACCTGATTTTGTCCCCCACTTGGTTGTGCAGGGAAGGGATGGCTCGCCTGGAAAAAGTAGTGGCGGCTGGGCACGACGTACTGTGGGACAGCCAATGCCATCAGGCTTTTAAAACTCTGCGTCTCCACCAGACGGAATGACAGCATTTCAAAGGCCAGGAGTTTTGAAATGCTGGCATTCAGGGCCAGGGATCGTGGGTGGCTAGGGGGGTACTTCCTCTTCCGCTCCAATGTTTGGGAGATAGAGAGCTGAACGCTTCCATGGGACATTGTGGAGATGGTTGGTGACCCAGGTGGTAGTGTTGCTGGCAGATCCTCTGTTTGCGGGGTGGCAGGTGCCACTGTCACTACAGAGGTGGATGAAGAGGCCGAGACTGCAGCAGAAGAGGAAGCAGGAGGAGCCAGAGACCTTTCTTGGTTTTTGAGGTGTCTACTCCACTGCAGCTCGTGCTTTGCACTTAGATGCCTGGTCATGCAGGTTGTGCTCAGGTTGAGAACGTTTATGCCTCGCTTCAGGCTCTGATTGCACAGCGTGCAAACCACTCGTGTCTTGTCATCAGCACATTGTGTGAAGAACTGCCACGCTAGGGAACTCCTTGGACCTGGCTTTGGTGTGCTCGGTCCCTTGCTGCGTTGGGCAGTAGCAGACATACTGTCTAGGGGACGGACGCTCCGCTTTTGCACCCTGCTCCCTCTTCTGCTGTGCTGGTGGCTCTGTGCGACCACCGCCTCTTCCTCCAAACTACACTGGTCACCTGCATAACGTTCATTCCATGTGGGGTCCTCCACATCATCTTCCACCCAGTCTTCACCCCTGCCCTCCTTGTCTGTCTGCACAATTGTGAAAGCAGCAGCAGTTGGCACCTGTGTTTCGTCATCATCCGAGACGTGCTGCGATGGTCCTCCCATGTACTCATCATGAAACATAAGTGGTTGGGCATCGGTGCACTCAATCTCTTCCACTTCTGGGGCAGGGCTAGGTGGATGGCCCTGGGAAACCCTGCTAACAGAGTCATCGAAAAGCAGAAGAGACTGCTGCATGATTTGGGGCTCAGACTGCTTGGCTGATTTGCAAGGGGGTGAGGTGAAAGACTGATGGACATGGGTTTCAGGTGCCAACTCTGATCTTTCATCAGAAGAGTGGGTGGGAGACAATGTGAAGGAACCCGAGGCACTGTCAGCAACCCAATCTACTATCGCCTGTACTTGTCCTGGCCTAAACATTCGTACAGCCTCATTAGGCGCGACAAAATACCGCCGCAGGCTCGGTCGCCTACTCGCACCTGAGGAAGGTGTTTCACTTGTGCGTGTATCTGGCACAGATCCACCACGTCCTCTCCCTGCAACAGGAGCTCCACCAGCAGCACCAGGACCGGGGCCACCACGTCCCTTTGACCTTGTCCTCATATTTTCCAAATTTAGGATCTTGCCCTAAATGGGTGTTTTTGGAAGGGCAGAACACACCCACAGTACGTAACCGCTGAATCGCACAGCTACAGAACTGCAGAAAATGCTATTCAAAAAAAAATGTTGTTTTTTTAGTATAGCACAATAGGAGAAAACTATATAGAAATTTTTTTTTCCTGACAGACTCCATGGCAGCCTAAGTGTGGGTTAATCCCGCCCCTCATACCTCATAGGACCCTTCTCCCATAAATCTTTGCTCTGGGCCAGAGGCCGTGTTCCTTTTTTTTGTCCTCCTCCTAGGACCAAGATATAGTCTTACCTTTTCATGAAGTTTTTCTGTAATCCAGGCCTGGCGGTGTGCACGGCGATACGTTGGTGGTTAGCGGTGATCCTCTCTGCAGTCCAGCAATCCTAGCTATTAGCAGGTGGACATGGGCGATATGATGTGATACCATGAAGAGCTTACTAACCTGGCCATTGGCAGGCAAGCGGCAATATGGCCAAACGTCCCAGCTATTAGCGGGAGGCTTTGTAAATGCCCGATCGTGCGGTGGGTCGAGCGAACAGCTCCCCAGTCCCAGGTTCTGGTCCGGATCGTGCCGTGGTGGTGGTAATGTACAAAGATATTCCTTTTATATGGCAGCCGTATCTCTGTGTTTTGTGTGTCTCCTTATTTTCTATCAAGCTCCAGTGAGTGGCCACGGCGGCTAGAGCACAGCTGCGTTCACGCTCGCCGTTTCAGGAAGTCGCTGCGCATTCGCAAGCCGCAAACAAAGATTCCGTGCTTGGTTCGTGCAGGCGCAGTTTCACCAAAATGGCGGCGGCAGTCGCGCATGCGATTGGCCGCCACCGGATGGCAACTTTTTCCGGCGCAGGCACGCTGTGGGGCAGTGACATCGTTAACGGTGGCAGATTTAAATAGCTGTCAAAGCAGCTATTACTTGGGATGACTTGAAGGCTTATGGGCTCTGGTTTACAAGGTAAATTGTTTGCTGCAGGCTCCCTGGGTGCTGGCTATGTTTTGTTATGTGCTCTCTCATGCCTGTTGTCACTCCTGTTTCTCATAAGGCTTTAATGATTCATTTCACTTTCAAACTGCCTTGCCATGGATCTGTCACCGCCCTCTTGTGGCCAACCCTTGCGCTGCAGGTAGGATTTATTTATTTTCTACCTGTGATGCTTGGGTTCACTCATTCAGGAGCTCTTAACCCTTTCTTTTTCACTCAGTTCTTCTAGGTCTGAACACCAAAGCACGGCAAAGACGTCCTAGGTCTCAACGTTGTCACTCCTCTTCAAGGTCCAGACATCAGATCTTCCTTTAGATCTAGGTACCACAGATAGGAGTCTAAAACCACCTCTGGGCGTCACTCTCACCGCCACTCCAGCCGCTCTGTGAGGAAAGCCTGCTGGGTATGCAGGGCCCAGGTTCCTGAAGGCAAATCGCTCTGCGAGCTCTGCGAGCAATGCTTTTCTAAAGTCGCATAAGAAAGAGAGCGTGGAGACCAACAAGTGGAAGCACTGGTCAGAAAGGTGGTCCGTGAGTCCCTGAGTAAAGGGGATTCTGGTCATACCCACAACCCTGCTGGCGACACTATGTCAGTCCCTATTAGGGATGATCTCAAGGCTCCAGGCCCTTCACAGCCGAGCCATTCCTCAATTGAAGCCTCAGACAGTGAGGTGGAGGTAGATGACCCTGGTGCAGGTTTTGAATTTGCTCTAGTACCACAGCTGGTCAAAAGCTGTCAAAGAAGCTTTGAGATGGAAGAGCCAGTGGAGGCACCCTCCAAACAGAGGAAATATTTTAAACACCTCAAAAAAGAACACCCTATTTTCTCCTTTTTGGGTGAACTCAGCGCAATAATTACCGACAAATGGGGTGGTGTTGAAAGGAAGAATTGCCTGTTAATGAAGGTATCAAAAATGTACCCATTTAAAAGCAAGGATGTAAAACACCTGGAGTCGGCTTCTCTCATTGACTCAGCCCTAATGAGGATGGTGAGGCACGTCACACTCCCATTGGAGGATACTGTTTCCTTTAGGGATTGCCTGGAGTGGAAAATTTATACCGACCTCAAGTGGATCTACATTACAGCGGGTATGACCTGCAAACCAGCTCTAGCTCTCGCAGCCCTTTCTAAAGCGATGGAAGTCTGGGCAGACGACTTAGATGCTTCTCTGAGGAGCATCTCAGAAGAACTGGCCAGGAGCTCACCTATTCATGGGCTAAGGTTGACGTTGGCTTTTCTCGTGGGGCTTCCCTAGACATAATTCGTCTGGAGGCTCGGATCATGCTGACATCTGTCACGGCTAAGCGTGCCTTGTGGCTGCGCCCATGGGTAGCTGACCCTGCCTCCAAGCAGGCATGGTGCAGGATTCCATTTGGGGGTTCGTCCCTCTTTGGGAACATATCGGACAGTGCCATCACCCGTGCCACAGGGGGCAAGTCGGGGTTCCTTCCCCAGGATCGCCGTCTGCTAAACCAAAAGAGAACACAGCCCAGGCAAAGTTTAGATCGAGCAAGGAATGCTCGCTACTATAGGCCTGGCCATGAGTTCAAGAAAACCTGGAAGAAAAAACAGCCTTCAGGCCAGAAGTTTTCAAAAGGGGCATCTTCCGGTGGACAAGAATCCCCTAAGTCTTTATGATATTGCACCTGCCTAAAACAGAGCGAGTCGGCATCCTTGCCTCTCTCGGAAGAGAAAAAGCGAATTCTCCTGTCTCTCTTGTGGCTCAGGGCGCTGCAATTCCAGTTCCAGACGACAAAAGGTTTTAAGGGGTCTACTCGCCCCTCTTCATGGTGTTGAAGAAAAACGTCTCCTGGAGGCCAGTTATAGACCTAACCCACTTGGATTCTTTTATCTAGAAGGAGAAGTTCAAGATGGAGACACTACTCATGATCAGTCAAGCAATCCAACCAGGCGATTGGCTTGTCTCTATAGACCTGAAGGACGCCTACTTCCATGTTCCGATTGCGTCAGAATTCCAGAAATACCCTTGCTTTGCTGTCGATCAAATCCATCTGCAGTTCACCTGTCTCCCCTTCGGGCTTACAACATCGCCTCGTGTGTTTTTAAAACTTGTTGGCTGTCGTGGCTCTGATCAGGACCAGAGGTATCAGTCTGTATCACTATCTAGACGACCTGCTGTTGTCTCGGGACAAGGAGCAGTTGCTAATCCACAGATCCCAGGTCATCTCCACTTTACTCGAGTTTGGTTGGCTTCTGAATCTGGAAAAGAGCCATCTGGATCCTACGCAGTCCCTGGTATTCCTCGGGGCACACTTCAACGCTATCAAGAGCACCATCTTGTTACCCCTGGAAAAATCCCAGTGATCCGGGACAGATTTTGGCTTGCAATGTCGTCCTCATCTCCAAGCCTCTCAATGCCTAAAGATCATTGGCACCATGGTGGCAACAACACCCATGGTAAAGTGGGCTCAGTGGAAAATGCGGCCCTTCCAGAAGGGTTTCCTCCAGCAGTATAATCCAGGGCTTCGGGATCACTTTATCCAAATAACCTCATCCATGCGGGAGAGCTTTCCTTGGTGGCTACAACAGAGGAACCTCCTCAATTGTCACTCCATCGCACCTGTGTCTTGGGTCACCATCACTACAGATGCCAGCAACAGGGGCTGACAGAAGTAGCCCAAGGCATATGGAATTTTCCCTCTCACAGGATAGTCTCCAATGTTCTGGAACTACGGGCAGCGTTCTGCGCTCTGCAGGCCTTTCACCACTTAACAGCAGGAGACTCAGTCCTCCTAAGACTGGACAACACAACGGCAGTCACATACATCAAGAGACAGGGGGGTACTCGCAGTCTCTCCCTGTCAAAGGAAATAGAGCCCATCGTGATCTGAGCCCAGAAAAACCTGGCCAACCTGACAGCTGTCTATCTCCCTGGAGTCCTGAACGTTCAGGCAGATTTTCTGTTGAGAGTTTCTCTGGACAACGAGTGGACTTCCCCCCCCCCCCGAAGTCTTCAGGTGGGTTCTGTCCCTGGGAGTCATTCCGGAAGTAGACTTGTTCGCCTCCCCATGCAACTTCAGACTAGAGAGATACTACACGAGGTCTTGGTATCCCCAGGCTTTTGGGTAGATGCTCTGACAGACCATTGGCGGTTCCACAGGGCCTATGCCTTTCCCCCGGTTCCTGTCATTCTCCGTTTTTTGTCGAGGCTCAGGATGGAAGAAGCAGAGATAGTGGCAATAGTCCCGTACTGGCCAAACAAGCCATGGTTTCCACTGCTGATGCAACTCAGCTTCCGGGACCCAGTTCCTCTACCCTCCAGACCAGATCTCCTATCACAAGGGGCATTTCTACATCCATGCCCGGCCCATCTACATCTGATGATCTGGTTCTTGAGAGGGGAAGGTTGGAGGCCCTAGGCTGTAGGCTTGTGCAATTCGTTTCGTAACGAATTGAAATTCGTCCGAATTTAGCAACTTTCGGACATTCGGAAGCATTCGAATTTCCGAACAAAGCAATTACGAATAAGACCGAATCCGAAATAAATTATACCGCAAATAGCGAATGCCCGAATGTCTTCGGCATAATTCGTTATGAAAAAGTTACGAATGTACGAATCCATTCGAAGCACAATAACACTCACTCTGCTCTCTGCTTCTCCCTCACCATGCTGAACTCCCTCTCAAAATGGTGTACAGGGGCGGAGCCTATAGCCGCATGTAAAAAACGAAAGTAAAATACGAGATTTCGAAACGTTACAAATAACCGCTATGTATTTCGAAAAGTACAAATCCATTCGAAGCACATTAGGCATAATAGGCAGCGTCGTTGTGAGAGAGACACGGAAAATTACGAATCAACGAACCCAAAAAAAGTTACGAAAGTAGGAGTTGTGTCCAGAATCAACGAAAAACAATGTACTCTACCGAAAGTACGAATTATAAAGCAACAAAAAATTCAACGAAAAATGTCGCTTGCAAAAATACGAATGAGTCCGAACACGAAAAATCCCGTCTAGCAAAATTACGAATGATTACGAATCAACAGGACCGGAAAGAAACGAACCGAAACGGAACGAATTTTTCCGTTGTGCACAAGTCTACTAGGCTGTCCAAGTAGGGCCATCTCCACAATATTAAATGCCAGAAGAACAGGCACCAACAGGGTCTACCAGAGGATATGGAAAAAGTTTTCAGACTACACCTCTTCCACTGCAGGTTCTTGCAATAACCCAAAGATACATGATATCCTGGGCTTCTTACAATCAGGATTGGATCTCTCATTGTCAGTCAGCTCGCTGCGAGTCCAAATCGCTGTAATCTCTGCCTTTACGGGTGTTTCCTGGGCTAGACACCCTCTTACTCAGTAGTTTTTCAGAGGAGCAATAAGGCTCAGACCTCAGAGCCAAGTTTTTCTAATTGGGATCTTCCCCTTGTCCTGGATTTTTTCTTAGGTAGAGAGTTGGAACATGAAGATCAATCTTCTGTCAAATGACTCTCTCTAATAGTTGTCTTCTTGGTGGCTATAACATCGGCCAAGAGGGTCTCTGAAATCAGTTCTCAGGGATGCAAGGAGCCATTTCTAAACCTTTTAATTCCTATGTTGGGTTCAAACCCCAAAGTGGCATCTGTGTTTCATGACAATCAGGAGATTGCTCTTCCAACGTTCAGATCTACCGAGGATTCCAGTGTTTATCCCTTAGATGTTGGAAAAGCTCTGAGTCAGCATCTTGAAGCTACAGCTTCTTTCCGTCAGACCGACCACCTGCTCGTTCTTTTCATAGAAAGTATAAGGGAATGCGTGCCTCTTCCAGATCTATCGGAGCATGGATTGTTCAGGCCATTCAGTGGGCCTATAAAGCCAAGGGCTTGGCGCCTCCAGAAGTGGTGACTGCTCACTCAACTAGAAGTGTCTTCATCATGGGCCGCATCACGTCACGTGCCTCCAGAAGTTATTTGCAAGGTGGCCTTGTGGTCTTCAATTAACACGTTCATGGCACACTACTGCGTAGAGCCAGCCTCATTATCTTCTGTTAAATTTGGTTTACGTATCTTGTCTGTTGATAGTGCCAATTAAACCTTTTTTTCTTTTGTCCAGCACTCTGCCCACCCGGGTGTGTATGGCTAGTTATTTCCCACACGTAGGCTGCCATGGAGTCTGTCAGGAAAACTGAAAATTTATATCAAATACTTACCGTAATTTTCCTTTCCTGATGGACTCCATGGCAGCAGGAGTTCCCTCCCAGTGGCTGGAGTAGGCTAAATTATAGAACACGGCCTCTGGCCCAGAGAAAAGATTTATGGGAGAAGGGTCCTATGAGGTATGAGGGGCGGGATTAACCCACACGTAGGCTGCCATGGAGTCCATCAGGAAAGGAAAATTACGGTAAGTATTTGATATAAATTTTCCGTTTTCACACACCTCCACATATGTATAACACACTGCAAAATATTTTTGTGGCCCTAAATGGCGTTTTTTGGAAGACCACAATACACCCACAGTACGTAACCGCTGAATCGCACAGCTACAGAACTGCAGAAAATGCTATTCAAAAAAATGTTTTTTTTTAATATAGCACAGTAGGAGAAAACTATATAGAAATTGTTTATTTCACACACCTCCACATATGTATAACACACTGCAAAATATTTTTTGTGGCCCTAAATGGCGTTTTTTGGAAGACCACAACACACCCACAGTACGTAACCGCTGAATCGCACAGCTACAGAACTGCAGAAAATGCTATTAAAAAAAAAAATTTTGTTTTTTTAGTATAGCACAGTAGAAGACAAATATATAGAAATGGTTTATTTCACACGCCTCCACATATGTATAACACACTGCAAAATATTTTTTGTGGCCCTAAATGGGTCTTTTTGAAAGCGTACATTAAAGTGCAAACTTTTTTTATTTTTTTTTGCCCTAAACGGGTCTTTTTTTGCACGAGCAAAATAAAATGCAAATTTTTAATTTTTTTTGCCCTTAATGGGTCTTTTGGAAAAGAGCACAATAAAGTGCCTTTTTTTTTGCCCTAAATGGATCTTTTTCCAAGAGCAGAATACACCCACAGTATGGAAACGGTGTATCTCTCAACGTAATATATGCAGTGCTGGTGCACTGAGCTTGCAGATAAAAGGTAGATTTTCTCTGACACTGGGCTCATGGCAGTGTAAAAAGACTGCACTGCAACACAAACAGGTAAACCTATGCAGATCGCTGAGTTATATCTCTGAATCTGGACTCCTATTCCTATATAATATATCTCTCTCCCTGAAAGCACCAACAGGAACCTGGCCCTACACTACACTGTCTCTCTATCTTTTCCCTCAGATTCCAGAATCAGGACTAACTCATGTATTTTTCAATCTCTCCCTAAAAGCAGCAGCAGCAGACAAGATCCTCTCCCTATCTATTCTGAAGCAGAGTGACGTGTGTGCTGTGTGCCTCTAGCTTATATAGAAGCTGGGTCACATGTTGCACTGACCAATCACAGCCATGCCATTAGTAGGCATGGCTATGATGGCTTCTAAGGGCACACCAGCTAATCAAAAGGTGATTGGCTGGCCCCTGAAGCATTTCTAACTGCCCCATTAGATTGCCGAACCCGAACCCGAACTTTCGCGCAAAGTCCGGGTTCGGGTTCGGGAAAAAGCTAAAGTTCGGTACGGACCCGAACTTTACAGTTCGGGTTCGCTCAACCCTACTTGTAAGAACATTTTTTGTTCTGGGCACCGCCACCAGAGCTTAAGGCCCAATTTTTCTGCCCCTGTTTAACAGGTGCGTGTAATTTTAATTTTTGCTGCAATACTTTGCAGCAGGGCTCATTCCTGCGCTCCAACTAGAGTATCTGTGAGGGGTTGCAGTGTTGTGGCACCAGTGCCTAAGGCCCAATTTTTCTGCCCCTGTTCAACAGGGGTGTGCAATTACAATTCTTGAGCTAATACTTCTAAGCAGGGCCCATTCCTGCGCCCAACAAGAGTAACTGTGAGGGCTTACAGTGTTGTGGTAACACCAACACCTAAGGCCCAAATTTCTGCAGAGTACATAGGGCAGGCCCCTACTTTCAAACATCCGACTTTCAAACAACTCCTACTTACAAACGGAGGGAGACAACAGGAAGTGAGAGGAAATCTACCCCTAGGAAGGGAAATTCTCTCCTGTAATGCCCTGTACACACGATCGGATTTCCGATGGAATGAAATCCGATGGATTTTTCCATCGGAAATCCGATGAAGCTGACTTCCATCAGACTTGCCTACACACCATCAGTCAAAAATCCGACCGTCCCAAACGCCGTGACGTAAAACACTCAGACGAGCCGAGAAAAATTAAGTTCAATGCTTCTGAGCATGCGTCGACTTGATTCTGAGCATGTGTGGGTTTTTTCTCCGATGGAGTTCCCCACAGACGATCGGAATTTGCTATTGTTTTTTTTTCAAACGATGGGGCCCACACACGATCAGTTTGTCCTTTTTTCATCAGAAAAACCGATCGTGTGTACGCGGCATAAGAGTTAATATGGGAAAAATGTGTCTCCTCTCCCCTGATGCTTTATCACCAATCCTTGTTTCCCTAAAAACCCAAAATTTTCAAAATCCAATTGTCATTGGGACAGAAAGTGAGGGGAAATCTTCTGAACAGGTGCACAGACAGCAAAACAAATGTTACAGGGGTGATAACCCTTCCCTATATTTTCCAAAAAGCTTAAAAATAGATTTTTGGGCTGGAGCTTAACTTTTAAAATGTACCAGTTCAAAATTACAAACAGATTCTACTTAAGAACAAACCTACAGTCCCTGTCTTGTTTGCACCGCCTGTATACTGCTGTTCAGAGTATATAGGGCCTGGGGGCCCCACACCCTTTTTTTTTTTATTCGGGAAACACGCACCACTTTACAGGCATACCATAGACACCCCCAGGCATGATATTTAAAGGAATATTTCACTTTTATTTTTTCACTTTAGCCACTTAAGCCCCGGACCATTTTGTAGCTTAAGGACCAGGCCACTTTTTGCGATTCGGCACTTCGTCCCTTTAACTGACAATTGCGTGGTCGTGCGACGTGGCTCCCAAACAAAATTGACGTCCTTTTTTTCCCACAAATAGAGCTTTCTTTTGGTGGTATTTGATCACCTCTGCGGTTTTTATTTTTTGCGCTATAAACAAAAATAGAGCGACAATTTTGAAAAAAAAATCTATATTTTTAACTTTTTGCTATAATAAATATCCCCCAAAAAATATATAAAAAAACATTTGTTTTCCTCAGTTTAGGCCGATACGTATTCTTCTACATATTTTTGGTATAAAAAATTGCAATAAGCGTTTATTGATTGGTTTGTGAAAAATGTATAGCGTTTACAAAATAGGGGATAGTTTTATGGCATTTTTTTTTTTTTTACTAGTAATGGCGGTGATCAGTGATTTTTTTTCATGACTGCGACCTTATGGCGGACACATCGGACACTTTTGACACATTTTTGGGACCATTGTCAGTTTCACAGCGATCAGTGCTATAAAAATGCACTGATTACGGTAAAAATTACACTGGCACTGAAGGGGTTAACCACTAGGTGGCGCTGTAGGGGTTAAGTGCAACTGCATAGTGTTTCTTACTGTAGGGAGGATGGGCTCTGTGTCACATAACACTGATCTCCGCTCCGAGTACACGAAGCCGAGATCAGTGTCATTGTCACTAGTCAGAGCGGGGAGATGCTTGTTTACACAAGCATCTCCCAGCTCTATACCTACGTGAGACGATCGCGGGGATCCCCGCGGCGATCGAGTCCGCGGGACCCGTGGTACGACTCACGGCAGGGTCGCGAGCGCGCCACCGGCGGCGCGCGCACGACCACACGGACAGGCATTTAAAGGGGACGTACAGGTACGTTGATATGCCTGTCCATGCCATTCTGCCGACGTATATGTGCAGGAGGCGGTCCTTAAGCATCATTAAAATCACTGCGCTTGAAAAAACTGAATTTTTTAAAACAGTTTTTTGCATTGATACATGTACCCTGGGGCAGGACCTGGGTCCTGAAACCATTTTTAGGACAAAAACTTGCATATTAGCCTTTAAAATTTGCACTTTTGATTTCTCACGTTCAAGTCCCATAGACTTTAACGGAGTTCGAAAGTTTGCGCAAACTATCGGTCTGTTCGCATTTTCTGGATGCAAACCAAACCGGGGGGTGTTCGGCTCATTCCTACTCCTGGCACAACCAGCCCTACAACCTGCAGGCCAAGGAGATGAGGTTACCAACCAAGAAACAATAATCTTGCTGAAAGCCATAAAATCATTATGTGTTCCACCTGAAAATGACAAACAGATGCACAGACTCTTGTGTGATTTGAACTCTGAAGGTCAGTTCAGGCACAAATTCGAGCATTGGCATGAGCACCATCCTGTCTGGGAAGTACACGAGTATGGGTTCTCTAAACCCTAAGGACACCAATGCTGATGTAATTGCCATCAGTAAATCAGTTTCAGAGAGAGGTACCACAGGGTAATTGAAGGCATCTGATGAAATAACATCCATCAGCATTGGGATATCTCATTCCGGAAACAATTTGCGGTTTAAACCGAATTGTATCTTGAAAGACTTTAAAGACTTTAAAGCGTTGGAAGCCCGCTGTATGCCGGTGAAGACAGAGATAGAGCTAAGTCAAGCCTCACCTGTAGGAATTCAGAGCAGGCTTCTGAAGAGTCCAGTGTAAAATCTTGATCAGCGAATATACTGGGCATATATGCCATGTTCCACTATAGGTATGCTTAGCGTTGTCCTTTCTTGTCTCGTAAGATTATTCAAATCTTCCCAAAGCATTCGACATCCATTAGCCTCTGCCTCTCCAGACCCTGGCCATCAGCCTGAGAATGTCGGATGCCGGATGAATGGGACTGGAGAAGATTTGATCTACCAGGCATGGGTAGTCACTCCTTGACACTCATAAGGATGAGTAGCGGGTACCTGAACTGTCACCTTCCCTCGCCCCAGCCTTAGCTGGAAGCTGAGAATCAGAGGGAGCAGCAGAAAAAGGCATAAGCCGTCTTGGCCGATCCATTCTGCGGTCAGCACCTCCATACCGAGAGCTTGTGGATCCTGGGCCCTGTAATGGAACTTAAGCGCCAACTGGGAATGTAAGCGGTCTACCTCTGACAGAAGAAACACCAAGCTCTGTTAGTTCTCAGAAGACTCGCAGTAGCCTGGATCATCCATTGACGTCCAGACTTGTCCTGGACAAGTAGTTCGCCTGAAGCTTCTTCCGACCAGGCACATAGGTCGCAGATCGTTGGGAGGATTGACTTGGGTGAATTCTAGAATTAGAGAAAACTTCAGATATGAGAGTCTGAGCCTTGTTTCCAGATGTAGGCCACAGTCGTTGTGCTGTCCAACTTTTCCAGGACAGGCTTATCCTGGATGAGGTGACTGAAGGCTAAGAGCCTGAAAAGGCTGCCCTCAACTCCAGGGCGGAGTCTTGGATCCTTGACACAAGTCCATTGGCCCTGAGCTCATCGTTCTTGAAGTAGGGCTCCCCTACACTGGCTGGTGTCTGACTGCACGACAAGGTCGACTGTAGGGAATGACATTGCAGACGATTAGTTTCTTCAACCACAAGTTTAGGCCACTGGTCCAGAAACCCAGCTTGAACGGAAGCGAGAGTTAAACTGAGCCTACCTGAGCTGCTGGAGCGAGGCGATTTCTATGGCTCAGTCTGAGACGTGAAGGATGAAAGATCTCCAAATATGGCCCAAAATGCTTGCCTTAGGGGACCACGTGTCAATCACCAAAGACGTACCTATGTCCACAGAGGAATCACATAGTGACCCTAGGGCATGTATGGGTGGCACAATCCCAAAATAACAGAAAGCATCCTGACATGGAAGTTTCACTGACTCCTTGGTTTATGCATTGGCTTCCCTGTCTTTCCGCGACTCCCAGACAGAAAACGCAGAAGCTAAGCTCTCTGGCGTGAGAGTGAACGTGGAAACTGACTCTTGAGTTTTCGATTTTCTTTAATTCAGTAGAAATTCATCTTGAGGCAGGAAGCCAAACTGGTCACAATTAAATTTAGGCTTGACCTACTGCGATTAAGAAAAAAATGCAGTGATAGCGTTTGTCCTTGAAGGTCACATCTTCTGATGGTAAGGTCATGTATATGGCCAATTCCACAAGGGACACATACTGACCAAAGGGGTGATCCCAACCCCTGGACCTCTATTCGTTAAAAAGTGCATTACTTTGTGTCACGTACCTTCATTGTGAGCCTGACGTGCAGAGGGAGACCTCCCGTACAACCCCGGCTCGGAGACCACTGGAGTGGGGACAGTGGTGGTAAGAGCGCGGTGAGGTAAGGGTGCCTGCTTGGTCCTCTTGGCTGGGTGTAGTAAAGCCAAGCGAAAGCTGGAACAGCTGGAGCCGGGAGCAGCGGATGCAGGTCAGCAGGTGCAGGTATGCAGAGCGGATGCAGGTCAGCAGGCGCAGGTATGCAGAGCAGCGGATGCAGGTCAGCAGGTGCAGGTGTGGGGGACCGCGGATGCAGGTCAGCAGGTGTAGGTATGCAGAGCAGCGGAGTCAGACAAGCCAGGTCATTCACATCAGGGTAAACAGCATAAATGGCAGGCAGAGAGTATACAGAGATTCCAGGCTGGGTCTTGGCAACAGATGATCAGACAGGTAACTGAGCAGGGTCAAACAAGCCAGAGGCAGGACTGGAGATAGGAGCAAGGTCAGAAAGCCGGGTCAAACACAGGAATACGATACAGGCACAGAGTCAGGGACAAAGGGAACAGAAGCAGATCAAACTGCAAAGGGGCAACATCTCTGGAACGTCTTTTATAGGAAGTTCATGGGAGGAGCAAGGGGTTCAGGGTTCACAGCAATCAAGACACCAAGCAGAGTAGTCTAATGGATTAGATAGGTTATCCAGCAGATCAGGCAGGGAACTGTCCAGCATCCCAGATAGCTCAGTGGGAAGAGTCAATGCCAGACACAGAAGAGGTCCCAGGTTCAAGCCCAGTACGTCCCTGACAGTGCCCCCCCCCCTTAAGGGCAACCTCCGGGTGCCCAAGAGAGCTCTTTTCTGGGGGTGACTGCGAAAAAAGGCCTGGATTAACTCTCGGGCATGAATGTTCCGTTGGGGTTCCCAGGAGTTCTCCTCCAGACCATACCCCTTCCACTTAATCAGGAATTGAAGTTGGTTCCCCCTTCTTCTACAGTCCAAGACGGCCTCCACCTCGAACTCCTCATCCCCGTCAACCATTACAGGTTCAGGTGGTCCTGATCCCCTGATTGGGAAGGGATCCGACACTGTAGGTTTCAGTAGTGACACGTGAAACACTGGGTGAACTTTCAATGAATCTGGTAAAGAAAGTTCATAGGAGACTTCATTTAATTTCAGTTTTACTGGGAAGGGGCCGATGAACTTGGGTGCCAGTTTCCTTGCGGGGCAGGTCATCCTAAGGTTGGTGGTAGACAGCCATACTTGATCGCCTTGTTGAAGGCATAATTGCCCTCTCCTCTTTCTGTCAAACATCCTTTTATTGGTTGCCTGCGCCTTGGTCAAGACTTCCTGTAATATTTTGTTGTTACGGGTCAGGAAATCAACGGTACTCTGGACTGCTGGGACTGTTGAATCAGAAATTAGATCAGGTAGGAAGGTCGGGTGGAACCCGTAGTTGGAGAAAAACAGAGGCTGACCTGTAGCCGAGTGACTGGCATTATTAAAGGCAAACTCTGCCAGGGGTAGTAGTGTTAAACAGTCATCTTGAACAAAGGTGGTAAAGCATCGGAGATATTGCTTGAGCGTTTGGTTCGTCCTCTCGGTTTGCCCATTGGTCTGAGGGTGATAGGCAGAGGACATGGACAGCTCGATCTTCAGGACCTTGCACAAAGCCTTCCAGAAGCGAGAGGTGAACTGCACCCCTCTGTCTGAAACAATGTCTGTTGGAACCCCATGTAACCTTACTATCTCTTTTATGAAGACCTGGGCAGTTTCCATGGCAAATGGCGTGCTCTTCAGTGGCACGAAGTGGGCCATTTTAGATAAACGGTCGACCACTACAAAGATGGCTGAGCAACCTTCTGACAGGGGAAGTTCCACTATGAAGTCCATAGCAATCCTTCGCCAGGGTCGATCAGGAACTGGTAAGGGTCTGAGCAGACCCCAGGCTTTGCTTCTAGCGGTCTTACTACGGGTACAGGTGGCACATGAATTTACATACTCCCTGCAGTTCCTTTCAAGATCCGGCCACCAAAATGTGCGTTGAATTAGTTCCTGGGTATTATGCATTCCGAAGTGGCCGGCCAGGGGATGATCATGGCACAGATTTAATACTGTTACTCTGACTTCTTCTGGTACAAAGATCTTGTTGTCTTTCCATAGTAACCCATCCTTGGGTAACAGGGTAATCCCAGGAGGCCCTGACATATTTGCTGAAGCTTGCTTTAAGCCGGACATTAGATTTGTTTGCAAGAGTAGAAAGTTACCTTCCGATAGGATGGTATCAGGAGCTGACACTTCTTTTGGATCATCGAACATGCGAGAAAGGGCATCTGGTTTGGTGTTCTTTGAGCCCGGCCGGTAAGTAATGTGAAATGAAAACCTAAAGAAGAATAAGGCCCATCGTGCCTGGCGTGGTCTCAGACGCTTGGCAGCTCTCAAATACTCCAGGTTTTTGTGGTCTGTATAAATGAGTATGGGATGCGCTGCTCCTTCCAACAGATACCTCTATTCTTCAAGGGCAGACTTGATGGCCAGGAGCTCCCGGTCCCCTACGTCATAGTTCTTCTTGGCCGATGTAAGCTTACGAGAGAAGAAGGCTATTGGGTGCATCAAGTCCTTGAGACCCTGGCATTGAGAGATAACGGCTCCTACCGCTGTCTCTGAGGCATCTACCTCGAGTAGATAAAGTAGAGCAGGGTCAGGGTGACTCAGAATAGGAGCTGACGTGAACAGTCCTTTTAAATTTGTGAAGGCAGCCTGTGCCTCGGGATTCCAACAAAACCGGACATTCTGCTTGGTCAGCTGCGTAATCGGGGAAATAATAGCGGAGAATCCCTTGATGAACCTCCGGTAGAAGTTGGCAAGGCCAACAAAGCGCTGCACCCCCTTCTTGTCTGAAGGTGCAGGCCAATCCAGAATAGCTGAAACCTTTTGCGGATCCATCTTGAATCCCTCTGTTGAAATTACCAGGCCGAGGAACTGAATACTCTGTCGCTCGAATTCACATTTTTCTGGTTTTGCATACAGTCCATGTTGACGGAGTCGACAGAGTACATTCTTGACATGTTCCCGGTGCTGCTCAATTGAAGTGGAAAAAAATCAAAATATCGTCTAGATAGACAATTACGTAAATGTCCAGGCAGTCCCTAAAAATTTCATTGACTAGATGCTGAAAAGTAGCAGGGGCGTTACATAGGCCAAAGGGCATTACTAGGTATTCGTAATGGCCGAACCTGGTCCAAAAAGCAGTCTTCCATTCATCCCCTGTGCGGATGCGGACCAGGTTGTACGCCCCCCGCAGGTCTAGCTTGGTAAACACAAAAGAGGTCCTGAGCCTCTGAAAGAGTTCGGGTACCAGGGGCAGAGGGTACCGATTCTTGACCGTAATTTTATTTAATTCCTGGTAGTCCACACAAGGCCGGAGAGAATGGTCCTTTTTCTCCACAAAAAAGATTCCCGCCCCTGCTGGAGAAGTGGAAGGACGGATGAACCCCCTCTTTAGGTTTTCGTCAACATACTCTTTCAGAACCTCTAGCTCCCATTCAGATAAGGGGAAGATCCGTCCAAAGGGAATTTCAGCCCCAGGTAGAAGCTTGATTGGACAATCGTATGGACGATGAGGCGGAAGGGTCTCAGCTCCCCATTTGCTGAAAAAGTCCAGGAATCCATGGTATTGTTTGGGCACAGCTGCGCGTACCTCTGAATCCGGCTCCAGGCATAACAGAGGACCAGAAGTGCTGAGACATGGAGGCATGCAGTGGTGTTGGCAATAAGACGACTGGAACCTAATACTCCTGGACCCCCAATCGATCTGCGGGTTATGGGCCTGAAGCCAGGGTAGACCCAAGATGACTGGAAACAGAGGGGATGCAATGGCATTCAGGCTTAATAGTTCCTTATGATCTGTAGAGGTGGTTACAAGCAAAGGAGGGGTTTCTTGAGTCACTACTCCTGACTTAATACGGGACCTGTCTGCTAAAAATATGGAAAGTCCCTGGGTCTTTGGCTGGAGTGGGATGTGCTGTTGTGCTGCAAAGTTAAGATCGATGAAACAATTACATGCTCCTGAGTCAATTATCGCAGTGACTGGTATTGTCCTTCCTGGCAATTGGAACCAGATAGGTAGGGCCAGGTGGGTGGCGTTGGCAGAGGGAGGTGGACCACTTGGAGAAGAGGTAGCTGGGACCTTGCGCAGCTTAGCAGGACATGAGGAAACGTAATGGCCGGCTTCTCCACAATATAAACAAAGATCATTCTGTCGCCGGCGAAGTCGTTCTTCGGCCGACAGGGAAGGGTTGATCAGTCCAAGCTGTCTCGGCTTTATGGTAACAGAAGTCTGATTGGCAGGTAAGGAGTTAACTGGAACTGAACTGGCAACAGCAGGAGATACCCGGGGTAGCATCCAGGCTGGACGAAGCTGCTGGGTAGCCCTCTCTGTTCTGCGCTCCCGGAGTCGTCGGTCTATCTGAATAGACAGTGTTATTAAAGTCTCTAGGGCATCAGGAACACTGACCCGGGCTAACTCATCTTTCAGTCCCTCAGAGAGACCGAGACGGAACTGGTGCCGTAGGGCTGCATCATTCCACTGGGCATCCGCGCTCCAGCGTCTGAAATCAGTCACATAGTCCTCAACCGCTCTGCGGCCTTGCTGGAGCGTGTGGAGGGCAGCCTCAGCAGTGGAAGTCCGTTGAGGGTCATCATAGAGTCGAGCCATGGCATTAAGAAAAGATGACAGAGAGTCCAGAGCTTCATGGCGGACTTCCAGCAGATGGTGGGCCCAAGCCTGAGGTTCCCCCTGTAGTAGAGCGATAACAAACCCTACTTTGATGACCTCTAATGAAAATGTCTGAGGTAGTAAGGAAAAGTATAGTTCACATGCATTGCGAAACGCCCGGAATCTGCTTCGATCTCTAGAAAACTTATCGGGAACGTTGACCCTAGGCTCAGGAGGTGGTGGCATTCCCGAGGAGGAAGTTGGGACCGAAGGTGAGTCTGCAGTGATGGTCTGGGTTTGCGTCTGTCTATCCACTTGAACGTAACTGCCTTGTAGAGACTTCACGACCCGGGTGAGGGCTGCGAGGTGCTGACTGACGTCATCCATAGGCGAGGTCCCTCTTGCAGGCTCAGACATGACGGTTTGATACTGTCACGTACCTTCGGTGTGGGCCTGACGTGCAGAGGGAGACCTCCCGTACAACCCCTGGCTCGGAGACCACTGGAGTGGGGACAGTGGTGGTAAGAGCGCGGTGAGGTAAGGGTGCCTGCTTGGTCCTCTTGGCTGGGTGTAGTAAAGCCAAGCGAAAGCTGGAACAGCTGGAGCCGGGAGCAGCGGATGCAGGTCAGCAGGTGCAGGTATGCAGAGCGGATGCAGGTCAGCAGGCGCAGGTATGCAGAGCAGCGGATGCAGGTCAGCAGGTGCAGGTGTGGGGGACCGCGGATGCAGGTCAACAGGTGTAGGTATGCAGAGCAGCGGAGTCAGACAAGCCAGGTCATTCACATCAGGGTAAACAGCATAAACGGCAGGCAGAGAGTAGTCAGAGTCCAGGCTGGGTCTTGGCAACAGATGATCAGACAGGTAACTGAGCAGGGTCAAACAAGCCAGAGTCAGGACTGGAGATAGGAGCAAGGTCAGAAAGCCGGGTCAAACACAGGAATACGATACAGGCACAGAGTCAGGGACGCAGGGAACAGAAGCAGATCAAACCGCAAAGGGGCAACATCTCTGGAACGTCTTTTATAGGAAGTTCATGGGAGGAGCAAGGGGTTCAGGGTTCACAGCAATCAAGACACAAAGCAGAGTAGTCTAATGGATTAGATAGGTTATCCAGCAGATCAGGCAGGGAACTGTCCAGCATCCCAGATAGCTCAGTGGGAAGAGTCAATGCCAGACACAGACGAGGTCCCAGGTTCAAGCCCAGTACGTCCCTGACACTTTGACATCCTGCTGTGACGATATACTCCAATCTTGACGAACAAGCACTTGATCCATTCCACATCCAGCAGTCTTCTGGAAGTACTTAAAATACTTCCAAAGCTTCACTTCTATATAAAGGAATTTTACCAACCTTACCAATCCGGACACAGGTCGTCCTCATCTTTCTGTTTAGGAGAGAATTGATCGGCCTGAGAAGGCCCTGAAAGAAGGCTGGACATTGCCAAACAGACGGACCCGCACAAGACGAATCTAGTCATTCCTTTAGAGTGTCTTGACCATCTGCTTAATTGTGACAACTGGTTAGGTGTCATCGTCATCTTTATCCTAGGTTGCTTGACCTAGGCAATATCCCTGCAGTCATATTCGTCTGTTGTTTTTTGGAAGGATCTGATGCGGATTATTGCTTGGGAAGGCTTGGAGACTTGAACAAGGTAGAATGTATGCAGTCATGTCCATCCGGGAGTTTGGAAAATGGGCTGCTTCATCTGGTAAAGTTAGGCGGCTTCTTACTGCCAGAGCAGATAACCCTTTCACAGGGTGAGCAGAAAACACTCCTTTAGAGTGTATAGGCAATGTGTTTCTTGGATGTGACAACCTTTTAGGTATCATCATCCTCATCTCTGGTTTGCTTAATCAAAGCAAGATTCACACATAAACACTAATAGATAACCTCTCCACAGGGTTTGCGCACTATTCAACAAACCAACCCATAGCCCTGAATCACACTGGTGTGTTTTTGACATGCGACCCGAACAGCCAAATCACATGTAAAATAGGTGGCAAATGCACCACCCTAATCGGTGCAACGCTGCATCTGTGGCACCGCACCAACTTCAAAAAGGTAGTTTCGTACTACCTTTGCAATTTCAGGACGACCTATATTGACATCCGCACAAAGACTTGCACAGATGTCTCTGAAAATCGTGACCGAAATCGAATTGCTCAGCCTCATTCCCGCAACCCAGTGAGACCCTGGACAAGGGAAAAAAGGTTAAATGCAGTAAATAGATTGCTTAGTAACAAACCCTGAGGGGTTAATTACAGCTAGAGGTAGACAGAAGCTTCCATCTACAGCCCTGATCAACCAGGTGGAGGTTAATTAGCTAAACTCTAGTCCTGGAAGGAATCAGGACATGATGAAAAGTTTGTTCAGAACAGCAACAAAAAGGTAGGAATTTGTAACAAAAGTACAATCATCTTCTGCAGTGTACACAAACCAAGGGAGTTGTAGACATCATAAACACACTTCTCCATACTCTCTTCTTTTTTTTTTTTTTTTGAGGAAATCCAAAGATCACATAGAAAAACAAAAGGATATCCCATATCCCAACAAGCCATGGCTGGCTCCAGTAGACTTGATACCACAAGCTGTGTAGGCTCTGAAGAAAGGGGTGCGCCCCGGAAACGCGTCAGCCGTCCAGCACATTTGAGGTACCATCTATCTCCCTGGTCATCGAGTTTTAACTTCAGTCGTCCTATGATTCAGGCTGGTCACTAGAAAAAGCTCATTTTAACGCTCTGCTTGTGAGTAGGACCATTGCTGTTTTTATACATTTTAATAAAGATTTTATCTGGTAATACACTAGGTCGGTGCGCCCTCCTGTTTTTTGGCTCCAGTAGACATCACAGGTGACTCCTCTACCTTCTCTGGAAATGCTGGTCTTTGGAGGGGGTTTGGCATAATGGCACAACAGTAAAGCAAACATGAGAAGCCACCAACAGATTATTGCCATGTGTAAACAGACAAAGTATTACTTTGTGTACCTGTTATGCAGAGTACCCCCAGTGGAGGAGTTCAGGCTATGCATAGTGGCTGCAGGGGGCAAGACACAGCAATACCCAGTAATGCAGCATACATTTGAATACAAAGCATTTAGCTCACCCAACCTCCGTCATCCGACCGTCGACACTGGCACAGCGCGGGTGCGCGTGCATAGGGGAGCACTCTGCCATGACCGCTGTCCACTTTATATGGACATTGCGGACCCCAGACATGGCTATTAGCCATGATGAAGCCGCCCCGAGGACCAGCAGCTGGGCTCCCTGGATTATGGTCATTTAGATGAGACACCAGGGACTGCGTCCAGCTTAATCCACACGTATGGACGGACGGACGGCCAGCCCTTTAGACCAGCCAGGTAGAGGAGCACACCTACGTACTGCATGTAGGAGGAAAAGAGCAGAACGCTGAGGGTGAGGTGAGTGAAAAATGTATAGTTAAGTCCTGATTACGTAGGGGGTGGGCGGGGCCTCACCAGCTGTGCTGACATGGAGCCGTCAGGAAAATAGTTTTTTTATATATTTTTGGGGGATATTTATTATAGCAAAAATTAAAAAATATTGCTTTTTTTTCAAAATTGGCGCTCTATTTTTGTTTATAGCGCAAAAAATTAAAACCTTCAGAGGTGATCAAATACCACCAAAAGAAAGTTCTATTTGTGGGAAAAAAAGGACATCAATTTTGTTTGGGAGCCACGTCGCATGACCACGCAGTTGTAAGTTAAAGCGACGCAGTGCCGTATCACAAAAAGTGGCCTGGTCATTTGGCAGCCAAATGGTCCGGGGCTGAAGTGGTTAAAAAAGTCATATTTGGGCTGATTTACTAAAGAAGACTATTTAGTTTGAAAAAGTAAATTAGCACTTCACAAAGTGAATTTTCACCTAGCTTAGTAAATAGGATAAAGCAAATAAAAATTCACTTTGCAAAGAATACAATGGATTTTTGCTTGTGTGTGATGATGGGAAGTGAAATTGGATTGCAGTTAATAATATGATTAAATTCAGTACAACTTCCTCTCATTTTCTAAGTAAAAAAAAAAACACTTTGTAAAGCGAACTTTCACTTAGCGTAGTGAATGCGGTGAAGCTGTGCCGAATTTAATCATCTAATTATATGCAATCCAATTTTTTAATTTGCTTCACTTCATTTAGTAAGCTCAGCAAAAATTTACTTTGAAAAGTGAACCTGCTCTACTCCTATTCCTTAAGTAAACCAACCCTTTTAAGTCTTGTAAATCCATTATGTTGTTTTTTGAAACATTTAAAATGTATCTAAACCAAGAATGAATGTTGAATTTACTGCAGTTAACCAGTCCCCAAATGTGATGGTTGTGTAATATAGAGGTATCATCATGAGCAGACTAACAGCAATGTGCAACTTGAGGTTTACTGAATGAATGCAGGCTAAAGTGACAATGTGAACAAGATGATAACGGAGTTATGTAATATGCACAGAACAAATAATAACAGGCAATGCAACTATTAAAATAACATGAGCTGCCTTGGAGCAATTTCTCAAGTAGGACACTAGGTAGCAGCAGTGTATAGTCTTTGAAATACTCAGAGTAACTCTATAAGAACAATAAAGTACAAGTGACTACCAATTGCCTGCACCCTGGATAAAATAGCCCAGTTACCTCTATCTCATCACCTGATGATTCTTTTTATGCTTTTTTTGTTTTTTGTTTTTTCCTATTCTTTATTTAATGTGACAAATTATATTAAAATAATACAAAACAATCACATTCCTTAATACACAAAAATGCCCACTTACCCAAATGGATTTCTAATGTATACAATATAATTGTCCATTAAAGTGGTGTTCCGCCCAAAAAGAAACATTTTTTAACCAGCAGCTACACATACTGCAACTGCTGGCTTTTAATACATGAACACTAACCTGTCCTGGAGTCCAGCGATGTCGGCACACGGTACTGATGTTTCCATCAGCTGTCGGGTGCTGCCGCTGCCATTGCGGGTAAGGGTACCCGGCAGTGTAGCCTTTCGGCTTCACGCCGGGAACCCTACTGCGCATGCACGAGGCCCGCTCCTCTCTCCTACTGGCCCAGCGGCCGGGGGAGGGAGGAGGGAGCCCCGTACTGACATCAGGTATCCTGTCCCCCCTCCCCCCCAAAAGGTGACAATTGTGGCACCGGAGAGAGGGGGGGGGGAATCCGATGAGTGGAAGTTCCACTTTAATGCATCATTATCACATAATACCAAAATTAGACAAGATAAAGCAAATGAAAGTGGTTGTAAAACCCCAGTACGGAAGTTGTACCTATAGGTAAGCCTATAATAAGGCTTACCTATAGGTACGGTAAATATTTCCTAAACGTGCACTGTTTAGGAGATATTTATCTTGTAGTGTGCCAATGATGTCATCCACACATGCGCCATTTCTTTACTAGCGAGTGCCATGACTGACGTCTCTGTGACTCTGGCCAGTCACGGAGCCGGAGTCCGTCGCCCCGGAAGGAAGAGGGGCGGAGATGGATGCTGTCTTTAGCTGGGACATCACTTGCTTTGTTTGCAGGTTAGTGGCACATAATGTTATGCTTTTACTTTTCAGGGAACTAAAAAGGAAGTAAAACCCATCAGGGTTTACTTCATCGTTTTATATCCAGCGAGTCTGCTCAGTTCAATACCTTATGTACCACCCTCTAGTGTGCTACTAGAATAGTGCAGGCAAATTTACTTGTATGACTCATGGTAGAATGGGTCTGAATCTGGGTCAGGGTTTACTGCAGGTCAGGCTGGATTACTCACAGAGGCAGGTCTCTGGTCCCTTCCTCTGGGTCTGAAAGTTTGGAGAAACTAGAAGTTAGTGGGCGGGGGCTAGGAGGTTGATCTGCATACATGGGAGAACCTGGCCAATCCCCAGGCATACTGTCCTGGCAGGATGTCTAGGTCAGCCCTTAAATATGGATGAGCCATTTAAATATGGATGAGTCATGCAAGCAGGGGAGTCGGGTGGAAGATGGAGTGCTGAGGTGACTGTCGGTGGCCTAGGAGGGGTTCCCTGAGTCATGGGCAGGGGCTGATCCAGGGAGTGCGACCCTGTTCTCTTCATAGGGCACTGGAGCCTGGAGAAGATGGAGGGAGGACTTGGTGGAGGGTGGAGCTGCGCCGCTGGCCTGACCTGTCTAATGCCCGCTGTACTGGTTGCTAGCACCTGTGCCGCCTGGCGTCTATCAACCAGTGATGTCAGGTCCGACACGTCCCAACCACTGCTGAGGGGGAGGAGAGCGAGGCACCGCATTAAGAGCCTTCTTCCTTCTCCGAGCCTAGTGTGAGAGTGTTGGCTCCAGCCACCCCCTCCCTCCATGATCTTCTCCAAATCTCCAGGACAGCGTGAACGTGAAGACACTGACACTCTGGAAAAGAAGGCATGAAGGCTGCACTGCAGTGGCTGTGTGTCATGTGAAGTGATGGCGATTGGCGATGCTGCCTGAAATCCCGGATCCTGCTCATATCTATTGGTCCTTCCCCCATCAGAGTACCAAAGTATAGGAATTCTCTTCTGCCCTGAGTCCATGGTGAAGAACTTAACTTAACCAGACATGCGTACCGATCGCTTCTCCAGCCCCTCTGTTCCAGGATACTTCCTCCATGACCGTGTAAGGATGAGGCTCCCTCCCAGCTCCTGGGCTTCTTTGTCGAGGTGCGAATCCCCCCCAGATGGGGATGGGTCTCACTGCTGCTATCTAATAATCCATTCTTCACGTCTCCCAGACGATAACTCACTTCCAGTGGCCTGGACCTGAGCTTATGAAGGAGGATTGCTCCCTGCCAATTCCAGATGGGATTGGTCAGGCCTCCTCACATGAGCTCCCTGTCACTCCAGCTCCCGGCCCTGCCCCTCTGTTCCAGGACATTCTCCCTGGAAGCAGGGGAGGCGTCCAAGAACTGAAGCGCAGGTGGTCACACCCACTGCTACACTAACCACTCCCTGCCCCCAGATCAAAACAAGCAGGCCTAGTCTAAATTTACCTGCCTGGCAGCTACCACACAAAAAATCCTCACCTCTAGCACCTACCTATGGTAGAGGGTGCTACAAATACAACATTAAATATTACTATACAGAAAGCTTATGTAGCGGGTATACACTTTTCTGTGTATTTAAAACTGGCAGAGACACCAGTGATGTGCAGTTCTCTGCAGCCCAGCGGGTGGCGCTGTCGCCTTGGGCTGGGGTTGAACCATTGCTGTGTGCCGTGCTCCCTTTTTGTCCTCCCTCGGCAGCCGTATGGTGGGGCGGGGAACCCGACGTGCTTGCTGGGAGAGGGTATAAAGGGGCCGGCCATCTTTGTCACGGGGTCGAGTCCCGGGCACCTTAAGCCTGTGGGCGGTGGTTCGTGTCGGTCCTCTAGGCGGCCTAGGCCTAGAGGACGTTCGGAGGTCGTGTTCCATCCCGGGCACCTTTAGCCTGGGGTGAGGTACTCGGATGGAGGTCTGGAGCTCAGTGCCCAACACTGAGTTCCGCGAGGGAAGGAGATCCTAGGGGACCCCGGGAGTGGGTACCCGAATCCGGAGGGCGTAATGGACCGGTGGGAGATACTTGCTTGAAGACCTGGTGCAGCATATTGCCAGTGACAGGTGAGCCTTCCATCGGAGACCACCTGGAAGGAAATCCCCCCCTCGCTCGGAGACCGCAACCCACTTTCAGGAAGGAAAGTGGAGAGTTCATTGTGCCTGGGCCTACTCGCATCCACACACCCCCCTGTCTGTTCTGTTCGTTGAGGGAGTCCAACTGTCTGTGCATTACTCTGTTATCGGAAGAATAAAGGAGTGTTGGACTTTAGTGGTGTGGGGCTCATTTACTGGCAGACACTGTTCGCGAAAACCAGGAGGAGGTCTCCAGATGCAGAACACCGACCCGAAGGTAAAAGAGGATTGTCTCTCACTGCACATACTCTGCAGGGGGACTTGGCGTGGTGACCCCACACTCTCTCCTTCAGAATACCCCTAGACAAAAGCCAGAGCAAGAAGAGTAGAGAGGAGAGAGTGGAGGCCGCTACACTTATATTTAAATCATATATCATATAACACATAACAGTGCAGTCCAAATGTAAATATAACTTTGGGAAATAATCAATAGAAAACCTTCACTTGTCTGCATCAGAACTAAATGGCTTCTGAGGTAAAATGTTTATGTTGTTCAATAAGAAACTTTGTTAACAAAGGCAAGACTTCCTGTTTCTGTCCTGTGAGGAACTGAACTGCAATTGCAACAGGCAACCACCAGGTGTCATGAAATTGACAATCCTATATAGACAATCCTATAATAGACAGCACACTGACCATCTCCGGAGTCATGGCCGCACAGTCCCTGACCATCTCATGTATCATGGCCGCACAGTCTCTGACCATGTCATGTATCATGGCCACACAGTCTTTGACCATCTCATGTATAATGGCTGCACAGTCTCTGACCATTTAATGTATCATGGCCACATAGTCTTTGACCATCTCCTGTATCATGGCTACACAGTCTCTGACCATCTCATGTATCATGGCCGCACAGTCTCTGACCATCTCCTGTATCATGACCGCACAGTCTCTGACCATCTCATGTATACTGGCCACACAGTCTTTGACCATCTCATGTATAATGGCCGCACAGTCTCTGATCATCTCATGTATAATGGCCGCACAGTCTTTGACCATCTCATGTATCATGTCTGCACAGTCTCTGACCATCTCATGTATCATGGACGCACAGTCTCTGACCATCTCATGTATCATGGCGGCACAGTCTCTGACCATCTCATGTATCATGGCCGCACAGTCTCTGACCATCTCCTGTATCATGGCCACACAGTCTTTGACCATCTCCTGTATCATGGCCGCACAGTCTCTGACCATCTCCTGTATGATTATCAACACACAGTCTGACCATCTCATGTATCATGGCAGCACAGTCTCTGACCATCTCATGTATCATGGCTGCACAGTCTCTGACCATCTCATGTATCATGGACGCACAGTCTCTGACCATCTCATGTATCATGGACGCACAGTCTCTGACCATCTCATGTATCATGGCCGCACAGTCTCTGAACATCTCATGTATCATGGCCGCACAGTCTCTGACCATCTCCTGTATCATGGCCGCACAGTCTCTGACCATCTCCTGTATCATGGCCGCACAGTCTCTGACCATCTCCTGTATCATTATCCACACACAGTCTCAGAACATCTCCTGTATCATTGTGGCGGGATCGTCTGTCTGCACCCTGCTGTTTGTGGCGGGATCGTCTGTCTGCACCCTGTCTGTGGCTCCAGTGTTTGTTACCGTGTTAGCCAGGTAAGAGTTTGCTTTTCATTACCATAATTTGACCATCTCCTGTATCATTGTCCGCACACAGTCTCTGACCATCTCCCGTATCAATGTTTTAGAAATTCCCTGCGAGGGAACCATTATCACACATTGTGATGTTTTTTTTTTTTGTTAGTCTAGCATACAGGTTAAATAATTTTGTTGTTACATCTGTTCTATATTTATTTGTTTAAGGCATGTGAATTTTGGAGGTGTCCTCGTAAACTGGTACTTTACAATAAATGTTGCACTTTATTTATTAAAAAAAGGAGTACGTATTTATTTTTGAGGTGGGGGGGGGGGTCTTGGGTGAGTTCCCACACTTTTTTCCCAGGACTTGACCTCTGATTAAATTACTGTGACTTGTCTAGCAATTTTATATGCTATATTGTTTATTTGTATTTGCTATATTTTTTCCCCAAAAATGGATTTACTACTTAATGAATTCATCAACCAAACTACTTTATTGAATTAAGCAAATTTTTTAAGTTGTGTTACAGTTAACTGAAATATTATTGTGTCATACATTTCAAACTAAATTCAAAGAAAGATAGTTTTGAATACATGATATATTTGTGATACATTTGTGTTTTACTTCCAGAATGTTGGGGCCACATAGAGACATCGGTGGCTATAAAGGAGACAAGTACTCTGTCTGCTAAAAGGAGAGTCAATATTACTGTACTGCCATCTTCAGGATTGCATTGTTATTACATTTGTGAATGGTTTAATGAACAAGTAATCAATGCCATATACTGTAAACCCAGCGTATTCATGCAAACAGAGGTTCCAGAAGTGAGGTAATATGAGAAGTATACATGCGAGTTTTTGTTTTTGTAACCACTTGACATCTGGAAGATTTACCCCCCTTCATGTCTAGGCCATTTTTTTGCATAACGGCACTGCATTATTTTAACTGACAATTGTGCAGTCGTGCAACCACTTTACCCAAATAAAATGTGTGTCATTTATTTTTTTACACAAATAGAGCATTCTTTTGGTGATATCTACTGGCCCAGATGGCTACAACCAATCAGTACAGACATCTTCCTTCTGTCATCTTCCTATTCCTCGACAGGTGGAGAAGATTATGATCGGGTCTTCATTCCTTTCCTTGAGGATGATACTCTTTTTTTTTTTTTTTTGATTTATATTCTCTTTATTAATTTTCTTATATATTCAAATTAACATTATACATGCTTTTATATATTTATTTTTCACAACAATAAATTAGCAAAATGTTATCAGTGTAATTTTCACTCTATTGATCCTCATCCCTCCCTCCTTCCCCCCTCCCCCCTTACTATTTCTCATATTAGGTTTTTTCTTCCATTTTTACACATTATTCAAAGTTTATTTTTGTTTTCATTTATTTTCCTTATCTCACTCTCCGCTTTGCAGGGGTGTCCCTATTTTTTCCAACCACGGGTTCCACACCTTTTCAAACTCTCTTGTGTTCCCTCTCTTAATATATACTACCCTCTCCTTCCATATTGTTGCGGTGACTATATTAGCCCATTCTCTCACAGAGGGGGGGTCTTCTGCCTGCCATCTTTGCGCTATCAATTTTCTGGCGTGAAAAAGGCATCTAAGCACTGCTTTTGTTATACTGGTCGCCCTGCTTGTTCCCTCCTCTAGTCCCAGGACACACATTCTAGGGTCCATTTCTATTGTTGTCATATATGTCCTATTTATGCTATCTAGTACCCCTGTCCAATACCTAAATAATTTCGGGCACCTCCATAGCATATGTATCAGGTCCCCTGTGTCCTGACATCTGGGACACCCTGCATCTGTTCTCCATCCAAAATCAAACAGCCTTTTTGGTGTATAATATGTCCTATGTAATAGCATTAAGAATGAAAACTTCTGGGCCGGTGACACAGATACAAGGTATCCACTCTCTAGTACCTTTTTCCATTGCCCCCCGGATATGGGCCCCAGATCTTCCTCCCATTTCCCTCTACTTTTAAGATGTTCAGGAGCTGTAATACTTCCTTTGCATAAATGTGGGTATATTTCGGATATACGGCCCCCGGTCTCACTCTGATTGCCCAATCTCTGAAAGATAGGGGATTTGTGCCAGATTGGTCCCTGTCTATCAAACTGCATATTTAATGCGTGTCTAATTTGCAAATATCTATAAAATGTATGTTTAGGGACATCATATTCCTCTCCAAGTGTAGCGAATGTTTTTAGGATTTCTCCCTCATACAGCTGGGCCAGCCTAGTTATCCCCTTCCCTTCCCATTCCTTAATTTTCCCCATCGGCTCCAGCTCCTGAAGATTCCTATTATCCCAAAGGGGTGTATATTCTGTCTCTCCTTCTAATCCCCCTATTGCTTTCACAGCTTTCAACACCTTTATTACCATCTTGACCGTAGGGGATTTATATAAAAATGAGTTTGCCTCCAATGCCTCCATCACCAACTTGTGGGGTGACCCCATTGTCATCAACCGCCCATTTGTATCCCCTCCCATCTCTGGTCTCATTCCTATATGCTGCAGCTGTGCTACAACCAATCAGTACAGACATCTTCCTTCTGTCATCTTCCTATTCCTCGACAGGTGGAGAAGATTATGATCGGGTCTTCATTCCTTTCCTTGAGGATGATACTCTAATAGAGGATGGATCAGTCTATTAGGATATCCCAGCAGCTTCACTCAGAGTCATAAGAAGGTTTTAGTGCCAGACATTTAATGGTCCCATTTTCCCCTCCCGGTGGATCTGGTATACTGACAGACGACCAGACTGTTGCTTGCAGATGGTGTAGGGTTGGGATCTCCACTGGTCAGCTAGCTTATGCTTCCTGGGGACACCAACATTCCTTAGAAGCACCCTGTAAATCTTGATTTCATTACTCAGGACAAAGTTCCTGTTGTTCCAATAAATTCAAATGTTCATTGCAGACTGGGCCTTTTTCTAAGCTGTCTTTAATTTTTCTACTTAAGCTGGCCATAAACCTATAGATTATCTGCAGATTTTCTATGGTTAGATGGAAAAAGTGCAACAGATATCTCCATTAGTGATGAGCCGAACACCCCCGGGTTCGGTTCGCACCAGAACCCGCGAACGGACCGAAAGTTCGAACGAACATTAGAACCCTATTAAATACAATGGATGCGAACGTTCGAATTCTAAAGTGCTAATTATAACAACTATTATGCATGTTATTGTCATAAATAGGGTTTGGGAACCCGGGTTGTGCACCAGGGGACATGTATCAATGCAAAAAGAAGTTTTAAAAACGGTCGTTTTTCGGGAGCAGTCATTTTAATGATGCATAAAGTGAAAAAAAAAAAGTCAAATATTCCTTTAAATATCGTACCTGGGGGGTGTCTAAAGTATGCCTGTGAAGTGCCACGTGTTTCCCGTGTTTAGAACTGTCCCTGCAGAAAATGACACTTCTAAAGGAAAAAAAAGCCATTTAAAACTGCTTGCGGCTTTAATGTAATGTCTGGTCCCGGTAATATGGATGAAATTCTTTAAGAAAAATGGCATAGCTACCCCATGACCCCCCCCCCCTACCCCAGCCCATTACCAGCCCCTTTGGGTCTTGTATGGATATTAAGGGGAACCCCGCACATAAAATAAAAAAGGCCCTATATACTCTGAACAGCCGTATACAGGCGGTGCATACAAGACAGGGACTGTAGGTTTGTTCTTATGTAGAATCTGTTTGTAATTTTGAACAGGTACATTGTTGAAGTGTAGCTCCAGCCCAAAAATCTATTTTTAAACTTTTTGGGAAACATAGGTAAGGGTTATCACCCCTGTAACATTTGTTTTGCTGTCTGTGCCCCTGTTCAGAACATTTCACCTCACTTTCCGTCCCAATGACAACTGTTTTTGAAATGTGGTGTTTTTCTTGAAACAAGGATTGCTGATAAAGCATCAGTACAGATGAGACCCCTTTCTCCCATATTTATTCTTACAGGAGAGAATTTTCCTTTCTAGGGGTAGATTTCCTCTCACTTCCTGTTGTCTTCTTTCGTTTGCAAGTAGGAGTCGTTTGTAAGTTGGATGTTTGAAAGTAGGGACCTGCCGTATATATTCTGCAGAAATAGGCCCCTTAGTTGTTGGTGTTGGCACAACACTGTAAGCACTCAGTTACTCTTGGTTGGTGCTGGAACGCCCTGCTGTCAACTATTATATCAGGAATTTTAATTACATATAATTGTTGAACAGTGGTAGTAAAAATTGGGGCTTTGATGGTGGTGCTGGTGCCACAACACTGTAAGCCCTGACAGTTACTCTTGGTGGGTGCAGCAATGGGCCCTGCTGTGAATTATTAGATCAAGAATTGTAATTACATGCCCCTTTTGAACAGGGGCTGAAAAATTGGGCCTTTCGTGGTGGTGGTGGTGGTGGCGTTTCCACAAGACTGTAAGCCCTCAGAGTTACTCTTGGTGGGTGCAGCAATGGACCCTGCTGTGAATTATTAGATCAAGAATTGTAATTGCATGCCCCTGTTGAACAGGGGCTGAAAAATTGGGCCTTAGGCACTGGTGGCACAACACTACAACCCCTCACAGATACTGTACTTGGAGCACAGCAATGAGCCCTGTTGCAAAGTATTGCTTCAAAAATTGTAATGACACGCCCCTGTTAAACAGGGGCTGAAAAATTGGGCCTTAGGCACTGGTGCCACAACACTCCAACCCCTCACAGATACTGTACTTGGAGCACAGCAATGAGCCCTATGGCAAATTATTGCTAAAAAAATTGTAATTACACGCCCCTGTAAAACAGGGGCTGAAAAATTGGGCCTTAGCCACTGGTGGCGGCACCCATAAACAAAAATGATCTTCCAAGCTATCATCATCAATCGTATCATTGAGGACTCGGAGGAGGAGGATAGCCAGTCAACATAACAGCACAGGCACTCAGCATCAGCATCAGTCTTGAAGGGATGTGACATGTTAAAATCAATTAGTCTGTTATATCAGCATCAGGTGTGTGGTAGCTGGTGGTGATCCAAGACTGGTTCATCTTGATGAAAGTCAGTCGATCAACCGAGTCGGTGGACAGGCGCACCCTGTGATCCGTGACAAATCCTCCAGCAGCACTGAATGTGCGTTCCGAAAGAACGCTGGATGCAGGACAGGCCAGTAGCTCAATTGCATACTGTGCAAGCTCTGGCCAGTGATCCATCCTCAAGACCCAGTAAGCCAGAGGATTTTCGGTGGGGAAGGTGTCCAAGTCTGACCTTGCCCCTAGATATTCCTGCACCATGTTTATCAGACGCTGGCGATGGTTGCTGGAACCGATCATACTTTGGGGCTGCGGACTAAAGAATTGTCTGAACGCATCGGTCAGACGGCCACCTTCCCCACCGCTCCTTCTTTGACTGGCCGAAGCCTCAGCAACTCGTTGTCCAGGACCAGGAGTTTGTAACCTCCCAGTCTCTGGGAACGCGTTGCACAGACCTTTCTGCAAGGCCTCCCGGAGTTGTCTCATCCTCTGCTCCCTCTGCGACGGTAACATAAGGTCCGCAACCTTACCCTTGTACCGTGGATCAAGGAGAGTGGCCAGCCAGTAATGGTCCCTCTCCTTGATCCGAAGATTACGAGGATCCTTCCGCAGACTTTGCAGGATCAGGGAGGCCATGCAGCGTAGGTTTGCTGAGGCATTCGCTCCGGAGTCCTCTGGGTCACTAAGGACGACATGATCCGCAGCCACCTCCTCCCAGCCACGTACAAGTCCACTGGTTTCTTGGGACTGTAAATCATCCCTAAAAGACTGCTGCTGATGATGCTGAGTGCCAGCCTCCACCTCCATGCTGACACAATCCTCCTCCTCCTCCTCCTCCTCCTCCTCCTCCTCCTCCTCCTCTTCCTGTGCGATGGGTGGGACAGAAGGAACACTGTCTGGGTAAAGGGGGCCTTGAGAGGCAAGGAAGTCCTCCTCTTCCTGCCTCTGTTCTGCCTCAAGTGCCCTGTCCATTATTCCACGCAGCGTGTGCTCCAACAGGTGGACAAGAGGTACAGTGTCACTGATGCATGCACTGTCACTGCTCACCATCCTCGTGGCCTCCTCAAATGGTGCCAGGACAGTGCATGCATCCCTGATCATGCCCCACTGGCGTGGAGAAAAAAAACCAAGCTCCCCTGACCCTGTCCTGGTGCCGTAGTCGCACAGGTACTCATTGATGGCCCTCTGCTGCGTGTGCAGCCGCTGCAGCATGGCCAACGTTGAGTTCCACCTGGTGGGCATGTCACATATAAGGCGGTTCTTGGGCAGGTTCAACTCCTTTTGCAGCTCAGCCAGGCGAGCACTGGCATTATAAGATCTGCGGAAATGCACACAGACTTTCCTGGCCTGCCTCAGGACATCCTGTAAGCCCGGGTACCTGCCCAAGAACCGCTGCACCACCAGGTTAAGGACGTGAGCCACACAGGGCACATGGGTCAGTTGTCCCTGTCGGAGGGCGGAGAGGAGGTTGGTGCCATTGTCGCAAACCACCATTCCTGGCTTAAGCTGGCGTGGCGTCAACCACCTCTCGGCCTGGCCCTGCAGAGCAGACAGGACCTCTGCCCCAGTGTGGCTTCTGTCCCCCAAACACACCAGCGCAAGCACGGCATGGCATCTTTTTGCCTGCGTACTTGCGTAGCCCCGTGAACGGCTACGGAGCACCGCTGGTTCATAGGACAAACCACAGGAAGAGGCCATGGAGGAAGAAGAGGAGGGGGTGGAGGAGAGAGGTGTGTCACAACCAGTAGTAGCATTTTGGAGGCGTGGCGGTGGGACAACCTCCAACACTACTGCACCTTGTCCTGCATCCTTCCCAGCTGCCAAAAGAGTGACCCAATGGGCCGTGAAAGAAAGGTAACGTCCCTGTCCATGCCTGCTGGACCATGAGTCAGCGGTAATATGCACCTTACCGCTGACCGCCCTGTCCAGCGAGGCCAAGACATTGCCTTCCACATGCCGGTAGAGAGCCGGAATAGCCTTCCGTGAGAAAAAGTGGCGTTTGGGAACCTGCCACTGAGGAACCGCACATTGCACAAACTCACGGAAGGGGGCCGAGTCTACCAACTGAAAAGGCAGCAGTTGAAGCGCTAGCAATTTAGCCAAGCTAGCATTCAACCGCTGGGCATGTGGATGGCTGGGAGTGAACTTCTTTCGACGGTCCAGCAGCTGGGGCAGGGAAATTTGCCTGCTAGAATCGGACGTCGGTGTACTGCTAGCAGAGTGGCCGCAAGTACTTGGCTGTGACACACCTAATTCTACACCTTCATTCCTCTCAGTGCATGTTTCAGAGAGGACTGAAGTTATAGTGGGGTTGGAGATCCCAGCTGATGCGGTGCAAGGAGAGGTCCGCTTTGTTCTTTGGTGTGGGTCTTTGAGGTAGGCTTGCCAACGAGCTGCATGGCAGGTCAACATATGTCTGGTCAGGCATGTGGTACCCAAGCGGCTGATGTTTTGGCCACGCGATATACGCTTGAGACATATGTTGCAAACAGCAGCTGTGCGATCTGATGCACTAGCCTCAAAAAAGGCCCACACCAAAGAACTTTTTGAATGACGGGCAGAGGCAGCGCCCTGCACAGGCGGAGCTCTGCGGTGTGATTCCGTCGGTGTACTGCCCTTACGCTGGCCACCAAAGGGCATCCTGCCTCGTTGGAGATGTGCCTCCTCCTCATCCTCCTCCTCCTCCTCTCTCCTATTAGGCACCCACGTGGAGTCAGTGACCTCATCATCACCTCCCTCCTCATCACTGGAGGCAATCTGGCAGTATGCTGCAGCTGCTGGAACATGACTGCCAGATTGGTGTCCTTCTTGAGCATCCCCTCTGTCTGCTCTCACGCTACTGCCTTCCTCTAGCTGGGTTTCATCATCAGACCCTTCGAAACGCTGGGCATCCTCCTGGAGCATGTACCCAACACTGTGCTGAAACAGTTCGGGGGACTCCTCAGGAGGAGGACATGGTGGGTCTAGGGAAGGAGTGACTGATGATGAGTCTGACATTGATACCAGGGAAGAGGACGCTTTGGCAGCTGCTTTTCCAGTACCCTGAGCCTGGGTGAGAGAGGATGAGGAGGAGGAGGAGGGCTTGGTCATCCACTCTACCAAGTCTTCGGCATGATGTGGCTCAACATGTCCAGCTGCCGAAAAGAAGGACAAGCGTGTCCCATGGCCATGTGCTGATGACAATGCACCGCGTCCACGACCAGCACTGTTGCCCCCAGACACAGAGCCTGCTTGCCCTCTTTTATTGCCTCCTGACTGTCTGCCTCTCCTTGTTTGCCTTCCAGACATTCTAATAGATGGCCTGCAGGGAGATGGGAAAAAAGCAATAAGGGCTACCTTCAGGTGTCCTTCTCTGTCCCTTGAAACAAGGACTTTGACAGTGAAAGAAACTGACACACTCTCCCTACCTACAGTTTTCTGTCCCTAGAAATTTTTTTTTTTTAAAGCACAATTTAGCACAAGGAGAATTCACTCACTGTCCTTCCAGGTCCCTGGAAACAAGGACTTTGACAGTGAAAGAAACTGACACACTCTCCCTACCTACAGTTTTCTGTCCCTCGAAAAAATGTTTTTTTTAAGCACAATATAGCACAAGGAGAATTCACTCACGGTCCTTCCAGGTCCCTGGAAACAAGGACTTTGACAGTGAAAGAAACTGACACACTCTCCCTACCTACAGTTTTCTGTCCCTAGAAAAAATGTTTTTTTTAAGCACAATTTAGCACAAGGAGAATTACCTCACTGTCCTTCCAGGTCCCTGGAAACAAGGACTTTGACAGTGAAAGAAACTGACACACTCTCCCTACCTACAGTTTTCTGTCCCTAGAAAAAATGTTTTTTTTAAGCACAATTTAGCACAAGGAGAATTACCTCACTGTCCTTCCAGGTCCCTGGAAACAAGGACTTTGGCAGTGAAAGAAACTGACACACTCTCCCTACCTACAGTTTTCTGTCCCTAGAAAAAATGTTTTTTTTAAGCACAATTTAGCACAAGGAGAATTACCTCACTGTCCTTCCAGGTCCCTGGAAACAAGGACTTTGACAGTGAAAGAAACTGACACACTCTCCCTACCTACAGTTTTCTGTCCCTAGAAAAAATGTTTTTTTTAAGCACAATTTAGCACAAGGAGAATTACCTCACTGTCCTTCCAGGTCCCTGGAAACAAGTACTTTGACAGTGAAAGAAACTGACACACTCTCCCTACCTACAGTTTTCTGTCCCTAGAAAAAATGTTTTTTTTAAGCACAATATAGCACAAGGAGAATTCACTCACTGTCCTTCCAGGTCCCTGGAAACAAGGACTTTGACAGTGAAAGAAACTGACACACTCTCCCTACCTACAGTTTTCTGTCCCTAGAAAAAATATTTTTTTTAAGCACAATTTAGCACAAGGAGAATTACCTCACTGTCCTTCCAGGTCCCTGGAAACAAGGACTTTGACAGTGAAAGAAACTGACACACTCTCCCTACCTACAGTTTTCTGTCCCTAGAAAAAATGTTTTTTTTAAGCACAATATAGCACAAGGAGAATTCACTCACTGTCCTTCCAGGTCCCTGGAAACAAGGACTTTGACAGTGAAAGAAACTGACACACTCTCCCTACCTACAGTTTTCTGTCCCTAGAAAAAATGTTTTTTTTAAGCACAATTTAGCACAAGGAGAATTACCTCACTGTCCTTCCAGGTCCCTGGAAACAAGGACTTTGACAGTGAAAGAAACTGACACACTCTCCCTACCTACAGTTTTCTGTCCCTAGAAAAAATGTTTTTTTTAAGCACAATTTAGCACAAGGAGAATTACCTCACTGTCCTTCCAGGTCCCTGGAAACAAGGACTTTCACAGTGAAAGAAACTGACACACTCTCCCTACCTACAGTTTTCTGTCCCTAGAAAAAATGTTTTTTTTAAGCACAATTTAGCACAAGGAGAATTACCTCACTGTCCTTCCAGGTCCCTGGAAACAAGGACTTTGACAGTGAAAGAAACTGACACACTCTCCCTACCTACAGTTTTCTGTCCCTAGAAAAAATGTTTTTTTTAAGCACAATTTAGCACAAGGAGAATTACCTCACTGTCCTTCCAGGTCCCTGGAAACAAGGACTTTGACAGTGAAAGAAACTGACACACTCTCCCTACCTACAGTTTTCTGTCCCTAGAAAAAATGTTTTTTTTAAGCACAATTTAGCACAAGGAGAATTACCTCACTGTCCTTCCAGGTCCCTGGAAACAAGGACTTTGACAGTGAAAGAAACTGACACACTCTCCCTACCTACAGTTTTCTGTCCCTAGAAAAAATGTTTTTTTTAAGCACAATTTAGCACAAGGAGAATTACCTCACTGTCCTTCCAGGTCCCTGGAAACAAGGACTTTCACAGTGAAAGAAACTGACACACTCTCCCTACCTACAGTTTTCTGTCCCTAGAAAAAATGTTTTTTTTAAGCACAATTTAGCACAAGGAGAATTACCTCACTGTCCTTCCAGGTCCCTGGAAACAAGGACTTTCACAGTGAAAGAAACTGACACACTCTCCCTACCTACAGTTTTCTGTCCCTAGAAAAAATGTTTTTTTTAAGCACAATTTAGCACAAGGAGAATTACCTCACTGTCCTTCCAGGTCCCTGGAAACAAGGACTTTGACAGTGAAAGAAACTGACACACTCTCCCTACCTACAGTTTTCTGTCCCTAGAAAAAATGTTTTTTTTAAGCACAATTTAGCACAAGGAGAATTACCTCACTGTCCTTCCAGGTCCCTGGAAACAAGGACTTTGACAGTGAAAGAAACTGACACACTCTCCCTACCTACAGTTTTCTGTCCCTAGAAAAAATGTTTTTTTTAAGCACAATTTAGCACAAGGAGAATTACCTCACTGTCCTTCCAGGTCCCTGGAAACAAGGACTTTGACAGTGAAAGAAACTGACACACTCTCCCTACCTACAGTTTTCTGTCCCTAGAAAAAATGTTTTTTTTAAGCACAATTTAGCACAAGGAGAATTACCTCACTGTCCTTCCAGGTCCCTGGAAACAAGGACTTTGACAGTGAAAGAAACTGACACACTCTCCCTACCTACAGTTTTCTGTCCCTAGAAAAAATGTTTTTTTTAAGCACAATTTAGCACAAGGAGAATTACCTCACTGTCCTTCCAGGTCCCTGGAAACAAGGACTTTGACAGTGAAAGAAACTGACACACTCTCCCTACCTACAGTTTTCTGTCCCTAGAAAAAATGTTTTTTTTAAGCACAATTTAGCACAAGGAGAATTACCTCACTGTCCTTCCAGGTCCCTGGAAACAAGGACTTTGACAGTGAAAGAAACTGACACACTCTCCCTACCTACAGTTTTCTGTCCCTAGAAAAAATGTTTTTTTTAAGCACAATTT
Source organism: Rana muscosa (assembly GCA_029206835.1). Taxonomy (NCBI): domain Eukaryota; kingdom Metazoa; phylum Chordata; class Amphibia; order Anura; family Ranidae; genus Rana; species Rana muscosa. The sequence continues at coordinate 78,690,690 of CM055128.1, forward strand.
AGCACAAGGAGAATTACCTCACTGTCCTTCCAGGTCCCTGGAAACAAGGACTTTGACAGTGAAAGAAACTGACACACTCTCCCTACCTACAGTTTTCTGTCCCTAGAAAAAATGTTTTTTTTAAGCACAATTTAGCACAAGGAGAATTACCTCACTGTCCTTCCAGGTCCCTGGAAACAAGGACTTTGACAGTGAAAGAAACTGACACACTCTCCCTACCTACAGTTTTCTGTCCCTAGAAAAAATGTTTTTTTTAAGCACAATTTAGCACAAGGAGAATTACCTCACTGTCCTTCCAGGTCCCTGGAAACAAGGACTTTGACAGTGAAAGAAACTGACACACTCTCCCTACCTACAGTTTTCTGTCCCTAGAAAAAATGTTTTTTTTAAGCACAATTTAGCACAAGGAGAATTACCTCACTGTCCTTCCAGGTCCCTGGAAACAAGGACTTTGACAGTGAAAGAAACTGACACACTCTCCCTACCTACAGTTTTCTGTCCCTAGAAAAAATGTTTTTTTTAAGCACAATTTAGCACAAGGAGAATTACCTCACTGTCCTTCCAGGTCCCTGGAAACAAGGACTTTGACAGTGAAAGAAACTGACACACTCTCCCTACCTACAGTTTTCTGTCCCTAGAAAAAATGTTTTTTTTAAGCACAATATAGCACAAGCACAAAACACACTGACACTCTCCCTACCTATCCTTCTCTTTCCCTAAACTAAAGGAATCCAGGTTAAGCAAGAAAGAAATAAAAGTCACTGTCCCTGCCTATGCTGCTCTATCCCTGCTCCGGAACACACTACACTAGGCCGCCGTGCTGGCGGCCTTTTATAGTGTGGGGCGTGTACTAAACCCCCTCAGCAATAATTGGCCACAGGCATCCTGCCTGTGGCCAATCATTGCTCTCCTCGCTGCCGGCGCTGTGATTGGCCAAGCATGCGGGGTCACAGTGCATGCTTGGCCAATCACAGCGCCTGGATGACACTGCGATGGCGTAGTGCATTGTGGGCCGTTCGCGTCACTCGAATTTGGCGCGAACGGCCCAAATCGTTCGATCTTCGTCGAACGATCGAACAGCCGATGTTCGAGTCGAACGTATGTTCGACTCGAACACGAAGCTCATCCCTAATCTCCATGTACGCTAAACTGTGTGGATGGGCCAAGCTTCAGTATCTTGCTAGTTGGCCCCGCTGGCTCTCAACCTAAACAATGCCTGCACCCAATCAGAATGTTCAGGTATTGTGAGTGCCAGCGGGGCCGACTAGTAAGATATGGAAGCTTGGGCTAGTGGGAGATTCTTCCATCCACACAGTTCAGCGTAGATGGAGGAATCTGTTCCACTTTTTCCATCTGACCATAGAAAATCTGCAGATAATCTATAGGTGTATGGCTAGTCTTAGACTTCTCAGCCTCATACCCTCTGTGGAACATAACAGGTGTTTTGTCCAGGGATGTGCCAATAGTCAACAGGCAGTTTGGCCTTTCTCCCAAACGTGAGCATGCATGGTAGGGGGGGGGCATTGGGATTGTTCTCAGTACCTTTGCACACAAGCACAACTGCACAGATGTGTCTGCTTCAGTGTTGTTTCTTTTCCACTATCAGAGTCCACAGCGTGTTGAGAAGGATGTGGTTCCCTTTGTGGGTGGTAAGAATCTTCTGAACACCCAATGGATGTAGCAGTTGCCTAATAAGTGCACTTTCAAAGTCTCTGCCCTGATAACAATGTAGCCCATAGTGAACAAAGAACTTTGCCACCAAAACCTTGGCCATTGTGAATTCTCGTTTGTCTTGGCCCTGTCTACTTGTATGTGGTTTAAGGCACAAGAAATCACTGTATAGTATAAATAAAAAATGCGGAAATGTGAAAAAATAAATAAATAAAATAAAATAAAAATAAAATGCAAACACAACAGGGGATATCGCCCAATTCACATTGTTGTGCTCAAAAAACGTACGTTGTATGAAAATACCACCAATACATAAATTGTAAACTAATTAACCACTTGCCCATTGGGCACTTAAACTCCCTTCCTAACCAGACCAATTTTCAGCTTTCAGTGCTCTCACACTTCGAATGACTCAGTCATGCCACATTATACCAAAATATTTTTTTTGTCCTTTTTTTCACACAAATAGAGCTTTTTTTGGGGGGTATTTGATCACCACTGGGTTTTTTTTTTTTTTTTTTTGCGCTATAAGACAGACATTTTTGTAAAAAAATGCATTTTTCTTTGTTTCGGTTATACATTTTTGCAAATTAGAAATTTTTCTTTGCCTAAATTTATACTGCTACATATCTTTGGTAAAAATAACCAAAATAAGTTTATATTATTTGGTCTTTTGAAAAGTATAGAGTCTACAAACTATGGTGCCAATCTCTGAAAATTGATCACACTTGATCACACATGAGACACTAACAAGCCAGGAAAGTACAAATACCCACCAAATTACTCCTTTTTGGAAAGTAGACATCCCAAGGTATTTAGCAAGAGGCATGGGGAGTTTTTTTTAAGTTGTAATTTTTCCCCACAATTTTTGCAAAATTAAGATTTTTTTTTCACAAAATTGTCATAATGACAAGTTATTTTAGGGTTTCATGAGAGTGGCTGCTTAGTCTCACAGTTCCTGCTCTATTCATCCATCCTGCAGACATCCTGGCTCCGATTTTCTCCTAAAAGGCACCAATCTACTCCTAAGGATGGCGGGCACCCGGGCCACCAGTGCCCCAATCCGCAAGATGGCGCCGATCCCTCGGCCATGCACGAGGCCGCGCTGCAGCCTGCACCATCCTCAGCACAGATCTCTTCACAGGGGGTGAGTGACTCCCTGCTGCCTTTCGCACCCAGGCAGCCCACTCAGCTACCCTAGACTCCCCGATATGTTCAGAGGACTCTGCTTCCATAAGCCCCTCCATTACAGAACCTGCACTGGCAGAGATCATGCTGGTCATAAAGGACTGTAAGACTTCCCTCACTGTCCAAATGGAGAGCATCTATATTGATTTCTCCCTCCTGAAGCAGGATGTACCGAACCTGCGGGACAGGACAGGGGAGGTGGAAGACGATGTCAGTTCCCTAGATGACACAGTGCATCCTTTATCAGCAACTGTACGCACGGCCACGGATGAGCTGGGGACCCTCAGAGCTAAATTAGACGATTTGGAGAATCGTTCCCGAGGGAACAATCTCCGTTTTGTGGGGTTCCCGAAATGATCGGAGGGGTCCCGCCCTAAAAGATTCCTCCATAAATGGCTGCGTGATGTGATTGGGATAGAGAAACCCTCACATTCCTTTGAAATTGAGCGTGCACATCGCACCCCCTGTGCACCCCACAACCTGGGCCCCCCCCAAGAACACTGATTGCAAAAATCCTTAACTTCCGTGACAAAGTTGCTATCCTGCGTCTTGCTAGAGAAAAAGGTCCCCTCAAGTTCAACGGCAATACCATCTCCATAAACCCTGATTTCTCAGCAGACATGCAACGTCATTGCATATCCTTTGCAGCGGTAAAAGTCCATCTCCGCAATGAAGGCCTTCCCTATGCGATGCTGTTCCCTGCTAAGCTGAGGATCATCTATGAAGGCGAAGCTCACTTTTGCTTTTGTTCAAAGGAAGCTGTGGCCTGGCTGGATTCACGGATTGGGAAACAATCCAGACAACGCCGCAATTGAACCCACAAGTCACAGGTCCTGAGCTTTTCCGTGCCCGGCATTTCTCCTACATGCTACCTGCGAGCAAGATTCCCAGTTCCAGATTTCTTTTAGATCCTGCAAGATGGACACTTCTACTTCACCTGAGAGCCCTCATGGAACTGCTACTTCCCCCATACCAGTAGATGGCAAGGCCACAGGGCTTCTTATCCCCTCTCAAGACTATTGCTGAGGGGGATACTTTTTTGTTTAGGGATTCCATGCTCACTGTTTTGGGGTTTAGTAGAGCAGGGTGGGGGATGTTTATTTTGGCGGTCTTCTCACGTGTTTTAGCTGATGAGAAAGACTGGCCTTTCAGGATTTTGGTTGTTATCTGTGCTCCTACGAACATTTTCTATTTGCTGGTATTGCATTCCTACTATAGATGGCATTATAGCCCGTATTATTTGTGGTGTGTTGCACCATTTGATAATTTTTGCAACAATACTGTACTGACCAGGACTCCTTATGGCTGAGGTGTTAAAACTGATTTCATGGAATGTTAGGGGGTTGAACTCACCTCAAAAGTGGTCCCTAATGTTCTCATATTTAAAGAAACATAAGCCCCATATAATTTGCCTTCAGGAGACTCACCTCACCGGTGATGCGTTGAGGTAATTTAAACGTCCCTGGCTGGCTACCCAATACCATGCCACTTATACCAATTACATCCCCGGGGGTCTCGATTTTGCTGGCACGGTCCCTCCCGGCTGAGATTTTGCTAGTGAAGACGGACCCTGCGGGACGATTCATTATACTTACCCTTTGTATCGTTTCCATAGTTTTTACACTGATGAACATATATGTTCCTCCTCCATTTTCCCCAGATATTCTTTCCCATCTGTCCCTAATGCTACGATCCAGATCCCCTGGTCCCCTGCTCTTTGTAGGAGACTTTAATGCTGTACTTGACCCTACAGTGGACCGCTTGCGGGGTGGTGGCAGACTCTATCCCACATTTGTTGATTGGACCCAGGTATATAACCTTACTGAGTTGTGGCGTTGGAAGCACCCAGATGACCGACAGTTTTCCTGTCACTCTGACTCCTTCCACACTATGTCTCGCATTGACCTGGCATTCACTCCAGCAGATGTACTCCCACTGGTCCATTCGGTTTCCTACTTGCCCAGGGGGATTTCGGATCACACTCCTCTGTCGGTTGGTCTCCTCCTCCTGCCAAGAACAGGCCCTCGGGTCTGGAGATTGAACGCCCACTGGCTCGAATTCAAGATCATGCAGAACGAGTGCCAAAAGGGCATGACCGAATACTGGTGTGTGAATTAGGGCACCACTGGACCCACCACGGCCTGGGAAGCTTCCAAAGCCGTGCCTGAGGGGTACTTTTATGTCCATTACTGGTATTTTGTGCAAAAATGCTCAACAACGTACTGAGGAACTGGAATGTTCATTAACTGAGGCAGAGGCGAAGTACTCCCAAAACCCTACTGCGGCTATGTTGACCCCGTGGCTACATAGCCACAGGGAATACGAACTTCACCTGTTAGACTTTACCAAAAAACATATGCTCTATGTCACCCAGAAGACATTTAAACATAGTAATAAGGCGGGTCGTTTACTCGCATATCTTACCAGACCTGATTGTGCCCCTATCTCAATCCCCAGGATACTGGTCTCTGGGAATAAAATTAGTGATGTCCCTCAGGATATAACAGAGGCCTTTCTCTCCTTTTATCGTGATCTCTACACCTCCAGAGCTGATTACTCGGAAACACAACTTGACGACTACCTGACCCGAATACCACTCCCCATTTGACAGACCAGGCCCAGGAGGAATTGGATGAGCCACTTTCTGTGGAAGAACTTTCCCTTGTGATTTCTCATAAAACACCAGGTTTGGACGGTTTTCCAGCTGAGTGGTATAAGCAATTTCAGCACCTCCTTAGCCCTATTTTACTTAAAACTTACAATGCGGCCTTGAAAGACGGGGTACTCCCTTCCTCGATGAGGGAGGCTCTGATCGTTCTAATACTTAAACCTCGAAAAGATCCTTTGAAATGTGACTCCTAGCGGCCGATATCTCTTATTAATGTGGATGTCAACATTTTGGCTAAGGCGCTGGCCAACCGTCTAAACAAGGTGATGGCTAAGTTGGTGGGGAGTGATCAAGAGGGGTTCATACCGGGTCGCTCAACCAGGATGAACATGTTCCACAACCTGACATATCCACATGACTGTCCGCCCACTCGGGTTATTGCCTCCCCGGACACCTGTAAGGCTTTTGACAGTGTGGAATGGCCATATCTGTTTCGAGTCTTACAACTGTATGGCTTCGGCTCCCGACTGATAGCCTGGATATGGCTCCTCTATACTTTGCCACTAGCCCGTATTCGCATCAATTCGCAGGTTACTGAGACCTTTCAGATCACCAGGGGTACCAGACAGGGCTGTCCTCTATCACCTCTCCTATTCGCTCCGGCCATGGAGCCCCTTGATATTCGGATATGTAGCTCCCCATTCATTAGAGGACCGCCCATAAATGGCATAGAGGAACGGATTTCTCTCTATGCTGACGATACACTGGTTTACTTAGCAGACCCTCAGGACTCACCAATGTGTTAACTGTAATTACTACGTTTGGTGACTGCTCCGGATTCCGAGTGAATTGGGACAAGTCAATCCTCTTTCCCTTAGACCGAACCCTTGCTTCACAGATCCATTCGGACTCTGGATTACAAATAGCCACTTCTTTTAGGTATCTGGGAGTTGTGGTTCAACTGCCACTGTCCCTCTATATTGCCAATGACCTGGGCCCACTACTGCTTCAACTACAGGCCCAAACCAAACAATGGAGGGACTTGCCCCTGGACCTGATGGGACGAGCCAATGTCCTCAAGATGATATACCTGCCTAAACTGTTATATGTCATGGCTAACTCCCCCTGTAAAATCGCTAAAACTATTTTTAAGAGCATTGATTCCATTTGCATTGCGTTCCTTTGGCAGACTCCCTAGAGTGGCACTGGAGACCCTTCGTCTTCCGTCTCACCTGGTGGGGTTAGCTTTTCCTGACTTTTACCTCTATTACCAGGCATCTCAACTGGTTAATATCCATGACTGGCTGCACCCTGACTCAAACAATGCCTGCACAACTACTAAAGGTGCCACAGTTTCCTCATTTGAAACATTACATAATATAATTTATAGAAGGTGTACACCACCAGGACCTGGAATGGCTATCTTACGTACCTCTCTCTCTGTTTAAAACTGTGACAGTTAAGCGTGCCTCTAACTCATGGTTAGCCTCCCCCAATAGTCCACTCTGGTTTAATTCTACGCTTCCGGAACTGAACTCCATACCAGACCCTCAAAGATGGGCTTCCAGGGGGATCAAATACTTATGTCATATATATACCCCTCAGGGCTTTAAATCTTTCTCTCAGATGAGATTGGACTTTGACTTACCTCGTACCTATCTGTTTTTTTATTACCAGCTTAGACCTAAAACCCCAGACCTGGAAAAACTCCTAAGATCCTCGGATTCAGACGAAGCTTATTTCTACCTATTATTCGGCCCTGGTGACCGACTCTAACCCTTGGTTTAAAGCGACACAACAGAAATGGGACTCCTTAGATATCCCTATTACGGAAGATGACTGGTCTGAATTCTGTGACACTTTAAGACTTCTGTTAAATTCTCCAGGGACAGAGTAATCCAACTTAAGATCTTTCACCAATCGCACCTTACACCGGCTAGAATGCACAAAATGGGCATACTACCCTCTGCGGAGTGCTTTCGTGGCTGTGGATACACGGCCGACTTTCTCCATTGCTTTTGGAATTGTCCCATAGTACAAGACTTCTGGGGGAGTATAGGCTCTTTTCTCTCCTCAGATTTGGGACTTCCTAATATACTCAACCCCAAGAACTGCCTTTTGGGTGTCTTTGGCGACTTAGCGGTTCCCTCCCAGGCCAAACGGTTGCTTCGCATCCTCTATTTCTACACAAAGAAATCCATTTTACTGACCTGGAAGGGAACAGCGACCCAACCAGGGGTCTTTGGTTGAATCAATGAAGCCCTCCCACTAAATAAACTCACCTTTGATCTCCGTAAGAGGAAAAAGACATTTCACAAAATTTGGGGCAGATGGCTGGCTAGCCCTCTGACCATCTCACCCATACTGCCATGATGGAAGAATGCCTGAAACAGCTTGCCTAGTACCATGATTAAACTCTGCTACAATTACACTGCTCATGGTTGTAATGCTTGTCTATAGAACCTGACACTGCTGAATATATAATTTGTTTTACCATTATATTGTATAACGGATGCACAATTTATTTCTGTTCTAAACTGACATAGGAGCACTTTGTACTGTATGTGTTGGACCTTGTTCGGTCCCTTTTTTGTCTGTATGTTTGTATGTTAAGAAACTGCAATAAAAATATCTTAAAAAAAAAAAAAAGTTATTTCTCACACACAGCAAGTGCATAGCACAAATTACACCCTAAAATACATTCTGTTACTCCTCCTGAGTATGGTAATACCACATGTGTGAGACTTTTTCACAGCCTGGCCACATACAGAGGCCCAACCTGCAGGGAGCACCATCAGGCATTCTAGGAACATAAATTACACATTTAATTTCTTGACTACCTCTTACATTTTCGAAGGCCCTGGCGCACCAGGACAATGGAAACTCCAAAAAAATACCCCATTTTGTAAAGCAAACACCCCAGCGTATAATCTATGAGGCATAATGAGTCCTTTTAAATATGTAATTTTTTTCCAGAAGTTTTTGGAAAATGTGGAAAGAAAATGAAACCCCATTTTTTTTTACACAAAGTTGTCCATGCGTAAGATATTTCTAACACATAGCATGCACATAGCAAAAATTACACCCCAAAATACATTCTGCTACTCCTCCTGAGTATGGTGATACCACATGTGTGAGACTTTCTTTTTCGTACATCACGGGACACAGAGCGACATAGTCATTACTAATGGGTTATATAGTTACCGTCAGGTGCTGGCACTGGCAACTTCCAAAACCGGAAGTACCCTCCCCTATATAAGCCCCTCCCATCCGGGAGCACCTCAGTTTTTTGCCAGTGTCTAAGGTGTTGGCCAAGAAGAAACATGTGTTTTTCACTGAGCTTGCGTACAGGTTCTTTTGGGCCTCAGTAAGCTATTCCGGATCCGACCAAAAAAGCTTCATAGCTAAACGGTCGGTACCCGGGCCTTGCAGAGAAGAGCAAGGTTCTGCCTGTAATGCTTCTCTTAGGAGAGCTGGACCCTGGGATCCAGAGCTCTGGTCATACCCACGACCAAGATGTTTTCTGTGCAGGGTGCTATACAGGTCCAGGGGAGTGGAATCCTTGGGAACCCGGTCCCTGAAGGTTTGATTACAATGCCTGCCGTGATAGGTGAAGTTTGGGCTTTTGTGGACCAAACAAAGTCCTGCGGCGGGGAACAGGTAAGTGGGGGCCCCCAGGAACTTGGTTCTATTGGGGGACCCCCAAGCCTAATTTGTCTTTCTGTCTGTTACCTAACGGTATTCCCGCTAATATCTGTGCATGCCTGTAACTACTAAAAAAATGTAATAATTTTTAATGGTGGTCAAGAAAAAAAAAAAAAAAAAAAGAATGTTTTTTTATATATGTTTAGTATATTAAACTGCGGTACCTGTGTTTGTCCACTAGAGGCCGCTGTGCAATGTTTTTCTTGTCATATGGACTAGTTTCTTCTCAGAGAGCAAAGTCCAGGCAGCTGGTGAGTTCTCCTACAGGAAACTGTTTCCTCTGCCATGTTGCAGTGTTCGTCTATCCCCCGGCCTGCGGCAAAGGGGGCCCTGGCTCCTGTCCCTGGTTTCCATGTTTGAAAATTAGCGCCGAGGCGCACGTGGCCGCGCGCGTGCACGCGCCTCTATATATAGAGGTGGCCGGAAAAAGGGGCGGGGCCTGGGGGATGACGCTCTGTGCGCGCCGCAGCGCTTCTGCGCATGTGCGGGCGTCCCAGCAGGTTTTTAAAAAGCCACATTATTGCAGATAAGCTGGTTATGAAGTACAGAGACAGAGCTGGCAACATTTAAAGGCATACAGCATAGCGGTTGATACAGGCATCCCCTAGAAAGGCACATTAGTAGACACCAACTGTGATATAGCAGCAATTGTGCTAGACTATTCTCAGTAAAAGTGGTGTATTACGGCTGGAATACCTCAGCTTTAGGCTTAGGAATATGCCGTCCAGTAGCTCCGGAACTGAATCTTCCAGGAAGCGAAGGGGGTCTCATCGGGCTCTGAGGATCTTGGGCATACTCCTGCTGCACCAGTCTCCCCTGAAGTTCAGAGGTAAGTGACCGTAGAGACCCCGCAGGGGTACTTGGTACTGTGGCTGTCCTCAGTCACCTGCTCCTGTGTATGTAACAGAGGAGGTTTTTTCCTCAGCTCTGGGAGGATTAGAGAGAGATTGTCAAAATTTATCGCTGCCTCCCTGTCAGGGAAAGCACGCCCGATCTCCGTCTCCTCCTTCAGAGTGCCTGTTAGCAGAGCAACAGTCCCATACAGGGATCGACCTGCCTGAAGGGGATCAGGATAAGGTTGATTCTGTTATAGAGGAATCAACAGTGGGGGAACCTTTTCTCAGCATCTCAAGCTGAAAGATTATGGGTTCAGTCTCTGACTAACATGGTCCGATCAGCATTTAAAAATGCACCTTGCGGAACCATCAACCACTACTGTATCCTCGTTGGGGTCGCTAGAAGCCCCCAGACTGTTTGTTCTTTTCCACTTCACCCTTTACTGAAAGGGCTCATTTACCAGGATTGGGAACGTCCTGAGAAAATATTTATTCCCCCAAGAGATTTCCGGTGGTCTATCCCATGGAGGATAAGTTCATCAAAAAAAAAAAAAAAAAAATGGAAGGTCCCTACAGTGGACGCAGCCATCTCTTGTATGTATAAATCACTGACATGTCCAGTGGATAATGTCCAAATGTTCAAGAACCCAATAGATAAAAGATTGGAGTCCTTATGAAAATCTGCTTGGTGATACAACCAGCAGTAGCAGCTATTGGGGTCTGCTAAGCAGTGAAGGATCAGTTGAAACAGGTCTTGAGGGACTTGACAGATCAGCAGGCTTTGCCCTAGCTGATCTACCTAGAGCCTTAGGCTTTGCGGTTGATGCCATAGAGGATTCAGTCCATCAGGCCTCCCGCCTTACGCTGTCTATAGTACATATGCGTAGGCTCCTATGGCTCAGAAACTGGTCTGCTGAAGCTCCCTGTAAAGAATGGCTGGTTAGCGTCCCATTTCATGGTGAACGCTTATTCAGGGAAAACCTGGACAAATATATCCAGAAAATTTCCAGCGGTAAAAATTACGCTCTTGCCGGTTAAAAGCAGAGTTAGAGGTCCCTCTTTAAGAGGCCTGCTTCTCCAGTCCCTGGGGCATCGGCTGTGTAACAGTTCCGACGGCCTCCTCGGTCAAATCCCGGGGGTAAAAAACAGGGACAGTAGCAGGGTAATAAGAAACCCTGGGTCAGGGGAGGTACAAAACCTCCCCCAAAGTGAAATTCATTGAAGCCCCCACTCAGTCGGGTGGGGGGAGGACTCCAGTTGTTCGCAAGAGACCTGGCGGGACACGATCAAGACAGATAGGTGCTCTCCGCAGTAGGTTTGGGATACAGTTTGGAGTTAAAAGACTCTCCTCCTTCCCATTTTTTGAGGTCAAACGTGCCAAGGGATCCCCGGAAGAGAGAGTCCCTCCTGTTGGCACTAGAACAACTATTGCTCCAAGGAGTAATTATGGAGGTTCCCCTGGAAGAATGAGGGTTCGAGTTTTACTCAAACCTCTTTACAGTCCCGAAGCAAACGCGGTCGGGAGGCCCATATTAATTCTAAAAGGGCTATACAAATTCCTGTATATCAGGACTTTCCGATGGAGTCGATCCGATCGGTGGCCACTGCCCTACAAGGGGAGGATTGGTTAGCCACGATCGACATCAAAGATGCTTATTTGCACATTCCCATCTTTCCAGTCCACCAAAAATTTCTACGCTTTGCAGTAGAAGGGCGCCATTTTCAGTTCAGAGCCTTACCCTTCGGTTTGGCCACAGCACCACGAGTGTTTACAAAAATTCTGGCCCTTTATTGGCCAATCTAAGAACACAAGGTGTAATGATAATGGCATATCTGGATGACTTGTTGCTGATAGACCACTCAGTGAAAAAACTAGACGTGGTCGTTCACAAGACGTTCAAGTATCTGGAATCTCACGGTTGGATTATCAACCGAGACAAGTCAGCCCTAGAAACCAGTCAAAAGTCTGGAATACTTGGGGCTAAGGTTGGATTCAGGCCAGAGAAAAATATTCTTGCCTCGAGGAAAGGTGTTGTCTTTGAAAGATTTGATCCACTTAGTGGGTACAAAAAAGACAGCCGTCCATACGCCTGTATATGAGGCTGCTGGGAAAAATGGTGGCATCATTCGAAGCAGTACCCTACGGTCAATTCCATTCAAGGAATTTGCAAGGGGCCATACTGTCAGCCTGGAACAAAAAAGTTCAGGCCCTAGACTTACAATGTCCTTGTCCCCTTCCGTTCGCAAGAGCCTCCGTTGGTGGTTGGTTCCCCAGAATCTGGAAAAAAGGAAATCCTTCAGTCCGATTTCTTGGAAGGTGGTCACTACAGATGCCAGCCTTATAGGCTGGGGAGCAGTATTGGAGCAATAGTCTCTCCAGGGCAGATGGTCGGATGCAGAAAAGGCCCTGCCCATCAATCTCTTAGAGATACGAGCGGTATGCCCTAGTAGCATGGACATCCAAACTCCAAGGGTCCCCTGTCAGAATTCAATCAGACAATGCCACAGCAGTGGCATATATCAATCATCAGGGGGGCACCAGGAGTCGTGCAGCCCAGAGGGAAGTAAATTACATCCTGAAATGGGCAGAAAAATATGTCCCAGCCATATCTGCGGTATTCATTCCAGGAGTGGAGAATTGGAAGGCGGACTTTCTAAGTCGCCAGCAATTAGGCCCAGAGGAAGGGTCCCTTCACCCCGAGGTTTTCTGGACAATATGTCAGCGGTGGGGAACATCGGATGTAGATCTTCTAGCATCCAGATTCAACGCAAAGGGGGACAGGTTTGTCTCTCGGACAAGGGATCCCCTAGCTTGCGGCTCGGATGCCCTAGTGTTCCCTTGGGATCAGTTCAAGCTGATATATGCATTCACACCGCCAATGGTTACCTCGATTACTCCGCAGAATCAGGGTAGAAAAGAAACCAGTGATTCCGGTGGCTCCAGCGTGGCCCCGAAGAGCGTGGTACGCGGAGATTGTAAAATTTCAGTGGGGAGTCCTTGGACTCTCCCACGACGTCCGGCTTTCGCAAGGACTGATATACCACCCTTCCTTACCAGCCCTAGGTTTGACGGCCTGGCTATTGAAGCCCACATTCTAAAAAAGAGAGGGCTCTCTAATGCTGTGGTATCTACCATGATCAATGCCAGGAAGCCGGTATCCAGGCAGATCTACTATAGAATCTGGAAGGCGTACATCGCGTGGTGTGAGGCCAAGAAATGGCATCCACATAAGTACGTAATAGGTAGGATTCTGGACTTCCTACAATGGGCTGTAGATAGGAAGCTTGCCTTGAGTACTATCAAGGGTCAGATTTCGGCCTTGTCAATATTTTTTCAAAGGCCCTTGGCTTCGCATTCACTAGTCAAAGCCTTTATACAAGGAGTGATGCGTATTAGTCCTCCGGTTAATATTCCCATATGTCCATGGGATCTAAACTTGGTTCTGTCGGTTCTACAGAAACAACCATTTGAACCATTATAGCATATTTCCTTAGTGCTTCTCACCAGGAAATTGATTTTTTTAGTAGCCATTTGTTCAGCTAAAAGAGTATCGGAATTAGCAGCTATGTCCTGTAAGGAGCCATATCTGGTTATCCATAAGGACAGAGTAGTGTTACGTCCTCATCCAGCCTTTCTTCCTAAGGTGGTATCGAGGTTTCATTTGAACCAAGATGTGGTTCTTCCTTCTTTTTTCCCCAAACCTACTTCGGTAGAGGAAAAGTTATTGCATTCTTTGGATGTAGTAAGAGCAGTTAAAGCTTATCTAAAAGCCACTGCTCAGATTCGCAGAACGGATACTTTGTTTATTCTGCCGGAAGGCCCCAGAAAGGGTCAGGCAGCGTCAAAATCTACTTTAGCCAAGTGGATTCGACAGGTCATTATGCAAGCTTATGGCTTGAGAAGGAGACCGCCTCCGTTCAAAGTTAGAGCGCACTCCACGAGAGCAGTTGGAACTTCATGGGCAGTGCATCACCAGGCCTCCCTGGCTCAAATCTGTAAGGCCGCAACGTGGTCTTCAGTTCACACGTTTACTAGGTTCTACCAGGTGGACGTTAGAAGTCAGGAGGATGTCGCCTTTGGGCGCAGTGTGTTGCAGGCCGCAAAAGATCCTCATGTCTGATAGCGCTCAGCTTATATATGGTGTATCCCCCCCCTCATTTGGCATTGCTTTAGGACATCCCATTAGTAATGACTATGTCGCTCTGTGTCCCGTGATGTACGAAAAAGAAAATAGGATTTTTATAACAGCTTACCTGTAAAATCCTTTTCTTGGAGTACATCACGGGACACAGAGCTCCCACCCCTCTTTTGGGGACACTTATTGCTTTGCTACAAAACTGAGGTGCTCCCGGATGGGAGGGGCTTATATAGGGGAGGGTACTTCCGGTTTTGGAAGTTGCCAGTGCCAGCACCTGACGGTAACTATATAACCCATTAGTAATGACTATGTCGCTCTGTGTCCCGTGATGTACTCCAAGAAAAGGATTTTACAGGTAAGCTGTTATAAAAATCCTATTTTTACACAGTCAGGCCACATACAGAGCCCCAACATGCAGGGAGCAACATCAGGTGTTCTAGGAGCATAAATTACACATCTAATTTGACAACCTATTACACTTTTGTGAGACACTGATGGGCAATGTAATGGCATGGATGTGGCATCGATGAGAACTGATGTGGCATGGATGTGGCATGGATGAGTAAAGATTTGGCACGGATGAGTACTGATGTGGCATGGATGTGGCACAGATGAGCACTGATGTGGCATGGATGTGGCACGAATGAGAACTGATGTGGCATGGATGTGGCACGGATGATCACTGATGTGGCATTGATTTGGCACAGATAAGCACTAATGTGGCATTGATGAGCATGAATGAGCCATGAATGAGGCAGGAATGAGCCATGAATGAGGCAGGAATGAGCCACGGATGAGCATGGTTGGGGATTGATGAGCATGGATGGGGGTGGATGAGCATGGCTGGGGAAGGATGAACATGAATGGGCATGGATGGGGATGGATGAGCCATGGATGAGCATGTCTGGTCAAGGAGGAGCATGGCTGGGCATGGATAAGCATGGATGAGCATGGCTGGGCATGGATGATCATGGCTAGGCATTGATGAGCATGGATGGGCATGGCTGGGCATGGATGAGCATGGCTGGGCATGGATGAGCATGGCTAGGCATAGATAAGCATGGATGAGCATTGATCGGCATAGATGAGCATGGATGAGCATGGATGAGCATGGCTGGGAATGGCTGAGCATGGCTGGGAATGGCTGAGCATGGCTGGGAATGGCTGAGCATGGCTGGGAAATGGCTGAGCATGGCTGGGCATGGATGGGCAGGAATGGGCACAGATCAGCGATGTGGACACTTCAGATCCAGCCCACAGCGCTGCTGCACCCGGCTCCTTCCTCTCCTCGCACACTGTACTGATCAGTGCGAGGAGAGGGAAGGATCTGAACTGGACATTCTACAGTCTGTTGACAACTGATGTTGTGTAATTTTTTTATAAATGTATGTTGTCAGATGTCCCCCAGTGTCAATTTTGCTGTAATGCGCTCAGGTGAGCGTATTCGAACAGACGTTGGTGGAAGACCGATGGCGCAAAAATCTTCTGTGGACACAGCGATGTTTGCTCTTTTAGGGATGTTTGTATTTATGCCTCACCAAGAGACTAACCACTACTTGGCGACTGCATTTAATGACTCCGAGCCGACAGATCTGCGTACATGGGAACTATATAGCATAACTGTACGAAAATTATGGCCCACTGAGCCATAATTTTCATATGGTTCACGGCATTGGAAGCAGTTCACGTCACTGCTAGTCTATTTGAATGTATACATGTCTGTGATTGGTTCTTTTGAAAGAATACAAATGTCTGATTGGCGGTCTGTGAAGACACCACCTTCTTTTGTTGTATTCATGTATTGTATTGTATTGTATTAGCTGTATTTAACACATTCTGTTAGAGGGATATCCTTATATGGTCATTTAATGTGTTGCATTATATCATTAAGACGAAATGTTTATGTTAATATTTTATTATTATTAGCACAGGAGAAATGGCTGTGTGCTCTGCATACAACCTATTTTCCACCTCAGGTGGCAAGTCAGGACCCTAGGAGTAAATAAGAGGCCTCTTTTAGCATCGGAACAAGGGGGAGAATGGATGCACGTTCTGATGCGTGGGGAGGCCCTACTTTGCAAAAGAACAAATTTTTCGTCTTAATGATATAATGCATCTTGTCACGAGGATGCTATACACAGACATCCAATACAGGTGGTCAGATCATTGGGCTGCACATTAAGGAATCAGGAACAGAGTAAGTGAAAAATATAAATATTTATTAACCACTTAAGCCCCGGACCATTTGGTAGCTAGAGGACCAGAGGTGAATTCAGAATTTTGCACTGCGCTGCTTTAACTGTAAATTGTGCGGACATGCAATGTTGTACCCAAACGAAATTTGCGTCCTTTTCTTCCCACAAATAGAGCTTTCTTTTAATGGTATTTGATTGCTTCTGCGATTTTTATTTTTTGCGATATAAACGGAAAAAGACCGAAAATTTTTAAAAAAAAAAAGATATTTTCTACTTTTTGTTATAAGAAAAATCGAATAAACTCAATTGTAGTCATACATTTAGGCCAAAATGTATTCAGCCACATGTTTTTAGTAAAAAAAAAATGTCAATAAGCGTATATTTATTGGTTTGCGCAAAAGTTATAGAGTTTACAAACTAGGGTACATTTTCTGAAATTTACACAGCTTTAAATTTATGACTGCCTATCTCATTTCTTGAGGTGCTAAAATGACAGGGCAGTACAAAACCCCCCCAAATGACCCCATTTTGGAAAGTAGACACCCCAAGGAAATTGCTGAGAGGCATGTTGAGCCCATTGAATTTTTTATTTTTTTGTCCCAAGTGATTGAATAATGACTAAAAAAAATAAAAAATAAAAAAAAAAAATTACAAAAAGTTGTCACTAAATGATATATTGCTCACGCATGTCATGGTTATATGTGGAATTGCACCCCAAAATACATTCTGCTGCTTCTCCTGAGTACGGGGATACCACATGTGTGGGACTTTTTGGGAGCCTAGCCGCGTACGGGACCCCGGAAACCAAGCACCGCCTTCAGGATTTCTAAGGGCGCAAATTTTTGATTTCACTCCTCACTACCTATCACAGTTTCGAAGGCCATAAAATGCCAAAATCGCACAAAACCCCCCCAAATGACCCCATTTTGGAATATAGACACCCCAAGCTATTTGCTGAGAGGAATGGCGAGTATTTTACAGCTCTCATTTGTTTTTGAAAATGAAGAAAGAAAATATATATATATATATATATATATATTTTTTTTTTCAATTTTCAAAACTTTGTGACAAAAAGCGAGATCTGCAAAATACTCACAATACCTCTCAGCAAATAGCTTGGGGTGTCTACTTTCCAAAATGGGGTCATTTGGGGGGGTTTTGTGCCATCTGGGCATTCCATGGCCTCCGAAACTGTGATAGGCAGTGAGAAGTGAAATCAAAAATTTACACCCTTAGTAAGCCTGAAGGCGGTGCTTGGTTTTTGGGGTCCCGTACATGGCTAGGCTCCCAAAAAGTCTCACACATGTGGTATCCCCGTACTCAGGAGAAGCAACAGAATGTATTTTGGGGTGTAATTCCACATATGCCCATGGCATGTTTGAGCAATATATCATTTAGTGACAACTTTGTGCAAAAAAAAAAAAAAAATTGTCGTTTTTCCGCAACTTGTGTCAACATATAAAATATTCCATGGACTCGACATGCCTCTCAGTATATAGCTTGGGGTGTCTACTTTCCAAAATGGGGTCATTTGGGGGGGTTTTGAACTGTTCTGGCATTTTATACACAACATTAGGAAGCTTACATCCACTCTTCTAACCACTTGAAGACAAAGCCCTTTTTGACACTTTTTGTTTACATGAAAAATTTTTTTTTTTTTGCAAGAAAATTATGTTGAACCCCCAAACAATATATATATATATATTTTTAAAGCAAAGGCCCTACAGATTAAAATGGTGGGTGTTGCATTTTTTTTTCTACACAGTATTTGCGCAGCGATTTTTCAAACGCATTTTTTGGGTTAAAAAATACACTTTTTTTAATTTTAATGCACTAAAACACACTATATTGCCCAAATGTTTGATGAAATAAAAAAGATGATCTTAGGCCGAGTACATAGATACCAAACACGACATGCTTTAAAATTTCGCACAAACGCGCATTGGCGACAAACTACATACATTTTTAAAAGCCTTTAAAAGCCTTTACAGGTTACCCCAGTAGATTTACAGAGGAGGTCTACTGCTAAAATGATTGCCCTCGATCTGACCTTCGCGGTGATACCTCACATGCATGGTGCAATTGCTGTTTACATATGACGCCAGACCGACGCTTGCGTTCGCCATTGGGCAAGAGCAGGGCAGGACAGGGGTGCTTTTTTTTTTTTTTTTTTTTTTATTATTAATTTTGCTTTTTTATTTTATTTTTAAATTGTTCCTTCCAAGTATTTTTTTTTTTATCATTTTTATTGTTATCTCAGGGAATGTAAATATCCCCTATGATAGCAATAGGTAGTGACAGGTACTCTTTTTTTGAAAAAACTGGGGTCTTCTAGACCCTAGATTTTTCCTCTGCCCTCAAAGCATCTGACCACACCAAGATCGGTGTGATAAAATGCTTTCCCAATTTCCCAATGGCGCTTTTTATATCCGGGGGGGGTCATTCCCTCCCACTGCTTGTAAAAGCAGTCCAGAGGCTAATTAGCCGCTAGGATTGCTTTTACATGAAAGCTGGCCGCTGGCTGAAAAGAATGATACCAAGATGATACCTAAACCCGCAGGCATCATTCTGGTATAAACATTCAAAGTCCAGCAACATACCAGTACGTTGCTGGTCCTTGTTGGACATGTATTGTAATCTTTTTATTTCATGCAGCCAGTTGGCTGAACGAAAAAAGAGATTGATCGGTGGGTATGCCCACCATTAGAATACCGCCCTTCATCCACCCACTTCCAATGATGGGCATACACGCACCATTTATATATGCCGAAGCATGGGGGCATCCTCCCGCAAAAAAGTTATGCCGCACACACATGGTCGGACTTTTCCACGGGCAAGCCTCCGTCGGAATTTCGACCGTATGTACGCGGCATTAGGAGCAAAATCGCTCCTCCGCCCCTGCTGCCCCAATGCTTCGGCATATTTGCTTTTTTTTTTTTAACTGTGGTGGTGAAATCACCTCCTACAGCACTGGAGTCGCAGGGATCAGGCCTGTCTCTGCGAACGCTGCAGTTATGTGTGTTGTGTTTTGTAAGTGACAGTGATCGATCAATACTGCACTTGGGGGGCCTGGGCTGGACGGAGGGGCAAAACGCAGGTGCTAGCAGGTATCTGGGCTGATCCCGCTAACACTGCGTTTTTGGGAACCCTAAACTGCTGGGGACGCTAGTATAGATCTGTTCAGATCAGATATTGATCTGTTCAGATACTATACCACTAAGGGGGGTGTATGCTTCACGCGTGGGTGTTAGCGTTACTGGCACTAACCTGATGCTGCCTGGGGTGGGACTCAGACCCTCTCCGACGCTAAAACCTAATTGATATCACCCGCCGGGCGATCAGGGGGTTAAACCTTTATTGGGTTATATACACGACGGGTGCCCTGACACTATAAAAAGCAAACTAACTAACCAGCGTCACCCGTAACACTTATATGGTGATCACTGGTGAAAGGGTTAACTAGGGGCAATTAGGGGGTTAAAACCTTTATTAGATAATATATGGGGGTACCTGACGCTATAAAAACCTGCGGCGAACCTAAAAAAAAATTACCAGCTACCGATCTGCATCACCGACACTAAGACAGCGTTTAGAAAAACAATTGCTTAGCGACAGTGGTGATGGGGGTGAAAGGGTTACCTGGGGGGGCGATCAAGGGGGTTAAACCTTTATTAGATAATATATTGGGGTACCTGACGCTATAAAAACCTGCGGCGAACCTAAAAAAAATTACTGGCTACGATCTGCATCACCGACACTAAGACAGCGTTTAGAAAAACAATTGCTTAGCGACAGTGGTGATAGGGGGTGAAAGGGTTACCTGGGGGGCGATCAAGGGGGTTAAACCTTTATTAGATAATATATTGGGGTACCTGACGCTATAAAAACCTGCGGCGAACCTAAAAAAAATTACCGGCTACCGATCTGCATCACAGACACTAAGACAGCGTTTAGAAAAACGATCGCTTAGTGATAGTGGTGATAGGGGGTGATAGGGTTACCTGGGGGGCGATCAAGGGGGTTAAACCTTTATTAGATAATATATTGGGGTACCTGACGCTATAAAAACCTGCGGCGAACCTAAAAAAAATTACTGGCTGCCGATCGGCATCACTGACGCTAAGACAGCGGTCAGAAAAATGATCGCTAAGCGACAGTGGTGATAGGGGGTGAAAGGGTTATCTGGGGGGTGATCAGGGGGTTAAACCTTTATTAGGGGGGGTTAGGGGGCTACACTGGACCTAAGACTAAACTTTGGTGACACTTTTACAGTCACAAATGTCACTGATTGCAGTGATCACTAAATAAATGGTCACTGCAATCAGTGACACTGTGACTGGGGGCTGGGGGGGTGATCTGGGGTGTCTGGGGGGGCCTGGGGGGGCAATTTATGTCCCTATGTGTCCTGGTGTCAGTGTAGTGTTGTGTGCACTGACCTGATATCTTCTCTTGTACGGCGCTCGGTATATGTGAGCGCCGCACCAGAGATGACATCACTTCCTCCTGCTCCCTCTGTCTGACACAGACAGAGGGGGCATTTCCATTCGCCGGGAGCGATCGCGAGGGGGTGGCCAGAAACGAATGGCTGCCCCCTCATCCCGGAACGCTCCCGGACACTTAGCCACCGCTCACTGTATAGAAGGGGGGTCCGATTGGACCCCCCAACTGTACAAAGGCAATCACGTACACTCTACGTGATTGTGCCTGTCGGTGCCATTCTGCCGACGTATATATACAGTGAGCGGTCGTTAAGTGGTTAAAGATAAAGACACACGTGTAAACAAAACCACAGCAAACCATAAGCAAGAAACGAATACAAAAGAACACAACAAACCCCAAAAACAACCTAATCTAAGGCCCCTTTCACACTGGGGCGTTTTTCATGCGGTTTAGCGCTAATAATAGCGCTATTATACCGCATGAAATATTCCTGCCTGTAGCCTTCAATGTGAAAGCCCGAAGGCTTTCACACTGAAGCGGTGCGCTAGCAGGACCGCTCCAAAAGTCCTGCTAGCCGCTTTTTTACAGCGGTAAAGGAGCGGTGTGTTCACCGCTCCTTTACCGCGGCTGCCCATTGAAATCAATGGGACACCGCGGTAATACCGCCCGCAAACCGCGGCAATAGCCGCGGTTTGCGGGCGGTATTAACCCTTTTTCGGCCGCTAGCGGGGGTTAAATTCACCCCCCTAGCGGCCGCATACCGCGGTAAGAATGACGGTATAGCAGCACTGAAAATCGCGCTGCTATAACGCCACCGCACCTGCCCGCCCCAGTGTGAAAGGGGCCTTACTAGCTAACTAATATGTACAAAAGGGAAAACACATACATGAACAAGGCAGGGATGAGAGACAAGGGGAGCAGAAGGCCAGGTACTGGGAGAAGTCAGCAAAGGGGAGCTGGAAGCTGGTATCAGGGGACAGGTCTCAGGGGACAGGGTACAAGGATCAGAGTCCAGGACAAGGCAGGGAACAGATCAGGATCAGGTAAAGGATCAAGTTCAGGTTCAAGCAGGGACCAGGCTTACAGAAGGAATTCTGGAGCAATGAGCTTGGTTAAGGGCGGGCTTATATAGTCCAGCAGACCCAGATCAGGTGTGCTTGATGGCTGGTGGAAAGTCTTGGTGAGGAGACACCCGCTGGTGGCCACCAGAACTACACCCACTGGTGCTGAAAGCAACAGTGCCACCAGCAGGTGAGCCCAGTAATGACACCATTCCTGACAGTTCCCCACCCTTAAGGAGTGGCCTCCGGACACTCCATTCAGCCCTTGGTTTGGCAGTCCGAGTGGATGCGGAAACATCCTAAAAGGCTTCCATACTGAGTCTGCGGACTTCTTTGCATTTTCTAGGCCTGAGTCCTTTAGTCCACTGGGGGACGTGCCACTAGAGTCTGAAAATAGGACATGCATCCCACCACCAGGGTCAGGAAGTTTAGATTCGGAAATAAAAATTAGCAGGGCAACGGGCAAGAACCCATCGGAGGCAGACCACGCAGGGGCATCCATCAGGAAGACATCAGCGGCCAGCTGGGTATCAGGAACAGGTTTTAGCAGGGACCATATCCTCAGGCTGGGCAGCGGGCTCCGAGTCATCAGGCTGGGCAGCGGTAAAGGAACCACCAGGCAGAGAATCAGGAATGGGACCATCAGGAACTGGATCGTGAGGCTGGATACCAGGTACAAGGTCACCAAGCAAGACAGTAGGCTCTGGGACATCAGACTGGCAGCAGGCACCGGAGCAGCAGACAGGAACCTCTCAGGCTGGGCAGCAGACGGGCACATCTCAGGCAGGGCAGCAGACGGGCACATCTCAGGCAGGGCAGCAGACGGGCACATCTCAGGCAGGGCAGCAGACGGGCACATCTCAGGCTGGGCAGCAGACGGGCACATCTCAGGCTGGGCAGCAGACGGGATCATCTCAGGCTGGGCAGCAGACGGCATCATCTCAGGCTGGGCAGCAGACGGCATCATCTCAGGCTGGGCAGCAGACGGCATCATCTCAGGCTGGGCAGCAGACGGGAACATCTCAGGCTGGGCAGCAGACGGGAACATCTCAGGCTGGGCAGCAGACGGGAACATGTCAGACTGGGTAGTAGGCTCCACAGATTGAGAAACGGGCATCATACCCTCAACCCAGGAAAAGGGGACCACAACCTCAAGCCGGGAAACGGGCACCACAACCTCAAATCGGGAAATGGGCATCGCAGCGGGCACCACAACCTCAGGCCGGGAAACGGGCACCACTACCACAGGCCGGGAAACGGGCACCACAACCACATGCCGGGAAACGGGCACCGGATCTTCCGCCTGGGACACCGGATCTTCCGACTGGGACACCGTCATCAGGACTTCTGTTTGGAAGGCAGGCACATGAACTTCAAGTTGGCAGACTGGCACGAGAACCTCAGGCTGGCAGGCTGGTACAGGGTCTTCAGGCTGGCACAGGGTCTTCAGGCTGGCAGGCTGGCACAGGGTCTTCAGGCTGGCAGGCTGGCACAGGGTCTTCAGGCTGGTAGGCAGGCACAGGGTCTTCAGGCTGGCAGGCTGGCACGGGGACTTCAGGCTGGCAGGCTGGCACGGGAACTTCAGGCTGGCAGGCTGGCACGGGAACTTCAGGCTGGCAGGCTGGCACGGGAACTTCAGGCTGGCAGGCTGGCACGGGAACTTCAGGCTGGCAGGCTGGCACGGGAACTTCAGGCTGGCACGGGAACTTCAGGCTGGCAGGCTGGTATGGGAACTTCAGGCTGGCAGGCTGGTACGGGAACTTCAGGCTGGCAGGCTGGTACGGGAACTTCAGGCTGGCAGGCTGGTACGGGAACTTCAGGCTGGCAGGCTGGTACGGGAACTTCAGGCTGGCACGGGGTCTTCAGGCTGGCAAGCTGGTACAGGGTCTTCAGGCTGGAGCAGATTGGTTGGTGTGGAGGCAGGTTGGGATACCGGTAAGATGGTGTGGGTTGGAAAGTACTTCCGCTTCTTTTTGGGCTTAGTCACTGCAGGTTTGCAAGTAACGGGGGGAATATATGAAAAGGTTGGGATTGGGCAAATGGAAGAAAATGGCAGAGGTGCAGGGTCAGTGGCTGGAGGAGGTTCTTGTGGATTGGCTACAGATAAGAGGGAAGAAGCAGGTGGATTGAAGGCAGGGTAGGTGCAACAGGTAGAGACGGGGTAGTAGTATTTGGGGGGCTGAAGACACTGGATGGTAGCTGGGGTTGCCATAGGTGACGGGCGGATACATTCTTGGCAAGGCAGGTGATTAATGGCAGGGTTGAGTTCATAGGCGTGCCCACGGGGTGTGCCGGGTGTGCCTGGGCACACCCTAATGTATGTCCCAAGATCTGCTGTAATATGCTGCAAGAGAGTTTATAGCAGCTGCCTGTTTCACATTGAGCAGTCACGGAGGCTTGTAACAGCCGCTCAGTGTGTGAAACTGTAATGTAATGTCACTGCTTGCAGAGACAATCTGTCAGTTCTCAGAGGTGATGTCGGAGGTGGGCGGGACCAAACAGCTACCAAACACAAGCCAACAGAATAGGGGCTGGGCGGGCTGCTCCGTGTATGTGGCTCCGCCCTTTCTATCAGGTATTAAACACCAGCCAACAAGATAAAGGCTGGGCGGGCTGTTCCGTGTATGTGGCTCCGCCCCCTTTTAAAGCAGCCCAATCATTGGCTGGTGTTTGATAGCTGATAGAAAGGGGGCGGAGCCACATTCACGGAGCGGCCCGCCCAGCCCCTATTCTATTGGCTTATGTTTGGTAGCTGTTTGGTCCCACCCACTCCCAAAATCACTTCCGATTTTAACAGCTCCTCTCTCTCTGCCAGCATTTACATTACATAACAGTTTCACGCACTGAGCGGTTCATACATGCCTTGCTGACTGCTCAGTGTGAAACTCCCCCTTCCCTCTCCTAGCTCAGTGCATATTGGTGCCATCTATCTAGCTGACAGCTTCACCTTTCAGTGGCCACCTGTCAGTGCCAATCAATGCCACCTAACAGTGCCCATCTGTGCCACCTGTCAGTGCCAGTGCACATCAGTGCAGCCTGTCAGTGCCAACCAATGCCACCTATCAGTGTCACCTGTCAGGGCCAATCAGTGCTACCAGTGACAACCAATTCCGCCCATCAGTGCTGCCTATCAGTGCCAATCAGTGCTTCCAATCAGTGCCACCTATCAGTGCCCATCAGTGTTTTCTATCAGTGCCAATCATCAGTGTCAACCAATGCCGTAAATCAGTGCCTATCAGTGCTGCCTATCAGTACCAACAAATGCCACCTACAGTGCCCATCAGTGCTGCCTATCAGTGCCAATCAGTGGTCATCAGTGCTGCCTATCAGTGCCAGTGGCCATCAGTGCTGCCATCAGTGACAACCAATTCCACCTATCAGTGCTGCCTATCCGTGCCAATCAGTGCTTCCAATCAGTGCCACCTATCAGTGCCCATCAGTGCAAATCAGTGCTTCCAATCAGTGCCACCTATCAGTGGCCATCAGCGCCGCTTATCAGTGCCCATTATTGTTTCCTATCAGTGCCCATCAATGCCACCTATCAGTGCCAACCAATTACATTTATCAGTGCCCATCAGTGCTGCCTATCAGTGCCAACAAATGCCACCTACAGTGCCAATCAGTGCTGCCCATCAGGGCTGCCAATCAGTGGCCATCAGTGCTGCCTATTAGTGCAGCTCATCAGTGCTGCTAATCAGTGCCCATCAGTGCTGCCTATCAATGCCCATAAGAGCCACCTATCAGTGCCCATCAGTGCTGCCAATTAGTGCCCAGTGATGCCAATCAGTGCCACCTATCTGTGCCAAACAGGGCCCATCAGTGCCGCAAATTAGTTCCAATCCGTGCCACCAAGCAGTTCCCATCAGTGCTCCCAACCAGTGCCGCCTATCAGTGCTGCCAATTAGTGCCACTAAATGCTGCCAATCAGTGCCACCTGTGTCAATCAAGGCCCATCAGTGCTGCCTATCAGTCCTGCCCATCGGGGCTGCCTATCAGTGTCAATCAGTACTGCCAATTAGTGCCAATCAGTGCCACCAAGCAGTACCTATCAGTGCCCATCAGTGCTGCCAACCAGTTCCGCCTATCAGTGGCCATTAGTGCTGCCAATCAGTGGCCATCAGTTCTGCCAATCAGTGCCACCTATCAGTGCCAATCAGTGCCCATCAGTGCTCCCAACCAGTGCCGCCTATCAGTGGCCATCAGTGCTGCCTACCAGTGCTGCCAATCAGCTCCCATCAGTGCTGCCTGTCAGTGCCCATCAGTGCTGCCTGTCAGTGCCCATCAGTGCTGCCTGTCAGTGCCCATCAGTGCACTGAGTGCAGGGATGGGGAGGTGAACTCCGCAGACAGGCACATTGTCCATGGGGAGGCTGGCCTGGTAAGGCACAACTGAAATCCATTATTTATTAATGGCACATGCCGATCTTTAGTATAATAGGTAATCACCACACTACTATTTACAATAAACTATTGGAGGTAAATAAAAAAAGTGTCAGTAAAAGGCTTGCTGCTAAGCACTTGACTTATATGTGTTCCCACACCACAAAAAAATTAAATGTAGCGCTAACTTACTAATCAATAACTTAACAAATAATGGTGGAAACCTCTAATGTATGGAAATCTCAATAAACTTCAATATTACCACAATAGCGGTCTCTGTGATATGTAACGTCACATACAATACACATCAAACTAAAAAAAAGACATAAAAAATGAAACTTAGCAGGGATGGTGGAAACCCCTCCTATAGATATTTGCCATACAGATTAACTTCAAGTGCAACAACTTTTTAGATGGGAGGTTCCCACCATTATAATAGCACTTTGGGATTTTTATTATTTTTGTTACACTTAATTTTATATGTTTTAGTTACTATTATAATGTGAATTTTTGCACTTGAAGTTAATTTTCCACCACCCTTGCTAAGTCCATGTCGTTATGGAACAGGAAGGGGCCGTCCCCAAACTGTTCCCACAAAGTTGGGAGAATGAAATTGTCCAAATTGTCTTGGTATGCTGACGCCAAGCTCAACCCCTGAAAAACAACCCCACACCAGAATCCCCCCTCCACCAAATGATTTGGACCAGTGCACAAAACATGGTCCATAAAGACATGGATGAGCCCTTTCGGGGTGTAGGAACTTGACTGGCCTGCACATTAAAGTGGAGATTGTGAGCCAGGCCTTCTCATCCAACATCAGTGCCTGACCTCACAAATGTGCTTCTGGAAGAATGGTCAAACATTCCCATAGACACCCTCCTAAACCTTGTGGACAGCCTTCCCAGAAGAGATGAAGCTGTTATAGCTGCAAAGGGTGGGCCAACTCAATATTGAACCCTATGGACTAATACTGGGACGTCAGTTCATGTGTATAGGCAGGTGTCCCAATACTTCTGGTAATTCAGTGTAAATATATATATATATATATATATATATATATATACGCATGTGTGTTTGAGCTTTGGGGTGCACACCCTAATGCAATAGGCTGCGCACACCTATGGTTGAGTTGTTGTGGTGTAGCTAGATACAGGAGATCAGACCAGGCCTAAAGCACAGGCTGAACAAAATAAGGTTTGCACACTGCTTGTCTGACCAGAGACTGCACTGAATCAATGCATGCTGCAAGCACCTGTTGGACAAGTAAAGTAGTGCTCATGGAAAAAGGCCGAGTCATCTTCCAACAGCCACACCAAAGATTCTACTTGAGCTGCATCAAAAGGAGGTGTATAATCATCTGTTCCACTAGAGGCATCAGACAGGGCCAACTCTGTACAGATACAGATCAAATCTTGCACATCCTCAAACAAAAAATAGCCCTGATCCACAAAAACGTGAGTTATGCGGATGTATTCCAATAACTGCTCTCTAGTGTATTCTTTTAGTGTCTGATAACAGAAGTCTCTGTCATCTGTCGCCAGGAGCGAAAGATAAAGAATATCGTCCACCTGCATCTTGGTAATTTTAACAAGTGCTCAGACCCAATTCCCAGGTGCAGCCGATCTGATTGTATGGCTCCAGAATTCTGTCACGAGGATGCTATACACAGACATCCAATACAGGTGGTCAGATCATTGGGCTGCACATTAAGGAATCAGGAACAGAGTAAGTGAAAAATATAAATATTTATTAAAGATAAAGACACACGTGTAAACAAAACCACAGCAAACCATAAGCAAGAAACGAATACAAAAGAACACAACAAACCCCAAAAACAACCTAATCTAACTAGCTAACTAATATGTACAAAAGAGAACACACATACATGAACAAGGCAGGGATGAGAGACAAGGGGAGCAGAAGGCCAGGTACTGGGAGCAGTCAGCAAGGGGGAGCTGGAAGCTGGTATCAGGGGACAGGTCTCAGGGGACAGGGTACAAGAATCAGAGTCCAGGACAAGGCAGGGAACAGATCAGGATCAGGATACGGATACGGATCAAGTTCAGGTTCAAGCAGGGACCAGGCTTACAGACGGAATTCTGGAGCAATGAGCTTGGTTAAGGGCAGGCTTATATAGTCCAGCAGACCCAGATCAGGTGTGCTTGATGGCTGGTGGAAAGTCTTGGTGAGGAGACACCCGCTGGTGGCCACCAGAACTACACCCACTGGTGCTGAAAGCAACAGTGCCACCAGCAGGTGAGCCCAGTAATGACACCATTCCTGACACATCTCACCAGTCATTTGATTCCCCATTCATCCAAATAACCAGACATCACTGCACTGTTGGGCTTTGGGGCACCTCATCAAGGAAGATGTGGTCATCTGCTAGGGCTCTGGTCACGCGTCCAATCAGGCAACAGGAGCACCTCATCACGACATATAGAAGGAATAGAAACAAAATGGCATGAGTATATATACCCCTACTTCATTCCTTCAACAATGATCCGCTGCAAAAATAAAAATTTTATTCACAAAGTTTCCCAGACCCTTAAAAGGATTCCAACCTTTACTAGCTATAGCTCTGGCTTCAACAGTTACATGAACATCCCATCCATAATGGATGAGAATTGTTCAATCGTATCATAAGCTCAAGCCCCCCACCTTGTACATGCAGGAAACCATGCCCAGACCTGGTAGGGGTTGGTGAACAATTCCCTTCTAGCTGTCCCTGCCATTCTTACCTTCTTGCGCCATCAAATCCTCACGATCGGCCACGACATAAGATGCTGGGACGAGTTTCACCAGCATGCATGAACCTCTTGCATTGGGGGAATTACCTTATAAGCTGTAGATCCGCATAAACACCAAACTAAAGTTCAAACACACTTGTGGGCTACCTAGTTGTCCCGATACCCAAACCGACAAGAGGCAGAGCTATTAAAACTATAACCAATTTTACCCTCTAAAAATGTATCGTTAAATTCTATTGACAAGTGTCTGTTTGGAGTCTTCACTAGTTTGTCAAAACTCCTCATACCAATATTAACATCATAAATGGCATGTACCACTGTAGTTGGGATGCTTTTCATCGTTACCCTTGCTAAAATTTACTAAACAAAAAAATATAAATAAACAAAGATACTACTCAATTCTTTGGTGTGGTTGAGCCGCTTCTTGCAGTGGCTGGCGTGGTCTCGTCCCTCAAGCTTCTTTACAACGACCCAGTCACCTGGTTAGAAAGAATGTAAACTGGTTATTGTGTCAGGGTCCAGAAGGGACTTGTGAACCCTGTGGTGGACCTTTTGAAGTTCATGTTACAGTGATTGCACCCACCCCATCAACTGAGGATGTAAGTGACAGCTAATGAGGAAAGTACGACTCTGGTTTTGGTTGACCTCCAAACAAACCTCATATGACAATAACCCAGACATCGGGACTGTGGTCACTGCATAACCTGTGCGTGGCTTACCATCTGGGGTGTAATACCTGGAACCATTGACAAAAAGGTTCTTAGCATCTGGGATGGGAACCTACTTCACCAGACTGCTGCTTGCCGATTCAAATTCCATCAAAGAAAGACAGTCTTGGCACAAACTTTGGTTAGAATTAGAAAGGTTAGTGTTATTTGTTTGAAAAACTGTCATTTATCCCCCCATTTTCTTGCTCATTACAGACTGTAGGAAGAAATGCGTGGTGCAGGAAAAAAGAAACAATGAAATAGCTTATGATACTTTTACCTCCTTAGACTTGTGTATTTATCCATGTGTACAGCTATCTACATACACCTGCTCTCTATGTACATACACTTTCAGAAACTCCTTGGACCTGAAAAATACTTATAAGCAAAAATTATTACTCTATCCTTCATATTTAACCTGCAAAGAATGGCAAACAATAATGACATTCCTGTACATTGGTAAATTGTCAATGACATTCTTTAAAACCGATTCAAACAAAACCCTCTGTAACCCTTACTTTTCCCGTTCCTACAAAAATACAACAGCAGCGACACGTAGGAGGGTCGCCGCGGTAAGTTCGAACATATTCATGTTACTACATACAAATATTCCGATACAAATGTGGGGGAGATACTTCATAGTTTCCAAAAAAAAAAATGAAATAAAACAAAACAACCAGAATGTTGCCTTCACTCTTTTAGCAATAGAAAAAAATACAATGGGAAAAACACGAGAGCAGTTTGAAAACCTTGCATTGACCAGCCATATAAAGTTAAAAAAGCATGAGAATTTTAACCACAGTTCCTCCTCTGAGAATCACAAAAGCGTGTACTACAAATCCATCAACACACTCATCATTACAAATTTCTGAAGCCGCAGTTGCGCTACATCAACCCAAAATAGTATCCTTGGACCACCTATGTCAATCTTTTTGAGGTTTAAATGGTCTTTGCCCCAAAACTAGGCTTCGTGCACTGTGTAACCGTCTGACTGTGGGAAGCCTCGCATTTCTTCCCTTGCACGGACTGCCATTGCCCATGGCAATTCAAATCGCTTATCGTCTTACCCCTGCATCCAGGGAAACCATTGCACCCATTTCGGGAAGTACCGCCCGGTGTCTTCTTCTATGGTGGATTGACAGACTACAACCACTATATCTGGTCCAGTCCCCCAACTAGAAACCCTAACCAAGGCGTTATCACCCCCCAAATTAGGTCTCTACCCCCCACAGTGTATGCATACACAAGCACTTTCCGCTGTACGCCCATTTTCTCTACAGAACAATGTGGTTTCTCTCTGTATCTAGATTGTACAACAATAACTTGGATGCCTCACGTTTATTCTCTACCCAAAACTTGTACTTCAGTATAAAACTTTACAAAACAACTGAAATTTTTAATTTAAAACACTCTTTCAAAAGCCAAAATGTTTCCCATTGTCCTTCCAAGTACAACTGTCATTGCTCACCTTTCAGAAGACCCCAAGCTCCTTCCACCAACTTCCTGTGGATGCATAAAATGCTGAAAAAACTTCCTGTTGCATGCTCAGCTCTTAAAAAACCCAAATTGGTTTATTTACATATCAATGTACAGGAAGAGGGAGGGGGAGGGGTAGCAAATTCATGGCTAACATCATACATATTTCAACAATAAAAATAAAATAAAAAACCTTTGTCAAGGAAAGGATGGAATAAACCCCCCTTTTTCAAATGGGATGGAATCCCCCTTGACTCGGAAGTCAAACCACAAGTTTCGAGACCTAAATACAAACTCCTACAAAAAGATGGCTCAATGAGGTCAACCAAAGCCCCCCCACTCCTCCTTTGCAGGCTATACAATACAAGCTTCACAAACAATGAATTGCCCTCTGGGAAACTCCCAAATATTTAAACATAAAAACAACACACACCGCTGTGTACAAAAACTCAGTTAAACTTAGTCTTACAATCTATTGAAATTCAGTGTAAAAACAAAATTCAATACAAAAATCACCACTCTTACACTGAAAAGTTGATAAAAAAAGTACAAACACAGCTCACCTACAATAGCTTACATTCATTTAAATACAAAAAAATACAAGACCACATGGTTTCCCACACACAAAGGAAAACAAAAATGGTGTCCACCAGATTCCAACACAGAAAAGGCCGCACTACTCAATTCGCACCAAACGTCGAAATCTGCCCCAAAGGCTGAGAAATTCCACCAGCAAGATAGCCGACGAATGCCACAGCACAGTCACATGGTATCACACCCAAAGGAAAGGTGGCTGCACCTTCCCCTATAGGATGACCCACAGGCCAAAAAGAAACTGCGCCTCTCAAAATGGCTGACGACCATGGCCGCATGGCAGACAGCAACAAAAGCCGGGCCACAACAAAATGGTGTCATTAACACATGTAATGTAGTTATTGATCCCGCCAAAATCAGCACAAACTTCCCTACTAGTCAAAACCTCTTCCCACAAAAACTGACAAACACGGGACATCAAATAAACACTTACAAACATTTCCCCCTACATACCACTGGGGACCTTGGGAGGCATCAAACACAGGCTCTCCATCTCCACAAAGCCACACACCTGAGACACCACATGAGCACTTAAAAACATGGGACATCAAATAAACATTTAACCCCTAGACAAACGCTTTAGGCTACTTCAACTAGGACCCTTGGCTAACCAAACAGCACATTTAAAAGTGTTAGTTACATGAAACACAACTTAAAACATACACTCTTTTCCCCACCTAAAGTTCATATACTTACCCTGGCATCAGCTTCCACACACACACACACACAGTACAATGTTGCTTGCATGCTTGCTCAGAACATCAGAGTTCCCCTCCCACAGGGCGCAGCCCCTCCAACATAAAACATTTTCCATTGTAAGCAATGGGCCAGCCATCCTGGCTGCCCATCCCCTGTTCAAACCACATGGCACACAAAAAAATCAGTTACTTACAAACTGCTAAGCCAAACACATATTGCAGGCTGAATCTATACATCTATACTGCCAAACCATCCACAATATACAGTTTCCATATGCCTCATAAACATGTTATACATAACTTTGTTCTGAAAGTTGGAAAGTCAAGAAATACACAGAGACCCACCAACAATACTAGTTGCCCCTCCCCCATTCAAGCCACATGGGAGCAGCCATTTTAAGCAATGGAATAGCCATGCCTGGCTGCACAAACTGTTCAATACATCACACAAAAGTAACTTTTCCAAGCAGCTTCCTTGTAAACCATGGGGACATGTGTCCTGCTTAGCTAAACAATCTAATCACACACAGTCTCCATTTCTCATTCAGTTTCTTTACACAACTTCAATCTGTTCAATCACACTCATACAGCACGCAGCCTCCCCACACAAACATTCCCGACACAAACAGTGTTCACACACACACACACAACTCATACATCTCTCATACGACAGAAAAACGATCCATCACACATACAAATACGATCAAATTCACAGACACACACACACGTTCAAACTTCCAGCATTATTTCAAAAAGACAAAAAATTTGTTCTTTTGCAAAGCATAGCCTCCCTACGCATTGAAACGTGCATCCATTCTCCCTCTCTGCTGATCCAATGCTCAAGGAGGCCATATTTACGTGTACCATTGGCCCGCCATTCTGTCAGCGAAATCAGGCTGTACGCAGAGCACACAGCCAAATCTCCTTGTGCTAAATAAGCACACATTTCATCTTAATGATATAATGCATCTCAGCTAAAATTCCACTCACCAACCATTCGACTTCCCATTCATTCAATAACAAAACCTCACCATACTGCTATGATCTCCGTCCCGTCAGCATCTCTGCTCCAGACTACCCAGCTTGGGTTTTTATTATTATCCCCACAGGAAGTGATGTCACCATCACTAAAGAAGTTACCAACAGGAAGTGATGTCACAGCATGTGATCTTCACACAGGAAGATGATCATATAAGGATCTGACCATATAAAGACATCCTTTTAACAGGATGTACAATATAAAACAATACAAAACAATACAGAATAACCTTTCCAACAGAGTTATTTAAATACATACAACAACATGAATAATACAACAACCAATGAACACAGTTCCTGATGAGGGGAGCTTATCTGCAGGTGTATGCCCATGTCACCACATCCATGTTGATCAAGCATATAGAGGCGGCAAGAGCATACATCCGCTAAACCGATAATGCGTTTGCAGAGCGGACACATCCCCCCCAGGCGAACGTCTGTGCATCACACAGGGGCCCTGACCGGTTGCTGACCGGGCCATAGCCGAATGATGGCTACAGCGCTTCCTGGGGCGTGCACCCGGGAATGCCCTCTGACCCAACTTGTCACAGAACAGGGTTAAGGACTAATGACATTGGCCCCTTACTACGTGATTGCCCCATCCATTGATGGAGCGATCAGTGTCAGCGAAATCAGGCTGTACGCAGAGCACACAGCCAAATCTCCTTGTGCTAAATAAGAACACATTTCGTCTTAATGATATAAGTCATTATCATTGTGTATTGACGCTATTTAGCACTTTCATTGGATTTGTTCATTTATATTTTAGCGCTTGTATAGCACGTTGATAATTTATTATTGTTCACTGACATTTAGCGCTGCTTCAATATTTTTTTAATTGTAGTGATACCCACGAAGGAATAGCTGGATGATTGGGTTCTCTGGTGATAATGACCCTTCAGGCAGTACCGCACCCTCTAATACACTGAGGCTGAAGGAAAGGATGTATATTTGGGCAACATGCCCAACAGGGCAAATGGTGACGACCATAATGAAAAATGATAGCAAACAAGGTTGCTTTAACCACTGGCCGACGCATATATACGTCGGCAGAATGGCTTGGCTGGGCAAAGCAATGTACCCGTACGTCGCTTTGAATTTCCCGCCGTGCGGGCGTGCCGTGCAGTGCCCGCCACAAGCTTTGTGACCGTGCCCGTGGGACCCGCGGACGTGCTCTTCCCCTATGTATCTGAACGTTTTCCTCCCTTCAGGCATACAAATTATTTAATCTCCTCAGTGATGTAATACCAAAAACAAAATATAATGATGTGTAATACTATTTAAAATAATGTAAATATTAAACTTAGTTAAAATGTGCTCACATTACAACATGAAGTATAAGTGCCAAACCATCCACTTTCCATGTGAATTCCTGCATCCACTCCCCAATAGAAAAATAATGCTTTACCGGACCCTCTGCACACTGAATAAGGGGCTGTATCTGCTGTTATACAATTCCACGTAATCCTCCGTTTTAGCTCCACAGATGTTCTCAATCCATATGCGACATCATGTAAAAAGGATTAAAGAAGGACCATGGTGTAGTATTTTAGAAAAAAATGATTTCTTACACCCCATTATATTTACATATTTTAAAGAACACTACACAGCCACATCCAAGCTGGCCGAATGAAAACTTCCACTTTCTGGTGGTGTGTCCGACGTCACTTACTGATGCATTTTGAAACGCGACATGAAGTGACACCAGGCGCTCCGTCGGAAACCGAAAGTATGGTATAAACACAGATACAACCCCTTATTCAGTGTACAGAGGGTCTGGCATAGCTCCCAACGGTCCCTGATTTGGATCGACTTTCCCTGATTTGGAGCAATGTCCCTCTGTCCCTCATTCCTTCTTATTTGTCCCTCATTTTGGTCTGATATCTATAGATGTATATACAGTAAAATGCATTGTTTCTCTATTAAAAGGTGTTTTCCAGCGCTAAACCTTTCATCTGATTTCTAAATTGCTGCATTTGTATATTCCAAAAGCCAATATAAAGGAATAGTGGTAAAAAAAGCACTTGTGGGTTTAACCAATCTTGTTTTTTGTGTACAATTCTCCTTTAAGAGGGTGTGGCAAGGGGTGTGTCCTATGCCTGCATACATTTGATGATAGGTGTCCCTCATTCCCATCTCAAAAAGTTGGGAGGTATGGGTCTGGTAAAGCATGTTTTCCATTGGGGAGTGGGTGTATGAAGTCACATGGAAAGTAGATGGTTTGGAACTTGCACGTTGCATTGTGAGCACAGTTTAATTGAGTTTAATATTTACATTATTTTAAATGGTATTACACTATCATTATATTTTGTTTTCGGTATTACATCACTGATTGGCTTGAATAATTTAAATGCCTGAAGGGAGGAAAACGTTCGGAAACATAGGCTATGGTCACTGCTCGGATTTGCACTTGGTGATTAGGAGCACACTTAGGATTTGTAATGTGAGTGGAATCTGATAGAGTAAAGGCAAAATATATGTGGATATTGGTTCACAACAAACTTTATTTTGACCCATATGGTCTATTTTACGAGATGTTACATTGGATGATCGATCATACTGTACATGCGTAATGTGTTAGACGCAGACAGTGGAGAGTAAATTCTTTCCTTTTTAAGAGCATTGGGGCTAAGGTTTAAAGGTTGTTGTGTAAACTGGTGTCCTTAAATTAAGAGTTTTCATTTTTCCAATGCTAAGTACATCCCCCACATTAGTGTTTGCTTTGATGCTGTGATGAACCTAACAGTGTGGTGATGCTTCTTGATTTGAATGAATGGGAATCGAATGGAAGGCTATACTGGGTAACCATCCCCAAGCATTTAGCTACAGTTCATTCTCCTGCATCCGGTTGTTGTGAGAGACCGTCCTGAGGCATTACAGCAGTTCACCCTCTTGTATCTGTTTGCCATGAGAGATTGCCCTGAGAACTTCAGCTGAGGATCAAGTCCTGCCAGTGTTACCTACCATGCTTTGTTGACCCTCTAGACGTATGTTTTTGGGGTCCACTGTTTCCGGTAAGCCTCTTCTATATTGGTGGTGGCCATCTTCACTATATTTGTTTCATTTCAAGATTGTGGGAGCACCAACATTTGATTTTGCATTGATTTTTTACATCACTTACACTCTACAGAGACTTTTTACATGGTTTTTGTATGGACTATTGTTTTTTGATTTTTCATTCAGCACAGTGTTCGTTCACTTGGTGTTTATCATTCATTCATCACTTAGCACTATAATTTATATATATATATATATATAAGTACATCCCCTTACATTGGTGGTCAGTGCTCAGTGTGCACCCTTACATTAGTGGTCAGTGCTTAGTGTGCCCATTTACATTGGTGGTCAGTGCTTAGTGTACTCCCCTACATTAGTGGTCAGTGTGCCCGCTTACAATTGCAATCAATGCTCAATGTGCTCCCTTACATTAGCGGTCAGTGCTTAGTGTACCCTCTTACATTGGTGGTCAGTGTGCCCCCTAACGTTGACGGTAAGTGCACAGTGAGCCCCCTTACATCCTTGAAATGGAAGTCAGTGATCTGTGTACCCCCTTACATTGGTCAGTCTATAGTGAGCCCACCTAAATTGGTATTCAGCGCTCAATGTTCCCTCTTACATTTGTGCTGAGTTCTTAGTGTGCCCCCTTACATTGGCATTCGGTGCTCAGTTTGCCCCCCTTACATTGGCCCCCTCCTCACAAGCAGTGCAAAATACTTACAATGGTGGTGGCGGTTTGGCAGCAGATGGGAGGGTGAGCAGGAAGGCTGATGGTGGCAAGGCTGGTGGAATTGCCCATTTATTGCGTGCCTGTTCATGACTGTGGAAACACACAGAGGCAGGCCAGGGGGGTATGAATAGGGGGTGGAGCATTTCCCGTATAAAGAAGCCAGGGCTGCCTGCCAACAAAATGTAGGGGACCCAGGGCAGAGAAATAGCAGCTCCCATGGAGCTGCAGATGGGGGTGCTATGAGAATTTTAGGGTGTGCTAAAGCTCACCCAAGCACCCACCTGGTGCTGCAACTAGTAATGACATAGTACAACTTCACTAAAATTGAGCTGCACTTTATTATTTGCAATCAGCCAGCCAGCTAGGCAGAAAAGTATTTGAATAGGGATGAAAGCTGACCAGAACTGTTTCAGAAGAAGAAACTTCTGGTATGCATATTAAATCTAGACATGTGCACACGGAAATATTTTGTTTCGGAATTTTGTTTACGCCCGAAAAATAAAATTATTTAGTTACTTCGGAAATTCATTTTTATTTATTTTGTTTCGTTAAAAAATGCATTCGTCTGAAAATCCGAATTAATTAAGGTTGAATCTGTCATTGAAGGTGTCTGTCGAATGTAGAAGATTTGACGAAGCAGCTAAACTGTACGACGCCGCAATCGTACATTTCCGGTCGAATGCTCCACCCACAAGCTATAGTAGAATTCTATTGTTGTATGACTAGTAATAATTATATTTATTAATTATTATTACTAGTCAACCAACATTAGAATTCTTCTATAGCCTGTGGGCGGAGCATTTGACCATAAATGTCCGCTCGTGGCGATCGTATGTTTTTAGCTGCTTCGTCGAATCTTCATGTCTCTATAATGTCAAATCTTTTCTCTCTATGTCGAATAATCTTGGACTAATAGAGTTAGGTTAGGCACATTCAACCGCAGGTTCGATAGTTACAGATTGCTGTTGTCACTGTCATTTCAAATCTTCTATCTATATTGAACTGTTGTCGAAACGAAACAAAACTAAAGCATTTTTTATGTTGGATCTTTCAGATATCGGATTCTGCACATTCGTTATCGTTTGTTAAAACAAACGCAAAAATCCCAGAAATTCTGACAAAAATGCATTCGGACGAAAACGAATGCACATGTCTAATTAAATCCACATTCTTCCTCTAGCTCCTAGCACCAGTAGCTCTCAGTAGACACAATTTGGACAACTGTTGAAAAATACATATACAGTACAGTATATTTTGCATTAGTTGGGCGTTATTCTAAATGTTTTTCACTAGATGGTGCTTTAGAACAGAGAACAGGTTTGTCCAACCTTTTGACCTTCCTGGGGCACACTGGAAGAAGAGGAATTGTATTGGACCACACATAAAATACACTAATAATAAGGATAGCTGATGAGCAGAAAAAATCAGGCAGATCACAAGTTAACATTTACCAATATACAGCTGTGCTCATAAGTTTACATACCCTGGCAGAATTTATAATTTCTTGGCAATTTTTCAGAGAATATGAATGATAACACAAAAACTTTTCTTTCACCCATGGTTAGTGTTTGGCTGAAGCCATTTATTATCAATCAACTGTGTTAACTCTTTTTAACTCATAATCACAACAGAAACTACCCAAATGACCCGGATCAAAAGTTTACATACCCCAGTTCTTATTACTGTGTATTGCCCCCTTTAACATCAATGACAGCTTGAAGTCTTTTGTGGTATTTGTGGATGAGGCTTTTTATCTTCTCAGATGGTAAAGCTGCCCATTCCTCCTGGCAAAAAGCCTCCAGCTCCTGTAAGTTCTTGGGTCACATGGCTTTGCCCCGCCAGATCTAAGTTGTGCCTCACCCCCCCCAAAGCCCCCTAACCACCCCCCCACCCTGGATGCTATGCCCAGCTGCTGAGCTCCTTTCAAATTACACCACTTTTCCTGCTCCTCCTCCGCAAGGCTGAAATCACATTCCTTTACAACATAGCAAGTCAGCCACGATCTGCACAGGGTGTATCTGCCTACTGCAACTACACTGCTATTCCAACCAGAGAATTTCACAGGTCAGAACGGCAACAAAAAAAAAACAGATACACCCTGTGAAGGTTGACTGTGTGTAAAGGAATGTGATTTGAGCCCTGTGTAGTGGGGGGAGCTGTATACAGTGCTGGGATAGGAAAGGAGCTCTGTCAAGTGACGTGCCAGGGGTGATCCTGTCCTCTGATTCTCCATTTGTGATCCTTGTCCTCTGATGTAAGGAGGAACTCTAGGAACTCAAAAAACTCTTAAGCCACTTTGAGTATCTTGGCGAGCGGGGGGCCCAGGTCAACTTTTGCATCGGGGCCCACAAGCTTCAAGCTACGCCTCTGGTTATCATTCATATTCTCTGAAAAATGGCCAAGAAATCTTAAATTCTGCCAGGGTATGTAAACTTATCAGCACAACTGTAGATAATGTACCTATCTAAAGAATTCAAACGTCATTTTTTTTTTAAACGCGCAATTGTCAGTTAAATATAGCAGTGGCGTATCACAATAAATGGCCTGGTCATGAAGGGGGGGGGGGTAAATCTTCCAGAGGTCAGCCACAGCCTGAGTAGAAAGACTTGTTCCCTGCCAGCATGCTACAGAGTGGGACCAGTGGTGGATAGGCATGGAGCAGGAGAAGACATTTGTCAGTGTGGAAGGAACATAGATTTGATGTGGGGAAAAGACAGACAAGGGGGTTGATTTACTAAAACTGGAGGTTGTGAAATCTGGTACAGCTGTCTATGGTAGCCAATCGGCTTCTAACTTCAGCTTGTTCAATAAAGCTTTGACAAAAAATAAAAAACACCTGGAAGCTGATTGGTTTTCTATGCAGAGCTGCAACAGATATTGCACTCTCCAGAACTTGGTCCCATGTTCCATCATACATGGTGTAGTGGAACACAGGACCAAGTTCTGGGGTCTGGGAATGGATATGGCTTTGAGCAAATGGTCACCACTGGGTTCAATATAATATTCGTTAGGGGGGGGGGGGGTGTTGCTTTGAAGGAGATTTTATGGACCAGTACATAGTGTACTTACTTGAAAGGGTCTGCTAACATTGGTTTTGGGGTAACCAGCGAGAAGAGTGTCTGGTGCATTTTAATGTATCAGCATGAATGTGTTATTAGTTTTGGGGCATGTACAGGTATGGTAACAAACGCTCACCGGCCACTTAATTAGGTGCACCTTGCTAGTAGCGGGTTGAACCCCCTTTATTAGGTGCACCTTGCTAGTAGCAGGTTGGACCCCCTTTATTAGGTCCACCTTGCTAGTTGCGGGTTAAACCCCCTTTAATAGGTCCACCTTGCTAGTCGAGGGTTGGACTCCCTTTACTGGGTCCACCTTGCTAGTAGAGGGTTGGACTCCCTTTATTATGTGCACCTTGCTAGTAGCAGGTTGGACACCCTTTATTGGTTCCACCTTGCTAGTAGCAGGTTGGACCCCCTTTATTAGGTCCACCTTGCTAGTAGCGGGTTGGACTCCCTTTATTATGTGCACCTTGCTAGTAGCGGGTTGGACCCCCTTTATTAGGTCCACCTTGCTAGTAGAGGGTTGGACTCCCTTTATTATGTGCACCTTGCTAGTAGCGGGTTGGACCCCCTTTATTAGGTCCACCTTGCTAGTAGAGGGTTGGACTCCCTTTATTATGTGCACCTTGCTAGTAGCGGGTTGGACCCCCTTTATTAGGTCCACCTTGCTAGTAGAGGGTTGGACCCCTTTATTAGGTCCACCTTGCTAGTAGCGGGTTGGACCCCCTTTATTAGGTCCACCTTGCTAGTAGAGGGTTGGACTCCCTTTATTATGTGCACCTTGCTAGTAGCGGGTTGGACCCCCTTTATTAGGTCCACCTTGCTAGTAGAGGGTTGGACCCCTTTATTGGGTCCACCTTGCTAGTAGCGGGTTGGACCCCCTTTATTAGGTCCACCTTGCTAGTAGCGGGTTGGACCCCCTTTATTAGGTCCACCTTGCTAGTAGAGGGTTGGACTCCCTTTATTATGTGCACCTTGCTAGTAGCGGGTTGGACACCCTTTATTAGTTCCACCTTGCTAGTAGAGGGTTGGACTCCC
The DNA here is from genome assembly GCA_029206835.1 of Rana muscosa. Lineage (NCBI taxonomy): Eukaryota > Metazoa > Chordata > Amphibia > Anura > Ranidae > Rana > Rana muscosa. The sequence continues at coordinate 78,731,999 of CM055128.1, forward strand.
TTTATTATGTGCACCTTGCTAGTAGCGGGTTGGACACCCTTTATTAGTTCCACCTTGCTAGTAGAGGGTTGGACTCCCTTTATTATGTGCACCTTGCTAGTAGCGGGTTGGACCCTCTTTATTAGGTCCACCTTGCTAGTAGCGGGTTGGACCCCCTTTATTAGGTCCACCTTGCTAGTAGTGGGTTAAACCCCCTTTATTATGTGCACCTTGCTAGTAGCGGGTTGGACCCTCTTTATTAGGTCCACCTTGCTAGTAGCGGGTTGGACCCCCTTTATTAGGTCCACCTTGCTAGTAGTGGGTTAAACCCCCTTTATTAGGTCCACCTTGCTAGTAGCAGATTGGACCCTCTTTATTAGGTCCACCTTGCTAGTAGCGAGTTGGATCCCCTTTATTGGGTGCACCTTGCTAGTAGTGGGTTGAACCCCCTTTATTAGGACCACCTTGCTAGTAGCAGGTTGGACCCTCTTTATTAGGTCCACCTTGCTAGTACTGGTTTGGACCCCCTTTTGCCTTCATTCTTCGTGGCATAGATATAACAAGGTGTTGGCAACGTTCCTCAGAGATTTTGCTCCATAGTGACATGATAACATCATGCAGTTGTTGCAGATTTGTCGGCTGCACATCCATGATGCAAATCTCCCATTCCCCCACATCCCAAAAGTGCTCTATTGGATGAGATGTGGTGAGTGTGGAGGGCATTGGAGTACAGTGACCTCATTGTCCAGTGGTGAGATGATTGGAGCTTTGTGACATGGTGCATTATCCTGCTGGAAGGAGCCATCAGAAGATGGGGACACTGTAGTCATAAAGGGATGGACATGGTCAGCAACAATACTCAGGTAGGCCGTGGTGATTAAACCATGCTCAATTGGTACTAAGGGGCCCAAAGTGTGCCAAGAAAATATCCCCCACACATTACACCCCCACAACCAGCCTGAACTGGTGATACAAGGCAGGATGGATCCATGGGCCAAATTCTGACTCCACCATCTGAATGCTGCAGCTGAAATCCAGACTCATCGGACCAGGCAATGTTTTTCCAATCTTCTATTGTCCAATTTTGGTGATCCTGTGGCAATTGTAGCTCCAGTTTCCTGTTCTTAGCTGACAAGAGTGGCACCCGGTGGTGTCTTCTGCTGCTGTAGCCCATCTGCTTCAAGGTTGGATGTGTTGTGTGTTCAGAGATGGTATTCTGAATACCTTGGGTGTAGCGAGTGGTTATTTACGTTACTGTTGCCTTTCTATCATCTGGAACCAGTCTGCCCATTCTCCTCTGACCTCTGACATCAACAAGGCATTTTCCACCACACAACTGCCGCTCACTGGATATTTTCTCCTTTTCCCACCATTCTCTGTAATCCCGAGAGATGGTTACATGGTTACATAGTTACATAGTTAGTCAGGTTGAAAAAAGACACAAAGTCCATCCAGTTCAACCATAAAAAAAAAAAAAAAAAAAAAAAAAAAAAATATCGTACAATCCCATATACCCAATTCTATACCCACAGTTGATCCAGAGGAAGGCAAAAAAAAAACCAGCAGAGCATGATCCAATTTGCTACAGCAGGGGAAAAATTTCCTTCCTGATCCCCCGAGAGGCAATCGGATATTCCCCGGATCAACTTTACCTATAAATGTCAGTACCCAGTTATATTATGTACATTTAAGAAAGAATCCAGGCCCTTCTTAAAGCAATCTACTGAGCTGGCCAGAACCACCTCTGCAGGGAGTCTGTTCCACATTTTCACAGCTCTTACTGTGAAGAAACCTTTCCGTATTTGGAGATTAAATCTTTTTTTCCTCTAGACGTAAAGAGTGGCCCCTTGTCCTCTGTGTTTACCGTAAAGTGAATAACTCATCACCAAGTTCACTATATGGACCCCTTATATATTTGTACATGTTAATCATATCCCCCCTTATTCTCCTCTTCTCAAGAGTGAATAAATTCAGTTCCTCTAATCTTTCCTCATAGCTGAGCTCCTCCATGCCTCTTATCAGTTTGGTTGCCCTTCTCTGCACTTTCTCCAGTTCCCCGATATCCTTTTTGAGAACTGGGGCCCAAAACTGAACTGCATATTCCAGATGAGGTCTTACTAATGATTTGAACAGGGGCAAAATGATATCTCTCTCTCTGGAGTCCATACCTCTCTTAATACAAGAAAGGACTTTGCTCGCTTTGGAAACCGCAGCTTGGCATTGCATGCTATTATTGAGCTTATGATCTACCAAGACCCCCAGATCCTTCTCCACTACGGATCCCCCCAGTTGTACTCCCCCTAGTATGTATGATGCATTCATATTCCTAGCCCCCAAGTGCATAACTTTACATTTATCAACATTAAACCTCATCTGCCACATAGTCGCCCAATTAGACAGGGCATTGAGGTCGGCTTGTAAATTGGAGACATCTTGTAAGGACGTTATTCCACTGCATAGCTTGGTGTCATCTGCAAAGACAGAAATGTTACTTTTGATCTCAGACCCAATATCATTTATAAAGATATTAAAAAGTAAGGGTCCCAGCACTGAACCTTGGGGTACACCACTGATAACCTTGGACCATTCAGAGTAAGAATCATTAACCACGACTCTCAGAAGTCTGTCTTTTAGCCAGTTTTTTATCCATTTACAAACTGATATTTCCAATCCTGTAGACTTTACCTTACACATGAGCCGTGTGTGGGGAACTGTATCGAACGCTTTTGCAAAATGCAAGTATACCTCGTCCATCGCCACCCCTCTGTCCAAGGTCTTACTTACCTCTTCATAAAAATAAATCAGGTTTGTCTGACAACTTCTGTCTTTCATGAATCCATGCTGTCTGTTGCTTAAATAGTTTTTTTCCAGCAAGAACTCGTCTATGTGGTCTTTTATTAATCTCTCCAGTATTTTCCCAACTATAGAAGTTAAACTAACAGGTCTATATTTACTTGTTAAAGACTTAATTCCCTTTTTAAATATAGGCACCACATAGGCCCTGCGCCAATCCAGTGGTACTATTCCTGTCATTAATGAGTCCCTAAAAATTAGATACAATGGCTTTGAAATGACAGAGCTCAATTCTTTTAGGATCCGTGGGTGTATGCCATCTGGTCGAGGTGCTTTATCCACCTTTATTCTGTCTAAATATTTCTGGACCATATCACTTTTGAGCCATTGTGGATTTGGGGCTGTGTCACTACCACCCCCACTATGGACATGATCTCCCCCATACTCCTTTGTATACACAGAACTGAAGAAAGTATTTATTAAAGTAAGAAAGTATTTTGTAAAGGTCCTACATGCTCAGACTTGACCTTTTTACTATTAATATATTTGAAGAATTTTTGGGGGTTTGTTCTACTATCTTTTGCAATCTGTCGTTCATTTAGAATTTTTGCATCCTTGGTTTCCTATACTTGGATTTTCCTTTTTACATATCCTGTAATATTCTTTGTAACATTTAAACGACACTAGTGTTCCTTCATTTTTATATTTTTTAAAAGCTCTTTTCTTATTGTTTATAGCTTTTTTAACTTTAACCGTGAGCCACATAGGTTTTATTTTTAGCCTTTTAAACGTATTGTCCATGGGAATATACTTTGCAGTGAGGTCCCAAACAGTCTTTTTGAAGAATTCCCATTTATATTCTGTGTTTATCGATGCCAATATTCCCTCCCAGTCTAAGTCCTGGAGAGCAGCCCTCATCCTTGGAAAATTTGCTTTCTTGAAATTAAGTGTTTTTATCTTTCCTGTATGTATTTCTTGCTTACAGCTAACATCAAATTAAATCATGTTATGGTCACTGCCACCAAGGTGTTCCTTTATCTGAACATTAGTAATACGCTCTGCATGGTTTGAGATTACCAGGTCCAACAGAGCATCATTCCTAGTTGGGGCCTCAATAAACTGGACCATAAAATTGTCCTGCAATAGGTTTATAAATTTTTGCCCTTTAACTGTCCCAGCAGTGCCATTACTCCAGTCAATTTCTGGGTAGTTAAAACCCCCCATTATTATCACTGTCCCAGCCCTTGCAGCCCTTTCCATCTGTGCAAGGAGCTGAGTCTCTACCTCCTTATTAACATTGGGTGGTCTATAACAAACTCCAATGATTAACTTTGAACTACGCACATCTATATGCAGTTCCACCCATAATGCTTCAGCCTCATCACACTCTCCATTAACCAGGTCCTCTTTCATGCTTGCTTTGAGATCACTTCACACCTTTCCTTTTTACCCTGTCTCTCCGAAAGAGTGCATAGCCAGGAATATTAATAGCCCAGTCATGTGAGGATTGAAGCCAAGTTTCAGCAATACTGATTACGTCATAGCTCTCCTCATGCACCAGATCTTCCAACTCACCTATTTTGCTTGGCAGACTTCTGGCATTGGTGAACAGACACTTTAATGTATTACATTTTTCTCTGGTGTTTTTCATATAATTTTTAGTAGTACAAATGGCACTATAGTTTCCAATGGCTGTTTGCAACATGGGAACTTTCTTGTCACCTGCCATAACCCTCCCCCCATCTATCCCCATTCCACTCTCCATTAACGTCTGACCCCTAACTGACCTGTGTGCCCGATGTAATTCTAGTTCACCCTCCCCCTCAATCCTAGTTTAAATACTCCTCCAGGCTTCCCATAAACCTCTCCCCCAGCACAGCAGACCCCCTTCCATTCAAGTGCAAACCGTCTTTAGCATATAGGTTGCACCTCAATGAAAAGTCAGCCCAGTGCTCTAGAACCCCAAATCCCTCCTCCCTACACCAGGTCTTTAGCCATGCATTCAGCTCTCTAATCTCCCCCTGCCTTTCCTGTGTTGCGCATGGCACAGGCAATATTTCAGAGAATATCACCTTGGAGGTCCTTGCCTTCATCTTGCAGCCTAGTTCTTTAAATTGATTCTTAAGGAGCCTCCACCTTCCAATATATACTGTCATTGGTTCCAATGTGGACCAAGACAGCTGGGTCATGCCCAGCCCCTCCCAGTAATTTATCCACCCGGTCCACCACATGCCGAACCCTGGCACCAGGGAGACAGCAAACCATTCGGTTGAGGCGATTCTGGCGACAAATTATTCTATCAGTCCTTCTGATTATAGAATCCCCTATAACCACCAACTGTCTAGGCATACCTGCACTCCCCTCACCACCTCTACTAGATGGGTTGCTCTCCCGGCTGTTAGGGGTAGCAGTGACATCTAGGGCTGCCACCTCTGTGTTTGCCACCTCGACATCTTCATCCAACTTGGAAAATTTGTTTTGATGCACAAATACAGGACTGGCCTTCCTTTTCTGCAAGCCCCTTCCACTCCCTCTAACTACATTAACCCATCTTCCTATCTGATAATCCTGACTTGCCCCTCCACCCTCCACATCAGCCCCACTGACCACCTGCTCAGCGAGCAGAGGACCCATTTCAAGGTTGTCCTTTCTGCCCAGTGTTGCAACTTGCTCCTCCAGATCTCTAATGCGAGCTTCCAGAAGGGCAACCTGCTCACATCTGTCACAGCTGTATCCATCCTGGAGCTGTTGCACCAATTTTGCATACATGTGGCACACTGTGCACTGAACAAAACCTTCAACCCTGCTAGCACTCAATTCCCAGTTACAATATAATTACTTGTAGGAAGTTTAAGATGTTACTCACAGTTTAGAAGACTCCTGTCTTAACTCCTGTTTTAAACTCCTAGTTTTTAACTCTCCACTTTAGTTCAAAATTCCACTTATGTTCACAAAATCCAAAAATCCACATGCAAGCCACCATCAGCAGGGAGCCTGCTGGTTGTGTGTGAAAATCCCAGAAATACTCAGACCAGCCCGTCTGCCACCAACAACCATGCCATGTTCAAACTCACTTAAATCGCCTTTCTTCCCCATTCTGATGCTCGGTTTGAACTTCAGCAAGTTGTCTTCACCACGTCTAGATGCCTAAATACACAGAGTTGCTGCCATGTGATTGGCTGGTTAGCAATTTGTGTTGCCAAGCAATTGAACAGGTGTACCTAAGTGGACGGTGAGTGTAAGATCTACCAATAGTATAGCACAGTTAAACAATACCCAAGCTCAACCGCCCACTCAGTTGCTCGTGGCTGAAGACCGATGCTCAGGGAAAAGTGAAGTAGAGATGAGCCGTCATGAATCCGTCATAAATCCGTCAAATGAAAAGTCTTTATTGGCTACACATAAGTCGCATCACAAGTCCGCTAGCACAAGTATGCTGTTGCACCTCCTTACTCCCTGAAGGTGCTAGGAACCCCCAGATGGCTCAGTGGGCTGGTATCACAACTAAAATTGGATCCCTGACTTCACATGGGGTGAAAGAAATGGGGCGCCAGTTCCCCCAAGAAGCTCAACAGCAGTGCCGGGGGGTCCAAAAGGGGTGTCGCCCCCTCTCTCCTGGTACCCCTCCTATCACCATAGATAGATTCATGCATTGCATGAATCTATCTATGGTCACCGCTGCCACCCCCTATTCAGGCGCCGGCCCCTTTTTGGTTGCCAGGCACCTGAATTACAGTGGCGGGGTGTTTTTTGGAAGCACCTGATTAGAGCTGTAGGCGTCCAAAAAGGTGAACAGTGGGCGCCATGAATCTATCTATGGTCGCCGCTACCACCCCCTATTCAGGCACCGGCCCCTTTTCGGTCGCTGGGCACCTGAATTACAGGGGTGGGGTGTTTTTTGGAAGCACCTGATTAGAGCCGTAGGCCATGGGCGCTCGCTGTTCACTCAGCGTTGTGTTAGGAAAGCAAAGGAATTCGCTTTCCTAACACTGAACCACCTCTCAGCCAGTCAGGTGCTCGGGTCTGTTACCTGTCACCTGACTGGCTGAAACGACTATCGCTGTGATTGGACACCTGATAGAGAGGATGGGAGAAGACATTGGGGAGCGTGGAGGACACCACCAGACCCGCTGCGAGACAGGTAAGTGCCGGGCGATGCACACTGGCAGCATTTGATGGGGCACAGTAGCGGCAATTGATGGGCACACTGGCACCAATTGATGGAGCACAATAGCGGCAATTGATGGGCACACTGGCAGCAATTGATGGTCACAGTAGCGGCAATTGATGGGCACACTGGCAGCAATTGATGTCACAGTCGATACGTTTGATGGTCACAGTGGCTGCGTTTGATGGGCACAATGGCTGTGCTTGATGGGCACAGTGGCTGCGTTTGATGGGCACAGTGGCTGCGTTTGATGGGCACAGTTGCTGCGTTTGATGGCACAGTGGCTGCGTTTGATGGCACAGTAGCTGCGTTTGATGGCACTGGCACAGTGGCTGCGTTTGATGGGCACAGTGGCTGCGTTCGATGGGCACAGTGGCTGCCTTTGATGGCATAGTGGCTGCGTTTGATGGCACAGTAGCTGCGTTTGATGGCACAGTGGCTGCAATCGATGTTTTTTTTATCAGTTTGTTTGCGCCCTACCCAGAAATTTTAAGCACCAGCCGCCACTGTCGTGGTCCCTCCAACAGCAGTGGTCTTTGGACAGGTGTAGCAGTGCAGTCCTGATCCATCAACACAGTGCACAAGCCTCAGCAGCACATCTATCACCTTTTTTATGAATTATATTAGCACAGAAGGAAAAGTTTGTATTGCCCCCAGCATCTGCAAACATAATGCCCCCCTAGGCTGGTGAAAATGTATAAATCAAAAACCAGTGCTGCGTTAATAAGTCCCAGTGTGCAATATAGTTTGCAAGGTTATTGTATGCTCTCACTAGATAAAATGAACCCTCTCACACACTTGTTAAAATAAAGTTTGTTGTGAACCAACATCCACGTGTGTCTTGGCTTTACTTCATCAGATTCCACTCATATTAGTAGTCATAAATGTGCTCAGAATCACCGGTTCAAATACCTGCAGTGACCTTCTCCTTGTTTAAACTACTTTACCGAATGTTAAATTCATTCTGGCATATATCATGTTTTGAATGTGACCTTCCCCTATGTATCTGAACGTTTTCCTCGCTTCAGGCATACAAATTATTTAATCTCCTCATTGATGTAATACCAACAACAAAATATAATGATGGTGTAATACTATTTAAAATAATGTAAATATTAAACTTAGTTAAAATGTGCTCACATTACAACATGCAGTATAAGTGCCAAACCATCCACTTTCCATGTGAATTCCTGCATCCACTCCCCAATGGAAAAAATGCTTTACCGGACCCTCTGCACACTGAATAAGGGGCTGTATCTGCGCTTATACAATTCCACGTAATCCTCCGTTTTAGCTCCACAGATGTTCTCAATCCATTTGCGAAATCATGTAAAAAGAATTAAAGAAGGACCATGGTGTAGTATTTTAGAAAAAAAAAAATGTCTTACACCCCAATATATTTACATATATTGAATAACACTACACAGCCACATCCAAGCTGGCCGAATTAAAACTTCCAGTTTCTGGTAGTGTGTCTGATGTCACTTACTGATGCATTTTGAAATGCGACCTGAGTTACACCAGGCGCTCCGTCGGAAAATGAAAGTATGGTATAAGCACAGATACGACCCCTTGTTCAGTTTACAGAGGGTCTGGTAAAGCATGTTTTCCATTAAGGAATGGGTGTATGAAGTCACATGAAAAGTGGATGGTTTGGAACTTGCACGTTGCATTGTGAGCACAGTTTAATTGAGTTTAATATTTACATTATTTTAAATGGTATTACACTATCATTAAATTTTGTTTTCGGTATTACATCACTGATTGGCTTGAATAATTTAAATGCCTGAAGGGAGGAAATCGTTCGGAAACATAGGCTAAGGTCACTGCTCGGATTCGCACTTGGTGATTAGGAGCACACTTAGGATTTCTAATATGAGTGGAATCTGATAGAGTAAAGGCAAAATACACGTGGATGTTGGTTCACAACAAACTTTATTTTGACCCATATGTTCTATTTTACGAGATGTTACATTGGATGATCGATCATACTGTACATGCATAATGTGTTAGACGCAGACAGTGGAGTGTAAATTCTTTCCTTTATCAGAGCATTGGGGCTAAGGTTTAAAGGTTGTTGTGTAAACCCGTGTCCTTTAGGTATAAATTAAATTAAGAGTTTTCATTTTTCCAAAATGTCTGCAAAAATCAGGAGATTTAGATGAAGCTTTGCTATTTTGGTCAAAACTCTATAAATAAAGATTTAAAAAATGTACTTATTTTTTTGCCAATTTACACCTAAGCAGCTCAATGAGCCAAGTTGAGAAAATAAGAGGGGGAAAAGAGGTAACAAACCTCTGGACTTTTAAGGTGTTGGGTATGGAAAATGTAATGGACAATTACACAATAAATAAAATTTGATTTTTATTAAAAAGAGAAAAAACATGAGAACAATGTTTCATCCATATCAAAAATAGATTGTTCTATAGGAAGGCATATATATACACAGACACTACCACTCAACATGTTTCGCTTTACAAAGCTTCCTCAGTAGATTCCGGTGTGACGTGTTATATGTAGAGTTGAGCGGGTAGCTGGATATTCGGGTCCGGCGGGTTCGGCCGAACTTCAGAAAAAAGTTCGGATTCGGGACCGAACTTTAACCCGAACATTGAAGTCAATGGGGACCCGGACTTCTGACGACTAAAAAGGCTCTAAAAAAGTAATGGAAAGGGCTAGAGGGCTGCAAATGGCAGCAAAATGTTGTTAAGAACATGGCAAGTGGTCTGCAAACAAATGTGGATAGGAAATAACTTAAAAGAACATAAAAAAAATAAAAAAATAAAAAAATATGCTGGAGGCCCCTTTTTCAGCAGAAGAGGTACAGGAAGTCATTAAGAACCTCAGAAACTCAACGGCACGATGCCACACATATGGTGGGAATGCCCCAGAATACGCCCTTTCTGGAATAAATTATTTAATTTAATGGATAAGCTAGTGGGAAAATAAAATACTTTGAAATAAAAATGTAGCGGGGTGCTAAATTTAAGGAAAGTGTTTGAGTGGTAAATAGGCTCAAATACCCTAATTCTGTAGGATTCATGGACCATTTTGTCCTCGGGGGACAGTATTGGTGTGCAGTTCCCTGCGGCCTACAGGTGGCGCCTTTTGTGTCCCCTCTTGGCAGTAGTACAGCGGGGCGGGGAACCTGCTGTGCATGCCGGGAGAGCATATAAAAGGGGCAGACCTTTGGCCTGGGGGCTGATGTCCAGTGGGGTCCGCGCCCAGGTGCCTTCGGCCTGGGTGCATGTGTTCCTGTTCCATCTCGGGCACCTTTAGCCCGGGGTGAGGTACTATCCTGGAGTTCTTGCTGCCCTGGGTATGGAGGCCTAGGGGCGGGAGTAAAGCCTGGAGTCCAGAGCCGCCTCGTGTAGGGGACCCTGTTCCAGGGAAGGGAGGATCATTCTGATGGACCGATGCGGGAGTCACGGTGAAGGAATGGTCTGTTGACTCCCTGGAGAGATGTCTTCCCCTTGATATGGGCTAGGTTCGTAGAAGGAGAAGCTCAAGGTCACCTTGACTGTATCAGAGGCCTTATTCAACCGGCCCGTGGCAGGGGCCTTATACACCCTGGTCTGTGGCTGAGACCAAAGTTCTCCAGGCCCGTGGCAGGGGCCTTGTACACCCGGTCTGTGGCAGAGACCAACCTCAATGTCTGTGGCAGAGACCGTGCGCCAAAAACTGTTTGAGAAACCTAAGCAGTGAAGTGAATGTGCTACGTTTGTGCCTGGACCTCCTCCACACCTTAAGCTGTCCTGTTTCTTTGCTCTAACCTTTTCTATCTGAGTACAGTTTATTTTGCCATGAGAGAATAAGAGTTGGAGTTTCAGCTGGTGTGGACATTGACTTTACTGGCAATTAAAGGACTTGCCTCTACCTACAGTAGAGGTGAGAATCATCCTCTGGAGGAGTTTTGACTCCGGCTGTGGACACGGCCCGTCAAGTACACCGCTCAACCTCTTTATATAGGAGGATACGGGCTGGTAGTGCGGTGTGCCTTTCTCCCTCCTGCGAAGAGCCAACAACATAAAGGCAGGTAAGGGGGAAAGGATCTGTGCGCTACAAAAAAATAAAATAAAAATTTTAATCTTGGCCTAGCAGGACGAGGTCCATATGGAGTGGGAGGTTGAGGTGGCGGTGGATGTGGCTGTGTAGGTGGAAGCGGCGGTGGAGGAGGACGAGGTAGCCAACACTGGTTCAAAAATACAACAATGGCTGGGTAAGGCCGGTGATGTGTCGAATTCTGTCCCCTGTCGAATAGTGTCCGCCCTGTACTGGGCTTGCTGAGTATGTAGGACAAGGGGATTTCAAAAATCTCCCAAGACTAACGGCGCCTGCGTGTTGAGTTCAGGTGAAGGCCACACCATCCGTGGTTCAAGCCGAGCCAAGCAAGGCCGCGATCGAAGCGAGCCCGTGAGGGGCCCTGTTACTATGTGCTACCGTATGTCCTCTTGGATGGTGGGGCTTGAACCTGCACTCACAGCGCAGGCGCCGTTCATCTTCGGAGATTTTGTGAATCTCCTTGTCCTCTGTACTGCGCAAGCGCTGCGCCTGCGCAGTACGGGCCGGGCACAATCCGATGGCCGGACAGTTTTTGTCACAACACCGGTATACATGTCTATTCTGCACAAGGTACGGACAAGTCCTGTGGGATCCATGCCTGGTTCATTTTAATGAACGTGAGCTTGTCCACATTGGCTCTGGACAGGCGGCTGCGCTTGTCTGTGATAACGCCCCCTGCCGTGCTAAATACACGTTCAGATAATACACTGGCTGCAGGGCAGGCCAGCACCTCCAAGGCATAAACGGCAAGCTCAGGCCATGTGCCCAATTTGGAGACCCAGAAGTTAATGTGGGCAGACCCGTCATCCAGTACGTGTAGGCCTGTGGACACATACTGCTCAACCATGTTGGTGAAATGCTGCCTCCTGCTAAGACGTTCCATCTCAGCTGGTGGTGCTGGTTGTTGTGGCGTGCTGACAAAGCTTTTCCACATTTCGGCCATGCTAACCCTGCCTTCTGAGGTGCTGCCGGTGCCCCGGCTGCGTTGGCGACCTCTTCCTCCTCCTCTGCCTTCGCCTTGTGCTTCCACCGTACGCCCGCTGTCAGGTGGGAATGCCACCAGCAGCGCGTCTACCAGCGTGCGCTTGTACTCGCGCATCTTACGATCCCGCTCCAGTGAGGGAATTAAGGACGGTACGTTGTCCTTGTAACGGGGATCCAGCAGGGTGGCCACCCAGTAATCAGCACCAGTTAAAATGTGGGCAACTCGGCTGTCGTTGCGGAAACACTGCAGCATGTAATCGCTCATGTGTGCCAGGCTGCCCAGAGGCAAAGAAAAGCTGTCCTCTGTGGGAGGTGTATCGTCTGTGTCCTCTGTATCCCCCCAGCCACGCACCAGTAATGGACACGAGCTGGTCTGAGTGCCACCCTGCTGTGAACATGGCTCCTCCTCCTCCTCCTCCTCCTCCTCCATCTCCTCCTCCACCTCGTCATCCTCCAGAACTGTGCCCTTTCTGCCGGACAATTGTGTACCTGGCGTTTGTTGGTGCAGGAACCCACCCTCGTAGCCACTTGTGAAAGACTGCCCTGAAAGCCTTTGAAATGATCCCGCTTCCTCCTCCTCCTCCTCATCCTCCTGTGCCACATCCTCTTCCATCATCGCATGAAGCGTTTTTTCAAGGAGGCATAGAACTGGGATAGTAACGCTGAGAACGGCGTCATTGGCACTGGCCATGTTGGTGGAGTACTCGAAACAGCGCAACAAGGCACACAGGTCTCGCATGGAGGCCCAGTTATTGGTGGTGAAGTGGTGCTGTTCCGCAGAGCGACTCACGCGTGATTGCTGCAGCTGAAACTCCACTATTGCCTGCTGCTGCTCGCACAGTCTGGCCAGCATGTGCAAGGTGGAGTTCCACCTTGTGGGCACGTCACATATGAGGCGGTGAGCGGGAAGGCCGAAGTTACGCTGCAGCGCTGACAGGCGAGCAGCAGCAGGGTGAGAACGCCGAAAGTGCGCACAGACAGCCCGCACTTTCTGCAGCAGCTCTGGCATATTGGGGTAATTTTTAAGGAACCTCTGGACCACCAAGTTCAGCACATGCGCCAGGCAAGGGATGTGCGTCAAACCGGCTAGACCCAGAGCTGCTACGAGATTTCGCCCATTATCGCACACCACCAGGCCGGGCTTGAGGCTCACTGACAGCAACCACTCATCGGTCTGTTGTTCCATGTCCCTCCACAACTCCTGCGCGGTGTGGGGATTTTCCCCCAAACAGGAAAGTTTTAAAACTGCCTGCTGTCGTTTACCCCTGGCTGTGCTGAAGTTGGTGGTGAAGGTGTTACGCTGAATGGATGAGGAGGCGGTAGAGGATGAGGAAGCGGAGAAGGAGGAGTTAGCAACAGGAGGCAAACTGAAGCGCCCTGCAATCCTCGGTGGTGGAAGGACATGCGCCAAACCGCTATCTGCCTCAGGCCCAGCCGCCACTGCATTTACCCAGTGTGCTGTTAGGGAGATATAACGTCCCTGACCGTGCTTACTGGTCCACGCATCCGTAGTTAGGTGGACCTTGCCACAGATGGCGTTGCGCAGTGCACACCTGATTTTGTCCCCCACCTGGTTGTGCAGGGAAGGGATGGCTCGCCTGGAAAAGTAGTGGCGGCTGGGCACGACGTACTGCGGGACAGCCAATGCCATTAGGCTTTTAAAACTCTGCGTCTCCACCAGACGGAATGACAGCATTTCAAAGGCCAGGAATTTTGAAATGCTGGCATTCAGGGCCAGGGATCGCGGGTGGCTAGGGGGGTACTTCCTCTTCCGCTCCAATGTTTGGGAGATAGAGAGCTGAACGCTTCCATGGGACATTGTGGAGATGGTTGGTGACCCAGGTGGTAGTGTTGCTGGCAGATCCTCTGTTTGCGGGGTGACAGGTGCCACTGTCACTACAGAGGTGGATGAAGAGGCCGAGACTGCAGCAGAAGAGGAAGCAGGAGGAGCCAGAGACCTTTCTTGGTTTTTGAGGTGTCTACTCCACTGCAGCTCGTGCTTTGCACTTAGATGCCTGGTCATGCAGCTTGTGCTCAGGTTGAGAACGTTTATGCCTCGCTTCAGGCTCTGATTGCACAGCGTGCAAACCACTCGTGTCTTGTCATCAACACACTGTGTGAAGAACTGCCACGCTAGGGAAGTCCTTGGACCTGGCTTTGGTGTGCTCGGTCCCTTGCTGCGTTGGGCAGTAGCAGATGTACTGTCTAGGGGACGAATGCTCAGTTTTTGCACCCTGCTCCCTCTTCTGCTGTGCTGGTGGCTCTGTGCGACCACCGCCTCTTCCTCCGAACTACACTGGTCACCTGCATAACGTTGATTCCATGTGGGGTCGAGGACCTCATCGTCCTCCACATCATCTTCCACCCAGTCTTCACCCCTGCCCTCCATGTCTGTCTGCACAATTGCGAAAGCAGCAGCAGTTGGCACCTGTGTTTCGTCATCATCCGAGACGTGCTGCGATGGTCCTCCCATGTACCCATCATGAAACATAAGTGGTTGGGCATCGGTGCACTCAATCTCTTCCACTTCTGGGGCAGGGCTAGGTGGATGGCCCTGGGAAACCCTGCTAACAGAGTCATCGAAAAGCAGAAGAGACTGCTGCATGATTTGGGGCTCAGACTGCTTGGCTGATTTGCAAGGGGGTGAGGTGAAAGACTGATGGACATGGGCTTCAGGTGCCAACTCTGATCTTTCATCAGAAGAGTGGGTGGGAGACAATGTGAAGGAACCCGAGGCACTGTCAGCAACCCAATCTACTATCGCCTGTACTTGTCCTGGCCTAAACATTGGTACAGCCTCATTAGGCGCGACAAAATACCGCCGCAGGCTTGGTCGCCTACTCGCACCTGAGGAAGGTGTTTCACTTGTGCGTGTAGCTGGCACAGATCCACCACGTCCTCTCCCTGCAACAGGAGCTCCACCAGCAGCACCACGACCGGGGCCACCACGTCCCTTTGACCTTCCCCTCATATTTTCCAAATTTAGGATCTTGCCCTAAATGGCGTTTTTTGGAAGACCACAACACACCCACAGTACGTAATGGCTGAAACGCACAGCTACAGAACTGCAGAAAATGCTATTCAAAAAAAAAAGGTTGTTTTTTTTAGTATAGCACAGTACAAGGAAAATATATAGAAATTGTTTATTTCACACACCTCCAGATGTGTATTTCACACTGCAAAATATTTTCTGTGGCCCTAAATGGCGTTTTTTGGAAGAGCACAACACAACCACAGTATTTAACCACTGAATCGCACAGCTATAGAAGTGCAGAGAATGCTATTCAAAAAAAATGTTTTTTTTTTTAGTATAGCACTGTACAATATATAGAAATTGTTTATTTTACACACCTCCACATGTGTATTTCACACTGCAATTTATTTTCTGTGGCCCTAAATGGCGTTTTTTGGAAGAGCACAACAACCCCAACAGTATATAACCGCTGAATCGCACAGCTGCAGAGGCCAGAGAATGCTATTCAAAAATAATGTTGTTTTTTCACACACCTCCAGATGTGTATTTCACACTGCAAAATATTTTCTGTGGCCCTAAATGGCATTTTTTGCAAGAGCACAACAACCCCAACAGTATATAACCGCTGAATCGCACAGCTGCAGAGGCCAGAGAATGCTATTCAAAAATAATGTTGTTTTTTCACACACCTCCAGATGTGTATTTCACACTGCAAAATATTTTCTGTGGCCCTAAATGGCGTTTTTTGCAAGAGCACAACAACCCCAACAGTATATGACCGCTGAATCGCACAGCTGCAGAGGCCAGAGAATGCTTTTTAAAAATAATGTTGTTTTTTCACACACCTCCAGATGTGTATTTCACACTGCAAAATATTTTCTGTGGCCCTAAATGGCGTTTTTTGGAAGAGCACAACACAACCACAGTATTTAACCGCTGAATCGCACAGCTATAGAAGTGCAGAGAATGCTATTCAAAAAAAATGTTTTTTTTTTTAGTATAGCACTGTACAATATATAGAAATTGTTTATTTTACACACCTCCACATGTGTATTTCACACTGCAATTTATTTTCTGTGGCCCTAAATGGCGTTTTTTGGAAGAGCACAACAACCCCAACAGTATATAACCGCTGAATCGCACAGCTGCAGAGGCCAGAGAATGCTATTCAAAAATAATGTTGTTTTTTCACACACCTCCAGATGTGTATTTCACACTGCAAAATATTTTCTGTGGCCCTAAATGGCGTTTTTTGCAAGAGCACAACAACCCCAACAGTATATAACCGCTGAATCGCACAGCTGCAGAGGCCAGAGAATGCTATTCAAAAATAATGTTGTTTTTTCACACACCTCCAGATGTGTATTTCACACTGCAAAATGTTTTCTGTGGCCCTAAATGGCGTTTTTTGCAAGAGCACAACAACCCCAACAGTATATAACCGCTGAATCGCACAGCTGCAGAGGCCAGAGAATGCTTTTTAAAAATAATGTTGTTTTTTCACACACCTCCAGATGTGTATTTCACACTGCAAAATATTTTCTGTGGCCCTAAATGGCGTTTTTTGGAAGAGCACAACACAACCACAGGATTTAACCACTGAATCGCACAGCTATAGAAGTGCAGAGAATGCTATTCAAAAAAAATGTTGTTTTTTTTAGTATAGCACTGTACAATATATAGAAATTGTTTATTTTACACACCTCCACATGTGTATTTCACACTGCAATTTATTTTCTGTGGCCCTAAATGGCGTTTTTTGGAAGAGCACAACAACCCCAACAGTATATAACCGCTGAATCGCACAGCTGCAGAGGCCAGAGAATGCTATTCAAAAATAATGTTGTTTTTTCACACACCTCCAGATGTGTATTTCACACTGCAAAATATTTTCTGTGGCCCTAAATGGCGTTTTTTGCAAGAGCACAACAACCCCAACAGTATATAACCGCTGAATCGCACAGCTGCAGAGGCCAGAGAATGCTATTCAAAAATAATGTTGTTTTTTCACACACCTCCAGATGTGTATTTCACACTGCAAAATATTTTCTGTGGCCCTAAATGGCGTTTTTTGCAAGAGCACAACAACCCCAACAGTATATAACCGCTGAATCGCACAGCTGCAGAGGCCAGAGAATGCTTTTTAAAAATAATGTTGTTTTTTCACACACCTCCAGATGTGTATTTCACACTGCAAAATATTTTCTGTGGCCCTAAATGGCGTTTTTTGGAAGAGCACAACACAACCACAGTATTTAACCACTGAATCGCACAGCTATAGAAGTGCAGAGAATGCTATTCAAAAAAAATGTTTTTTTTTTTAGTATAGCACTGTACAATATATAGAAATTGTTTATTTTACACACCTCCACATGTGTATTTCACACTGCAATTTATTTTCTGTGGCCCTAAATGGCGTTTTTTGGAAGAGCACAACAACCCCAACAGTATATAACCGCTGAATCGCACAGCTGCAGAGGCCAGAGAATGCTATTCAAAAATAATGTTGTTTTTTCACACACCTCCAGATGTGTATTTCACACTGCAAAATATTTTCTGTGGCCCTAAATGGCGTTTTTTGCAAGAGCACAACAACCCCAACAGTATATAACCGCTGAATCGCACAGCTGCAGAGGCCAGAGAATGCTATTCAAAAATAATGTTGTTTTTTCACACACCTCCAGATGTGTATTTCACACTGCAAAATATTTTCTGTGGCCCTAAATGGCGTTTTTTGGAAGAGCACAACACACCCACAGTATATAACCGCTGAATCGCACAGCTGCAGAGAATGCTATTCAAAAAAAAGTTTTTTTTTTTTTTTTAGTATAGCATAGTACAAGAAAAATATATAGAAATTGGTTATTTCACACAACTAGAGATATACACTGCAAAATATTTTTTTTGCCCAAAAATAGGTCTTTTTTGCGCACAACAAAGTGCCTTTTTTTTTTTTGCAACAGCACAATAAAGTGCCTTTTTTTTTTGTTGGGGCCCAAAAATGGGTCTTTTTAGCAAAAGCACAATAAAGTGCCTTTTTTTTTTTTTCTGCCCGAAATGGGTCTTTTAGCAAGAGCACAATACAGCCACAGTATGGAATAGGTGTATCACTCAACGTAATGCAGTGCTGGTGCACTGAGCTTGCAACACAAACAGATAAACCTATGCAGATCGCTGAGCTATTATATCTCTCAATCTGGACTCCTATCTAAATCTCTCTCCCTGAAAGCACAAACAGGATCCTGCCCCTACACTACACTACACTGTCTCTCTATCTTTTCTATCAGTAGATTGCAGAATCAGGACTAACTCCTATCATATAATTCTCTCCCTCACAGCAACAGCAGCCAGGATCCTTTCCCTACACTGTCTAAAAGCAGAGTGACGATCTGTGCTGTGTGCCTCTTGCTTATATAGAAGCTGGTCACATGCTGGGTCACATGTTGCACTGACCAATCACAGCCATGCCATTATTAGGCATGGCTATGATGGCTTCTAAGGGCACACCAGCTAATCAAATGGTGATTGGCTGGCCCCTGAAGCATTTCTAACTGCGCCATTAAATTCCCGAATCCGGACCCGAACCCGGACTTTAGCGCAAAATCCGGGTCCGGGTCCGGGGTCGGGAAAACGCCAAAATTCGGTACGGACCCGAACTTTACAGTTCGGGTCCGCTCAACACTAGTTACAGTATATGCTATAGACAACAAAACAGATTAGAATGAGTACTCATGTTGGTTTGTTTTGGTACACAAAACATATTTATCAACTGTATTGGCATAAAATGGATATGCAAATATTCAAAAATAAAAAATAGAGTCAATATCATTATATCATTATAGGGCATTAGAAATGTATAGATATAGAGAAAGATGAACCTTACCCAGACTGCTATAAACCAATATACAACTTAAAATTTAGATAAAAGAGTACATGTTTATTTCCGAATATTTGCATATCCATTTTATGCCAATACAGTTGATAAATATGTTTTGTGTACCAAAACAAACCAACATGAGTACTCATTCTAATCTTTTTGTTGTCTATAGCATATAACACGTCACATCGGAATCTCTTGAGGAAGCTTTGTAAAGCGAAACATGTTAAGTGGTAGTGTCTGTGTATATATGTGCCTTCCTATAGAACAATCGATTTTTGATATGCATGAAACATTGTTCTCATGTTTTTCATCTTTCTAATAAAAATCTAATTTTATTTATTGTGTAATTGTCCATTACATTTTCCATACCCAACACCTTAAAAGTCCCGAGGTTTGTTACCTCTTTTCCCCCTCTTGTTTTCTAGTCTATTGGGATGTGGTGTTTAATTTGATTCCTCTGTCTCGTTTTGTAAAAGTAAAATTAAAGCCCTGTACAGTCCGATGGACTTTTTTCATCGGACAAACCGATCGTGTATGGGCCCCATTGGTCTTTTTTCCAGAACATGTTTTAAATTTATCCGATGGAAAAAAAAACAATAGCTAATTACTATTGTCTGTGGGGAACTCCATCGGATAAAAAACCCACGCATGCTCAGAATCAAGTCAACGCATGCTCAGAAGCATAGAACTTAATTTTTCTTAGCTCGTCGGAGTGTTTTACGTCACGGCGTTTGGGACGATTGGTTTTTTGACTGATGGTGTGTAGGCAAGACTGATGGAAGTCAGCTTCATCGGATTTCCGAAGGAAAAATCCATCGGTTTAAAATCCATAGGAAATCCGATCGTGTGTACAGGGCTTAAAAGTCTCAGCTTTGGCAAATTTCAGATAAAGAAGTTGATAATTTTGTCATGATTTCAGTTTCACTGAAATTGAACCACTGATCCTTAGTGACTATTGTGTGTGCTATTAAAATCACCTGGGCCAGGACCCTCTTTGTTTCTTATTACGTACTAAGTACCCCAGGTCTAAAGATTTGCTGCAAGATAGCTGTATTAGGTAGTCTTCTTTTTTTTACACTGGGGGTTAGTGCGCTCCCTTATGTTGGCTCTTACACTGGTGCTAAGTGGTTCCCCTATACATTAGATGTCCGTGTGAGCCCCTCTTATCTTGGTGGACAGTGCGCCCCCTTACATTGGAGATCATTGCTAAGTACATTCCCTTACATTTGTGGTCAGTGCTCAGTGTGCACCCTTACATTAGTGGTCAGTTAGTGGTCAGTGTGCCCTCTTACAATTGCAATCAATGCTCAATGTGCTCCCTTACATTAGCGGTCAGTGCTTGGTGTACCCTCTTACATTGGTGGTCAGTAGGGATGAGCCGAACACCCCCCAGTTCGGTTCGCATCAGAACATGCAATAAATTAGTTCGAACATCCGAACACCAATAAAGTCTATGGGACACGAACATGAAAAATCTAAAGTGCTAAGGCTTATATGCAAGTTATTGTCATAAAAAGTATTTGGGGACCCGGGTCCTGCCCCAGGGGACATGTATCAATGCAAAAAAAAGTTTTAAAAACGGCAGTTTTTTCGGGAGCAGTGATTTTAATAATGCTTAAAGTGAAACAATAAAAGTGAAATATTCCTTTAAATTTCGTACCTGGGGGTGTGTATAGTATGCTTGTAAAATAGCACTTGTTTCACATGCTTAGAACTGCCCTGCACAAAATGTCATTTCTGAAGGAAAAAAATACATTTAAAAGTACTCGCGGCTGTAATAAATTGTCGGCTCCCAGCAATACAGAGAAAAGTCATTGAAAGTCATCGATAAAAAAAAAAAAAAATGCGTGGGGGTCCCCCCAAATTCAATTACCAGGCCCTTCAGATATGGTATGGATATTAAGGGGAACCCTGCGCCAAATTTTAAAAAAAATTACGTGGGGTTCCCCCCAAATATCCATACCAGACCCTTCAGGTCTGGTATGGATTTTAAGGGGAACTCCCGCCAAATAAAAAAAAAATGGCGTGGAGTTCCCCCCAAAAATCCATACCAGACCCTTATCCGAGCACGCAACCTGGCAGGCCACAGGAAAAGAGGGGGGACGAGAGAGCGCCCCCCTCCTGAACCATACCAGGCCACATGCCCTCAACATGGGTAGGATGCTTTGGGGTCTGGACCCCAAAGCACCATGTCCCCATGTTGATGGGGACAAGGGCCTCATTCCCACAACCCTTACCCGGTGGTTGTTGGGGTCTGCGGGCGGGGGGCTTATCAGAATCTGACAGACCCCTTTAACAAAGGGGACCCCCAGATCCCGCCCCCCTATGTGAATTGGTAAGGGGTACATTGTACCCCTACCATTTCACAAAGAAAGTGTAAAAAATTGAAACAAAACACACAGACACAGTTGGGATAAGTCCTTTATTAAAAATAAAAAAAATTGAAATCAAAAAAAGATTCCAGCGGTGGTAATCCACTCTTGATCTCCACTTCAGTGATGTCGGTATCCAGCGATGGATGATCTGCAGGCTCCAGCGATGATGTCCAGCGAGGAACAGCACACGATCCTGTCCAGACCCCAAAGCATCCTCCCCATGTTGAGGGCATGTGGCCTGGTACGGTTCAGGGGGGGGGGGGGGCTCAATGACTTTCAATGACTTTTCTCTGTATTGCCGGGAGCTGACAATTCATTATAGCCGCGAGTACTTTTAAATGACTTTTATTTCCATCAGAAATTACATTTTGTGCAGGGACAGTTCTAAGCACGGGACACATGCGCTACTTTGCAGGCATACTATACACACCCCCCAGGTATGAAATTTAAAGGAATATTTCACTTTTATTGTTTCACTTTAAGCATTATTAAAATCACTGCTCCCGAAAAAACGTCAGTTTTTAAAACAATTTTTTGCATTGATACATGTCCCCTGGGACAGGACCCAGGTCCCCAAACATTTTTTATGACAATAACTTGCATATAAGCCTTTAAAATTAGCACTTTAGATTTCTCCCATAGACTTTTACAGGGTGTTCCGCGGCTTTTCGAATTTGCCACGAACACCTCAAATTGTTCGCTGTTCGGCGAACGGGCGAACAGGCAATGTTCGAGTCGAACATGAGTTCAACTCGAACTCAAAGCTCATCCCTAGTGATCAGTGTGCCCCCTAACATTGACGGTCAGTGCACAGTGAGCCCCCTTACATCCTTGAATTGGAGGTCAGTGATCTGTGTACCCCCTTACATTGGTCAGTCTATAGTGAGCCCACCTAAATTGGTATTTAGCGCTCAATGTTCCCTCTTACATTTGCGCTGAGTCCTTAGTGTGCCCCCTTATATTGGCATTCAGTGCTCAGTTTGCCCCCCTTACATTGGCCCCCTCCTCACAATCAGTGCAAAATACTTACAATGGAGGTGGTGGCAGTTTGGCAGCAGGTGGGAGGGTGAGCAGGAAGGCTGATGGTGGCAAGGCTGGTGGAGGTGCCCATTTATTGCATGGCTGTTCATGACTGTGGAAACACACAGAGGCAGGCCAGGGGGGTGTGTAGAGGGGGTGTAGCATCTTCTGTATAAAGAAGCCAGGGCTGCCTGCCACCAAAATGTAGGGGACCCAGGGCAGAGAAATAGCAGATCACAGGGAGCTGCTGATGGGGGAGCTATGAGAATTTTGGGGTGTGCTAAAGCTCACCCAAGCACCCACCTGGTGCTGCAACTGACAATTTCACAAAAATTGACCTGCACTTTATTATTTGCAATCAGCCAGCCAGCTAGGCAGAACAGTATTTGAATAGGGATGAAAGCTGACTAGAACTGTTTCAGAAGAAGAAACTTCTGGTATGCATATTAAATCCACATTCTTCCTCTAGCGCCTAACACCAGTAGCTCTCAGTAGACACAATTTGGACAACTGTTGAAAAATACATATACAGTACAGTATAAAATTGTACAAGTGCAGTTTATTTTGCATTAGTTGGGCGTTATTGTAAATGTTTTCCACTAGATGGTGCTTTAGAACAGAGAACAGGTTTGTCCAACCTTTTGACCTTCCTGGGCCACATTGGAAGAAGAGGAATTGTATTGAACTACAAATAAAATACACTATTAATAAGGATAGCTGATGAGCAGAAAAAATCAGGCAGATCACAAGTTAACGTTCACCAATATACATTTGTGCTCATAAGTTTACATACCCTGGCAGAATTTATGATTTATTGGCCATTTTTTGATGCGGAGGCGCCTTTTGGCTTCAGTGAACGACTTTTGTCTGCACTGAACTTCTGCAGAGAAATCCAGGAAAACGGCCACCATCTTGTTCCCAAGGGGGATGTTCCCCTTCTCTCTGCTGAGACGGAGGATGACATCTCCATCTCTGAAGTTCAGAAACTTTGCAACGAAGGTGCTAGGGGGTGCCCCAACCGGCGGTGGTCTCCCCAACATGCGGTGCGCGCGTTCAACTACAAATGTAGGAGAGAATACCTCCCTCCCATATGTGTCGCACAATAGCCTTTCCAGAAATGTAGGGGGGTCTTTCCCTTCCACCCCCTCCGGCAAACCGATGAACCGTAGATTGCAGCGGCGGAGTCTGTTCTCGAGGTCATCTTGCTT
This sequence comes from Rana muscosa, assembly GCA_029206835.1. Lineage (NCBI taxonomy): Eukaryota > Metazoa > Chordata > Amphibia > Anura > Ranidae > Rana > Rana muscosa. Next base: position 78,755,442 of record CM055128.1, read on the forward strand.
TTGCAGAAGCTGGTTGACTTGCAGCTGCATAGCATCCGAAGAGCTCTGGAGGGGGGGAGGGAATCCTCCATGCTGCTGATGTGGTTCTCAGCCTCCGTCACTCTCTCTCTCAGCTTCTGGAAGTCCTGCCGTACCAAGGATATGTCGACCTTTACCTCGTCAATCTTGGCTGTGAGGTTAGTTTGGCAAGCTGTAACTGCCTCCTGGCAGGCTGTGATGGCCTCCAGCACTTTCGTTGTGTCCGCCCTCGTGGAGGTCTCCCCCTCCGGTGAGGCACCATCTTGGTCTTGTGTGTCTGGGTCTAGACAATGGTATTTGCCCAGTTTAGCTACCGCATCCGCAGCTTTATTTGGTGGGGACATGTTCCTGGCAGGTTCCCCTTGCTATAGTGATCGTTGGTGGGTTTCTAGCAGTAGATAGGGTCACAGGATATGTGGATCAGGATAATCGGCCGGCGGATTTTAAGATCCTAACGTCCTATCTCATGGCTCTCCAGGCCACGCCCCATTTCTTGGCCATTTTTAAGAGAATATGAATCATAACACAAAATCATTTCTTTCACTCATGGTTAGTGTTTGGCTGAAGCCATTTCTTATCAATCAACTGTGTTTACTCTTTTTAAATCCTAATCACAATAGAAACTACGCAAATGACTCTGATGAAAAGTTTACATACCCCAGTTCTTAATACCGTGTATTTCCCCCTTTAACAGCAATGACATCTTGAAGTCTTTTGTGGTATTTGTGGATGAGGCTCTTTATCTTCTCAGATGGTATAGCTGCCCATTTTCCTTGACAAAAAGCCTCCAGTTCCTGTAAATTCTTAGGCTGTCTTGCATGAACTGCAAGTTTGAGATCTTCTCAGAGTGGCTCAATGATATTGAGGTCAGGAGACTGAGATGGTCACTCCAAAACCTTCACTTTATTCTGCTGTAGCCAATGACAGGTTGACTTGGCCTTGTGTTTTGGATCATTGTAATGTTGGAATGTCCAAGAACGTCCCATGCGCAGCTTCCTGGCTGATAAATGCAAATGTTCCTCCAGTATTTTTTAATAACATACTGCATTTATCTTGCCATAAATTTTGACAAATTTTCCTGTGCCTTTTGTAGCTCACACATCCCCAAAACATCAGCGATCCACCTCCGTGTTTAACAGTAGGAATGGTGTACCTTTCATCATAGGCCCTGTTGACTCCTCTCCAAATGTAGTGTTTATTGTTGTGGCCAAAAAGCTAAATTTTGGTCTTCTCACTCCAAATGACTTTGTGCCAAAAGGTTTGAGGCTTGTCTCTGTGCTGTTTGGCGTATTGTAAGCGGGATCATTTGTGGCATTTGCATAGTAATGGCTTTCTTCTGGCGACTCGACCATGCAGCCCATCTTTCTTCAAGTGCCTCCTTATTGTGCATCTTGAAACAGCCACACCACATGTTTTCAGAGTCCTGTATTTCACCTGAAGTTATTTGTGGGTCTTTGCATCCGAACAATTTTCCTGGCAGTTGTGGCTGAAACTCTAGTTGGTCTACTTGACCTCGGTTTGGTTTCAACAGTACCCCTCATTTCCACTTCTTGATTAGAGTTTGAAAACTGCTGATTGGCATTCTCAATTCCTTGGATATCTTTTTATATCTCTTTCCTGTTTTATACAGTTCAACTACCTTTTCCCGCAGATCCTTTGACAATTCTTTTGCTTTCCCCATGACTCAGAATCCAGAAATGTCAGTGCAGCACTGGATGAAAGATGCAAGGGTCTGTCAGGAGTCCAGAAACTCATTGACCTTTTATACACACACACTAATTACAAGCAAACAGGTCACAGTTTGGTTACCTTTAATAGCCATTCAAACCCCTTAGTGTCAACTTGTGTGCATGTTATCAGGCCAAAATCACCAGGGTATGTAAACTTTTGATCAGGGTAATTTGGGTAGTTTCTGTTGTGATTATGATTTAAAGAGTAAACACAGTTGATTGATAATAAATGACTTTAGCCAAACACTAACCATGAGTGAAAGGAATGTTTTTGTGTTAATATTCATATTCTCTGAAAAATGGCCAAGAAATCATAAATTCTGCCAGGGTATGTAAACATATGAGCACAACTGTAGATAATGTACCTATCTAAAGAATTAAAACTTAATTTTTTTTAAAATATTTGTTATACAAGTAAAAGAAGGCAACGTAAAACGAGTGCAATATTTGACACTTGGTGATCATCAGACATTTAGGTTCTAATTTTGCCTTTCGTGTGCTTCATCCTTGAAAAGAGTTGCTCACAAATATAGGTGCTGCTGAATACTGATGACATAAATAAGGAGTGATTGTGAAGAGTGTGAGATTTTGCACTGGGAAGATAACATTTATAAAAGTCCTTTTAAAAAGACATTGTCAAATTTTTCTTTGGCCTCACGTGTTCGCCAAGCATTTTTACAAAATAATCCACAAAAATTCAACATTTTTAAAGTGGTTGTAAACTCTCACATATACCCAGTGAAGTGAATAGCCTCAGATGACACACAGAGGTAAAACAAATCTCCCTACATAAGTTTTACTTGTATATCTGCTGTCAGAAGTGTCAGAAGTGACTCATGCTGATAACAGAGGAATGGAGCACCAGAGAGAACCTGCACTTAGAGCTTTGGATAAAGATAAGTAAACACTACAGATCTATGTGCTTAGGTCAAATTTCATGAATTGGGTTTACAACCACTTGAAGTAAGTTTATGATTTTGTGTTGGGCCGCATTCAAAGCAATCCTCGGACCGCAGGTTGGACACCCCTCCTTTAGAATAGGCAGTAGAAAACAGGAAAGCAATTTGCACGTTAATGAGTATATATTTACCAAATAAGTAAATAGGTATCTGTCCTGACTAGTACTGCACAGAAGAAAAAATGTTATGCTATATTTGTTTAGTTTATTTTTATTTGAAACTTTTGTGCGTAAAGATCACTGATGTATAGATGTCCAGGTCAAATTTGGTGTACATTGGGTAACTTGACAATAATTTTATGACTTATTTGCATAAGTAAATCATTTTTATATTTTTTTAAAGATACTTACATCTTTTACTTTTTTTATTTTATTATTATTATAGGCTTTTAACCGCTTCCCGCCCGGCGTATTGTCAAATGACGGCCGCAGGAATCCTTCGTCCCTCCGGGCGGCCGTCATATGACGGCCTGGGACTCCCGCAGTGTGGCGCACGCGCACCGCATCACTAGGGTCCGGATGCGCGCGCCCGGTGCCCGAGATGTCTGCCGTGCACCCGCGATTGCTAGTAACAGAGCCAGGCATGTGGATCTCTGTGTATAAAAACAGAGATCCACGTCCTGTCAGGGAGAGGAGACCGATGGTGTGTCCCTTGTACATAGGGACACCGATCGGTCACCTCCCCCAGTCAGTCCCCTCTCCCTACAGTTAGAATGACTCCCTAGGGAACACATTTAACCCCTTGATCGCCCCCTAGTGTTAACCCCTTCCCTGCCAGTCACATTTATACAGTAATCAGTGCATATTTATAGCACTGTTCGCTGTATAAATGTGAATGGTCCCAAAAGAGTGTCAAAAGTGTCCGATCTGTCCGCCGCAATATCGCAGTCCTAACAAAAATCGCAGAACACCGCCATTACTAGTAAAAAAAAAAAGTAAAAATTAATGCCATAAAACTATGCCCTATTTTGTAGACGCTATAACTTTTGTGCAAACCAATTAATATTTGCTTTTTGCGATTTTTACCAAAAATATGTAGAAGAATACGTATTGGCCTAAACTGAGAAAAAAAATAGTTTTTTTTTAAAAAAATTGGGATATTTATTATAGCAAAAAGTAAAAAATATTGTTTTTTTTTCAAAATTGTCAGTCTTTTTTTGTTTATAGCGCAAAAAATAAAAACCGCAGAGATGATCAAATAACACCAAAAAAAAGCTCTATTTGTGGGAAAAAAAGGACGTCAATTTTGTTTGGAAGCCACGTTGCACGACCGCGCAATTGTCATTCAAAGCGTGACAGTGCTGAAAGCTGAAAATTGGCCTGGGCAGGAAGGGGGTGAAAATGCCCGGTATTGAAGTGGTTAAATACTGTAATCTAACTACAACATTAAAGCTGAACTACAGCCCCCTTCCACCCATTCTAATTTCTGCCATTAAAAAAATATAAACCATTTAAAACTGAACTATGGTGCTGGATTGGTGGAGGGAGTTAATTTTTGACTGAAGATGGCCTGAAGTTGGTGGTGTTCATCTTCAGACAAAAGGCTTTCATTTTAATTAGTGAAGCCTCTAGCTTGCATGTGAGCACTACATAGCTGATATAGTAATCACGTTATGAGGAGCTTAAAGAGGAAGTAAACCCTCTAGAAATTTTCTTAAAAAAATAAAAAAAACATGCAAGAGAAAGGCATAATGAGCTAGTATGCATTGAGCATACTAGCACATTATGAATGACTTACCTGAAATCGAAGCCCCCGAAGCGCTCCTCGTTCCCCTCCGCCGCCGCCATGTCTCCTCCGAGTGTCTTCTGGGTATCGCCGCTCGGGCGCTGTGACTGGCCGGAGTGGCGATGATGTCACTCCTGCGCATGCGCGCGGGCCCGGCACGATCCCGCGCTGGCGCGCGTCCGGCATGATCCCATTCATAAACCCGGCACGCTCAGTGCGCCTGCGCCGTTGTCTATGGTGCATTCTTTTTGGCAAAGGGAGAGGGTTTACAACCACTTTAAAGTGATAGTAAATAGAGAAGTGTTAATTGCCATAATTCATTCACATCATATATATCATGGCTCTGTGTTTTTTTTTATCATCTAAATAGCTTATTCCTGCAGTTATGTGGTGTGGTCACATGATCTTTCCCTGTTCTTTGGCATCTGCAAAATTCTCTACAGTGTGAGTCTGTGTCTGCCCAACCCTGATTGGTGCTGTGCCAGTCATATGACTAACAACAAAAAAAAAACAGTTTCAGAAGAGCATTTCAATTTAGAGTATAAATATTAAAAAAACTGTTTACAGCTCATTATTGAACATCGAAATGTGTATTTTTTGTGCATTAATATGGTGTAGGCAGAGTCAGAGATGATTGACACTAGCTTTCATTTTGTTCTGATGACATCTGCATTCAAGGCTCTTTTTTTTTTTTTTTTACTATTAGTATTAGTATTTACATTTGACATATTTAATACTGATTTATATTAACATAAAAAAAGGAAAAAACATTGGGATATTATAAGGAGCCGCCAGCACTTGATACAACAAATTCAATAAGATATATATAAAAAAACTATATATAAAAAAAGTGCAGCGATAACTAAAAAAAACATTTGTAATAACAAGTGAAATATGATAAAAGAAAAACTATATAAAAAAAAAACAATATTTTTTTTCCTTCTGCTATAAAATGTATCCAATAAAAAAATTAAAAATAATCAAATTTTGGCAAAAATGTATTCTACTACAATTCTTTGATAAAAAAAATCCCAATAAGTGTATATTGATTGGTTTGTGTCAAAGTTATAGTGCCTACAAAAAATGGCATATATACTGGAATGTTAATTTTTTTATACTACTAATGTTGGTGATCAGTGACTGATAATGGGACTGTGATAGTGTGGCAGACAAGCTGACACCAACTGAAGCTGGGGGGAACTGACTAACTCCCACTGACCAGTGCTAATATTATACAGCTTCACTGTACTATAGATCTCTCAGTTTCTCATTCTTGCTTTGCTCTGACAGATTGCTCCCTCTGCACAGAGCTCTGTGTTGTTTATCAACACAGAGCTCAGGGCTGTGATTGCACACAGCCACTAACCAGGGTACTGTCCGTGAATCATTGGCCGGAAATGCTAACAGACTCCCTCTGTGCATAGTGGGTGCGGGCAGCAAGGGGTTAAAATTAAGCATTTTTGTGAGTTTCTTAGTGAATATATTCAATCAGCATACACATTCAATCAGCATTCCACCCCCCCCCATAGTATTTAGCAATGGGAGGACATGGAGGAGGAGGGAGGGGAGTGTCATTTACTACTGTGTATATGCCCATATGTGTGACTCCATATTCAAGTGGACGGCACAGATAAGAAAAAGGAGTAAATGAAGAGCTTAGAAGGAAAATCAAATTGAGCACGCAGGTAGCGCTCTCCTACAGGGGCATTTCAGTTGAATAGGATGTCAATAGGAACATGGTTCCTCTGTGGTTTTCGGGGGCCACTGGGGAAGCTATCCAATTGGATGCTGCCACCCCATGTGACTCTAGCAGCCATCTTGTTTCAGGCAGAGCCTATTTAAGGCCCTGGCTCCCAGGCTTGGTGAACATTTTGCGAGTGGGTAGAGTAGGGACAGGTACCCTGCCTATTTGGGACAGAACTAGTGGCAGGGAAAGCTTCCTGATGAGTAGGGAAAGCATAGGCTCGCAACTTCTCTAGACATCTTTCCACTTGGGCACTATATGGCCAAGCTGCATTCTGCCCTCCTAACAGGCACTGGCATTTCAGTTGAAATCTGCTCTCTACATATTGTTGGACCTGTGAGTGTTGGGCTGTCTTCCCACAAAGGCTATTGTCAACTGCTGCACCATGCTGCACCCCACCTACACGTGGCGGCATTCGGTAGGATATGTCCCTTGCAGCAGGTGCAGAAGGAAGAATGAGTTCCAGCACGTCTTCGCTAGAATCAGTCTTAGCCCTTATACCGAAGTTCAATGGCTCTAACATTCCTTGGAGACTGGAGAGTGTCGCACGCCTGTACCAGGCTGGTAGCGGGGCTAGCTATTAACGCTCTTTTAGAGCAGTGGTCTCCAAACTGCAGCACGAGGGCTGGATGTGACCCTTTGCTTGCCTTTATGTGGCCCTTAGGGAATTATTCCACCAACTGACACCATCGATGAAGCACCATTCCCCCTTCTGACACCATCAGTGGGGCACTATTGATATCATCAATGGGTGCGCTGCCAAATGATGAGCGAGCTACTGTAGAACAGATTGTGTCACACTTGGAGGGCCTGTTTGGGCAAAAGACAACACTTCCAGAGCTGCGAAGGTTCTTCTTAAGGAAACAGCAGGGGGACGACAACCTCACCAATTATGAGGTAGCAATGCAGAACCTCTGGAGGCTCCTGGAGAAGAGGGATGTGCGCGGCTGTGCTGACATCACTGACTCAGGCCACATACTAAGGGACTATAGTTCATAGCTGGCCTGTAGACTGGCCCAGTCCAGAAAGCCCTGCAAGTGAAAGTTAAGGCGCAGCCAGCCACCTCTTTCCATAATGCAGTGGTGGATGTGGTTTCGTAGGAACAGGAAGAGATGAATGCAATGGTGGCAGTGACCAAGAAATTTGAACCTGCATACTTCAAAGAGTAGGCCTTGGCACTTTCACCCCTCCAGCCATGCAAACCCTACTGACAATACTAGCTTAGGATGTGGTCGACTTGAAACAGGAGGTAGCCTTCTACAAAAAGTACTCACCCCAACCCCATAGGGGCGATAACTCACTGAGCAGGGACCCCAAATAGGACCAAAATTGCTGGCGCTGTGGCTGCTATGGACACATATCCAAGAACTGTGGGCAGTCTGGATTCAGAAACCCCTCCAGGCCATCATTAAACTACTGACTCCGAGGACAGAGGGATGACTCCCAGGACACGAGAGCCACCTTGCGTCCATCATTTTAATATATTGCGGGCGGGAGGTGGTCAATCTTCCCCAGTATTGTAGTATAGGGACAGTCTTGTGTTTTCATCACATACAGCAACTGGGATCACAAGCTCACATTTCTAGACCTCTGCCTTGAGAAAGGGGCGCTGAAGGTCTTGATGGGCATGTGATGCCCGTGGCTTTAAATCAGGAGAAGAACAAGAATGTCACTATACCACAGTGTGCTGGTGAAGATTTTTATTACCTTATGAATTGTGCCTTGGTTTTTATTAACATTAGATTATAAGGACAGTAATAATTAGACACCTTCAAATAGACTTTTTCTGTAATGTTTAACTGCTCACCCAATTACATTCCAAGTGTTAGGAACATACGCCACTATTTTTTAGCACCACATTGGTTGCTCAGTTATTTTAAACCAATAACAATAAAAGATGATGGTTTTCCAAGAAAATGATGGGAGGTTTTTAAGTTGGTGAAACCACCCTGGTCAGATTACATAATCCAATCCCATGATGCCATGAAGTCTGGGGCAGGTATAATTCATTTAATTTACATGGATGCAGGTGTTAATTGTTTTTTAATTATTTAATTGTTCCTTGTAATTTATAAAAAAATAATAATGTGGCAAATCTATATGCCGTATACATTTTTATAAATTTTTGGTTTAAATTGAAGTTACCCTTTAGTTTATGAGCCCTTTAAAAAATACAAAAAAACAGAGAATACATTATTTAACCACTTGCTTACTGGGCACATATACCCCCTTCCTGCCCAGGTGAAATTTCAGCTTTCGGCACTGTCACGCTTTGAATGACAATTGCGCGGTCATACGACATGGCTCCCAAACTTAATTGACGTCCTTTTTTTCCCACAAATAGAGCTTTCTTTTGGTGGTATTTGATCACCTCTGCGGTTTTTATTTTTTGCGCTATAAACAAAAAAGCAGCGACAATTTAAAAAAAAACACAATATTTTTAGATTTTTGCTAAATAAATATCCCAATTTTTTAAAAAAATAATAATTTTTTTTCTCAGTTTAGGCCGATACGTATTCTTGTACATATTTTTGGTAAAAAAGAAATCGCAATAAGCGTATAGTGATTGGTTTGCGCAAAAGTTATAGTGGCCACAAAATAGGGGATAGAATTCTGACATTTTTTTTATTTTTATTTTTTTACTAGTAATGGCGGTTATCTGTGATTTTTGTCAGGACTGCGATATTATGGCGGACACGTCGGACACTTTTGACACATTTTTGGGACCATTCACATTTATACAGCGATCAGTGCTAAAAATATGCACTGATTACTGTATAAATGTGACTGGCAGGGAAGGGGTTAACACTAGGGGGCGAGGAAGGGGTTAAATGTGTGCCCTGGGAGTGATTCTTACTGTGAGGGGAGGGGACTGACTGTGGGAGGTGACCGATCTGTAAACACAGAGATCCACGTCCTGTCAGGGAGAGGAGACCGAAGGTGTGTCCCTTGTACATAGGGATGTACAAGGGACACACCATCGGTCTCCTCTCCCTGACAGGACGTGGATCTCTGTGTTTACACACAGAGATCCACATCCTTGTCTGTGTAACGGCCGATAGCGGGTACCTGGCAGACATCGCGGCCTCCAGGCACGCGCATCGGCATCTCAGTGACGCGCCGGGCACATGCGCGCGCCGGCGGCGGCACTCGCGCACCCCCCAGTGGCCGGAGGAGCCGTGGCCGTGTAAAGACAGCCTCCCGGCATTGTAGAGCCACCTTGTGGCTGTATATAGTCGTACATTGGGCGTGAAGTAGTTAAATTCGCAAGTGCCAGTCTTCAGAAAATACATTTTTGACCTTTCTGAATACCAAATTCTCTTAGCAAACATGACTCCTGTGAAGAGACTGATAGGGCAAGGGCTTCTACTGCTAGTGGCAAGACGCACTAGATAGAATGGAAACCCACTGTGTCCTGGCATTTGAAATCATTTACAATTAGGACCGCTTTAAAACAATGCAACATCTTTCTGAATAAAGGTGGTTTATGATTTTTTTTTGCTGTTCTTTTAACAACTACAATGAGGACCTAAATTATCTGTACATTTTTAAGTTCTTTCCCCTTATTACATCTTTGTTGTTGAATATATCACAATTTCAGTGTCACATTTTGCTCTGGTTTCCCAAAATCCAATTTTTCTGCTTGCAGCAAATGGTTACAGTCTATATGGAAAGGCAAGACTAAGATAGCAGAATAGTGTATTGTATGTAATTCCACCATAAATGGGTCTAAATCCCACCTTAATGGGTTAGTTCGCTTATATACAAAAATACTTTCTATACAGGTATGGGGCAGCTATACCTAAAAACAAACCGTCTAGCTTTGACTAAAGTTGAATAATGCCCTTGCTATAGGTGTAGGCCATTTACATACCTTACGAAGCCTGGATAAAAAATTCCCAGAGATGGCACCTCCCGTGTCCTGTGTTTTTGTTAGGACATTGCTAAGATGCACCCAGTTCTTACTGCTCACCTCTACTATCAAAGGTCCCTTTTAGTGGCATCACAGCTCATGTGCTGAGTGTAAATACAACTGGGCCTGGAACCCCCAAAAGCAGGTATGAGTTTTGAAAAATTCATAGGACGCGGCACCTCTTTATCTTATTGTATCCACAGTACCACTCTGTGACATGATACAAATGATCTATTCCAGGTATAAGTTTTGTTACGTTCCCAGATCTTGGCCCTTAGATTTGCCCAGTGGAATTACCAGAAATGCATGGGAAAATCCAAATTTTACCAAAATTGTCACTTAAATAATAGGTGAAGAGTATTTCTTTCAAGGGGTGCAGGTATTCCAGTGACAACTGTCTAAGAGAACATATCCTCTTCCTTTTTTAACCACTTGAGACCCGCGCTATAGACGAAAGACGTCTGCAGCGCGGCTCTCAAGTGCCAGGTGGATGTCCCTGCACGTCCTGCTGTTTACATCCCCCCCCCCGCGCACCGCCGAGGGCGCGCAGCGGGGAACAGCTGTGCCCGCCGTGTCACGTGTTGCCTATGCGCGTGCCTGGCGGCCGCGATGTACGCCAGGTACCCGCGATCAGCTGTTACAGAGGCAGGACGTGGATCTCTGTGTGTAAACACAGAGATCCATATCCTGTCAGGGAGAGAGCAGACCGATGCTGTGTCCCTTGTACATAGGGACACCGATCGGTCACCTCCACCAGTCACTCCCCTCCCCCACACAGTTAGAATCACTCCCAGGGAACATATTTAACCCCTTGATCGCCCCCTAGTGTTAACCCCTTCCCTGCCAGTCACATTTATACAGTAATCAGTGCATATTTATAGCACTGTTTCGCTGTATAAATGTGAATGGTCCCAAAATAGTGTCAAAAGTGTCCGATATGTCCGTCGCAATATCGCAGGCCTGACAAAAATCGCAGATAACTGCCATTACTAGTAAGAAAAAAAATATATAATAAAAATGTCATAAATCTATCCCCAATTTTGTAGGCGCTATAACTTTTGCGCAAACCAATCACTATATGCTTATTGCAATTTTTTTTACCAAAAATATGTAGAAGAATACGTATCAGCCTAAACTGAGAAAAAAAATAGTTAAAAAAAAAAAAAAATAGGGATATTATTATAGCAAAAAGAAAAAAAATTGTGTTTTTTTTTTAATTTTCAGTTTTTTTTTGTTTATAGCGCAAAAAATAAAAACCGCAGAGGCGATCAAATACCATCAAAAGGAAGCTCTATTTGTGGGAAAAAAATGATAAAAATATAATTTGGGTACAGCGTTGTATGACCGCGCAATTGTCATTCAAAGTGCGTCAGCGCTGAAAGCTGAAAATTGGTCTGGGTACGAAGGGGGTTTAAGTGCCCAGTAAGCAAGTGGTTAAAGATTTTCTTTTACTTCTTGCTGCATTTGTAAAACAAGAAGTGAAAGGAAATCTCTCCAGTAGGACACAGACAGCAAAAAAATAAACTGAGAGATTTCACCCTCTCTCTTCTCTATCCAAAACTAAAACAAATAAATAAAAACAATTAGAATTTTTGGAATTAAACAATGAGAGTAAGAACAATGTAATGATAATAATAGGTGATAATGATTATTATATATTATGAATTATTCATCTATTAAGTACACTCATATTTTATTATTTCTGTTAAGTGTAGTAGCAGCATGTAGTCACTTGGAGGCAACTTTAAGTGCAGTCTGTGAAGCCGATGCATAGTAAACATCAAATAACAAAGTAAGCATAATTATTAAGACTTGGCTGGTGTTCTAGTTTGTGGTTTTATATGCAAGTATTGTTTTATGGGTGTGCATAGCAGACTATGTAAATTGGAAGTTTGACTGAAAGATGTATTTTTTTTTTCTACAGGGTGCATACGTCTTTGGAGACTTTGCTGTTTACATACAGAATATTACTTTAACCACTTCAGGAGTTTTTACCCCCTTCATGACCAGGCCACTTTTGTTATTCGGCACTGCACTATTTTAATTGACAATTGCGCGGTCATGCAATGCTGTATCCAAACAAAATTGATATAATTTTTTTCACACAAAGAGATCTTTCTTTTGGTGGCATTTGATCACCTCTGTTTTTTTATTTTATTATATAAATGAAAAAAGACTGACAATTTTGAAAAATGAAACAATATTTTTAACTTTCTGCTATAAAAAAAAATCTCCTTCTGTTAATAAAAAAAAAAACTAATAAAAATCGAATCTCTTAATACATTTTGGCCAAAATGTATTCTGCTACATGTCTTTGGCATAAATAAATCCCAATAAGTGTATATTGATTGTTTTGAGTGAAAGTTATAATATCTACAAACTATGGGATTCATAATAGAATTTTTTTGTTTTATTCTAGTAATGGTGGTGATCAGCGACGGGACTGCGATAGTGCAGCGGGCAATCTGACACAGGAAGGGGTTAACATCTAGGGTGATCAAGGGGGTTAAATATGTGCTTAAGGCTAGGTTCACACTGCTGAGAATTCAAAATCGTGCGATTTTACCGCAATTTTGCGGCTGCGCTTTTGCCGTGAATTTGCCGCGATTTTTACGCGATTCGCGGCTGCAATTTCAGGGAAAACCAGTCTATAGAGCTGAATTCGCACCGCACACGGATCAAACTCGCACAGGACCCTTTTTTCCTGCAGCTTAGATTCGCACTGCACTAATGTCAACGGCACTAATGGAAAACAATGTTATTTTAATGACTTGTGAATTTGAGAAATCGCAACGGCTCAAATTCGCAATAAAATGAACCTAGCCTACGTGTTTATGTGTGTACTGTGTGCTGCTTTTACTGTGGATCTAGTTGTTTTCATAACCTGCTTAGGAGTATACAGCTAAGCATCACAGGACAGAGTATACAGCCCCAGCATCACAGGACAAAGTATATAGCTCAACCTCACAGATCAGGGTATATATCTCAGCCTCACAGATCAGGGTATACAGCTTAGCATCACAGATCAGGGTATACAGCTCATGGTATACAGCTCAGCAGCACAGATCAGGGTATACAGATTAGGGTATACAGCTCAGCATCACAGATCAGAGTATACAGCTCAGCATCACAGATCAGGGTATACAGCTCATGGTATACAGCTCAGCATCACAGATCAGGGTATACAGATTAGGGTATACAGCTCAGCCTCACAGATCGGGGTATACAACTTAGCATCACAGATCAGGGTATACAGCTCAGGGTATACAGCTCAGGGTATACAGCTCAGCATCACAGATCAGGGTATACGTCTCAGGGTATACAGCTCAGCATTACAGATCCGGGTATACAGCTCAGGGTATACGGATCAGGGTATACTGCTAAGGGTATACAGATGGCACCCCCCACCCCCACGGGTGGTCTGGCACTTACCGCTGGGCTGTGTTATCATCTCCAGGTGCTCCTGCCTGTGTCTCCTCTCCACCAGCAGCAGCAGCGGCGGACAGAGGTATCCTTCCTCCTTTCCCCAGTCCAGCGCATCTCCTCTGCTCATGCTCCCTCTTCCTGGCGCTTTGGTCAATCGGGAAACAGGTCTCACTGACCTGCCTCCTGATTGGCGGGGAGGAACATTAGTAGGAAAATAGCGAAAATTCATTCACTATCGTCACACAATTGGGTGTGATCGGGGCGCACTCTCTGCGCCCTGAGCCCACCCTATTTTTAATGCCTATTCAGGTGCTTAAAAAAAACAACCCCATCCCACTCCCACCATAGGAGTCCATGCGTCCGGCATCCTGAAAGGGGCTGGGGGTGTGGATAGGGGGGGTGGCGCACGTGCACCCACAATGCAGGGGCTGCCACTGACTCACAGAGCTGTGTTCAGGGAAGCTCAGAGCTGATCACCGGGTTCCAGCATTCCAGGTACATCAAAGTAAAAGGTGTATAAAGTCTTATGCCCCATACACACGATCGTTTTTCATGCCGTTAAAACTGCCATTTTTAAAAATGGCCCTGAAAAATGATTGTGTGTATGCTCCAAAGCATTTTTAACGACGTGAAAAACGGCCATTAAAAATTTCGGACATGCTCTCTTTTTTCACGTCGTTTTTCATGTCGTTTTTTTTAACAACGTGAAAAACGATAGTGTGTATGCTTTCACGAGGTGAAAAAAAACGCGCATGCTCAGAAGCAACTATGAGACGGGAGCGCTCGTTTTGGTAAAGCTAATGTTGGAAATGGAGATGGCACATTCGTCACAGTGGAATTAATAGCATCGTTTTAATGCTGCGCATTCCGTTCTTCTTTTGATAATGCTTAAAAATTACCTTCTTTTGCTAATGACATTGAGAGTTATGCCAAACTTGTTTCTAAAGTAATTCCAAATTGCTCTAATGATTGAAAAATATTATTTCTAAGCCGCACCTCCCTCCTAAATAATACTAATAATAATAAAATAATGTAAATATCCTTTTTTTTTAAATTATATTTTACTATTGTATTTATAATTTTTGGGGCCTTGTTTTTTATTTTTTGGCTTAAATTATTCTTGTGTAAAGTTACCACACCAACCTTCAAAATGTGTCTCATTTGGCCTCAGGGAGGTTTGTGTCCCTTGATAATAACAATAATATTATTTGAGATGTCCCTGCCTGCTCCCTAGCAAGCTCTCTTTTGAAATACAAATCACATAGTCAAGTTTTTTAAGGCAAAAAAACAACAACTTTATTTCGGAACATAACAAATTAAAGGGAAAGGCAGCACTGGAGAGCCTGATTGCATTTGTGCATCCTTTTGACCCCACAACAACCATCCAAGATGTGAAAACCAAAATAGAGATTAGATCCCCCCAAACAAGGAGCCCAATCTTGTCTTGAGCTCCCAGAGGTCAGGAGCCACAGCAGATAAGTCCTATATGTCCCCAGTCTGTGGTACTACAGCAGGCATTATTTTCTCCTCTTCCTTGTAGCCTTCTCTCCAGCCTTCTCTGCAGCCTTGGTTGGTTTCTTCCTTGGAGGCTGGGGATCAGGAGGAGAGGTTGTGGCAGGAGGAGTAGTAGTAGGAGGAGGAGGAGGTGGAGGAGTAGAGACAACCTCCGTTATATCGCTGTACATGGTGAGTTCACCCAGCAAGCCCTTATTGATCACTTTTAAAAGCAGGGTCTCACTATACACCTTTTGCCGTAAGTCCATTTGCCCTAGTTTGTGGGCGAGGACTGCGGCAAATCCCTCATCAACAGAGGGTGCCTCTCTGAGGGCCGCTGTTGCCTCTCTGATGAAGGCCCTGGTTTCCTCCTCCACCTGCCTACCTCTCCTTGGCCCTCGTGGTTTAACTACCAGGGGAGGCATCTGGGCTCTTGTGCTGGGCCCAGCCTCCTCCTGGGTGCCACTGGGCCCTGCCTCCTCCTGATCCCCAACATCACCCTCTTCCTGGCTCTGCTCTGGCTGTAAAAAAAGAAAGGGACATTATTTATTTTGGCCCACCATCATTCACAGACATTGTTCACCTCTAGACATTGTTGAAAT
Source organism: Rana muscosa (assembly GCA_029206835.1). Taxonomy (NCBI): domain Eukaryota; kingdom Metazoa; phylum Chordata; class Amphibia; order Anura; family Ranidae; genus Rana; species Rana muscosa. Next base: position 78,771,053 of record CM055128.1, read on the forward strand.
CAATGTCAAAAGTTATGTCATTTTCATTGATTCCGCATCCTGGTTTTGTTGCCTTGTCCACATAAAATTAGGCCACTACTGTATCTTGCTCTTAAAAAACTTTATTGGTAGAAGTTTACATACCTAACAATACTAACATCTATTTAAATTCTACAATTTTGTAAGATATAAATATAGATATCAATACTTTATGTCATTTTCATTGATTCCGCATCCTGGTTTTGTTGCCTTGTCCACATAAAATTAGGCCACTACTGTATCTTGCTCTTAAAAAACTTTATTGGTAGAAGTTTACATACCTAACAATACTAACATCTATTTAAATTCTACAATTTTGTAAGATATAAATATAGATATCAATACTTTACCTGGCTCCATATATCCAAATCTGCCTCCTCAAGGACCTGATCTTGATCCTCAGAGGAAGCCAGAGCAGGGTTGCCAGGAAGGCTGGAGGACTGGCTGCAGGGAAGGCTGGAGGGTTGGCTACAAGAAAGGCTGGATTGACCTCTGGGGGGAAGGGTGGACAGAGATTCCCTCACTTCCAGCTGGTCATCCAGGAAAGATAACTTGCTGTAGTACGACAGACTGGGTTTATAAACCTTATCTAATGGAGCACCTGACCTCTGGGACCTCAGGACCATAGTCCTCTGGGTCCTGTATGTCCCTCTGATGGTCGCTATTTTGGTTTTCACATCTTGGAGAGTTGTTGTGGGTATCTTGGTTTGCACAAATGCAAGCAGGCTCTCCAGTGCTGCTTTCCTGGCGTCTTTATTTTTATTCGCACCACTTTTGGTTTGCCATAGTATAGGTAGCTCTTGCCATTTGTCTATGAACTCCCCCATGAATTCCGGGTTTTTGAAAGTATTCATGATATCTGTAAAAACGAGAAACAACAAAATATATATTTTTCAGGCAACATTCCTCAAATGTGCATTTTCTACATATTTTTTACGCACAAATCTCCTCGTCTGATGAACCTGAAATGCTTAAATTGTTAGGTACCTTCGTCAAGACGTTCGTTGCTAACTCCCTCTCCCGCCAAATGAACGTATTTTCGAGACATGGATCTTCACTTGATATACACTGCGCATGCGTGAAACTCCGCACGCTTTCCCCACCCCTGACGTTCGATATTGCACTTTCCCCGCCCCTTCTGGCTCGTCGTAGTGCTTAACAAAACATGGCGGAGACACAGGTGGCTGAGATTACCTCTACAGAGGAGGAAATTCCAGAGGAGCCCAAATCCAGATCCAGGAGATATAAGGCATCCAACATGTCATTCGAGGAAATGGTGGAGATGGTCGCCATTTTGAAGAGGGAGGATTATGATGCCAAGCATGGGCCGTATAAAAGGCCTAATCTGGTCAAGGCAAAAATTATGGGCAAAGTGGTCAAAAGTCTTCGCAAAACATTCGGGGTGTGCAGAACGAAGGAACAGCTCAGAAAACGTTGGTCTGATCTGAAGTTGCGGGAGCCCGACCAATACAAAAGAATCAAGAAAGTTTTAGGAAAAAGTAAGTTATTTTTTAATATTTTCCATGGTACATATTATTTACTTGTATTCTGTCGTGTATTTTTGACTTTGATATAGTACAGTGAAAGATACCATCTTTCAGGTTCGTCCGCACAGTAAACGGACGTATTAAACCTCTTTCTCCGTACAGTTCCTCAAACGATGTTTTAGGATCATCCAGTGTGAACACCCATGTATTTTATTTTATTTGGGGGAGCAAATTTTGTAATCACTTATTTTTTAGGTGCTAATCCAAAGGACATTTGTTCGTTTGAAAAAAGGATATGCATGGTAATGTTAAGGGAGTGAATGCTCACCAGCTGATGAAACATCTGAACGCAGTAGTACAAGTGTGGGCCTAAAGCCAAAAAGCTTGAGGGTGTCACACACAGGTGATCCAGTGTAGATACTTTGGGGTGTTACAATGTGTCAAATTTGTGTTTAAAAAGTATATGCTATGGTTTTGGCTATGTGTCCAATCATGTGTTCCGGTTGGCACTGGGGGTCCATTTTAAAATGGAGCAGGCTTCAAAAGAATGTTTACAAAGTATTTTATCATGTTTATTTTTTTGGAAAAATTGAGTCGCTACTAATGAAACTATACCTTTTATTTCAATCTCCCTAGGGATTCCAATAGCTACCTCAGATGAGCCGATAATTGCAACACCTACAACAATACCCCCAGAACCCCAGGATGGAGAGGAACGTGATGTTGTGGAAGTGGAAAGTGGCACCACAACAGGTCAGAGAGAAACCAGACACATGCATGTTAAATAGATGTAGGCCTATATATTCTATCCTACATTTTTATTTTTACATTTAGGTGCAGTTCTGGCCGAAGACCCCAAAAAGTTGACACATCACAGTGCCCAGATCCTGATCCAATACCTCATGGTCTGCTGTCGTGACCTCGAAAAAATTAAGGGAGACTTGATAGAGATCAGGGCAAATACCAAGCGGGTGGAGGAAAGGCTCCAAAATATCATGGCTGTGCTTGGGCGGGTCTAATGTTTTTACACCAAAGAACGTTTAAATTGCTGAGTTTTGGAAGGTTTTTTGTTGTTTTACCCTTTAATGACTAGCACATGTTTAGCTTTTTCACAATTTTTTAGAATATAGTTTGTTTACGCATGGCTGGTCATGTGTTTTAATACCCCAAAAATTAAGGGAACATCCACATTTCAAAGGAAGTTTACCACCAAAAAAAGAAATAAAGGTATTTTTACATTCCAAATAATTGTGGCTTCATTATGTAAATGTGGTGCTGAGTGAACTAATCAATGTTTTGTGTTTACACTGACAATGAAGGCTAATTAAGAATGATAAATACACATGGCAATACAAGTGCACTAGGTAAACCTACATGAAACATAAAACATTATAAAATGAAAACACCAAACCAATCTTTACTCCATAAAATAATGTATTTATTTGAAAACAAAATTTTAAACATTTTCTGGCATTTCAATGGCCCCCCTACCCATAAAATATTCCACATATTGGTTACGGACCTCACGTCCGGTTGGGGGGGCCAAGCCAGGACGGCCAGGTTCCAGGGCCACTAAAGTTTCTGTATTGAGTAAAGAGGCCTCAGGCCCACTCAAAGCTATATAACTGGTGGAATGCACCCGTAGGAAATTATGAATCACACAGCAAGTCATTACCACATGGTTCCATTTGTATGGGGCAAGGTGGATGGAAGTCAGGAAGAGGCGAAATCGGCTGGCCATGATGCCAAAGGCATTTTCCACCACCCTTCTGGCTCTGGCCAGCCGATAATTGAACACCCTCCTCTCAGGGGTGAGGGTGCGTTGCGGGAATGGCCTCATCAAATGGGGTCCCAGGCCAAACTCCTCATCCGCAACAAACACAAAAGGTAGTCCCTCCACATTCTGCTCCGCTGGTGGCAAGGCCAGCAGATCCAAAAGGAGCCGTTCCCCAAACTCCGTCTGGGCAAATACTCCTCCATCAGACATCCTGCCATTCTTGCCAACGTCCACATAGAGGAACTCGTAGGTGGCCGACACCACTGCCATCATCACGATGCTGTGGAACCCCTTATAGTTATAATAAAAGGATCCCAAATGGGGTGGTGGGACGACCCGAACATGTTTGCCGTCGATGGCTCCTCCACAGTTCGGAAAGTTCCATCGCTGGGCAAACTCGGAAGCCACATTCTGCCATTCATGTGGCAAAGAAGGGAACTGTGGAATTAAAGAAAGAATAAATTAATACTTTGAGCCAGAAACATTGAAAGCTGATTTCATAAAAACATTCATGTCCAACATTGGTAGAAACTGTAAAAAAAAAAAAAGATTAGTAAGCAACAACAAACCTAAAAAAAACAATAAATAAAAATGGGGGGGGGGGTTGAAGATGAGTTGGGAATATCACAAATGAAGGCTGTAGCACTCTGTATGAAGTAAAAAAAAAGGAACATTCCTAGGCAATCTTTAGGTTGCGTTTTGGGTAAAGCACTACGATGGAACATAGAATAAAATACATGGAAATGACTAGGCAAGGTAGGTATGGCCCCAGGATAGCATGCTGGAGAGGTTAGGTAAGCCAAATTTACAGGTAGGCCTCAAAACCCAAACTTTTACTATTAAAACATGGGGAGAAAGCGGACATTCCCTGCAGCTAAGAATCATGTGAATTAGGGACTGCTAATAAAGCAAAATAAAAAGTATCCAAAACAAAAATACATACAATGTGAAGTTTTTAAGAAGAACACTTACCTTAATATAGTCCTCCTGCAAAACTTGAAGGATGGCAGAACAAGTCTCTGGTATAATGATACCCAGAGCCTGGGGGGATATGCCTGTGGAGAACTTAAGGTCCTGCAGGCTTCTCCCAGTCGCCAGGTATCGCAACGTGGCAATGAGCCTCTGCTCAGCACTGATGGCTTCATGCATAATGGTGTCCTGCCTGGTAATGTAGGGGGACACCAAAGCCAACAGATGCTGAAATACGGGGTCAGACATCCTGAGAAAATTCCTGAAATCATCAGGATTATTCTCCCTGATCTCCCGCAACAAAGGCATGTGACAGAATTGGTGCAGCTGGAGCAACCAATTCTTGGTCCATGAACTCCTCCTGACCCTGCTCATGGCATGGAGTCGGGATACAGCATGAACCCCTGCACCAACTACAGCACGAGCTCTACGACGAGTACGTAGCTGCAACATGGCTAGATAACGGTCGGCTGAACAGAACAAACTAGAAGAACGCACGGAAGAACAGCAAGGCCAATGAAGAACAAGCTGAAAAACAGGAACGAGCAGAGCAGACCACACTGAATAAACAGATACGAACTGACTACAAGCCCTGCCAAACAGATACGAACCCACAGGCACAAACTGAACTCCACAAAACGATCTTCAAAGCACGAAGACTGAAAAGCGCGAATCGTCTCTCACCAAACTTTTACTAACATGCGGTAAGACGGAATTAGCAAAAGCGTCCCAAAGGGTGGCGTCATTAGAACGGAACTTCCCCTTTATAGTGCCGTCGTACATGTTGTACGTCACTGCGCTTTGCTTCATCGTTTTTTTAAATGATCGTGTGTACGCAAGACAGGCTTGAGAGGAAACATGAAAAAAACGACGTGAAAAACGGCAAGAAAAAAAATGGCAAGAAAATCGATCGTGTGTACGCAGCATTACAGTTCATTTTCTTTAGACAGCAGTCATGGCTTGAGTAAAAAAAATGTTTAATAATGATATAGAATTTGGATTTAAGAGTTCAAATTCAGTGTTTGCTGATGATACCAAATTATACCAGGAAATGAGGTTAAATATTGATTAACGTATCGTTATGCACTTGGGTGCCAAAAAAACACATGCAAATTACACATTAGGAGGGGCTCCCCTGGAAGAATGAATAATGGAAATATATCTAATGCCGCGTACACGTGACCGTTATTCATGTTATGCAATAAAACGATGTTTTTCTCGTCGTGATTCCTCCCAAGCCTGCCTTGCATACACACGTTCATGAATAAAAAACGCTTGAGCAAAGCGCGGTGATGTACAACATGTACGAAGGCACTATAAAGGGGAAGTTCCATTCGAATGGCCCCACCCTTTGGCCTGAATTTGCTGATCCTCGTGTTAGTAAAGTTTGGTGAGAGACGATTTGCGCTTTTCATCCTCGTGCTCTTCAGTCCGTTACAGCGTGACAAATGTGCTATCTCCATTCTGAACGCTAGTTTTACCAGAACGAGCGCTCCCGTCTCATACTTGATTCTGAGCATGCGCGTTTTTTTTCCCCTCGTAAAAGCGTACACGCAACCGTTTTTCACAACGTGAAAAAGAACGACGTGAAAAACGACGAGAAAAAATAGAGCAGGATCTAAAAAAAATTCGGGCAGTTTTCTTGTCGCAAAAAATGCTATGGAGCCTACACACGACCGTTTTTCACGACCAATCTAAAAAATGGCATTTTTCTCATCATGAAAAATGGTCGTGTGTACGCGGCATCAGGGTACTTGTAGATTGCAGACATAGCAATAGTTTGCAATGCCAAGCCACAGCAAACAAAGCAACACTTTCATGCATAGAAAAGGGCATACATTCAAGAGATACATCAACAATTATACTCCTTTACAAGATACTGATTTGGCCTTATCTTGAATATGCAGCTCAGTATTGGTCACCAATCCTCAGGAAAGACATTGTTGGATCAGAAAGAGTTCAGCGAAGGGCAACAAAATGATTGAGGGGGATTGAGCGTCTCAGCTCTGAGGATCAATTACATAGATTACAGTTATTCACTCTAGAGAAGAGGCACTTAAGAGGGGATATGATTACAATATAAAAATATATCAAAGGTGATCCAGTAACTGTGATAAACTGTCTACTCTAAAGACCCTGAAGAGGACACACTGCCATGATTTGAAGTTTGAAAAATGTAGGTATAACCTTAAATTGTGGAAAGGGTTCTTTACAATTAGAGCAGGTAAAAGGTGAAACTTTCTCCCCCAGGGAGTAGCACTAGCGCCGAGTGTGGACAACTTCCAAAAACTTTTGGATGTCTTCCTCAGAAAGCATACTATACAGGGCTATGAGAATTGTTAGAGAAAAAAAAAAACACATCCACCAACACACATAGGGTAAACCGGATAAACCGGTGTCTCCTTTCAACCTTATAAACTATGTAACTATGTATTTAGCTAATTTAAACTTAACCTTTTGAGGGCCGGTTCTCACAAATGTGCTGTGCGTTCCTTTGCCATTCAGACCGCATGCAAAATGCACTCTATTTGCGATCTGCAGCAGGTGTCAAAAGAAAGTTGATGACACCGCAAATGCAGGTCAAAAATGCACTAGATCGCCTGGTACTTTTGTACCAGGCGATGCGGTTACGTGGCGTTTTAAACATTAGTGCACTGCGTTTGGTGTGGTGTGATTTTATCCCATTAAAAATGAATGGGTTGAATTTGCACCACAGAGATCTGCATGTGAATCGCACAGGAACACACAGTGGGTTCCTGTGTGATTCATGTGCGGGAATGGTGTGAATCAACCCTGACAGTGTTAAAGTGAATTTAAAAGTTTAAAAAAAAAAGTTAAAACAAAAAAAGATGTTATGCATAGCTGCTCTGTGTAATGGTATTGCACAGTGCAGTCCCCTACCTCTTCTTGTGGAGTCCCCCACCGGCCAGTCCACAGACACACACAGTGCAGCTAAACCATGCCCCCCGCTCCCTCCTCACAGGATTTCACTGAGAGCAGCAGAAGTTTATGTCTCCCGCAGCTGCCTGAATCTCCTATGAGACCAGAAAGAGAAGGAGCGAAGCTACAGATGGGACAGCACTGGGCTGTGAGAGGAGGCAGGTAAGCATTTAAGGATGGGGGCATAGAAGAGGTAGTGGGGTGTTTTTTACCATAATGCAATGCATTAAGGTAAAAAAAAGTTTAGGATTCAGAACCACTTTAAAATGCGCTCACGACTCACAAGGCATCCTTGCCCTCTGCCCCCTTTGTGGTTCTTGGGCTCTCCTAGTTCTCCTGAGACTACAGAAAAAAAACTGTCAGAAAGACGAGAGAAAGGACATTGAGTAATATCCATTCCGCAATGTCTTTTGCGGGGTGTGAACATGTAAGTGCTCAGCTCTGAGCACTTTCAGGTTCAGGGCTGTTAAAATACAATCTGCAAAGCTGGGTAAAAAGCAAATTGAGCACAGGCTGTGCTTAGTCTCTGGAGCAGGGAAGACAATATGGGGACTTATAGACCCTCCATAATGACTTCCTCTCATCTGCCCAGTGCTATCACAAGGGGGACTTGTTAGTCCCTTTGTTGTAGCAATAAACCTAAGTGGATAGTGGCACTGTACTCATACATATGAATGCAACGTGTGCATAGGGTGCCCAACGATATGTAAGCAGCAATTTTGCAACACATATTAGGTACCACAGCACACACCAGAATAAGAGAAATAACTCTAGGTCCCACATTTATGGTTTTCTCTTTAGTAGTGAGCTAAAGAAAATGTAAACGATTGCCTGGGGATAATTTTGGGTACCAAAGCTGTTTCCTGTTTCAAGCACACAGTTTTGATGTCTGACATATTTTGGAATCTGTTTAATCAACACAATTTCGTATTTTCTTTTGTACAAAAAATGAGGATTATGGAAGAAAATTACAACTATCATTTTTTTTTTATTCTACATGGCCTCTGACTTGAGAATAATGGGTTTTAGTATCTCTCCAGGCAAAAATTCAGATTTTAACAAAAAATGTGTAAAAAAAATTTAAATAATTCTCCAGCAGTGAAAGGCAAAAAGTTCAGCTGGGCTTTATAGAAGTACGTATATATGTCATGTTTTTTCCCAAATTTAGGGCAACAGGTATTTATAAACTGCAGCATCACTGTATATAATATAAGATTTGAATATCACTGTATAACCTTGCAATCATCACAAAAAGATTAGCGTAACTATTTTTAAAAGGATGTATGTCCCCACCCACGGCCTACGTTAATGTTAATAGCTTGCCTGTAGTAGGATTACAGTAGTTTGAAGTCTGTAGGTTTGACTTCCAAGCTATCCTACTTGAGTTTATTCTCACATAACCTTTGCAATTAGTTGCTTCATAGAACACAAAACATAAGATTTCCCTCACAGGTAAATAACCAAGATTTCTGTGACCTGGCCATGGAGTTTGTAATAATGGCAGCCGGCCGAAATCAATTAAGGTCATATCCTAGTTAGTCAACCTAGACTACTATACATGGGCTCCAAAAAGACAATGGGGATGTCCTACAAAAAGCAGATAGATTGTGCACTTTTCCAGTGCAGTTGCATTTCTTTTTCCCAGAGCTTAGTAAATGTGTTAAAGCTCTGCTGATTTCCATCATCCAATCATGTTCAAGAAAAATGTTTTTTTTTTTCATTTTCCTTGCACTTGATTGGATATTCTTTACAAAGTGAAGCTTTGCCACATTTGTATTTACTAAGAAAAATGAGTGCGACTGCACTTGCAAAGGAAACAGTCTATTTGTCTTAAGTAAATCCATCCCAATTGGTTCTTCTAGACCAGCCATTCTCAACCAGGGTTCTGTGGAACCCTAAAGTGCCTCCAGCGTTTGTTAGGGGTTCCCTGAGATGTAGCTGACTGCCCTCCAATATGATAGTGCCTGGATAGATCTGTGTCCAATGACACCAACACTCTTTTTAGCTAACGTTAAAGGTGGCATTCTGACCACCATTTTCACTGGCATTCTTCCCACTCACCATCAATGTAAGAGGCATTCTTCTTACTAACCACCAATATAAGGGGACATACCTCCCTCTGTCCACCAATGTAAGAGGACATACTTTCCTCTGACCACCAATGTAAGAGGACATACTTCTCTCTGAACACCAATATAAGGGGACATGCTTCTCTCTGACCACCAATGTAAGGGGACATACTTCCCTCTGACCACCAATATAAGGGGACATACTTCCATCTGACCACCAATGTAGGAGGACATACTTCCCTCTGAACACCAATGTAAGGGGACATACTTCCCTCTGACCACCAATGTAAGGGGACATACTTCCCTCTGACCACCAATGTAAGGGGACATACTTCCCTCTGAACACCAATGTAAGGGGACATACTTCCCTCTGAACACCAATGTAAGGGGACATGCTTCCCTCTGACCACCAATGTAAGAGGACATACTTCCCTCTGACCACCAATGTAAGGGGACATACTTCCCTCTGACCACCAATGTAAGAGGACATACTTCCCTCTGAACACCAATGTAAGGGGACATGCTTCCCTCTGACCACCAATGTAAGGGGACATACTTCCCTCTGACCACAAATGTGAGTGAGTGAGTGAGTGAGTAACTTGTATAGCGCTGCAAATGCGAAATAAATCGATTCAAGGCGCTTTGCATCCAGTGTCGTTGAGATCCTTCAGAAGAGGTGGGTCTTTAGTTTTTTCCTGAAGGCCCGATGGTTTTCTTCTATGCGGATGTTCGTGGGTAGTGCATTCCATAGCCTTGGTCCTTGGACAGCAAATCTTCATTCTCCCTTAGCTTTGTAGCAAGTCTTGGGGATGTGGAGGAGGTTTAGGTTAGTTGATCGAAGGTCGCGAGTAGTGGTGTAGTGTTGTATTTTCTCGCATAAGTATTGAGGTGTGTTTCCTTGTGCGCATTTGTGAGTGAGGCAGAGGGTCTTGAATGTGACCCGATCCTTTACGGCTAGCCAATGGAGGCTTCTCAGGGACGTTGCGATTGATTCCCAGGGTTTTTTTCCTGTTACCAGTCTAGCCGCTGTGTTTTGGATGACTTGTAGACGTGCAATCTGGTATTTAGGAAGTCCTAGGTAAAGGGAGTTAGCGTAGTCAAGCCGGGAATTGATGATGGTTCCGACTACTACTGCTCTGTCTTTTTCCGGGATGAAGGGGATAAGTCTTCATAGCAGGCGGAGAAGGTGGTGAGATCCGCTAACTACTGATCCTATTTGTGCGTCCATAGTCATGTCTGAGTCAAAGATGACTCCAAGGCTTCTAACTTTGGTGCTTGGGGTTATGTTTTGTCCAAGGATGGTGGGTGGTGTCCATGTGGTCCTAAAGTTTTTCTTTTGGTTAGCGTGGAAAATGAGCAGTTCTGTTTTGGATCCATTAAGCTTAAGTGAGCTCTCTGTCATCCAATTGTCGATCAGTGTAAGGCATTTTTCCAGTTCGTAGTATTGATCTTTTTTGTTGTTGATGCAAAAGTAAAGTTGAGTGTCATCTGCATAGGAGTGATAGCGCAGGTCCTGTTCACTGATGATTTTGAGGAGTGGCCGGCTGTAGATGTTGAAGAGTACCGGTGACAGGGATGATCCTTGAGGGATTCTGCATGTATTTGTGCGTGGTGCCGAGGTGAAGGCTCCCAGTTTCACTGTCTGGGATCGATTTTCTAGGAAGGATTTGAACCATGGTAGGTTGCGACTCCTGCTACTTCGGCGAGGCCCGTGAGCAAAATTTTGTGATCTACTGTGTCAAAGGCTGCACTGAGGTCCAGCAGCACCAGGAGACACGATTCTCCATCATCAGCTGCTTCGAGTGCGTCGTCCCATATTTTGAGAAGTGCCGTTTCCGTCCCGTGGCCTGGGCGGAACCCCAATTGTAGTGGGTCCAGGAGTTTATGGGTATCCAAATGATGTTGTAGCTGTTGTGTTACTACTTTCTCGATGATCTTGGAGATGGTGTTCAGGCTTGTTACCGGTATTCTAAAGTTTGGGTCTTTAGGGTCGAGGTTGGGTTTCTTTAGAAGGGGTTTGATTATTCCTTGCTTGAGGGAAGTCGACACAATACCTTCTTTGAACGATTGATTTATGAAGTGTGTTATGGGGGGTGCAAAGATGTCAGTACATTCTTTCAGTAATTTTGTCGGAATGATGTCGTTCTGTAAAGTGCTATCTCGGAGGCTTCTGATGATGTTTTTGGTGGTGTCGATTGTAATTGGGACCAGAGTAAATTTTTTTGATTGCAGATTATTTATATGGTTATTTTCTTCCTTTGGCAGAGTTGGGTTGTTGGATTTTTTCTGCTGTATTATTTCCCGAATGTTGTAGATTTTGTCGATAAAAAAATTGGATAGTTCATTACAGAATTCCTGTGTTTCGTTTGCTGAAGACTCCAGGCAAGTGGGATTTATGGTCTGAGCCACTAATTTGAAGAGTTTGCGGGGTCGATTTAGGGCATTTGCGATGGTGTTAGAGAAATGGTATTTTTTTGCTTTGAAGATTGCTTTATGATATTTCCTGGTGAGTGCTTTGTAGGTTGTGTGGTTCTTCTTTGTTGAGTTTCTTCTCCAGGCTCCTTCTGCTCTTATGCGTTCTTGTTTCAGTAAAGTGAGAGCGTCATTGAACCAGCCCGCGTTGTTTTTGCGGATGAGTGCTCTGCGTCTTGGAGTAACTGTGTCTGCTGTCTGTAGCAAAGCTTTGTTCAGGGAGTTGAATGTTTCTTCCATTGAGTGGTTTTGGTTTAGCATTGCCATTTTGACCAATAGTGTGGTTTTGAAAAGCTCAGAGTGTAGTTTCTTCTGTGATCTTGTCCAGTGTGTTGTTGTTGATTGTATTGGTTTTTGGAGGGTGGTGTTGGTCGTTATAATAAATTTGATGGCATGGTGGTCTGTCCATGGTAGAGGCAGGTTGTCCACTGTGTTGAGGACATACTTCCCTTCGAACACCAATGTAAGGGGACATGCTGCTCTCTGACCACCAAAGCAAAGGGCATTCTTTCCACTGAACACAAATGTAAGGAAGCATTCTTCCCACGACCACCAGTGTAAGAGGTCATTCGTCCCGTTGACTGCCTATGTAAGGAGACATTCTTACCACTGACAGTCAATGTAAGTGGAGCATTCTTCCCACTGATAAACTATGTAAGGAGCAGTTTTTGCACTGACTCCCAATGTCCCCTGATTTTAGCAGGGGTTCCTCAAAATCTAAAAATGATTTCAATGGTTCCTCTGGGGTAAAAAGTTTGAGAAAAGCTGTTCTAGATTATTGCATGAGATGATCATAAGAGCGTTCATATTGTTATGCTGCACCAGATTTTGCACTCTCCAGTTTTAGTAAATCAACCCCACAGATCCCTGCAACAACACAAGTGATGTTGATGTAGGGATCTCTCCCACTGTGCCTTTGTATTCTGACAAGGGGGACTCAACCCCCCGTCAGAAAACACTGATTAGCGCTTAAAGCCATTAGCTGCCAGTGCAGATTGAAAGTTGGTTTTCCAGCAAGACATATCGACAAAAGACGATTGTTAGACCGCCTTCTGTTGAACAGACAGCGGTACACACTGACTGAAATTAGGCTTGTCCTGCTGAACTGACCAACTTTCGGTATGTGTGCACTGGGCTTGAGATGAGTAACTATAACTTTTTTATTTTAATTTATTTTTTAAATGAGACTTTCTTTTGGAAATGGGGAAGTCTACAAGATAAGCACACCTCCACCTGCTGCTCCTTGCTGCACATGGCCCACAGCTTGCAGAGGGAAGGGTCTGGGCCGTTGCTTCTCCTCCAGGCCGAACAGAAAGCAGGTCCTGAGATCCAATTGGCCAAGGAGTCCTAAGACTCCCTGGCCAATCGGGTCTCAAGACCCCCTTCCTGATTGGCTGGGAGGAGAAGCAGGAAGACATTATTAATTTGCTAATGTCACACAAGTGGGTGGGCCCCCGGAGCCCACCCTTTTTGAAGCCAATTAGAGCCTCATTCTCTAATCATGTGCGTCAAACAAAAAAAAATTAGAGGGGGGGGGGCGCCCCTGTGCCCTGTATGAGTGGCCAACACTGCAAGGTCCATTATAAACATCATTATTAATTATTATACAAATGGAATGGTCTGGTGTAAAGCAGAGAAATGTATCCTCCATCCTGATAATATGGACCCTCCTTTCACCTTCTAATGCAACTACATAAAATAGCTTATTGCCTTTTTGGGACCCATGTCAGCAGAGAGCGCACAAGCCTGATAACATTATTGCAGCTTGGCAGGAGACCTGATTTTTCTCTGCTGCAGTAGCACTACAGGTCTTGTCCCTCCCCAGCCTTTGAATGGACAGTAATAGCAGACACAGCAGACTGATGAGCTTACCCCTTCATCACACTGTTTTCTTCTCCTGTCTGCTTTCTCCTTGTTAGCACGTGAGCACTATACCTTTTTACGTTGCTTCTCAGTCTTAAGCCCTGTACACACGATTGGATTTCCTATGGATTTTAAACCGATGGATTTTTCCATCGGAAATCTGATGAAGCTGACTTCCATCAGTCTTGCCTACACACCATCAGTCAAAAAACCGATCGTCCCAAACGCCGTGACGTAAAACACTCCGACGAGCCAAGTTCTATGCTTTTGAGCATGCGTCGACTTGATTCTGAGCATGCGTGGGTTTTTTATCCGATGGAGTTCCCCACAGACGATAGTAATTTGCTATCGTTTTTTTTTTTCCATCGGATAAATTTAAAACATGTTCTATTTTTTAACACCGATGGAAAAAAGACCGATGGGGCCCACACACAATTGGTTTGTCCAATGAAAAAAGTCCATCGGACTGTTTTCATTGGTAAAACCGATCGTGTGTACAGGGCTTTAGGATAAGATCTACTGTTTGGCTAGTGGCAAAAAGCAGGAAACCAAATCAAATTCAGGTACTCACATTGCTTGCAATCAAAAATTCAATTAACTATATATTAATGAATAAAGAGCTGGGTTAATGTATGTAATTAATATTTTTCTGGAGTTCAGTTCACTTAAAATAACTACTGCTATGTAAATGACCTATACTGGCAATCTGTTTATGCTCCTATCGATAATTAAATGCAATTCAATCCCCATTAGGACAACTGTGGGTATTTTAATTAACAGATTAATTACTGTGTTTATCGGCGTATAACACGCACAGGCATATAACACCCACCCTAACTTTAGGAGGGAAGTTTCAGGGAAAAAACTTTCCACAGCCCCCTGCGTATAACACGCAGGCACAGTTTACCCTCTATTTTCAGGGTAAAAAAGTGAGTGTTATACGCCAATAAATACAGTATACAGGTAACTCACTAACACAAAATACAGTATTACCTAAAATAATAATGTCCAATATTAAGGTGAATAGGACTTTTAAGTACACGGTGTTGAAAAAAAAAAAACTTTAGACAAGTATAAAATATATATTTTTAGTATATATACACTTTCTTTTTCTGTACAACATCTATGTGCCATGATCACTGTTTTGTGTGGTACAGCTAGTCCTGTCTCATCAATGTTTCCAATGATGTAAAAATAGTTTTTCTACGTTCCTGAAAATATATGTCATGAGCCATTGTTTGCATACTATAAGCAGACATTCTTCACATGCCAGATGGTTATGCCACACTATTAATCAACGTATGTACAACCAGCCTGTTGGAAAAATTTCTCACTGTTTCCCGCTGGTTGAAAAAAATGACTCAGGTGTGGCCAGACTTAGTGAAAGTCATTGGATACATTCTACAGCAGTCTTTTTCAACCCGGGTTTCTCCAAAGGTTGCTAGGGGTTCCGTGAGCTATGAGCAACTTTTGCCTCTTAAATGAATAACCAATGACGCCAATCATCTTTTTAGCTATGTGTAGGGGGGAAGTCTTCCCAATGACCACAAGTTTAAGGAGCATTCTTCCCAGTGACTTTCACACTAATGTATTGCAAGCTGCAGATATAGAATTATTAGCAGTGCTTCTCTGAACACGGAAATTTACTTCAAGTTTCCCTCCATGTTAAAAAAAAAATTGAGAAAGGCTGTTCTACAGTTTGAAATTTAATAAAAAGTCACTGTCAACCAGTGATGGACTGGCCATCGGGCCTACCAGGAGATTCCCGGTGGGCCGATGGCTCAGTGGGCTGGTCGGAGGTCCGCGGTGATCTGCCCGTCAATCGCCGACAGCTGGCGCCTGACGGGTAGATCGAGATTTAGATAGCATGCAGAGTAGCGCAGGAAGTGTGTGTAATAAGTTCTCTCTCATGTCACAGCACTGACGGCAGTCACGCTGCTCCCCGCGGCCCCTCCTCTCTTCTTGTCCATCCCCATTTGCTTGTGACATCATCTGGGATGGCCGATGGTACCATTGTACCAGGCGGCACTTTCAGGGGGGCGGCAAATTGCCGCCCGCCCGCCATCCCATTCTGCCAGCTCCACTGTGAGGCTAATTGCCGCCCGCCCGCTCCTCCTGTTCCGCTCCCCATCTCCACTATGAGGCAAATTGCCGCCCGCCCGCCATCCCGTTCCGCCCACTCCGCCAGCTCCACTTCCCGCTCCACTATGAGGAAAATTGCCGCCGCCAGCCAGCCTGTTCTGCCCGCTCCGCTCGCCGCTCTATCTTTTCTGCCCGCACGCGCCGGGCCCAGGTGAATGGAGCGGGCGGGACACTCGGCAGGTGATCGGGCTTGCTGGCCAATCAGCGGGTGGAAGAGCAGAGAGATGACATCATCTCTCACTGCCCGCCCTGCATCACTGCAGTTCCGCCCCCACTGTGGCAAGTGGCAATCTGCTACATGTGGCAGGTGACGATCTGTAATGTGTGGCAGGTGACAATCCACAATGTGTGGCAGGTGACGTGGCAAGTGACAATCCGCTATGTGTGGCAGGTGGCAAGTGACAATCCATAATGTGTGGCAGGTGACGTGGCAAGTGACAATCCGCTACGTGTGGCAGGTGACGTGGCAAGTGACAATCTGCAACGTGTCGCAGGTGACGTTGTGGCAAGTGACAATCCGCAATGTGTGACAGGTGGCATCGTGGCAAGTGACAATCCGCTACGTGTGGCAGGTGATGTGGCAAGTGACAATCCGCAATGTGTGACGTCGTGGCAAGTGACAATCCGCAATGTGTGACATCGTGGCAAGAGACAATCCGCAATGTGTGGCAGGAGACAATCCGCATCTGGTGACAGGTGACGCGGCAAGTGACAATCCGCATCTGAAGGCAGGTGACGTTGGCAAGTGACACGCTCGGGGCTCTCACTGATTCTGCATTATAGTGAGTTGAACTTTTTTATTTTATATAACAATGTAATAATAGAAATAATGCACTTCAAGCATTTTTATTATTATTTTTTTTTTACTAGTAATGGCAGTGATCTGTGATTTTTAGCGAGACTGCAACATTGCGGTGGACAGATCGGACACTTTTGACAAATTTTTGGGACCATTGACACCTATACAGCGATCTGTGCTTTAAAAATGCACTGATTACTGTGTAAATGTCACTGTCAGGGAAGGGGTTAAATGTGTTCCCTGGGAGGTGTTTCTAACTGGTGGGGATGGGACTGACTGGAGGAGGAGAGAGATCCCTGTTCCTAATCACTAGGAAGAGCAGATCTGTCTCTCCTCCCCTGTCAGCATGGGGATCTGTCTGTTTACATTGACAGATCCCTGTTCTGGCTCTCTGTGGAGCGATCGCGGGTGGCCGGCTGACATTGCGGCCACCGAACACGCACAGGTCGTTTATACTCCTAAGAACTTATAAGTTCTTCTTTTGATCCTGCCCAGATCATTAAAACATCATCTATATATCGATGCCATGTTATAATGTTATCCAGATAAGTGGCATCGTTCTCAGCAGAAAAGAGGTACCCCCCAGGTACAGGTTAGTGTAGGAAGGGGCACAGCCCGCTCCCATAGCCACTCCCTGTACCTGGAGGTAATGGGAGCGCTTAAAAAGAAATACATTGTTGGTCAAAATAAATTCAAGCATTTCTGCTATGAAATTATTATACTTGCGTGAATCCTTGTCACGCTCACTCGAAAAGGTTTGCACCGTCTGTACCCCCAATGCATGGGGAATAGAGTTATAGAGTGCCTCTCTATCTATGGCTACTAGCCATGCATTCGTGGGTATAAGTAAGCCATCTGTAATTTTCAGTAATCCAATAGTATCCTTTACATGAGAAAACAGGCTACGTACATGTAAGTATTCGTCTATGATTCTACTGATGTTCTCAGTTAATGAGCCACATCCTGAGACTATAGTCCGTCCTGGTGGGGGTGTAACCCCTTTATGCACCTTGGGCAGTGCGTAGAAGGTAGGTGTGAGGGGATGTTCGATATTCAGGAATTGGAGGGTATTATCATCAATAACACCTGTTCTATGTGCTTTATTGAGAATTTCTCTATATTTTTTTATACTCTGTGACACAAAGGATGCAGGTATTATTCTATACCAGTCCTTGTTAAGGAGTATATCATAACACATTTTTTCATAGTTTTTCCTGTTCTTTGCTACCACATTGCCTCCTTTGTCTGATGGCTTTATTATTAGGTCATCGTTGTTCCGTATGGTGTTCAAGGCTTTTTTAAGTCTAGGACTAAGATTGGGAGGAGGGCCTCTCTTCCAATTAGTGGCCTCAATTTCTTTGGTTACCTGCAGGACATTTGCCGAAATATTCGGATTGCCCTGCAGTACCGGAAAGGAGCGAGATTTGGGTTTGGGGCTACCAACTTATCACCCCCAAGGAACAAATGCATCTGGGTGTATTTATGTATTCCTGATGTGGGGGTTTTTAATGTCATTGTATACACTTCAATCAATATATATTTTTTAACTGTAAACTGACTCGCAAATTTGCATTTAATCAGTATTGTCTAATTGGATTATAACTATGAATATACTCATTGGACATCTTTGAAATTCCCAACACCACCTCGGTTCGGGGGCTCTATCCATATTTACATTTAGGGATGTAGATGTCCACTGAATATTCTAAGGAATATGTGCATGCTCCCGAAACTCTCTATTCTCCTATATACATGTATAGAGCCATGACCGGTCCCGTTTATACTCCTACATACATGTATAGAGCTATGACAGGTCCTCTTTATACTCCTACATACATGTAAACAACCATGACAGATCCTCTTTATACGTCTATATACATGTATAGAGCCATGACCGGTCCTCTTTATACTCCTACACACATTGTCATGGATATGCAGTAGTGTTTGTCTGTCAGCTTACCTTCCTTCCCATGTGTTCATCTTAGAGGCCTGAACCCTTTCACCTGGCTTTCTTTATAATCTCCTCCCAGCCTGACTCCACCCCAGGCCCTATCACAGAACACTATATTAACCTGTGCACTGCAAGCCTGCTTTGCTGATCAACGTGTTTGTTAGGCATTGTGTGTTTGGGTTCCTGCCTGCCGTGTGCTACGTCTGTCTCTCTGTTACATATTTGGCTTGTCCCCGACTATCCCTGTCTGCTCGTGACCCTTGACCTTCGGCTCGTTCTTTCGTTATCCTTGTCTGCTTGTGGCCCCTGACCTTCAGGTTGTTATTCGTTTCTCTCATATCTTGTGCTGCTGCTTCCCCTCTTTTCCCCTTATCCTACGGGGCGTGAGCTAGGAAACTCCAGGGGCCGCGACCTGGTCCCAGCCTGCAGCATAACATCCTCACCACTAGAGGCTCTGGAGAAGACCTGCTGGGTCTTAGACTCCGCGCCCTGGGGAATCTTGGCTCTAGCTTCCGTTAGGATCCTGGTTGTGCTCCTCTGGTCCCGCTTTCCACAACCACCCAGTTTCCTATCCGCAGCAGTCAGCCATAGGGTTCACTACCTTGCGGTGCACTCCTTTCCCCCTACGGTGTGCATCTGTCACCTGGCCACAGGTGACCTGACAGTTTGATCAGCCATGAACCCGGCTGACATCCCGCTACCCGCGGATGATCCATTGCAGGGCATAGTTTGCAGACTTGAAACCCAGGAATCGAATCAGACTCAGGTGATGCGATTCCTCCAGGATCTGGCTTCTCGCTTCGAGCAGCTTCAGGCCTCCTTGGGAACCCTGAATCCGCAACCTCAAATACAACCAGCGGCTGCACCTATTGCACTAGTCGCAGCCACACACTCACTACAACTGCCAGCTCCGTCCCGTTTCTCTGGGGACTCCAAGGCTTGCAGGGGGTTCCTTAGCCAATGCACGATTCATTTTGAGCTCCAGCCCCAAAACTTCCTGTCTGATCGGGCTAAGGTAGCCTATATCATTTCCCTCCTCTCTGGTGAAGCTTTAGCCTGGGCAGCCCCTCTGTGGGAACTGAATGATCCAGTGGTTTCTAGCCTGTCTGGCTTCTTGAAACTTTTTCGGAATATCTTCGAAGAACCGGCTCGTGTCTCTTCAGCGGCCAGCGCCCTTTTACGTCTCCGTCAAGAGTCTGCTTCTGTGGGACAGTATGCCCTTCATTTCCGCATACTGTCGGCTGAGTTGAGCTGGAACAATGAGGCCTTAGTCGCAACCTTTTTGCATGGCCTGTCTGATAGAGTGAAGGATGAATTAGCAGGAAGAACCATTCCCACTGATCTGGCCGGCGTTATCTCCTTGTGTAACCAGATTGATATTCGCTTTCAGGAGAGGACCTTAGAAAAGCAACGCCAGCACTCCTTGGTTCTTAGTCAGCCTGAGCTCCCCTCTCTTCGACCCGTAGAGCATCTCCTACCAGCTGAGGAACCCATGCAGCTGGGTCAGACCAGGCTATCCCCCGAGGAACGTGCTAGGCGCAGAACTCTTGGTCTGTGTCTTTACTGTGGGGGCAAAGGTCATTTTCGTGACACTTGCTCTCTTTGTCCAGAAAAACGTTCGGGTCCACTTCATCTGGAAAGTGGAGTATTGGACCCAGAAATATCACCTTCCCCTTCTCGTCTTCTGCTTTCTGTGTTCCTTCATGTTGGTGCTTCTTCTCATTCGGTCTCGGCATATCTGGATTCCGGAGCCGCTGGTAATTTCATGGACTGGGAAATCGCATCGTCCATGAGACTTACTCTTTTGCCCCTCACCACGCCATTGGTGGTCTTGGCGATTGATGGTACTGTTCTCCCAGGGGGACCTATCCGCTTCCAGACCCTCCCTGTTAAGATGTCGGTAGGGACACTCCACCAGGAGTGGATATCCTTCCTTATCTTACCCAAGGCCTCAACACCTTTAATTTTGGGTCTCCCATGGTTACAGCTCCATTCTCCTCATGTGGACTGGACTACTGGACAGATCCTGGCTTGGGGTCCCTCCTGTTCCTCGTCCTGCCTACCCAAGGTTGCCCCCTGTGAACCTGAGCCGGTCATTCATTCCAGGTTGCATAACCATTTACATTTCTCTGTCCCTAACCACCCTTGGACGCACAGCCAGGCTAGCTTGTGTACAAGTCCTGCAGTCGCTACGTCTTGCGATGCGATTCAGGTAGTCGCTACACCTGACTCAGCTATTCACTCTGCCTCTGTACTAGTTATGCCAGTCCAGCCCATACCCAGTGAGCCTCCTACTTTTTCTTGTTCAGGACATTCTGCTTGTCCTTCAGCTAGTCAGCTTGACTCCGGCGACATGTCACCTTCTAACCAACCTGACTTCAGGGTTCCACTGACATCCGCCCAGTCTGATGGTCCTGTGCAAGATGACCAGTCCCCCTTTAAGGGTCTAGGGGACCCTCCTCAGATTCCTGTTAATCCTCTCATGCCCTTGCTTATTCCTAGAGAGCCTTTGGTCCTCAATAGATCTTCTTGTCATCTCCCTACCTCGGTTCTGGTCTCTGAGGATAATCTTAAGTACGAGGTTAGACAAGTTCTGGATTCTCGGCTCTGCAGAGGCATTCTTCAGTACCTTGTGCATTGGAGAGGTTTTGGTCCTGAGGAGGTGTCTTGGATCGCTGCATGGATGTCGCTGCACCTCATCTGTTGAGGAGGTTTCATCAGAGATTTCCCTTTAAGCCTGGGCCCAGGCGGGGGAGGGCCCATAAGAGGGAGGGTACTGTCATGGATATGCAGTAGTGTTTGTCTGTCAGCTTACCTTCCTTCCCATGTGTTCATCTTAGAGGCCTGAACCCTTTCACCTGGCTTTCTTTATAATCTCCTCCCAGCCTGACTCCACCCCAGGCCCTATCACAGAACACCATATTAACCTGTGCACTGCAAGCCTGCTTTGCTGATCAACGTGTTTGTTAGGCATTGTGTGTTTGGGTTCCTGCCTGCCGTGTGCTACGTCTGTCTCTCTGTTACATATTTGGCTTGTCCCCGACTATCCCTGTCTGCTCGTGACCCTTGACCTTCGGCTCGTTCTTTCGTTATCCTTGTCTGCTTGTGGCCCCTGACCTTCAGCTTGTTATTCGTTTCTCTCATATCTTGTGCTGCTGCTTCCCCTCTTTTCCCCTTATCCTACGGGGCGTGAGCTAGGAAACTCCAGGGGCTGCGACCTGGTCCCAGCCTGCAGCATAACATCCTCACCACTAGAGGCTCTGGAGAAGACCTGCTGGGTCTTAGACTCCGCGCCCTGGGGAATCTTGGCTCTAGCTTCCGTTAGGATCCCAGTTGTGCTCCTCTGGTCCCGCTTTCCACAACCACCCAGTTTCCTATCCGCAGCAGTCAGCCATAGGGTTCACTACCTTGCGGTGCACTCCTGTCCCCCTACGGTGTGCATCTGTCACCTGGCCACAGGTGACCTGACACACATGTATAGAGCCATGACAGGTCCTCTTTATACTCCTACATACATGTATAGAGCCATGACAGTTCCACTTTCGTTATTATAATATAAAATAATGGATGTGGGGGCATTTTGGTGGGCGTGAATTTTTATTTTTGGGGGCGGGGGCATCATTTCATTCTTGGTACCAGGCAGCACATTGTCTTGGGAGAGCACTGGCTACTCTGCAAGTTGGCTGGTAAACAATGTGCTATGTGCCCTGCCCTGATGTGCTATGTGAGCCGCCCTGATGTGCTATGTGCCACATGTCCTGATGTGCCCTGATGTGCTATGTGCCCTGATGTGATATGTGCCCTGCCTTGATGTGCTATGTGCCCCATGTCCTGATGTGCCCTCATGTGCTATTTGCCCTGTGACCCATGCCCTGATGTGCTATGTGCCCCATGCCCTGATGTGCTATGTGCCCTGATGTGCTATGTGCCCCATGCCCTGATGTGCTATGTGCCCTGATGTGCTATGTGCCCCATGCCCTGATGTGCTATGTGCCCTGATGTGCTATGCGCCATGTGCCCTTATGTACTGTGCGCCCTGATGTGCTATGTGCCCCATGCCCTGATGTGCTATGTGCTATGTGCTCTGATGTGCTATGTGCCCTGATGTGCTATGTGCCATGATGTGCTGTGCGCCCTGATGTGCTATGTGCCCCATGCCCTGATGTGCTATGTGCCCCATGCCCTGATGTGCTATGTGCCCTGATGTGCTATGTGCCCTGATGGGCTATGTGCCCCGTGCCCTGATGTGCTATGTGCCATGTGCCCTGATGTGCTGTGCACCCTGATGTGCTATGTGCCCCATGCCCTGATGTTCTATGTGCCCTGATGTGCTATGTGCCCTGATGTGCTATATGCCCTGCGCTCTGATGTTCTGTGTGTCCTGATGTGCTATGTGCCCCATGCCCTGATGTGCTATGTGCCCTCATGTGCTATGTGCCTCATGCCCTGATGTGCTATGTGCCCTCTGGTGCTATGTTCCCTGATGTGCTATGTGCCCCGATGTGCTATGTGCCCTGAGCCCTGATGTGCTATGTGCCTCGTGCCCTGATGTGCTATGTGCCCTGTGCCCTGATGTGCTATGTGCCCTGATGTGATCTGATGTGCCCGGTGCCCTGATGTGCCCCATGCCCGATGTGCTGTGCCTCAATGTGGTGTGCCCTGATGTGCTCTGATGGGCCCTGATGTGCTGTGCCCTGTACCCTGATGTGATGTGCCCTGTATGTGTTGTGCCCTGATGTGCTGGGCCCTGTACCCTGATGTGCTGTACCCTGATGTGCTGTGCCCTGATGTGCTGAGCTCTCTACTGTGCCCTGATGTGCACTGTACCCTGATGTGTTGTGCCCTGGGCCGGTCTGGAGGAAGTCCAGGGCCACATTTTTGTCCCAGTCCAGCCCTGCTGTCAACTTGCCCCGGCCCCCTTACTCATCAATCCCACACTCCTTACCGCTCCTTCTTATATCACGGGGGGCAGTAAAATCCCCAATCTCAGTGACAAGGGGGAGGTGATACCAAGCTCTCAGTCATGTGAAAGAGCTCAGGTCTAGTGATTGAATGCTAGACTCAAACATTTTCACAGGGAAGAAGATCACATGTTCCCCCTGTAGCGGGGTGCCTTTGAAACAAACTAAAATTACAGGAGAAGTGATTGATGGGATATATGTTCCTCCACAGTTTCTTAGATTTATAATCTAAGATAATACCAGCAAAGTCTTCAGGGTAAAGAAGGATAGTTTTTTACCCTGTGTTGGTAAGGTTCGTTCCGGGGCTGGTTTTATTGGGAGTCTGATAGAGATCCAGGTGGGACAGACTTCCAAGTCCGTGCATGGCTGCTTATCCCTGATTTTGGATACAAGTTTGTGCAATTATAAGGACACTTACTAGCAAACCAAAGGACTGGTCACGTCAGACTACGGATACAGTAAGGCTGGGTAGAGCAGAAGTTTATTTTGTTTGTTTGATGGCAAGATGCCCTTTTTTTCTTCTGTTAGAAATATCCTGTGCATTAAACATGGTGTTTTCCTAAAGAGACTGTGAGTTGTCCCTGCCTTGAGTCTGATCCTCCTACTCCCCATAACTATAAATGATCAGTATAGCTGGCTGCAAAGGAGGCAGAAGCAGCTGGGAAGTGCTAACAAGAATAAATGGGTCCAGGGGCACCTTAGCAGAGACTCTTTGCCCTATATGACCAAGGTGATCAGAAATGACCTTGGATGTCCTCTAAACTTGTCTCTAGCTCGAACTCTGAACTCTGACTTTTTTGTACTCTAGTGACCTACGAGTCATTCCTCATCCCACAGCATGGGGAATGATCCAGCCCACAGCTCACTGGAGTACAAAAATGTGGAAGTTCAGAGTTTAAGTTAGAGATGAGTTCAGAGCATGCCCAAACTCATTTTCAAAGGTGACCTTGAACTGGAGTATAAAGGACAAAACTTTGCAAAGGTACGGCAGTGTGGCTTTACATACAGTTGTGCTCATAAGTTTACACACCCTGGCAGAATTTATGATTTCTTGGCCATTTTTCTGAGAATATGAATGATAACACAAAAACGTTTCTTTCACTCATGGTTAGTGTTTGGCTGAAGCAATTTATTATCAATGTCAAGGTCACCTGTGGCCAGGTGACAGATGCACACCGTAGGGGGACAGGAGTGCACCGCAAGGTAGTGAACCCTATGGCTGGCTTCTGCGGATAGGAAACTGGGTGGTTGTGGAAAGCGGGACCAGAGGAGCACAACCGGGATCCTAACGGAAGCTAGAGCCAAGATTCCCCAGGGCGCGGAGTCTAAGACCCAGCAGGTCTTCTCCAGAGCCTCTAGTGGTGAGGATGTTATGCTGCAGGCTGGGACCAGGTCGCGGCCCCTGGAGTTTCCTAGCTCACGCCCCGTAGGATAAGGGGAAAAGAGGGGAAGCAGCAGCACAAGATATGAGAGAAACGAATAACAAGCTGAAGGTCAGGGGCCACAAGCAGACAAGGATAACGAAAGAACGAGCCGAAGGTCAAGGGTCACGAGCAGACAGGGATAGTCGGGGACAAGCCAAATATGTAACAGAGAGACAGACGTAGCACACGGCAGGCAGGAACCCAAACACACAATGCCTAACAAACACATTGATCAGCAAAGCAGGCTTGCAGTGCACAGGTTAATATAGTGTTCTGTGATAGGGCCTGGGGTGGAGTCTGGCTGGGAGGAGATTATAAAAGGAAGCCAGGTGAAAGGGCTCAGGCCTCTAAGATGAACACATGGGAAGGAAGGTAAGCTGACAGACAAACACTACTGCATATCCATGACAGTACCCTCCCTCTTATGGGCCCTCCCCCGCCTGGGCCCAGTCTTAAAGGGAAATCTCTGATGAAACCTTCTCAACAGATGAGGTGCAGCGACATCAGATGCAGCGATCCAAGACGCCTCCTCAGGACCAAAACCACTCCAATGCACAAGGTACTGAAGAATGCCTCTGCAGAGCCGAGAATCCAGAACTTGTCTAACCTCATACTTAAGATTATCCTCAGAGACCGAAAACGAGGTAGGGAGATGACAAGAAGATCTATTGAGGACCAAAGGCTCTCTAGGAATAAGCAAGGGCATGAGAGGATCAACAGGAATCTGAGGAGGGTCCCCTAGACCCTTAAAGGGGAACTGGTCATCTTGCACAGGACCATCAGACTGGGCAGATGTCAGTGGAACCCTGAAGTCAGGTTGGTTAGAAGGTGACATGTCGCCGGAGTCAAGCTGAATAGCTGAAGGACAAGCAGAATGTCCCGAACAAGAAAAAGTAGGAGGCTCACTGGGCATGGGCTGGACTGGCATAACTAGTACAGAGGCAGAGTGAATAGCTGAGTCAGGTGTAGCGACTACCTGAATCGCATCGCAAGACGTAGCGACTGCAGGACTTGTAGACAAGCTAGCCTGGCTGTGCGTCCAAGGGTGGTTAGGGACAGAGAAATGTAAATGGTTATGCAACCTGGAATGAATGACCGGCTCAGATTCACAGGGGGCAACCTTGGGTAGGCAGGACGAGGAACAGGAGGGACCCCAAGCCAGGATCTGTCCAGTAGTCTAGTCCACATGAGGAGAATGGAGCTGTAACCATGGGAGACCCAAAATTATAGGCGTTGAGGCCTTGGGTAAGATAAGGAAGGATATCCACTCCTGGTGGAATGTCCCTACCGACATCTTAACAGGGAGGGTCTGGAAGCGGATAGGTCCCCCTGGGAGAACAGTACCATCAATCGCCAAGACCACCAATGGTGTGGTGAGGGGCAAAAGAGTAAGTCTCATGGACGATGCGATTTCCCAGTCCATGAAATTACCAGCGGCTCCGGAATCCAGATATGCTGAGACCGAATGAGAAGAAGCACCAACATGAAGGAACACAGAAAGCAGAAGATGAGAAGGGGAAGGTGATATTTCTGGGTCCAATACTCCACTTTCCAGATGAAGTGGACCCGAACGTTTTTCTGGACAAAGAGAGCAAGTGTCACGAAAATGACCTTTGCCCCCACAGTAAAGACACAGACCAAGAGTTCTGCGCCTAGCACGTTCCTCGGGGGATAGCCTGGTCCGACCCAGCTGCATGGGTTCCTCAGCTGGTAGGAGATGCTCTACGGGTCGAAGAGAGGGGAGCTCAGGCTGACTAAGAACCAAGGAGTGCTGGCGTTGCTTTTCTAAGGTCCTCTCCTGAAAGCGAATATCGATCTGGTTACACAAGGAGATAACGCCGGCCAGATCAGTGGGGATGGTTCTTCCTGCTAATTCATCCTTCACTCTATCAGACAGGCCATGAAAAACGGTTGCGACTAAGGCCTCATTGTTCCAGCTCAACTCAGCCGACAGTATGCGGAAATGAAGGGCATACTGTCCCACAGAAGTAGACTCTTGGCGGAGACGTAAAAGGGCGCTGGCTGCTGAAGAGACACGAGCCGGTTCTTCGAAGATATTCCGAAAAAGTTTCAAGAAGCCAGACAGGCTAGAAACCACTGGATCATTCAGTTCCCACAGAGGGGCTGCCCAGGCTAAAGCTTCACCAGAGAGGAGGGAAATGATATAGGCTACCTTAGCCCGATCAGACAGGAAGTTTTGGGGCTGGAGCTCAAAATGAATCGTGCATTGGCTAAGGAACCCCCTGCAAGCCTTGGAGTCCCCAGAGAAACAGGATGGAGCTGGCAGTTGTAGTGAGTGTGTGGCTGCGACTGGTGCAATAGGTGCAGCCGCTGGTTGTATTTGAGGTTGCGGATTCAGGGTTCCCAAGGAGGCCTGAAGCTGCTCGAAGCGAGAAGTCAGATCCTGGAGGAATCGCATCACCTGAGTCTGATTCGATTCCTGGGTTTCAAGTCTGCGAACTATGCCCTGCAATGGATCATCCGCGGGGACCGGGATGTCAGCCGGGTTCATGGCTGATTAAACTGTCAAGGTCACCTGTGGCCAGGTGACAGATGCACACCGTAGGGGGACAGGAGTGCACCGCAAGGTAGTGAACCCTATGGCTGGCTTCTGCGGATAGGAAACTGGGTGGTTGTGGAAAGTGGGACCAGAGGAGCACAACCGGGATCCTAACGGAAGCTAGAGCCAAGATTCCCCAGGGCGCGGAGTCTAAGACCCAGCAGGTCTTCTCCAGAGCCTCTAGTGGTGAGGATGTTATGCTGTAGGCTGGGACCAGGTCGCGGCCCCTGGAGTTTCCTAGCTCACGCCCCGTAGGATAAGGGGAAAAGAGGGGAAGCAGCAGCACAAGATATGAGAGAAACGAATAACAAGCTGAAGGTCAGGGGCCACAAGCAGACAAGGATAACGAAAGAACGAGCCGAAGGTCAAGGGTCACGAGCAGACAGGGATAGTCGGGGACAAGCCAAATATGTAACAGAGAGACAGACGTAGCACACGGCAGGCAGGAACCCAAACACACAATGCCTAACAAACACGTTGATCAGCAAAGCAGGCTTGCAGTGCACAGGTTAATATAGTGTTCTGTGATAGGGCCTGTGGTGGAGTCTGGCTGGGAGGAGATTATAAAAGGAAGCCAGGTGAAAGGGCTCAGGCCTCTAAGATGAACACATGGGAAGGAAGGTAAGCTGACAGACAAACACTACTGCATATCCATGACAGTACCCTTCCTCTTATGGGCCCTCCCCCGCCTGGGCCCAGTCTTAAAGGGAAATCTCTGATGAAACCTTCTCAACAGATGAGGTGCAGCGACATCAGATGCAGCGATCCAAGACGCCTCCTCAGGACCAAAACCACTCCAATGCACAAGGTACTGAAGAATGCCTCTGCAGAGCCGAGAATCCAGAACTTGTCTAACCTCATACTTAAGATTATCCTCAGAGACCGAAAACGAGGTAGGGAGATGACAAGAAGATCTATTGAGGACCAAAGGCTCTCTAGGAATAAGCAAGGGCATGAGAGGATCAACAGGAATCTGAGGAGGGTCCCCTAGACCCTTAAAGGGGAACTGGTCATCTTGCACAGGACCATCAGACTGGGCAGATGTCAGTGGAACCCTGAAGTCAGGTTGGTTAGAAGGTGACATGTCGCCGGAGTCAAGCTGAATAGCTGAAGGACAAGCAGAATGTCCCGAACAAGAAAAAGTAGGAGGCTCACTGGGCATGGGCTGGACTGGCATAACTAGTACAGAGGCAGAGTGAATAGCTGAGTCAGGTGTAGCGACTACCTGAATCGCATCGCAAGACGTAGCGACTGCAGGACTTGTAGACAAGCTAGCCTGGCTGTGCGTCCAAGGGTGGTTAGGGACAGAGAAATGTAAATGGTTATGCAACCTGGAATGAATGACCGGCTCAGATTCACAGGGGGCAACCTTGGGTAGGCAGGACGAGGAACAGGAGGGACCCCAAGCCAGGATCTGTCCAGTAGTCTAGTCCACATGAGGAGAATGGAGCTGTAACCATGGGAGACCCAAAATTATAGGCGTTGAGGCCTTGGGTAAGATAAGGAAGGATATCCACTCCTGGTGGAATGTCCCTACCGACATCTTAACAGGGAGGGTCTGGAAGCGGATAGGTCCCCCTGGGAGAACAGTACCATCAATCGCCAAGACCACCAATGGTGTGGTGAGGGGCAAAAGAGTAAGTCTCATGGACGATGCGATTTCCCAGTCCATGAAATTACCAGCGGCTCCGGAATCCAGATATGCTGAGACCGAATGAGAAGAAGCACCAACATGAAGGAACACAGAAAGCAGAAGACGAGAAGGGGAAGGTCATATTTCTGGGTCCAATACTCCACTTTCCAGATGAAGTGGACCCAAACGTTTTTCTGGACAAAGAGAGCAAGTGTCACGAAAATGACCTTTGCCCCCACAGTAAAGACACAGACCAAGAGTTCTGCGCCTAGCACGTTCCTCGGGGGATAGCCTGGTCCGACCCAGCTGCATGGGTTCCTCAGCTGGTAGGAGATGCTCTACGGGTCGAAGAGAGGGGAGCTCAGGCTGACTAAGAACCAAGGAGTGCTGGCGTTGCTTTTCTAAGGTCCTCTCCTGAAAGCGAATATCGATCTGGTTACACAAGGAGATAACGCCGGCCAGATCAGTGGGGATGGTTCTTCCTGCTAATTCATCCTTCACTCTATCAGACAGGCCATGAAAAAAGGTTGCGACTAAGGCCTCATTGTTCCAGCTCAACTCAGCCGACAGTATGCGGAAATGAAGGGCATACTGTCCCACAGAAGTAGACTCTTGGCGGAGACGTAAAAGGGCGCTGGCCGCTGAAGAGACACGAGCCGGTTCTTCGAAGATATTCCGAAAAAGTTTCAAGAAGCCAGACAGGCTAGAAACCACTGGATCATTCAGTTCCCACAGAGGGGCTGCCCAGGCTAAAGCTTCACCAGAGAGGAGGGAAATGATATAGGCTACCTTAGCCCGATCAGACAGGAAGTTTTGGGGCTGGAGCTCAAAATGAATCGTGCATTGGCTAAGGAACCCCCTGCAAGCCTTGGAGTCCCCAGAGAAACGGGATGGAGCTGGCAGTTGTAGTGAGTGTGTGGCTGCGACTGGTGCAATAGGTGCAGCCGCTGGTTGTATTTGAGGTTGCGGATTCAGGGTTCCCAAGGAGGCCTGAAGCTGCTCGAAGCGAGAAGTCAGATCCTGGAGGAATCGCATCACCTGAGTCTGATTCGATTCCTGGGTTTCAAGTCTGCGAACTATGCCCTGCAATGGATCATCCGCGGGGACCGGGATGTCAGCCGGGTTCATGGCTGATTAAACTGTCAAGGTCACCTGTGGCCAGGTGACAGATGCACACCGTAGGGGGACAGGAGTGCACCGCAAGGTAGTGAACCCTATGGCTGGCTTCTGCGGATAGGAAACTGGGTGGTTGTGGAAAGTGGGACCAGAGGAGCACAACCGGGATCCTAACGGAAGCTAGAGCCAAGATTCCCCAGGGCGCGGAGTCTAAGACCCAGCAGGTCTTCTCCAGAGCCTCTAGTGGTGAGGATGTTATGCTGTAGGCTGGGACCAGGTCGTGGCCCCTGGAGTTTCCTAGCTCACGCCCCGTAGGATAAGGGGAAAAGAGGGGAAGCAGCAGCACAAGATATGAGAGAAACGAATAACAAGCTGAAGGTCAGGGGCCACAAGCAGACAAGGATAACGAAAGAACGAGCCGAAGGTCAAGGGTCACAAGCAGACAGGGATAGTCGGGGACAAGCCAAATATGTAACAGAGAGACAGACGTAGCACACGGCAGGCAGGAACCCAAACACACAATGCCTAACAAACACGTTGATCAGCAAAGCAGGCTTGCAGTGCACAGGTTAATATAGTGTTCTGTGATAGGGCCTGGGGTGGAGTCTGGCTGGGAGGAGATTATAAAAGGAAGCCAGGTGAAAGGGCTCAGGCCTCTAAGATGAACACATGGGAAGGAAGGTAAGCTGACAGACAAACACTACTGCATATCCATGACAGTACCCTCCCTCTTATGGGCCCTCCCCCGCCTGGGCCCAGTCTTAAAGGGAAATCTCTGATGAAACCTTCAGAAACAGATGAGGTGCAGCGACATCAGAAGCAGCGATCCAAGACGCCTCCTCAGGACCAAAACCACTCCAATGCACAAGGTACTGAAGAATGCCTCTGCAGAGCCGAGAATCCAGAACTTGTCTAACCTCATACTTAAGATTATCCTCAGAGACCGAAAACGAGGTAGGGAGATGACAAGAAGATCTATTGAGGACCAAAGGCTCTCTAGGAATAAGCAAGGGCATGAGAGGATCAACAGGAATCTGAGGAGGGTCCCCTAGACCCTTAAAGGGGAACTGGTCATCTTGCACAGGACCATCAGACTGGGCAG
Source organism: Rana muscosa (assembly GCA_029206835.1). Classification (NCBI taxonomy): domain Eukaryota; kingdom Metazoa; phylum Chordata; class Amphibia; order Anura; family Ranidae; genus Rana; species Rana muscosa. The sequence goes on from CM055128.1 coordinate 78,802,336, forward strand.
ATGTCAGTGGAACCCTGAAGTCAGGTTGGTTAGAAGGTGACATGTCGCCGGAGTCAAGCTGAATAGCTGAAGGACAAGCAGAATGTCCCGAACAAGAAAAAGTAGGAGGCTCACTGGGCATGGGCTGGACTGGCATAACTAGTACAGAGGCAGAGTGAATAGCTGAGTCAGGTGTAGCGACTACCTGAATCGCATCGCAAGACGTAGCGACTGCAGGACTTGTAGACAAGCTAGCCTGGCTGTGCGTCCAAGGGTGGTTAGGGACAGAGAAATGTAAATGGTTATGCAACCTGGAATGAATGACCGGCTCAGATTCACAGGGGGCAACCTTGGGTAGGCAGGACGAGGAACAGGAGGGACCCCAAGCCAGGATCTGTCCAGTAGTCTAGTCCACATGAGGAGAATGGAGCTGTAACCATGGGAGACCCAAAATTATAGGCGTTGAGGCCTTGGGTAAGATAAGGAAGGATATCCACTCCTGGTGGAATGTCCCTACCGACATCTTAACAGGGAGGGTCTGGAAGCGGATAGGTCCCCCTGGGAGAACAGTACCATCAATCGCCAAGACCACCAATGGTGTGGTGAGGGGCAAAAGAGTAAGTCTCATGGACGATGCGATTTCCCAGTCCATGAAATTACCAGCGGCTCCGGAATCCAGATATGCTGAGACCGAATGAGAAGAAGCACCAACATGAAGGAACACAGAAAGCAGAAGACGAGAAGGGGAAGGTGATATTTCTGGGTCCAATACTCCACTTTCCAGATGAAGTGGACCCAAACGTTTTTCTGGACAAAGAGAGCAAGTGTCACGAAAATGACCTTTGCCCCCACAGTAAAGACACAGACCAAGAGTTCTGCGCCTAGCACGTTCCTCGGGGGATAGCCTGGTCCGACCCAGCTGCATGGGTTCCTCAGCTGGTAGGAGATGCTCTACGGGTCGAAGAGAGGGGAGCTCAGGCTGACTAAGAACCAAGGAGTGCTGGCGTTGCTTTTCTAAGGTCCTCTCCTGAAAGCGAATATCGATCTGGTTACACAAGGAGATAACGCCGGCCAGATCAGTGGGGATGGTTCTTCCTGCTAATTCATCCTTCACTCTATCAGACAGGCCATGAAAAAAGGTTGCGACTAAGGCCTCATTGTTCCAGCTCAACTCAGCCGACAGTATGCGGAAATGAAGGGCATACTGTCCCACAGAAGTAGACTCTTGGCGGAGACGTAAAAGGGCGCTGGCCGCTGAAGAGACACGAGCCGGTTCTTCGAAGATATTCCGAAAAAGTTTCAAGAAGCCAGACAGGCTAGAAACCACTGGATCATTCAGTTCCCACAGAGGGGCTTCCCAGGCTAAAGCTTCACCAGAGAGGAGGGAAATGATATAGGCTACCTTAGCCCGATCAGACAGGAAGTTTTGGGGCTGGAGCTCAAAATGAATCGTGCATTGGCTAAGGAACCCCCTGCAAGCCTTGGAGTCCCCAGAGAAACGGGATGGAGCTGGCAGTTGTAGTGAGTGTGTGGCTGCGACTGGTGCAATAGGTGCAGCCGCTGGTTGTATTTGAGGTTGCGGATTCAGGGTTCCCAAGGAGGCCTGAAGCTGCTCGAAGCGAGAAGTCAGATCCTGGAGGAATCGCATCACCTGAGTCTGATTCGATTCCTGGGTTTCAAGTCTGCGAACTATGCCCTGCAATGGATCATCCGCGGGGACCGGGATGTCAGCCGGGTTCATGGCTGATCAAACTGTCAAGGTCACCTGTGGCCAGGTGACAGATGCACACCGTAGGGGGACAGGAGTGCACCGCAAGGTAGTGAACCCTATGGCTGGCTTCTGCGGATAGGAAACTGGGTGGTTGTGGAAAGCGGGACCAGAGGAGCACAACCGGGATCCTAACGGAAGCTAGAGCCAAGATTCCCCAGGGCGCGGAGTCTAAGACCCAGCAGGTCTTCTCCAGAGCCTCTAGTGGTGAGGATGTTATGCTGCAGGCTGGGACCAGGTCGCGGCCCCTGGAGTTTCCTAGCTCACGCCCCGTAGGATAAGGGGAAAAGAGGGGAAGCAGCAGCACAAGATATGAGAGAAACGAATAACAAGCTGAAGGTCAGGGGCCACAAGCAGACAAGGATAACGAAAGAACGAGCCGAAGGTCAAGGGTCACGAGCAGACAGGGATAGTCGGGGACAAGCCAAATATGTAACAGAGAGACAGATGTAGCACACGGCAGGCAGGAACCCAAACACACAATGCCTAACAAACACGTTGATCAGCAAAGCAGGCTTGCAGTGCACAGGTTAATATAGTGTTCTGTGATAGGGCCTGGGGTGGAGTCTGGCTGGGAGGAGATTATAAAGGAAGCCAGGTGAAAGGGCTCAGGCCTCTAAGATGAACACATGGGAAGGAAGGTAAGCTGACAGACAAACACTACTGCATATCCTTGACAATCAATCAACTGTGTTTACTCTTTTTAAATCATAATCACAACAGAAACTACCCAAATGACCATGACTAAAAGTTTACATACCCTGGTGATTTTGGCCTGATAACATGCACACACACTTTGACACAAAGAGGTTTGAATGGCTATTAAAGGTAACCATCCTCGTCTGTGATCTGTTTGCTTGTAATTTGGTGTGTGTATAAAAGGTCAATGAGTTTCTGGACTCCTGACAAACCCTTGCATCTTTCATTCAGTGCTGCACTGACGTTTCTGGATTCTGAGTCATGGGGAAAGCAAAATAATTGTCAAAGTATCTGCGGGAAAAGGTAGTTGAACTGTATAAAACAGGAAATTGATATACAAAGTTATTCAAGGATTTGAGAATACCAATCAGCAGTGTTCAAACTCTAATCAAGAAGTGGAAAATTAGGGGTTCTGTTTAAACCAACCCATGGTCAGGTACACCAAATAAAATTTCAGCCACAACTGCCAGGAACATTTTTTGGAATGCAAAGAAAACCCACAAATAACTTCAGGTGAAATACAGGACTCTCTGAAATCATGTGGTGTGGCTGTTTCAAGATGCAGAATAAGGAGGAACTTGAAGAAAGATGGGCTGCAGGGTCGAGTCGCCAGAAGAAAGTCATTACTACGCAAATGCCACAAAGTATCCCGCTTACAATACGCCAAACAGCACAGAGACAAGCCTCAGACCTTCTGGCACAAAGTAATTTGGAGTGATAAGACCAAAATTCAGCTTTTTGGCCACAACCATAAACGCTACATTTGGAGAGGAGTCAACAAGGCCTATTATGAAAGGTACACCATTCCTACTGTGAAACACGGAGGTGGATCGCTGATGTTTTGGGGATGTGTGAGCTACAAAGGCACAGGAAATTTGGTCAAAATTGATGGCAAGATGAATGCAGTATGTTATCAAAAAATACTGGAGGAACATTTGCATTCATCAGCCAGGAAGCTGCGCATGGGACATACTTGGACATTCCAACATGACAATGATCCAAAACACAAGGCCAAGTCAACCTGTCATTGGCTACAGCAGAATAAAGTGAAGGTTGTGGAGTGGCCATCTCAGTCTCCTGACCTCAATATCATAGAGCTCCTCTGGGGAGATCTCAAACTTGCAGTTCATGCAAGACAGCCCAAGAATTTACAGGAACCCGAGGCTTTTTCTCAAAAGGAATGGTCAACTTTACCATTTGAGAAAATAAAGAGCCTCATCCACAAATACCACAAAAGACTGCAGCCAGACTCTGGTCCGGCCGCACCTGGAGTATGCTGTCCAGTTCTGGGCACCAGTCCTCAGGAAGGATGTACTGCAACAAAGCTAATAAAGGGTCTGGAGGATATCAGTTATGAAAAAAGGTTGTGAGCACTGAACTTATTTTCTCTGGAGAAGAGACGCTTGAGAGGGGATATGATTTCCATTTATAAATACCATACTGGTGACCCCACAATAGGGATACAACTTTTTTGCTGAAGGGAGTTTAATAAGTCACGTGGCCACTCATTAAAATTTGAAGAAAAGAGGTTTAACCTTAAACTACGTAGAGGGTTCTTTACTGTAAAAGTGGCAAGAATGTGGAATTCCCTTCCACAGTCGGCGGTCTCAGCGGGGGGCATCGATAGTTTTAGGAAACTATTAGATAAGCACCTGAACGATCACAACATACAGGGATACACAATGTAATACTGACATATAATCACACACATAGGTTGGACTTGATGGACTTGTGTCTTTTGTTCAACCTCACCTACTATGTATCTATGTAACTAAGCTGTCATTGATGTTAAAGGGGGCAATACACAGTATTAAGAACTAGGGTATGTAAACTTAGTAGTTTCTGTTTTCATTATGACTTAAAAAGCCAAATACTAACCATGAGTGAAAGGAATGTTTTTGTGTTATCATTCATATTCTCTGAAAAATGGCCAAGAAATCATAAATTCTGCCAGGGTATGTAAACTTATGACCACGACTGTATATTTGCAAGTCTATGCATCAAAACTTATGTTTTAAAAGCAACATTTTAAAACAGTTCCTACATTGTTTTTTTTTTGTTGGCTAGCTGGTAAGTTTGCCTTTGGTACCATTTTTACTGTACCGTCCTGTGAATTTCCTTGCCCATGTGCACCTTGCATATGCTAAGTTTAAGATCTGAGTATTTGCAATCTTTATTTTGCTTGAAATACACATGTGGACTGTTTTATCTGTTCAAAGATCTGTAAGTCTGACTAGTCACTTTTGTGATGCATAGACCAGACAGTAGATTCAGGCGCATGACCCCGCTTTCTTTGTTAGCGTTCAGGAATATGGTGGTGTCACTTCTGCACCTGCTGGATACACCATGAAGGAGCAGTAAGCCATCATTTCTGTTTACTTACCTCCCTCCTTCTGTCAGCATGCTTCCTGTCAACATGTGCATGCAGAAGATGCTTACTGATACTCCTAGTCTAAGTGCCGCTGTGCGTTGGATGTTAGGAGGCCGATATCAAGTCAGACTCGGGTACTTATGCTTGTAAAATACATTCATCATATTGAGAAATGCATGCCTGCTCAGTCTCCCTACAAATTTAAAGCAGCCTATGGGGTGGCGCAGACAGGGGCAAGGCGCAGACACCATGGCTCTTTCCTGAGTGGCTCTGACTGTCACGAGTGATGCACAGTTTCACTGCCGCAGTTATCAATTCTGATAATGTCTTCTCTGCTTTTTTACAGGTAAATATCTTCTATCAATCTGTACACTGTACTCTGCTGAACAATCTGACATTGCTGCATTATTTTTGGTAAATGTCTTCTGCTGCCATATCTTTAAAGTTCTATATTTAATGCTAGCGCTATAACAAACACACTGCAATATCAACATTATTGGTGATTGATTCTCAACCCCATTTGGCTGGCGTGATTTAAGAGAGGTAATTAGCTTTACGACCCTAGCCTGTGTCTGTAGCTGGTCTGGTATTGGCCACCTCCTCTCCCAAAATCAAATCTGACCCCATAATGACCAATTGAGAAATGCATGCCTGATCAGTCTCCCTATAAATTTAAATCAGTCTATGGGGTGGCGCAGACAGGGGCAAGACGCAGACACCATGGCTTTTTTTCCTGAGTGGCTCTGTCACGAGTGATGCGCAGTTTCACCGCCACAGTTTAACGAAAGCAGGATAACTAAAGCTGGGTGAAGATACAACAAGAACTCTGCTTTACTCTGAAAGACGACAAGCAAACCAGCATTTGACATTTATTTTATATGAAGTCAGATTCCCACTCTCTATCCACTAACATGCTCCTTCTTCTCTTCCTTCTCACATCAGTGTCTTCTATCCTCAAATTATCCTTACTCTACCCCTCCTCTCTACCCTGCAGCATGCACATATCACCCTCACTCCTACCCTCTCTCTACTACTGCACTCATCATCTCCTTCATTTGCTGCACCCACATGCTGACATAAACACCAGGACCATTAGACACATCCCACTCCCATCTTGCCTTCCTCACCCTCCTCCTTCTCCTAGTCTCAGGTGACATTTCTCCTAATCCTAATCCGCCATTTTCCAACTGCAAGCCATATGTCTAATACCCCTTCTCCTCTGGCAACCACTGTAAGCCACTCAGTTTAATTTCTATCCCCCTGATTAGCACCCCACTAATCTCATGCACCCTTTGGAACACCCACTCCATCTGTAACAAGCTAACATCTGTGCATGACCTCTTCATCTCTCATGGCTTTAACATACTCGCCATAACCGAAACCTGGCTTAAAATTTTTGACTCAGCTTCTCCTGCTGCCGTCTCCCATGGTGGCCTCCGTTGGACTCACTCCCCAAGACCCAATGGACAGAAAGGAGGTGGGGTTGGATTCCTTCCATCCCTACAAAGCGCCTTCCAAATCCTTCCTATCCCTCCCTCTATATCCCTCTCTTTCTAGATATACTGTATTCATCTGTTTTCTCCCATTTCTCTGAGGATTGCAGCAATTTATCAGCCTCCTGCACCGGTATCACTCTTTCTTGATGACTTTGCTGCCTTGCTACCCTACTTTCTCTCCTCTGAAATACCCACTATCATTTTTGGTGACTTCAACATTCCTGTCAATGTTAACAGCCCAACTACAGCTCAACTTCTCAACTTAACCTCATCTTTTGACCTAACCCAATGGACACATACTTCAACTCACTCCAATGGTAATACCCTTGACCTTATATTCTCCCATCTCTGCAATCCTGGCAACCTCACCAACACCCCCTTTCCTCTCTCTGATCACAACCTCATCAGTTTCACTGTATCATTGCCTCCAAACACCCATCCCTCAATGCAGCAAACAAATACTTGTAGGAACCTTCGCCACTCTAACCCTTCTCTTCTCTATTCTGCTACTGACCACCTATATGACATAATCTCTCCCCTGTCCTGTCCTGACCTGGCCATCTCTGTCTTCAACAGTTCACTCTCATCATCACTAGATACACTTGCTCCTCTAACCACATGCAGAATCAGGCCTCGACTGCTACAACCCTGGCAAACTGACAACACTAGAAATCTCAAGAGACAGTGCCGTGCTCTTGAACGACTGTGGCGTAAAACCAAACCTGCATTACGGATCGCATAGTGACTCCGGACCCTTTACTATTTATGTGCCTGATATCATCATCCCTTTGTGAGTAGCCATTCGGCTTGTTTGTCTTATTAAATGAATCCCTAAATACTACACTGAGTCTGGCGCACCTTGTTCTTGTTTTATTTTGTCTTCCAGAGTTGTGCTTCCACTCCTAAGGCTGCTGCCGCCAGTGTATACTGGAACTAACTATACCTGAACTGATTTTACCCCCCCCCCACCCCTTCCCCCTATATACATTGCTTTTATGCACTTTTGGGACTTTTTAAATATTAATACAGACACTACCTAGTTGGTTCTCGCGCCATCTCTTCCTTTTTTACTGCATAAAACCAAATGCCTGCAAGACTTCACCCTATATAAATCTGCCCTTCTAAAATACAATTCATGCCTCCATGCTGCCAAACAAGCTTACTTTCTCTCTCTTATTAATACCTTGTTATCCAGTCCCCGTCGGCTCTTCTCAACCTTTTAACTCTCTGCTTCATCCCGCACCCCCTCTACCCACTAACTCACTCACTGCCCAAGAGATTGCCAATCACTTCAAAGACACTTCCACTCTGCGTACATCTTCTCCACTCAATATACCTTGCCTAACAGCACATTCAACACTCTCCTCTTTTGAATTGGCTACTACTGAAGAGGTTACAAAACTTTTCTCAGGTGCCCACCTTGGATCCTGTTCCCTCACAACTACTACGCTCACCCTCTTCTTCTATCCTATGATCCCTCACTCACATCTTCAATCTCTCCCTCTCAAGTGGCACCATTCCCTCCTGTAAAACATGCCCAGATCACTCCCATACTTAAAAAGCTCTCACTGGACCCCACCAACCTAAACAACTTAAGACCCATCTCATTGCTCCCATTCACCTCTAAACTTCTAGAACACTTAGTCTACAACTGTCTTAGCTCCTACCTCAGTGAAAATAACCTTCTTGACCCCTTTACAGTCTGGCTTTCGCTCACAGCACTCCATGGAAACAACCTTACTAAAACTCACTAACGATTTACTAACTGCTAAAACCAACAGCCAGTACTCCATACTCCTACTACTTGACCTCTCTGCGGCCTTTGATACTTCTCAATAAACTCCATTCCCTTGGCCTCTAAGATTCTGCTCTATCCTGGTTCTCTGCCTATCTATCACATCACTCCTTCAGTGTTACCTACAACTCTGTCTCCTTCTCTCCATTGCCCCTTTCTGTGGGGGTCCCCAAAGGCTCTGTTCTTGGACTCCTTCTCTTCTCTATCTACACCTCCTCCGTTGGTCACTTGATAACTGCCCACGGCTTCCAATACCACTTATACGCCGATGACACCCAAATCTATCTGTCTACTCCTCACCTCACTCCTTCAGTTTCCTCTCACATTACTAACTTACTAACTGACTGATCAGCATGGATGTCGCACCACTTCCTTAAACTAAATCTCTTTAAAACGTAATATTTCCTCCGCCCGTTCCCCCCTTTTTCATCAAAATCAACAATGCAACCATCAGTCCCTCCCCTCACGCCAGGGTACTAGGTGTAATCCAAGACTCTGACTTTTCATTTCAGCCTCAAGTCCAATCGTTGTCAAAGGTTTGTCTAATTCACCTTCGTAACTTCTCTAAAATTCACCCCTTTTTAACAAATGAAACCACCAAGCTCCTCATTCACTCCATTGTTATCTCTCGCCTTGACTATTGCAACTCCCTTCTCATTGGCCTGCCTCTCCATAGGCTATCCCTTCTTCAGTCTATCATGAATGCTGCTGCCAGACTTATCCACCAACCGCTCAGTGTCTGCCAACCCTCTCCTCCAATCCCTTCACTGGCTCCCAATCACCCAGTAAATTAAATTCAAAATACTAACCACAACATACAAAGCCATTCACAACTCTGCCCCAAGCTACATCACCAATCTTGTCTCCAAATATCACCCAACCAGTCCTCTCCACTCTTCTCAAGACCTCCTACTCTCAAGCTCTCTCATCTCCTCCTCCCATGCTCATCTCCAGGATTTCTCCAGAGCCTTTCTCATCCTCTGGAACTCGCTACCTCATCTCTTCATGGAAGTCTATCACGTCTCCAACTAATCTTTTATCACTTCCATCAGCTAATTCCCCACAGTTACAACCTTTTGTACCACCTGTCCCACCATATTAGATTGTAAGCTCTTCTGAGCAGGGCCCTCTTAGGCTAGGTTCACACTGCTGCGAATTTTATTGTGAATTTGAGCTGTTGCGATTGCTCAAAGTCATTTAAATAACATTGTTTTACATTAGTGCCGTTCACATCAATGCGTTGCGAATCTAAGCTGCGGGAAAAAAGGGTCCTGTGCGAGTTTGATCCATGTGCGATGCGAATTTAGCTTTATAGACTGGCATTCCCTGAAATCGCGGCAAAATCGCGGCACATTCGCGGCCGCAAAATCGTGGTAAAATCGCATGATTTTGAATTCGCAGCAGTGTGAACCTAGCCTTAATCCTCTTTATTGTATTATAACTGTATTGTCTCCCTTTTTTATATTGTAAAGCGCTGAATACACTGTTGGCGCTTCATAAATAGGGATGAGCTTCGTGTTCGAGTCGAACATACATTCGACTCGAACATCGGCTGTTCGATCGTTCGACGAAGATCGAACGATTTGGGCCGTTCGCGCCAAATTCGAGTGACGCGAACGGCCCACAATGCACTACGCCATCGCAGTGTCATCCAGGCGCTGTGATTGGCCAAGCATGCACTGTGACCCCGCATGCTTGGCCAATCACAGCGCCGGCAGCGAGGAGAGCAATGATTGGCCACAGGCAGGATGCCTGTGGCCAATTATTGCTGAGGGTGTTTAGTACACGCCCCACACTATAAAAGGCCGCCAGCACGGCGGCCTAGTGTAGTGTGTTCCGGAGCAGGGAAAGAGAAGCATAGGCAGGGACAGTGACATTTTTTTTTCTTGCTTAACCTGGATTCCTTTAGTTTAGGGAAAGAGAAGGATAGGTAGGGAGAGTGTCAGTCTGTTTTACTGTGCTAAACCTTGCTTGTAGGGACAGGGAAGGACAGTGAGGGAAATTCTCATTGAGCTATACTGTGCTAAAGCATTCCTCATCAACCATCTTTAAAAAAAAATTTTTATAGGGACAGAAAACTATAGGTAGGGAGAGTGTCAGTGTGTTTTACTGTGCTAAACCTTGTTTGTAGGGACAGGGAAGGACAGTGAGGGAAATTCTCATTGTGCTATACTGTGCTAAAGCATTCCTCATCAACCATCTTTAAAAAAAAAATTTTTTATAGGGACAGAAAACTATAGGTAGGGAGAGTGTCAGTGTGTTTTACTGTGCTAAACCTTGTTTGTAGGGACAGGGAAGGACAGTGAGGGAAATTCTCATTGTGCTATACTGTGCTAAAGCATTCCTCATCAACCATCTTTAAAAAAAAAAATAAATATAGGGACAGAAAACTATAGGTAGGGAGAGTGTCAGTGTGTTTTACTGTGCTAAACCTTGTTTGTAGGGACAGGGAAGGACAGTGAGGGAAATTCTCATTGTGCTATACTGTGCTAAAGCATTCCTCATCAACCATCTTTAAAAAAACATTTTTTATAGGGACAGAAAACTATAGGTAGGGAGAGTGTCAGTGTGTTTTACTGTGCTAAACCTTGTTTGTAGGGACAGGGAAGGACAGTGAGGGAAATTCTCATTGTGCTATACTGTGCTAAAGCATTCCTCATCAACCATCTTTAAAAAAAAAAAAATTATAGGGACAGAAAACTATAGGTAGGGAGAGTGTCAGTGTGTTTTACTGTGCTAAACCTTGTTTGTAGGGACAGGGAAGGACAGTGAGGGAAATTCTCATTGTGCTATACTGTGCTAAAGCATTCCTCATCAACCATCTTTAAAAAAAAATTTTTTTTATAGGGACAGAAAACTATAGGTAGGGAGAGTGTCAGTGTGTTTTACTGTGCTAAACCTTGTTTGTAGGGACAGGGAAGGACAGTGAGGGAAATTCTCATTGTGCTATACTGTGCTAAAGCATTCCTCATCAACCATCTTTAAAAAAATAAATTTATAGGGACAGAAAACTATAGGTAGGGAGAGTGTCAGTGTGTTTTACTGTGCTAAACCTTGTTTGTAGGGACAGGGAAGGACAGTGAGGGAAATTCTCATTGTGCTATACTGTGCTAAAGCATTCCTCATCAACCATCTTTAAAAAAAAAATTTTTTATAGGGACAGAAAACTATAGGTAGGGAGAGTGTCAGTGTGTTTTACTGTGCTAAACCTTGTTTGTAGGGACAGGGAAGGACAGTGAGGGAAATTCTCATTGTGCTATACTGTGCTAAAGCATTCCTCATCAACCATCTTTAAAAAAAAAAAATTATAGGGACAGAAAACTATAGGTAGGGAGAGTGTCAGTGTGTTTTACTGTGCTAAACCTTGTTTGTAGGGACAGGGAAGGACAGTGAGGGAAATTCTCATTGTGCTATACTGTGCTAAAGCATTCCTCATCAACCATCTTTAAAAAAAAAAAAATTATAGGGACAGAAAACTATAGGTAGGGAGAGTGTCAGTGTGTTTTACTGTGCTAAACCTTGTTTGTAGGGACAGGGAAGGACAGTGAGGGAAATTCTCATTGTGCTATACTGTGCTAAAGCATTCCTCATCAACCATCTTTAAAAAAAAATTTTTTTATAGGGACAGAAAACTATAGGTAGGGAGAGTGTCAGTGTGTTTTACTGTGCTAAACCTTGTTTGTAGGGACAGGGAAGGACAGTGAGGGAAATTCTCATTGTGCTATACTGTGCTAAAGCATTCCTCATCAACCATCTTTAAAAAAAATTTTTTATAGGGACAGAAAACTATAGGTAGGGAGAGTGTCAGTGTGTTTTACTGTGCTAAACCTTGTTTGTAGGGACAGGGAAGGACAGTGAGGGAAATTCTCATTGTGCTATACTGTGCTAAAGCATTCCTCATCAACCATCTTTAAAAAAACATTTTTTATAGGGTCAGAAAACTATAGGTAGGGAGAGTGTCAGTGTGTTTTACTGTGCTAAACCTTGTTTGTAGGGACAGGGAAGGACAGTGCGGGAAATTCTGATTGTGCTATACTGTGCTAAAGCATTCCTCATCAACCATCTTTGAAATCCTTGTTTTTTGGACAGTCAGGGAAATTGTCATTGTGCTATTCTGTGCGAAAGCAATCATCCTCAACCATATTTAGAAATCCTTAAGTAAAGGGACAGAGAAGGACACCTGAAGGTAGCCCTTATTGCTTTTTTTCCCATCTCCCTGCAGGCCATCCATTAGAATGTCTGGAAGGCAAACAAGGAGAGGCAGACAGTCAGGAGGCAATAAAAGAGGGCAAGCAGGCTCTGTGTCTGGGGGCAACAGTGCTGGTCGTGGATGCGGTGCATTGTCATCAGCACATGGCCATGGGACACGCTTGTCCTTCTTTTCGGCAGCTGGACATGTTGAGCCACATCATGCCGAAGACTTGGTAGAGTGGATGACCAAGCCCTCCTCCTCCTCCTCATCCTCTCTCACCCAGGCTCAGGGTACTGGCAAAGCAGCTGCCAAAGCGTCCTCTTACCTGGTATCAATGTCAGACTCATCATCAGTCACTCCTTCCCTAGACCCACCATGTCCTCCTCCTGAGGAGTCCCCCGAACTGTTTGAGCACAGTGTTGGGTACATGCTCCAGGAGGATGCCCAGCGTTTCGAAGGGTCTGATGATGAAACCCAGCTAGAGGAAGGCAGTAGCGTGAGAGCAGACAGAGGGGATGCTCAAGAAGGACACCAATCTGGCAGTCATGTTCCAGCAGCTGCAGCATACTGCCAGATTGGCTCCAGTGATGAGGAGGGAGGGGATGATGAGGTCACTGACTCCACGTGGGTGCCTAATAGGAGAGAGGAGGAGGAGGAGGATGAGGAGGAGGCACATCTCCAACGAGGCAGGATGCCCTTTGGTGGCAAGCGTAAGGGCAGTACACCGACGGAATCACACCGCAGAGCTCCGCCTGTGCAGGGCGCTGCCTCTGCCCGTCATTCAAAAAGTTCTTTGGTGTGGGCCTTTTTTGAGGCTAGTGCATCAGATCGCACAGCTGCTGTTTGCAACATATGTCTAAAGCGTATATCGCGTGGTCAAAACATCAGCCGCTTGGGTACCACATGCCTGACCAGACATATGTTGACCTGCCATGCAGCTCGTTGGCAAGCCTACCTCAAAGACCCACACCAAAGAACAAAGCGGACCACTCCTTGCACCGCATCAGCTGGGATCTCCAACCCCACTATAACTTCAGTCCTCTCTGAAACATGCACTGAGAGGAATGAAGGTGTAGAATTAGGTGTGTCACAGCCAAGTACTTGCGGCCACTCTGCTAGCAGTACACCGACGTCCGATTCTAGCAGGCAAATTTCCCTGCCCCAGCTGCTGGACCGTCGAAAGAAGTTCACTCCCAGCCATCCACATGGCCAGCGGTTGAATGCTAGCTTGGCTAAATTGCTAGCGCTTCAACTGCTGCCTTTTCAGTTGGTAGACTCGGCCCCCTTCCGTGAGTTTGTGCAATGTGCGGTTCCTCAGTGGCAGGTTCCCAAACGCCACTTTTTCTCACGGAAGGCTATTCCGGCTCTCTACCGACATGTGGAAGGCAATGTCTTGGCCTCGCTGGACAGGGCGGTCAGTGGTAAGGTGCATATTACCGCTGACTCATGGTCCAGCAGGCATGGACAGGGACGTTACCTTTCTTTCACGGCCCATTGGGTCACTCTTTTGGCAGCTGGGAAGGATGCAGGACAAGGTGCAGTAGTGTTGGAGGTTGTTCCACCGCCACGCCTCCAAAATGCTACTACTGGTTGTGACACACCTCTCTCCTCCACCCCCTCCTCTTCTTCTTCCTCCATGGCCTCTTCCTGTGCTTTGTCCTCTGAACCAGCGGTGCTCCGTAGGCGTTCAAGGGGCTACGCAAGTACGCAGGCAAAAAGATGCCATGCCGTGCTTGCGCTGGTGTGTTTGGGGGACAGAAGCCACACTGGGGCAGAGGTCCTGTCTGCTCTGCAGGGCCAGGCCGAGAGGTGGTTGACGCCACGCCAGCTTAAGCCAGGAATGGTGGTTTGCGACAATGGCACCAACCTCCTCTCCGCCCTCCGACAGGGACAACTGACCCATGTGCCCTGTGTGGCTCACGTCCTTAACCTGGTGGTGCAGCGGTTCTTGGGCAGGTACCCGGGCTTACAGGATGTCCTGAGGCAGGCCAGGAAAGTCTGTGTGCATTTCTGCAGATCTTATAATGCCAGTGCTCGCCTGGCTGAGCTGCAAAAGGAGTTGAACCTGCCCAAGAACCGCCTTATATGTGACATGCCCACCAGGTGGAACTCAACGTTGGCCATGCTGCAGCGGCTGCACACGCAGCAGAGGGCCATCAATGAGTACCTGTGCGACTACGGCACCAGGACAGGGTCAGGGGAGCTTGGTTTTTTTTTTCCACGCCAGTGGGGCATGATCAGGGATGCATGCACTGTCCTGGCACCATTTGAGGAGGCCACGAGGATGGTGAGCAGTGACAGTGCATGCATCAGTGACACTGTACCTCTTGTCCACCTGTTGGAGCACACGCTGCGTGGAATAATGGACAGAGCACTTGAGGCAGAACAGAGGCAGGAAGAGGAGGACTTCCTTGCCTCTCAAGGCCCCCTTTACCCAGACAGTGTTCCTTCTGTCCCACCCATCGCACAGGAAGAGGACGTGGAGGAGGAGGAGGAGGATTGTGTCAGCATGGAGGTGGAGCCTGGCACTCAGCAGCATCAACAGCAGCAGTCTTTTAGGGATGATTTACAGTCCCAAGAAACCCGTGGACTTGTACGTGGCTGGGAGGAGGTGGCTGCGGATCATGTCGTCCTTAGTGACCCAGAGGACTCCGGACCGAATGCCTCAGCTAACCTACGCTGCATGGCCTCCCTGATCCTGCAAAGTCTGCGGAAGGATCCTCGTATTCTTCGGATCAAGGAGAGGGACAATTACTGGCTGGCCACTCTCCTTGATCCACGGTACAAGGGTAAGGTTGCGGACCTTATGTTACCGTCGCAGAGGGAGCAGAGGATGAGACAACTCCGGGAGGCCTTGCAGAAAGGTCTGTGCAACGCGTTCCCAGAGACTGGGAGGTTACAAACTCCTGGTCCTGGACAACGAGTTGCTGAGGCTTCGGCCAGTCAAAGAAGGAGCGGTGGGGAAGGTGGCCGTCTGACCGATGCGTTCAGACAATTCTTTAGTCCGCAGCCCCAAAGTATGATCGGTTCCAGCAACCATCGCCAGCGTCTGATAAACATGGTGCAGGAATATCTAGGGGCAAGGTCAGACTTGGACACCTTCCCCACCGAAAATCCTCTGGCTTACTGGGTCTTGAGGATGGATCACTGGCCAGAGCTTGCACAGTATGCAATTGAGCTACTGGCCTGTCCTGCATCCAGCGTTCTTTCGGAACGCACATTCAGTGCTGCTGGAGGATTTGTCACGGATCACAGGGTGCGCCTGTCCACCGACTCGGTTGATCGACTGACTTTCATCAAGATGAACCAGTCTTGGATCACCACCAGCTACCACACACCTGATGCTGATATAACAGACTAATTGATTTTAACATGTCACATCCCTTGAAGACTGATGCTGATGCTGAGTGCCTGTGCTGTTATGTTGACTGGCTATCCTCCTCCTCCGAGTCCTCAATGATACGATTGATGATGATAGCTTGGAAGATCATTTTTGTTTATGGGTGCCGCCACCAGTGCCTAACGCCCAATTTTTCAGCCCCTGTTTAACAGGGGCGTGTAATTACAATTTTTGAAGCAATACTTTGCAACAGGGCTCATTGCTGTGCTCCAAGTACAGTATCTGTGAGGGGTTGCAGTGTTGTGCCACCAGTGCCTAAGGCCCAATTTTTCAGCCCCTGTTCAACAGGGGCATGTAATTACAATTCTTGATCTAATAATTCACAGCAGGGCCCATTGCTGCACCCACCAAGAGTAACTCTGAGGGCTTACAGTGTTGTGGCAACGCCACCACCACCACCACCACGAAAGGCCCAATTTTTCAGCCCCTGTTCAACAGGGGCATGCAATTACAATTCTTGATCTAATAATTCACAGCAGGGCCCATTGCTGCACCCACCAAGAGTAACTGTCAGGGCTTACAGTGTTGTGGCACCAGCACCACCATCAAAGGCCCAATTTTTACTACCACTGTTCAACAATTATATGTAATTACAATTCCTGATATAATAGTTGATAGCAGGGCGTTCCAGCACCAACCAAGAGTAACTGTGAGTGCTTACAGTGTTATGCCAACACCAACAACTAAGGGGCCTATTTCTGCAGAGTATATACGGCAGGTCCCTACTTTCAAACATCCAACTTACAAACGACTCCTACTTGCAAACGCAAGAAGACAACAGGAAGTGAGAGGAAATCTACCCCTAGGAAGGAAAATTCTCTCCTGTAAGAATTAATATGGGAGAAAGGTGTCTCCTCTGTACTGATGCTTTATCACCAATCCTTGTTTCAAGAAAAAGACCACATTTCAAAAACAGTTGTCATTGGGACGGAAAGTGAGGTGAAATGTTCTGAACAGGGGCACAAACAGCAAAACAAATGTTACAGGGGTGATAACCCTTACCTATGTTTTCCAAAAAGTTTAAAAATAGATTTTTGGTCTGGAGCTACACTTAAACAATGTACCTGTTCAAAATTACAAACAGATTCTACATAAGAACAAACCTACAGTCCCTGTCTTGTATGCACCGCCTGTATACGGCTGTTCAGAGTATATAGGGCCTTTTTTATTTTATGTGCGGGGTTCCCCTTAATATCCATACAAGACCCAAAGGGGCTAGTAATGGGCTGGGGTAGGGGGGGGGGGTCATGGGGTAGCTATGCCATTTTTCTTAAAGATTTTCATCCATATTACCGGGACCAGACATTACATTAAAGCCGCAAGCAGTTTTAAATGACTTTTTTTTCCTTTAGAAGTGTCATTTTGTGCAGGGACAGTTCTAAACACGGGAAACACGTGGCACTTCACAGGCATACTTTAGACACCCCCCAGGTACGATATTTAAAGGAATATTTGACTTTTTTTTTTCACTTTATGCATCATTAAAATGACTGCTCCCGAAAAACAACCGTTTTTAAAACTTCTTTTTGCATTGATACATGTCCCCTGGTGCAGAACCCGGGTTCCCAAACCCTTTTTAGGACAATAACATGCATAATAGTCGTTATAATTAGCACTTTAGAATTCGAACGTTCGCATCCATTGTATTTAATAGGGTTCTAATGTTCGTACGAACTTTCGGTCCGTTCGCGGGTTCTGGTGCGAACCGAACCCGGGGGTGTTCGGCTCATCACTATTCATAAATCCTGTATAATAATATAATAATAATAATCTACTCTGAAATAAATATTTTACTGTATTTAATGGATTTTTATTTATCTTCCTGGAGTTCAGCTTTGACTCCAACATTTTCAAAGATAAATGGTATTGAAATATGTAAATTTAAAGGGAAAGTATCTTAATAAATTGCTAAGTTTAAATACTGTAAAAATGACTGGGTGAGTAGTGTCTACAAAATAATTGTTACATGGTTCCTCTTGCCTGTCACTGGGCTCCCTCAGCCTGTACATACCTGGCTGTATAAGAACAAATGTTTGCTAGAAACCATACAGACACTTTTATTAAATATTTGGAATTTGTCCCCGTATTCATCAAAAAATAAATCTCCATCCAGATATAATTTTTACTGCATTCCAGTCCTGATAAAGGGTGTTTCTTGAACCCTTGAAATATATTGGCAATTTAATGTCATGAATAACAAAAATTAATCTGGACATTCATCAGGTTGATTTACTATAGACAAATAGACTGTGCACTTTGCAAAGCGCAGTTGCACTCTGCAAGAGCAGCTACTCCAGTGCTTAGTAAATGAGGGGAAGCTCTGCTCACTTCCATTATCCAACCATGTGCTGGCAAAAATGTTTTTTTATTTTCCTTGCATGTGATTGGTTGTTCTTTGCAAAATGAAGCTTCTCCTCATTTACTATGCTCTGGAGCAACTGCACTTGCAGAGTGCTTCTGCACTTTGCAAAGGAATTAAGGGAATTAATTCTTAGTCAATATGATTTTTCATTTTGTAGGTCCTCCTCTTTAAAAAAAAAAAAATATACCGGTAGTTTGAGAGGTCTAGTGACTTGTTAAGTTCATAATGTAGGTTTTATTGCTGTATAAGTGTAGCGGCCTCCTCTCTCCCCTCTCTTCTATCAGCTCGTCTGTCTCTTGTCTAGGAGTACTTTAGAGGAGAGAGAGCGGGGTCACCACGCCAAGCCCTCACCGCAGATGTTTGTGTGGTGGAAGCAAAGTTCTTGTTTTACCTTTGGGTCAGTGTTCTGCACCTGGAACCTCCAATGAAGGGAGCGGGGACACCACGCCTGGCTTTCACCACAGGTGTCAGTTGTGATATAAGCAAAGTTCTTTTACCTTCGGGTCAGTGTTGTGCACCTGGAGCCTCCACCAAGAGTTACCTTGAACAATGTCTGCCAGAAAATTAGCCCCACACCATTTTATTCTTCTTGAATGAACACAATCAGTTAGACTCCCTTGTAGAACAGAACAGAAAAGGAGGTGTGGATGCTAGTAGGCCCAGACAGCCCCTATCCTCCCTGAAAGTGGGTTGCGGTCTCCGAGCGAGGGGGGATTTCCTTCCAGGCGGTCTCCGATGAGAGACTCACCCGTCACTGGCAATATGCTGCACCGGGTCTTCAAGTAAGTATCTCCCACCGGTCCATTACGCCTTCCGGATTCGGGTACCCACTCCCGGGGTTCCCTAGGACCTCCTTCCCTCGCGGAACTCAGTGTTGGGCACTGAGCTGCAGACCTCCATTCCGAGTACCTCACCACAGGCTAAAGGTGCCTGGGATGGAACACGACCTCCGAACGTCCTCTAGGCCTAGACCCGCCTAGGGGACCGACACAAACCACCGCCCTCAGGCTGAAGGTGCCCGGGCTCGACTCCCCCCACCAAAAATGGCCGCCCCTTTTATACCCCCTCCCAGCAAGCACGGCGGGTTCCCCGCCCCACCATACAACCGCTGAGAGAGACCAAAAGAGGTACGCCACCGCAACGATGACTCAACCCCAGGCCCAAAGCGACAGTGCCAGCTGGTGGGCCCCAGGGAACCATACATCACAGTTTTCCCCACCAGATTCAAAAAATAGAAAGCATATACCCGCTACATAAGGAAAATGGAAACTATGGCTTGGCCATGTAAGGAACAAAAAGTGAGACAGCCCGTGGCAAATATATGGTTACAGAAAGAGTCCAGTGCCATTAAAGGAGTGGTCATGTTGTGTAATAGAAGCTACATGCAAGGACTGAGTGGGATAGAGTAATCCTAGCTGTACTGGGCTATCTTTATATTGTGTTAAGTGACTCAAAATCATGCATATATTTTGCCAAGCTCACAATAGTCTAATAATCCCGAAATTCACTGCTCTCTGCCATGCAGCCAGCACTTCTGCTGGGGGGGATAAACACTGGGGTAGTGTCCAAGTGCTGGGCAACCAGGTCACTGAGGTCCTCCCTCGGACTCCCTGGATCTAACTCTGAGGGTGGGCACCGGATGCGATACTCTGGACTTGCTGCTGATCACCATTTACCAGCCTTCCAGCGCCCGTCTCAACTTCCCCTTCTGAGACCTTTATGCTATTATCTTGTCTCACTGCCTGGGAAACCTCTGGTGCATTCTGGTAATCTTGCACTCGCAGTGCCCTCTGTATCATCGACGCATCTTTAATTGCGGTTAAGCACAATTAAGCACAGCAACAAGAGGGTGGGGGGGGGGAGATGGCGGAGAAGGGATGTAGCATTACATTACATTATCTCAAGGCCAGCTTGTCCCCAAGTCTCTCAGTCTCTTCTGGGCCATAATCTGTGGGTAGGAGGCCAGCCCTCAGTCCCTTCCAAAACACACAGTGACAGTGGGTTCTGTCACATTTCTCCCCTTTTAAAAACAGACTAACCAGGTTCCTGACCCCCAACTGGTCTTGACCTGCGTTAGTCACAAACTTCTACCCCAGGCAACCAGGAAAAGAAAAAGTAAGTTTCTGGCGCTGGGGAGCAAAATCGCACATACGGTCTCCCGTGAATAAAAACAGCCTCTGCAGAGTGGGAACAGCTGTCCGCACTCCCGAGATCCGGGGGCTGGGTTGCAGATATTGAGGGGAGCTGAATAATCTTTTGCCCCGATGCCAGCGCTTCAGCTGGTAGGGAACGTAGGCTGGTAGCGCTATGCAGTTGGGGAGAAAAAGGTACTTGCTTTTTTCCTGAAGTAGTTAACAGCCGCTGATGAGGTATCTTGCAGGGACTATCTCCCGGACTCTCCATCTCTTTTTCTGATGCTGGGAAGAGGCCAACAGCGCTCTGCCCCTTAGCCAGTGCATCTGCTAGGGGGACATATACAATGGTAGAGTTCAGCCGCTGGAGAGGGGGAAGGGTTTTCTCCCCTCCTGGTTCTGTGACCAGCTGCTGAGGCGACTTCTGATAGGGGCTGTCTCCCAAACCCTCCAAAGACATACTGAGGGCTGGGCAGGGGCCAGTGGCACTCTGCCATGCAGCCAGCACTTCTGCTGGGGGGATAAACACTGGGGTAGTGTCCAAGTGCTGGGCAACCAGGTCACTGAGGTCCTCCCTCGGACTCCCTGGATCTAACTCTGAGGGTGGGCACCGGATGCGATACTCTGGACTTGCTGCTGATCACCATTTACCAGCCTTCCAGCGCCCGTCTCAACTTCCCCTTCTGAGACCTTTATGCTATTATCTTGTCTCACTGCCTGGGAAACCTCTGGTGCATTCTGGTAATCTTGCACTCGCAGTGCCCTCTGTATCATCGCCGCTTCTTCCATTGCAACTGTCCGCTATTTCTCCAGGACAGTCCCAGGCAACGGGAGCCATGCCAGGCTGCTGATCACCGCCAAACAGCCGCTTGTAGGCAATCTCGAGCTCCCATTCCTGCTCAACAAGGAACTCCAATTCCTCCAGGTCACATGCCTCTTCGGGGAGGTCCAGCACCTCATCTCGGAAGTCCAGGATGTCTTCCAGCCGCCACTTCTCGTCG
Source organism: Rana muscosa (assembly GCA_029206835.1). Taxonomy (NCBI): domain Eukaryota; kingdom Metazoa; phylum Chordata; class Amphibia; order Anura; family Ranidae; genus Rana; species Rana muscosa. The sequence continues at coordinate 78,823,531 of CM055128.1, forward strand.
CTCCCAAAGTCTGGGTCTCCGTACATTTTTTGATGGAGCAGCCCCACGCTGCCGTAGCCAGCGCCTTCTGTCGGGCTGCCATCTGCTGTACCTGGCCACAGTTGAGCCGCGAACCACCGGAGGGCTCTGTAGCTGGCGTCCAGCTTCATCTCCTCCTGGACCAATCTTCCGAGCTCCATCTTACACTCATTTTGCAGTCGTTCCCTCAGGAACACCTCTCGCGCACGGTACTGCGTCCAGAACATCTCTGTGGAGGAGGGAAGGATCTTCCCCTGATGGTGCCGCTCGTGGCTTAGCGTCTCATGCCAGAGTTTCCGGCGGATCACATCCCCCCAGCCGAGCATGGTGTGCTCCGTCGCTGGTCCCCGATGTTGCTTCCACATGCCTTGCAGCCTCCTCCACAACTCCGCTCTCATGCTGGCCGGTCCCCGTATCGCTCCTCAGTGGCTGCTCGGATCTTGAATCCTGGTGATGGTTTGGATGTCCCGGACTGCAGGAGACATCCCACTGCTGCCACCACTGTGACGGATCTCAGATACCCCAGCTGGGCACATCCGCCAGACCTGTGTCTCCTGTCCTCCAAACGCACCTGCAGCCTGCAGATTCGCCATAACCAGCCCTTAACCCCTCAATCACGAGACAATCCACACAGGTGTTGAGGGTTAAACATGCAGAGCATCAACAGTTTATTAAATACAAAACATACAGTTTTACACACAGTTAGGAACACTCCCCTTAGCCTTGTCATAGATGGGGCGTAGGGGACAAGGAAGAACCAATGGGAACTGAACATTGAAACAGAGACTACAGTTAAACATAAAGGGATTATGGTAAGCAGGCAACCCTTCAATACACATCCCCTGCGGAGAGATGTCTGCAGTCCAGACCATTGTCTATGTGCCATGAACCAACACAATTAATCACAGCAACAAGGGGTGGGTTGGGGGAGAAGGGATGTAGCATTACATTACATTATCTCAAGGCCAGCTTGTCCCCAAGTCTCTCAGTCTCTTCTGGGCCATAATCTGTGGGTAGGAGGCCAGCCCTCAGTCCCTTCCAAAACACACAGTGACAGTGGGTTCTGTCACAAATATATAATAAAAAAAGTACAGCGCTGAGTGAATTATGATAAAAAAACCATATAAAATATTGGTGAAAAATTATGGTGTATACAAATTATCAATTAAGGAAATGTGAACCTTAATGTGAATAAAGTGAATTGTTTCACAAAACAAATATTAGGTCCAATACAATGAAAATCAACCCATAAACAATAAATGTGAAAGAGCTGAGGGATAACTGAAATCCCGCAACACAAAGGTACTAAAAAAGTCCTAAAAAAGTGTTCAAAAAGGAAAAAGCCACAAATGAAGCAGATCAGTCCTTAAAAAGATGTGAGGTGATAAATGTGTTGGAAAAAAGGTTATAATAAGGAAGTTTTCATCCACCAGAGTAAAGAGACACCAGAAGAGTGGTAATATAGTCTCCTTACCACATCGGTATAATCACTGTTACGTGATCTCTTCAAGCGCAGGGGTTTAGGGTCTCCCCTTGGACCAAGGTAGATGGATATGTGTCCAAAGTGGTATCTATTCAACTCCTCCTGGCTGCAATAAACAGCATGAAGTGCACTCCTGTTTTAGGCAGCAATGGATAGTCCTCTCAGCAAAAATCTCATTCACACTCCCATTTGATGTATAAAGGTATGTAAACGGAAAAGGAAAATAAAAAATGTATATAGCATAACTCTGTGGTACCAGGTTGATTGACTGAAAATAGATTTTCTCAAACTCACTTTTAAATAAGTGAGCATGCACATCAATCCACGAGCACTGAACTCGTCTCTCGGACTGCAACCTTCAGTGATAGTACCCCTCCAATGGAAGTGATTGCAAGATGCATGTAAAAGTGGGAGAGGGAGAGCTCCGGTATCCTACGAGCGCCGAGCTTGTTTCCTCACAACCAGCTTTCGGTGTATCTGTGCTAAAATCCTGACGCGTGTCATCACATCACGTGACTTCTTCACAAATATGTTATACTTGTAATGTTAGGGTGGTAGTTGTTTGTCACATCCTCTATGTTTCCCTCCTTGTTTGATGCCAAGCAAGGGTCACATGAGAGCCCTACCCCGGGATGGGTTCTCCTGGGCTACACTAAGCACCTTGTACAGGGTTACCTTAACTACACATGGGGTACCGTTACTCTTGTGCCATTTTCATTAATGTCCTGGGACAAGGCTGAGGCTGCCATGAGAGCATACTCAACTTTAAGGCGGGCCTCTACTCTCAGAGATAAATGTGTACACCATGTACACTTGAACCGTAACTGTTCTCCAGTTAACACTTGTGTCCCTGTGACACCTTCTCTGTCACTTGCATTTAGGGGGAACATGCTAAGCTCTGTGCACATCAACCTGTCCAGCATTTTCCACAACCATTCCCAGTAGCGGAGTAGGTCCTGTCGTGCATCCTGCGTGGGCTCCACGTGCGTACAATAAACAAAAAATCCAGCGCTCAATGGGAGCAGTGAAAGCAGAACTATAACTAATGTTTTGATAAAAATGAATTTTTTTAATTGGATACACGCCAAAGATTGATATAAAATCGATATAGATCGATTTAAAAATCAATATTAATCAAACAACTTGCAATGAGATTAGCATCAGAAGAAACTCATAGTCATTGTAATGAAGCATAAAAAACGCATGAAATACAATACCGCCAACCAAGGGGTTAAAGTCAGCAAGTGTGCTCCGTGACCTGATGTTGTGAGGTTAGTTCGGTTCAGTGATGAGATGAACTGGCCGCCAGGGAGGTGGAGGGATTGGCCGCTCTAACGATACAGCCTGTGGCTGGGTTGCGGGAACCAGAGCTGTAGAATCCAGGGAGAGATGTAACATGCCGTTCAAAGCCCTGTGTCACGGTCAGACCAGCTGATCGAACGTGCTGGATGGTGATAGGTCAGACGGCACTCTGGATAACGCGCCCCGCGTCCGACAACCGGAAACAAGAGCCGAGGCTGGAGCGGAGGGGGTACACTTGCCGGGCGGTACGTAAGCTCTGTGTTGCCGTGGAAACCTTTAGTTTACATGTTTCGCGCACCTGCGCTTTGTCAAAGCCAAGGGATCCACCGGCAACAGACAGCTTTTAAGAGCATGGGAACAGGAAGGGGAGTGAACGACAGCTCTTGTGAGTTTAACCCCTTGTGCACATATAGCGCTATACATGTACAAACCCCTGTCATAATTGCATAAAAACAAATGAATATCGGTGAGATAGAGTCTGCAATATTGGATCAAACAAATAAAAAATATATATCAAGCACCAAGGTGTAAGGAAAAAAAATAATATTGGAATACTTCAATAATAATTATGGAGACCTGTGCGGTGTGAATGTGCTCCCATAGCTCTGGGAGACAGACCATTGGCAGAAGGAGTGCTGACAACATCTCCCTTCCTACTAGAGGCACCCTGGGTAACGAGTTGCATCTTTACACTACTCCACACCAATGTCTTCATACCCCAATGTGTTTAGGACCCACTCGGTAGGCTATGTGTGCCAGTAACTTGCATTACACCCCGCTCAATAACGTCAGACCAGGCAGGGACAACGTTCAAACGCTTTACTTAGAAAAGTGCGAAAAAGGTAATTGCAGAGCACAAGGTAATTATTGTGAATTACATTCACAGACAGAATCATCCCTAATTCCCTATTCTAACTACAGGCTGTGTGCTGCCCTGGCTTATCTGCAAAGGTATTGTTCGTGCAATACAAAGTCCAGTAAATGCATTCGAATCTCCAGGGCTGGTGTCTTCAGGGTAAACCCCCAGGTTATGATGACTTCACATCCAAAGGGTGATAAGCAACATCCTTTTGCACCTCGCGGGTGTCATTCACCATCTCCCTTGCGGGCCTCGGTCTTAACTCCCCATTAGGCCTTTGTCAGGATTATGCTGCTGACATTAGCCAGCTCTTTTAGGGCTAAGGTCCACACAAGCGAGTACGTTTTCTGTACCGGACCACTGTCCAAATTTATATCACAGGCTTAGTAGGCTGGACCCAGAGAAGAACCCACCATCCCCTGCATCCAAGATGGCCACCCAAATTTCACAGGATTTCACCTTTAAATAAGAGATGCTGACCTTCCAAGGATGGCCCAATGGAGCCCATGCCAGTGGACTACTTAGTCCCCTATGGCACCTGATAGAACAGTGTAGTGCCACCTTTGTCGAACAGTGCTGTATAGGAAACGATTAAAACCTTTGTCAGGTTTTTTTGCTGTCTGTGTGACTGCTGGTTAGATTAAACCTCTGTATTTATCCTGATGACTACTGGGACTACATTATGATAGTAATTGATGGAAAATCCAAAATTTTACAGTTTTCACTGGAAGAGCAGTGAAGGGGAAATCTTCAGGTGACCACCATCTAAGAAGACCACCACCTTCACTTTGGAAAGGTTTTCCTTCACTTTCTGGTGTGCTTAAAGACCAAAAATTAAGAGAAATCTCTCCTACAAGGCAAAGACAAAATAAGGGTTTTAACCGTTTCCGATTCTGTATCTAAAGATAAACTTTATAGGCTAACTTAAATTAGCAAGTAAAGTATATCACTTTTTACCTATTTTACCAAATTTCCCACAATTATGCCATATCAAAGTGGAAATTCACTATGGTCAATTTACTGAAGGATGGAAGTTTTATCTTTGAAGGAGAATTTTAACTTAAAGTGGTTGTAAACCTTTGTGTTTTTTCACCTTAATGCATCATATGTATTAAGGTGAAAAAACACCTTGTACTCTCTGGCCCCCAGTGCCCCCCTTTTACTTACCTGAGCCCCGAAATTCCATGGGCTCGTTCCCGCGTCGCTTTCCAAACGGTTTGTCGGCTGTTCATTAGTTAGATTGATAGCAGCGCAGCCATTGGCTCCCGCTGCTGTCAATCAAATCAATGATGCAGCGCGCCAGGGGGCGGGGCCGAGTCATACACTTGGTGGCTATGGCCGCCGAGTGTATCACACGGGAGCGCACCCGCAAGGTAACCCCCTCGGGAGAGAGCTTCCCAGAGGGGGTTAGCTCTTGCGGGGAGGAGCTTCGAGAGCCACTGTGGTAAGTATAACATGTTTGTTTAAGAAAAAAAAAAAACTGAACCCATGCAACCCCTTTAACTTTGTGAATGTGGTGAAAAATCACCGTGAAGGAAATACCTAATAAAGCGCAAACAAAATTTAAAAAATTGGATGAGGGAAGTCAACACAGCTTCACTTTATTCACTAAGCTAAGCAAAAATTTGATTGCAATATGAACACTCTACTCCTTTATTAAATCAACCCTTATTTTTAACTAAATGTCAGTTAAAGTAAAAAAATTCAGCCAAACCTAGAAGACACTGTGATGTACAAGTTTTGAGCAGCTAGATAAACTTTAACAGCAACATTTGTGTGTGCAATACAATGTGCCATTGCACCACCCCAATAATTTTAGTGTAAAACATACTACACAGCATGTCCCCAGCTGTAGAAATTAGCTGGCACATGTGCAAGAACTAGGCCAGGCATGTTTGAGGGTTTAATCTGAACTGTCTGCCAGAGCTTGTAAAAATATGATTTACTTCATAGAACAGTACATACTGATAGATGGGTTCCCAGTCACAAGATAAGCATTTACATAGGAACAATCCAGACAGTTTTCATTTGTGGATGTTGAAGTGCGTGCCAAGGAGATGGTAGACTGGCACATTCTTCAGTTTGGCACTTCCGGATATCATGTGTGCACTGCAGTAGACCAGGAAGAGAGTGTACAGTGTAAGCATTAAGGCATGTCCCATTAACACTCTCATAAAACATTTAGTCACTGGAATTTTAATAGTGAGGGCAGTGAGTGATACAAATAATGGTTGATTCACATTCATTCGGTAGTTTGTCCAAGCACTATCTAAACCACAAAGCAGACAGAGAGGACATCAAAGCACCATGGACGGTAAGTTAATTGATTATTTTCTGATTTTGCTATTTTTCTTTTTGTTTTATAAAACCATGTTACAAAGATGAATTTAATATTCTATGGTAATATAAAGCCAAAGGCAAATTATTGCTTAAAAAACAATTAAGGTTTTTGTACTGCTTTATTGAAGCAAAGTTTCAGCTTCTAATTGAGTGTCTTCTTATAACTGAAACCACAGTGTAAATACAATATAAGATACTATTTAATTAACGGCCATACAAAATACAATGCAATACATGGTAAAGCATTACAAAACACAATACAAACCTTAATATAAACATTTAGTAAAGCAATATAATTTGTACAGTGATTCCAAGGAATTGGTCGCATTTTAGGTGAAATCACGTGTTTAGTTATTAAAGTGTATGCAAAGCCAAAAAGTTTCATTTTTGGTGAAATTTTGGAAGGTGGAAGGGATAGAATCTCAGGTCTGATTTTTATTGCTGTCTGGGTCTGCACTGGGGATATTCATTTTCACCATTGAACCTGGTGACGAAAGTAATTGGAAGTCCAATAATTTGAAGTTGTCACAGGTACAGGAGGTGCCCAAAGGGCAAACCTGTTATAAGGAAGGGGCTTACCTTCTGCTGTGCTCCCGGGACAGGAAGTGAAGGGGAAAAAAAATCTGACATAGGCCCTTAACCATTCGCTACTCTATATAAATAAAATTAAAAAAAATTGTTTTACATACACTGTAACAGGTAAAAGAACCCCTCTAACTATTGCACCTACAAAGAGGACATTTACATTACAGGTATACGGGAATTATTTGGTAAAGCTGTAAGAAAACCTTAAATATTTTCATCTTTATTTCATCTTTAATCTTTAATCTATGAATTGCCCCAGTGTTTTGAACTATTTATACAAACCACTACTGTGCTCTATAAAATTGCAAAAATAATTGCAAATTAAGAAACAGAGTATAGATCATTTGTATGTGGCCATATTGAATGTAATGCTTCAGGCCAGCTCCATCCCCACATACAAACACTTCTTTATTATAAGTCTCTAAAATAGATTTTTAACAAAATAATATTTTAAGCTTTTGCAATGTCTCCAAGCATATACAGCTTAAAAAGGGAGCAGTAAACTTTGAAACATTGCAGAAGTCCATTTTTTTAAGCCTTTTAAATGAAAAGGTGTTTGTAGTATGAAATTTAAAGAACATTAATAAAGAAGTGCTTTTTTTTTATTGATGGTACTGGTCTGAAGTATTGTAAAATGAAGGCCACCCATCAAGTGTCGATGTGGGTAGTTGGACCATAGCAGATCCTGCAACTGCTTTAATCCTGTTGCATAATATATTCCAAACTTAAAGTTGAATTATATGTGTGCATGTGTGTTGTTGGGGGGAGGGGGTGTGAGCATTTGCCATATTGTGCACGTAATGGAGGGACTTACCTCCTATATTGCCCTTATCCAGAGCCCAACATATTCTCAGCCATTGGGCAGCCACTGATGATGGTTTTGCTGTGAATATGTTTGCTATAGAAAAAAAGTGGAGCTTGTTGGCAGAAGAGACTTACAAAGTCTCTTCTACAGAAAAAAACAAAACTCTGCCAATAAGCATATTTATTTTTTAACTTTCATTACAGTTACATTGAATGTAGAATGCTCACAGTGTAGAATTGAGTAAGATGACCTAAAGCTAAAATTTCCCAATTTTGTTTATGAAAATGACTATGCTTAGCATCTATATCATACACAGAAATAATGTGTCTATAAACCAAAAAACAAACATGTTATATATGTCACAACTTACCTGTCCTAAGACAGGTGGCTGCATTAATTTTTTTCAGACTTTTTACCTTTATTTTCACCTGGTGATGCTGCCAGTGGCACATTTGGAAATGTGCTACAGCTACAGAACATCCATCCCTTCTGCTTATTTCGAAAAACATAAGGATTTCAGTTGAAAAATCTCAAAGGGTACCCAGCATAAACAGCGATGAGGAATAATGGGAATCATAATATTTTCCCATCCACTTTTAGACTGTGCACTGCTAGGACCCACCAAGACCTTTTTTGGACAAAATTCAGAGCAAGAATGTTGGAAACTTTTCCAACAATTAGCTTACGATAACAAACTCATCCAATCTTTGGAAGTGCTTGTTTTTCAGTTATTTTTTTACTGCATGACTGTGGCAATAAATGCTCAATTTGGTCATATTACTTGGGAATATTGGCCCACATATGTACTACCTGAAATGGGTATTCTATACAAAAGAGAGAGAAAGGAACTGTAGAAGTGTTTGTAGAAGCAAAGGGTAGCCAAAAATTAGGCTCGGGTTTTAACTGATACCATATGCATCATTTCCACATTTCCACATTTCCACTTTTTTCAATATATTATTTGGGGGGAAGATAAAATTGATAACAAATACAAAACATGGGACATATTTAGGTGGAAAATTCATAGTCAGCAAATAATCGGAGTATACACAGAAATCAGCGTTTCTATGCAAAATTTAGGCCATTAGACATACATTTCATGTGTCTGATTAGTCATAATAATTATCTGTTGGTAATATAATTACCATACATCGTATTCTTAGGAAAACAGTTCATGAACAGTTATGAAAACAGAACTTCTTAACTCCATGTCGTTTCTTTTTTGTGACAATAGTACCTTAGCTAGTGATTTTAATCGCAAAGTGCTAGGCCATGTAGGGCCACAAGTACACAGCGGCTTCAGAAAATCCTGACCATAAAAAAGTCTGTTCAGCAGTTTATTGAAACCATGTGTTTCTTGTTTTGGTTGTGTCCTCCAGCTTGTTTTGTAGGAACCCCTGTTATGTTATGTGTCCTTGCTGCAAGATTCACTCATTGTCTGTTTTTCATGGTGTTTTTCCTGATAACCATTGTCTTTTTGGGATAGAAAGTGATAGAAAAATGAACATTTTACAGTTGTCACTAAAGCAGAAAATTAGATTGCAATGGTTCTGGTAACAGATGTCTAAGAAAGGAATTTCTCTTAGACCCCTTTCACACTGAGCCGCCTATAACGTCGGCGGTAAAACGCCGCTATTTTTACCGCCGACTCTATGGGTAGATCTGCGGCGCATTTCGGCCACTAGCGGGGGGCATTTAATGTCCTACCAGCGCACTGCCTCAGTGTGAAAGCCCTCAGGCTTTCACACTGAGACTGCAGGGGAGCCGTTTTTCAGGCACTTTACAGGCGCTATTTTAAGCCCAAAAGCGCCTGAAAAACGCCTCAGTGTGAAAGGGGTCTTAGACTTTGGTAAATCACCCTTTTAATGTGGCTTGTAACCACAACTTGGAAATCTGCTTTACAGTAACCTTTTCCCCAAGCCAGCGGTTACCTAATACATTTTTATGTTGTGGTTTTGTGAATGGAGAACTGTAAAAATAGAAAGAGTAGATCAATATCTCTCAACCAGGTATCCTTCAGAAGTTTATAAGAGTTTCCTAAGCAGTGAGAAGTGATGGATTAAAGACCTATCTGATGGTGTATGAATAATTCTGGGGAAAATGTCTCTTTACCGAATTAGTGGTATGTCACCAGTGAAGCATCTAATTTTTCAGATAAAAAAACACTGACCACCAATGATCACCAGTCTTCCTACCACTATCAACCAATATTAGTGGGCCCTCCTTGCACTAGCCACCAGTGTAGAGTAGGCCCTTACCCTTCTGATTAAGGGGCAGTTCTCTACTGACCCCCAATATAAGTAGGGCCCTTCTCCTCTGACATCCAATGTAATAGGGCACTTCTCCACTGACTTTCAAAGTAAGGAAGGCCCTTCTCCATTGACCACCAATGAAAGGGGCATTTCTTTCTATCATGATTATTACTGAAAATATTTTGCAGTATACAGCAAGGGTGGCATTAAACATGATCTGGATTTGGGTGTCAAATACTCTCTTTACAACCTACTGATCATGCTAGTGTACCTTAAACTGTAGATATAATCATTTTTAGTGGGGGGGGGGGGTTCTCTGACACATAAATATTATTTTAAGGGTTCTTTGATGGATCTATAGTGTATGGTTAGCTTAAGGCATGGGTGCCCAACCTGTGGCCCTCCAGCCGCTTCGAAACTACAAGTTCCATGATGCATTTGCAAGGCTGACAGTTACAAGCATAACTCCTAAAGGCAGATGCATGATGGGACTTGTAGTTCGGCAACAGCTGGAGGGCCACAGGTTGAGCTCCCATGGCTTAAGGTAAATTTCCACTTTACACTGCTTAGAAACTGACTGAAAATACCCAGTGCTATGAGATATCCAGTGGCCCACACCTTACGCCAACAAGCAAAAAAATCCTATCCCTATTGGAAGTGATCCACCTTTACTATTTGCACCCAATGCCAATGGATCTAGTGTGATTTTTCCCACATATTTCAGTTATATGATATTGGAAAATTCCATGAAATGGCAGTAATGTGCTGGAACTGGTTACACAATAATTGCAAGGCTTTAACATTTCCAATAAAAACAGCATCAGTAATTTGTATATAGATTGTAGAATTCGGCAGCATGGCAATCAACGGGATGGCATATAACACAAGATTTATATGATAACCTCATTTTTAAAACTGCAACTATAAAAATTCCTGCTAAAAAAATCTGAGCAACATGAATGATCGAACATAAAATAATTATAGGGCACATAATGATTAAAAAATATTTGGAGGCAGTGCAAACAAACCTGGCAATTATGTAAAAGAAGTCCGTGTGGTAACCATTTGGATGTTAGGCATGTGTAGTAGCAGGATTTTTATGATATGGTTTCACAATGATTTGATGTTTTAACTGGAGTACTGGATTTATTGTGATTACGCATACACGTTTTTTGTGTGCGTATTTCGGTAACTGTATTAACAATCTGTTAGTATGAGTTAATATCTGTAATGATAGCATTCAGCATATGAATTCCTTTTTTATTCCACATGCCTTTATTTATATCAGACCCCACCTTTGCATGCACTGGGACAAAGCAAATTTCACCATTGGAAGAGCTTACAATCATCAGTTTTTATATAGGAATCCAAACTTGAATATGTTTTTTTTTTTTTTTTTTTACCAGAATTTAGTGCCACTTTAAAGCAGCCTTTCTTTCTCAACTTTTTTACCCTCAAGGAACCCTTGAATACAATTTTAGGTTTAAGGGAATGTCTATTAAAAACAATTTATAAGGAGACAATGGCAAAAATGTCCTGTACATTCATGGGCAGTGGGAAAAATTACCTTCTTAAGGCCCCTTTCACACTTAGGCTTTGAAAAAACGCTAAAAAAATTATACATTTTTTACCGTGATTTTACCGCGATTTTACCACGTTCGCGGTAAAAATAGCGCTAACACATATGCGTTTTTACCGCGTTTTTGCGGTAAAAAGGATTATTTGGTATTCCACAATCCTCCACTCTACTGCGGTCATGTGACCTTCCCACAGCTTCTGGGTGTTTTTTACCGCGTTTTTACCATGTTTTTACAGCGGTACTCATTCATTTCAATGGGGATAGGCGTTTTTACAGCGCTATTTTATGCGCCCCAAAGATGCTCCAAAAAAGCTGTTTGCAGGATTTTTTCCAACGCACAGCCAGCAAAACGCCTTAGTGTGAAAGCCCTCAGGGCTTTCACATTTAGAATGATGGGGCAGGATTATTTCAGGCATTTTTACAGCGCTGTTTTTACCGCGAAAACGCAGTAAAAACGCCTCAGTGTGAAAGGGGCCTTGGGCCCGTACACACGATCTGACTTTTTGACAACAAATGTCCGACGGGCCTGTTTGATCGGACAATCCGACCGTGTGTACGCTCCATCGGACAAACTTTTTCATCGGACAAATGTTCGCTGTGAGAACAGACAAACTTTCCGGCAACAAATGTCCTACGTTGGCTAACCCGATCGTAAGTCCATCAGACTAAAGTCCAAAGTACAAACACGCATGCTCAGAACCAATGCTAAAGATCAGACAACAATAGCAGAAGTTGCCCAAAGGGTGGCGGTAAAGAGCAGAAAAACCACGTAGTACATCTATTACGTCACTGTTTGTTGGCTGTGTGTATGCATACCAAGTTCACAACCTACGCCCTTCGGAGCAAAATCCACCGAAAAGTCAGATGGAAGTCCGATCGTGTGTATGAGACTTTATAGTGGTAGTCAGAAAACCAACCCCTCCAGACAACTAAAATGATCATTGGTGTCATGCCACTGGCTCTTTCAAGTGGCATTAGCCTCAGAACTATCTAGGCACCATCAAATGGGTGCTGAATCAAGGAATCTCTAGCAACCTCTGAAGAAACCCTAGGGTTCCCCTGAATTCTGGTTGAGAATAACTGCTTTAAAGTGTAGTAATCCATACCAACCAATCAAATTTCTCCCTTTATCAGTATAGGGCAGCCAGAACAGAAAATATTACTGCTGATTGGTTGCATTATTCTTATGTAATAAGCCTCTTTCTAAGAACATCTGCAATGAATTTAGCACGTGAAGGCTCCATAGCAGGTGACATAACCAAGGCCAGCATGATAACACCGTCACGCTGCACAATGGCGTCACTGTGTACTCACGGGATTGGAAGTATTTTTGTTCATGCAGTGTGTATAGGTACTGCTATTTACGTAATCGGCTAGTGAATTCCACCAGCCACATGTAAATAGACAATGTTTTCTATGTGATAAAACTTCCCTTTTAAGTGAGTGTGCTTGTACACCTTGTCTCTGCCATGTGTTCAGCAGGCCTGGCTGATCATACTCATCCAAAAATATTATTCTTGTGACATCAGCAAGATCCTTAATAATAGTTTTCCATTAAGAGGGATGACTTGAGCATGTACATACAATCACATTAAAATGAGACAGATTAACATCTGAGTAATGTAACATTATGAGCACGGATCGATTGGTACAGGATATTACCCACATCATTATATACATTCAAGTTTGTTAGTTGATTTAAACATATGTTCATGATCCAACGACATTCCTCACATCACACAGTTCAAAGTGGCCTGTCATCTTCCCAGATGAAAGAAGCAGTAAAACCTATTTTAGGAAAAAGCTGTGTCTTGCTGTGTCAATCACCGTGGAATAATGGACGTTTATTAACAGGCGCAAAGTAGAACTACTCAGTTTGGTTGGACAGCCTAAACCAATCATGAAATTCACGAAAGAGTCAGATGGACCCCTCCCCAATAATTATATACTGATTACATTGTAAAAGACATGTTTCTGCTGCGAAAGAACCTGTCACTTTGTTCAATGTACACAACGCTGTGTTGCCCACAAGGCCTACTTCTTAGACCCCATACACACTATACAACTTTTGTTGTCTGATTTCCTTTAGATTTACCAAAACCATGTAGTGCAAGGGCCTGCCTGATTTCATACAAATTGAAACTCTTATGCCCTGTACACACGATCGGATTGGAATAAACTCCAATGGAATTTTCCGTCGGAATTCCGATGAAGCTGACTTCCATCAGTCTTGCATAGACACTGTCAGATGAAATCCCGACCGTCCAAAACGCGGTGACGTAAAACACTCCGACGAGCCGAGAAAAATTAAGTTCAATGCTTCCGAGCATGCGTCGACTTGATTCTGAGCATGCGTGGATTTTTCTCCGATGGAATTCCACCCAGACGATCGGAATTTCCCATCGGAAATTAAAAAACATGTTCTATTTTTTACTCCGATGGAAAAAAGTCCGATGGGGCCCACACACGGTCGAAATTTCCGATGAAACAAGTCCAACGGATTTTATTCCATCGGAAATCCGATCGCGTGTAAAAGGCATTAAGGTTTGACCTCATATTATATGGGTTTGGTAAATCTGAAGGAAAAAAATCCACAAAAAAATATTATATAGTGTGTATCCAGCTTTATTTGTGTGCTGCCCCCTGTCAAATGATTTGGACCAGTGCACAAATCAAGGTTCATAAAGAAATGGATGAACGAGTTTGGGGTGGGGGAACTTGACTGGCCTGCACAGAGTCCTGACCTCCACCCGATAGAACACCATTGGGATGAATTAGAGCGGAGACTGTGAGCCAGGCCTTCTCAGTCAACATCAGTGCCTGACCTCATGTGCTTCTGGAAGAATGGTCAAACATTCCCATAGACACTCCTAAACCTTGTGGACAGCCTTCCCAGAAGAGTTGAAGCTGTTATAGCTACAAAGGGTGGGCCAACTCAATATTGAACCCTACGGACTAAGACTGGGATGCCATTAAAATTCATGTGCGTGTAAAGACAGGCGTACCCAATACTGGTAATATAGTGTATATATAAATATATGAGTTTGGGGTGATTAAACTCAAGCAGCAGGTGCATTTTTACTGAGTTGCGCCAGTCCAAACTGTAATTTTAGGACGTGGCAGCCCACTTTTATTGAATAAATAAAAAGTTCACAGTAGCCCTAGCAGTTTTTTTTTCTACATAACGTGCATGAACGAAAATACTGAGCCACCTGGCACACGTGTTGCAGCACTGCTGCTCCTCTTACCAGTCCATTTGACTGTGTCATTCAGCTCTCCTGGAACACTTGGCTCTCTAGCCTTCAGTCGCAGCGCCCTGCTGCATGGCCCACCTCTGGCCTGAGGATTGGGGTTCTCCCGACACCCCTGATAGGAGCTGACCTGACTCCTGGAACCGAGACCCGCTGTCTCCTGGCTTGTGGCTGGGTCCTCTGACCCCTCGATGAGACTTCTGTCTCGTGGCTTCTGGCTTGGGCCCCCTGACCCCGGGGGAGACCTTTCATCTCCCACACTGGGAGGGGTCTCCAAACTGGAAGCTGTCTCCAAAATGGGAGCTCTGAGCAATTCTCAGACCCCAGTATATAATGACCCTGCATACCTGTGTAGTCAACCAGGTTGCAGGCGTCTAGCAAAACCCAGACACAGGATTGAATGTTCGGATTCAGAACTACAGAATCTGGAGAAAGCCAAAAACACAGCTTTCTCCACTCAGAAATTATAGTTTTGAACCACACATTAACCTTTAATGCGAATCTTGTGTCACATTTTCCTATATACTTACAGTGACAGAGCGTCCCTCTGTCACATTATACACATGCCTGTATAAACCTTTAACCACTTCCCACCCGGCCACTGCACATATACGGCCGGGTGGGCGCTTCCTCCTTTGGAGTGGACGTTCAGGAACGTCCCTCAGAAGGAGGGGGATCACGCGCGCGTGCACGCGCAGCGGCGCAATCCTGATGCGCTTGTGTCACCCGCACACGGTGCATCTCCCATCGGCAGGAGGGCTCTGTGAGTGGCCCTACTGATCACATGACGACTGTGTCCAATCACAGCCGTCATGTGATGTAAATAGAGAGCCGGTTGCTAGGTGATCGGCTCTCCTTTCCTCACACAGAAGTTGTCAATGAGGAGAGGAAAGCAGATCGCTACAGCCGGCTGGTGATCGGTGAGTATGAGCTGTTTTTACAGCTTTTTACTCACTGATCACCGGCCCAGTGTCCCCACAATGTAAACACAGAAAGTCCCCAAAATAGTGTCCCCACACACATGTCCCCACACAGTAAAAACACCTGTCCCCCACATATGTAACAGTAAAATCATATGTCCCAATGATCATCTGCACACATATGTCCGTGATCACCTGCGCATATCTGTACATGATCATCTGCGTACATCTGTCCGTGATCACACAAACCAATTATACACTTAACGGGATTTTTTTTACCAAAGACATGTAGTAGAATACATTTTGGCTTAAATTTATGGTAAAATTCGATTTTATTGGACTTCTTTTAAAATAGAAAGAAGAAAATATTGTTTTTTTTCCAAATTTCTGCTCTTTTTTTCGCTTATATCGCAAAAACTAAAAAAACAAAGTCGTGAATAAATACCACCAAAAAGAAAGCTCTATTTGTGTGAACAAAATTAGAAAAATGTAAATTGGGTACAGCGTAGCATGACCGCGCAATTGTCATTGATAGTATGAGAGCGCTAAAAGCTGAAAATTGGTCTGGGAAGGAAGGGGGCGAAAGTGCCCAGTATTGAAGTGGGTAATGCACTTTAAGGGGGTGGTATATATCTTATATTTACTTACACAATAATCATTGAACCATGCTATTTATTTATTTGTTCTATTGGTTGAACTAGATGGACTTTTTTTAACCTAAGTATGTAAATATGTAATTTCCTTTTGTTCCCTTTCCTGCTTTAAATTTACATCTTTCTTATTCCTGCAGAATCCAATAAAAAGGCCCACCGTACGGATATGTTTAACAGCTCTGAACTGATACTGCGTAGAGGGCAATCCTGTAGATTAACTATGGAATTCAATAAACCACTACGTGACTGGCAGAGCATAGTGTTTGTCGCACGCACAGGTATCTTTCATCTGGCATCTCCTGTCATTGGCGCAGTTTGCTCTAATTCATAGTATAGGGTTGGAGTTGTGCTGTTCAGGTTGATGGGAAGACACTCTACAAGGACCACACTTCACAGTTTTGTTTTACAAATTTTTAACTGAGAAACTGGATACTTTCTTGTTGTGTTTGTAGGTTGTTTGTCATTGGCATCAGAAGAAGGCAAAGGCATCAAGGTCCCTGAATACATATTCGAAAAAAACACATTTGCATCTATAGCTTTACAAAAAAAAAACACAGACCTAAGGACATTTTGACCATAACCACCTCAGATCCAATATGGACACCGACTTTGAACGTAGCTAAATAACATCATGCATGAGATGGTTGTCCTGTCCACATTACACCTGATTAAATAATAGCCTTTAAAGAAATAATAAACTCATATTTAAAAACAAAATCCCCCCCCACCCCCCAAAGTGACTGGATAACTGTGCACGCTTTTCCCGACTTGTTCATTCCCCGACTTGTTCATTCCCCAACTTGTTCATTCCCCAACCTAGTTGGGGTAAGTGGTACACTTTGGTGGGGGTGGGTCAGCCACGCCCAGTGACCTTTGACCCCTGGGAACCCGCTTTCTGACCTTTGACCTCTGGGGGAGGTCCCTGTTCCAAATCCTGGGTCCTAGCCTTGTTCTTAAAGGGAAAACCCTAACCCTACCCCTAACCCCAACCCTAACCCTAACCCAACCCCTAACCCCAACCCCCACCCTTCTGACCTTTGACATATGGGGGAGGTCCCTGTTCCAAATCCTGAGTCCTAGCCTTGTTCTTAAAGGTTCTTAATATAGTATTAGCCTGGGTTCACACTTGGCGGTGCAAATTCCAGCTCTGTTTTCTCTGCGAAGAGAAAAAAAATGCTGTTCAGCGGTTCGTCTCCGTTGTAGCTGCGGATTAGCTGACCTAGGGGAAAGGGGGGGGGGGAGGGGGGAGGTGTAGTGACAGAACGCCTCTGATTTTCACATTTAACTAAATATTAAATGTGAAAATCAGAGGTGTTCTGTCACATTAGCAAGCATGTAAGGTCAGCAGGTTTGCTGCTGCTTTTAAAATGTAACATGTAAACAGTCTGTTGGATTTACAAATAATGTATTTAAGCATATAAACTCCATTTTGTGTTGAAAATAACTGTAAAATTTAAAACTAAGTTGGGTGTAACAAGATGTCCGCTTGGCCCCTTCTTACTATGATTACTGTGCAGGAGTGTGAGTGGAGCAAGATGGCGGTGACGAAACGTCATTACAGCGGCGCCGCCGGGTGTACCAAGATGGCCTCCGCTCCGGAGCTAGGCCTAAGCCGCGACCTTTCCTATGGCCGAGGCTCCGGAGCGCTCCGCGGATCGCGTGGTGATCCGATCCAAACAGGGTGACCCGTTCGGATCACGGATCACCACCGATCCGTTGCACCACTATTTTTTATTATTACTTGTTTACAATTTTATTTAATTTTTTACAATAACCTGTTATTATTGCATTTTACTAATTTTTTTTAGGAGCCCCATTAGGGGGCTTTGGTGAAATATCAGGGGTCTGACCCCTGATGTCTTACTTTTGAAAGAAAGGGACTGAGGACAGAGATTCCCCAGTCCCTTTCTCTGCAGCCAACCAGCAGGGAGAATCTGCCCAGCACAGGGTGATTAGTGTGTGCCCAGGCACACCTGGCACAACCTGTGCGCATGCCTATGTGTGGAGGTAAGGACTATATGATACTGACCAGGAAAGAAGGGAACTTGCAATGGAAAAGCTCACAGTGTGCAGTGAAATCAGAGTAAGCACTTTCAGTACAGGCGAGGATCATGTACAAATTTGCAAGACTGAAGGTAATGCTGGAATTCAATTCTAACAAAACATGCTGTACCATCCATCCAACCATCTATCATTTTAGATGTTATTTGGAACACCATATGAAGGAAAAGTAGTGATGAAAGAAGCACTTTTATTTATGAGTTTTTCTAATCATCTTTGCATATAATTTCTTCATGGGTTGTTTAACTGGGGATGTAGCAGGACAGCGTCCTTTACCCTACATACTTTGTACTAAATCTTGTCTCTCTCTCGCTCTCATCTCGGAAAGTTTGAGTATACGAAATAGGCACTTTGGTATACCGTTAATTTCCACTGAATAACTGATGCAAAAATTATAATGACAATATACAGTTTTGAATGAATACTTTTCTTGTGCTTTCTACATCTATCCTGGTAAAATATACTTATATGTTTCCCTCACAGCTTGCATATTAATGCATTTTTTTTGTCTTTTGTGTGTCCTTTAAAAGGTCCACCAAACTCAGGATATGCCAACACAAATGTGGAGTTTCCTCTGTCCAGCTCATGGAGCAGTGGCATGTGGAGTGCAGTCTTAGAGTCCAGCCCTGGCAATGCCCTGAAGATAATCATGTCTAGTCCTGCCACAGCGGTCATAGGGCGATATGACCTCAGTGTTCGGATTTCTGTGATGGGTCAAACAGTTACATATTCCCTTGGCAAATTCATTTTGCTTTTCAACCCCTGGTGTCTAGGTAAGGCCTAACTGACTGAAGCACTGACAACAATCTGTTAACTATATAGCAATTCACATAAATTGTTGAAAATTTGAACATTGGTATACTCATCCGAGGAGGAGTTAGGAGTATTACTGACCATAGACATTTTTTTTTACAAGGATCTCTACATCTATGAGTCTCGTGTAATTAACAATGAGTATTTTAAAGCAATGACAATCCTTTTCAGCAGTCAGAAAACTCTAACAGACAATTTATACTGGCTGTAAATTTGAGGACACTGAAATACTTTGTTAAAGCTAAACTCTAGTCAACCTCACTGGTTCCCTGTTTACTCAACCAGCAAAAAGAATATTCTACTCACACTGTGCTGTTTTGATATATAGAATGTTTTTGGCCCAGTCACATCATCAGTGTGTCTCTTCACCTCTGCCACCCGTTGTTGCTGTTGGTAAGGCGCTGGCAGGGTTACAGGTGTCAGTCACGATAAGGAGGCATTCCTAGCATGCAGATCCCCAATGGTTACACCCACTCAGGAGGACAAGGACTGGATAATGCTGGTCGTCATCCACAGGGGTTATAGGGTAGTGGACAGCTTCTAATGTACACTATGAGCTTTTCAGAGTGTGCAAGATACAAGAGTAAAGCAAAGGTAGCTAGCTATACATTGGCCACAGATTTGAGTTCTGAGCTTCAAAGAAGGAATGAGTTATACAAATGAATATTTAAAATACATCACCTTTAACATTCACACAATTTCTATGTATTGCATAGATTTTTTTTTATAGAGGGGGGCAGATTTAAACTTCCTACACCCCAAGTCCAACTGTCTTGACACTCTTCTTCCCTATTGTAACCAACTAGCTAGCCATAGTACACTGTCAAGATTAAACCATATATGAAATCAAGAAAATAAATGATTTGGCAAATAATTGAATATTTTAGAAATTAACATATAAAAGATACCGTATAAAGTGTATCAAACTGCCTATCAAGGCATGTACAGTATATATGTATTCTGTAAATGAAATATGGGAAAGAAAATCTAGGTTTCAAAAATTCTGAAAAATAAAAAGCATGTACCAATCTGCCCTTTTTCTAGCATGATAGAAGGCAAACTTAAAGCCCAAGAGAAATCACAAAAATACATATGTAGTTAGATAGATTTTGTACCAACCATTTTCAATTTTCAGGATTATATAGAGATTAAAAAAAGTGTGAGACTTCCACTGGCCTCTAAATACACATATTGTATGCTTAGCTAAATGTTACTATCCCAAATATGTTCCATAACTAAGCTTTCAATGAAGATTTTATTTTAACTTCTTCTCTATAGATGATGATGTGTACATGACCAATGAAGAAGAAAGGCAAGAATATATCCTAAACGACCATGGTGTCCTTTTCATGGGAAATGAGAAACATGTAACGGGGATGGGATGGAACTATGGTCAGGTAAATTCATCAGACATTCAGATATATTAAGCAGAGTGTATTTCACCAATGTCATATTTATTTATGATTTATTATCCAGTCCTTTTAAATGTTGTCTATCAACAACCAATTATAAATATAGGCAAGGCAGCAGAAAATTCACAAATTTTTAGGCTCATACTGTCATGGTTGTTATTATGTAGCCAATAAAGGAGCGAAAATAGTCGTGATGGTAATATGAGGCAGAACTAAAGCTGACCATAGATCAGGGGTCTCAAACTGGCGGCCCTCCAGCTGTTGCGAAACTACAAGTCCCATCATGCCTCTTCCTGTGGAAGTCATGCTTGTAACTGTGAGCCTTGCAATGCCTCATGGGACTTGTAGTTTCACAACAGCTGGAGGGCTGCCTGTTTGAGACCCCTGCCATAGATGAATTGAAAATTGTCCAGTTCAGAGGGGAGCGGTAGATTTTCTATCCATCTATGGCTGTTCCCATTTCCAGAGAAGTCAATCCAATGATTGGCTTCTCTGGAATGGGAATGTTGGAAAATGTTCACTTGTCAAAATACAATAGCAAAGCATGGAGGATTTCCTTATCCACCTCACTTATGTTGATGGGGGAATCCTTTTGTTTTGTTTTTTTTGAGCAGCCCACCAGCTGATCAAAAAAAAAAAGATGAATCTATGGCCAACTTTAGTTACCCTATCAGCTCACAAATTAGACTGCAAGTCTACCATGAGTTCTGAAACCAGACCATGCACAATTCATTTAAGATACTCGACATAACTTGTTGTTCAAAATGGGCTACCCAGACTTTTCTTGATTTGGTCAAGCAAATGCAGTCAATGCTTTGAAAAAGGGGTGGTGGTGAATATATCAGTGAAGTAATGGAAGGCAGTATGAACCTCATGTACCTTATTAGTCTTTTTTATAAACTCTATAGCATCTTCTTCCACATCCGTTTATAGCAGGGATATGCAATTAGCGGACCTCCAGCTGTTGCCAAACTACAAGTCCCATGAGGCATAGCGAGACTCTGACAGCAGCAAGCATGACACCCAGAGGCAGAGGCATGATGGGACTTGTAGTTTTGCAACAGCTGGAGGTCCGCTAATTGCATATCCATGGTTTATAGTATTATATTTAATCCTTGTGCCCAGGTTACATGGCTTTGATCTTTTATCTTTTATGTTTGACTTGTCTAGTTTGAAAATAATATTCTGAATATCTGCCTGGACATCTTGGATAGAAGTCTGAACTATCAGAAAGACCCAGCTCTAGATTGCTCCCAGAGGTACAGTCCCATCTATGTGGGAAGAGTCATCAGTGCAATGGTAAGAATGGATCATTTTGTGTGCAGAGATCCTTGGAATACAGTGAAGATGATTTATAAAGATTGAAGAGAATTACAATCTCAGTGTTGTCCTTTTATCAGATTACCTAAAGTACGAGGAACTCTGATGTCTCCATAAGCACAGGAAACATAAATCTTACCATGTCAGCACTAAATACTGTTGGGATTTGTACAAACTCATAAATCAGGTTTAGGTCTGAGTCTAAAATTTGAATCTCGTTATGAGGAAATAACACATCTATACACAATACACTTTTCAGTTGGATTCAATCACTTATAACTAACTTTCATTGTGAAAAAAAAATGAATAATGGGTTTAAGCAACCTATCATGTGAAAAGGAAAAAGGTACCCCTAGGGGCTTTGAATTGCAGCAATGGATGGAGATATTGAGAAATGGTTTATTATAAAAGTATAAATTTTATTTGTAGAAAAAAATCACATGATTTAGTAGGAATCAGGACATGAGCTCCAAAAAACATAAATTGAAACCAAATTGCGCCCATTGCATAATATTTCCAATGTTGTACCATACTTCATTTGGTTGTTTTTAGACATATGTGTTAGTTTCAATTTATGTTTTTTGGAGCTCATGTCCTGATTCCTACTAAATCATGTGATTTTTTTCTACAAATAAAATGTATACTTTTATAATAAACCATTTCTCAATATCTCAATATCTCCATCCATTGCTGTAATTCAAAGCCCCTAGGGGTACCTTTTTCCTTTTCACAAGTTCTATCAGGGGTGTGCAGCACCTCCATCCACAATTGGCATCGCCTTCCCTTCGCCAAGCAACCTATCATAAACCTTTGATGGCATATTGCTTTGATTTTTTTTAGATAGCAAAATCTGGTTAAAAGTATCTAAGATTGTTTGAAAATTGTTGTGTCTTTTTAAAATTATTATCTGACCATCTACTATTTTCTTTGCAATTTAACTGCTATCGACAAACTTATCATTACAAAAATGGCCTGATGTATCAGGACAACTTATTATTATATAACATTAAACATTATTATTGTTGATCCACTCAACGGCTCAGAGCTCTCATTGGTTTACTAACACCTTCTGCACCACCATTAGTTTTGTCAATGCTTGTACTAAGCACTTATTATTTATACAATATGAGGCTTGAAGTTCCAGAACTTCTTTACTTAGCCAGAAAAAACAGTAATGACCTGTACACACGATCGGATTTCCGATGGAATAAAATCCAAGGGATTTTTCCGTCGGAATTCCGATGAAGCTGACTTTCATCAGTCTTGCCTACACACCATCAGACAAATATCCGACCGTCCAAAACGCTGTGATGTAAAACACTCCGACGAGCCGAGAAAAATTAGATTCAATGCTTCTGAGCATGCGTCGACTTGATTCTGAGCATGCGTGGATTTTTCTCCGATGGAGTTCCCCACAGACGATCAGAATTTACTATCGCTTTTATTTTTCCATCGGTAAAATTTAAAACATGTTGTATTTTTTTACACCGATAGAAAAGAGACCGATGGGGCCCACACACAATCGTTTTTTCAGATGAAAAAAGCCCATCAGTTTTTTTCATCGGAAAAACCGATCGCGTGTACGCGGCATTAAAGTTATTGTAAACAATCACCTTGTAAAACAACCCATTTGGTTTAAAAAAGAAAGGGATTAGCGGGAACACCAAGGATTTCACATAAAGTAAGCAATCCAAAGAGAACAGGATACTTTCTCATACAAGTACATGGCACAGCAGCCACATATCAGGAATATGAAGTGTTGGGGTAACAAACTCTTTAAAGGATCGCCAAGGTGATGCTATGGGACTGAGAATTTTTAACAGTTTCTGTAGACACAATTGGATCCCTCACCTTGATTATATCCATTATGCAATGAAAGTAGAAAACAATAGTAACAGTATTCTGTTTGTCGTTGAAGGTCAACAGCAATGACGACTTTGGTGTGCTTGAAGGGAAGTGGGAAAAAGACTTTTCAGATGGGGCTGACCCAAACAGTTGGAATGGAAGTGTGGAAATTCTTTGGAAATGGAAAAATGACCAATACAAGCCAGTAAAGTATGGCCAGTGCTGGGTCTTTGCAGCGGTGATGTGTACAGGTGAGGTGTACATTTTCTTGCTATTGTGCAATATGCCCATAGTTATATTTTGTGTGCAGTTTGGATTGGTTGTTCCTCTTATGGCAGTCTATATGTGCAAAGGCCAGGAGGCCATGCCAATGCAGGGAAAAGTGACAGTGTCTCTGCCTTTATACTCACCTTACCTGCACTTCCTCACGGCTCCTTGCTGCACTACAGCCAGAAGGAATACCTGGCAATTACAAGTATAGAGGTGCATGTGATCTGATTCCCCTTGGCAGTGCCTGGGCCTAGCAGCCAATTGCCCAAACACTGTCACATGGCCAAGGCAGTGAACTACTTCCTCTTGGGGGTCACTGACTCATTTTAGCACCGGCTGCAGAGGAGGGCAAAGCTAAGGTGAGTATATGGAGGTAGGTGGATGTCCTTTGCAGAGAATGTCACTTTGCCCCGCATTTGAAAAAGTAACATGCTAATAGGAGGAGAGAGCAGAGTGGCAGAAAGTGAGCTCCTCAGCATTCTACTACTCTTTTCACTGTCCAGGCATAGGCTAGGGAAGGGGCATGAACTAATTAAGTGTTAATTAAAAGGGGAAGTTCCGCTTTAAGTCCTCCTTCCCCCCTCCTCTACCATATTTGGCATATCATTTTTTTTTAGATGGAGAGCAGGTACCTAGTTTTGACAGGTACTTGCTCCCACTTCTGCTCGGATTGCCTAGGCGATCCAAGCAGAAGTTCTCCAACCCCCCTCCCTTCCCGCAATGTTTTGGGATACATCACAGGTCCCAGAAGACTGCGGTACCATTCACAAAGTGCAGCGTGGCTCTCGCATGCACAATGGGCAGCCAGCTATAGAGCTAAGAGCAGCATAGTCGGCTGCCCACAGTTAGGATGCCGGCACCGGGAACCCAAAGACTAGTGAATAACTAGCCTGGTTGACAATGGCACTGGATCCCTGGACGGTTAAGTATCCTTTTATTAAAGGGGTTGTAATGGTAAAAGTTTTTTCACCTTACTGCATTCTATGCATTAAGGTGAAAAAACATCTGTGGATTAGCGTCCCCCAGCCCCCTCATTTTCTTACCTGACCCCTCGAATGTCCTGTGCCGTGAACGCGTTTGCTTCTCGGCTCATTCATTGGTTGATTTAAAGCAGTGCAGCCATTGTCTCGCGCTGCTGTCAATCACATCTAATGACGCAGCATGCCGGGGGGCGGGGCCGAGTGATACAGTGAGCAGCTATGGCCGCTGGCTGTATCAAGGGAGCGCGCCCGCAAGAACTCATCACCATGCGAGCTCGCTCGCATGAAGGTGATGAGTTCTTGCGGGAGGGGAGAAGCCGAGACAGCCACTGAGGGACCCCAGAAGACCAGGTTCAGGGCCACTCTGTGCAAAACGAGCTGCACAGTGGAGGTAAGTATAACATGTTTGTTATTTAAAAAAAAAAAAAAAAAATTACCTTTACATACCCTTAAAAGTCAGCAGCTACAGGATTTTTTTTTAAGCCCCCTTTTACACTGAGGCAGTTTTCAGTCGTTTTAGCGCTAGAAATAGCGCCTGAAAACTGCCTCCCATGCCGTCCGAGTGTGAAAGCCTGAGTGCTTTCACACTGGGGCGGTGCCCTTGCGGGACGTTAGAAAAAGTCCTGCAAGCAGCATCTTTGGGGCCCCTGCCCATTGCAATGAATGGGCAGCGCTTCCCAAACGCCGAAACATGGGCGTTTTTAACCCCTTCATTGGGGTTAAAAACGCCCTGCTAGCGGCCGAAAAGTGCAGCTTAAACAGCGGTAAAGCCCTGCTAAAACGAGCGGCTCTTTACCGCTAGCGCGCGTAAAAGGGGTCTAACTGCTTTAACTGCAGCACAGAAAAGTTAAGTTCCTTGCCCTGCCAGGCATGACTGCTGTGTGACAGAGCTGTGTAAATTTCAGGGCTGGAGAAACAGAAATACAAATACTTTCATGGATAAAGCAGCTTTTTTGTCAGTGTATTTTAATGTTTGCATGGTATTCACCTTTAAACTTTGTCACTACCCCTTATATGTATTAGAAAAAATCTTAAAATATGAAATGACTAATTGCAACGAGGGTTCATGCTTTCCAAAACTGGTGCTGAAATTTGGAAATGAGATGCAGGAATATGCTATAATGTATGTAGGGATAAACCTACTAATCCCGCGATTATGACTCATAATTACTACTGTGAAAACCATTTACATACCTGAAGTATCATATGCTGCCAGACCTACAGGGTGTCTGCTGTGACTGGCATATATTAAAAATATAAAGTTTCTTTTTTTTTTTTTTGATGATTATAACATAAGATAATAAATCCCTGCATGCCAAGATGTGTAATTCACCTAAAAGGCAGAATCAGCTAGTGTTTTGTTATTGGCTGTAACGGAACAATACATAAACTAAAACATCAATTATAGGGGGTTTCAGGTTCAAAATGAAACTTTATTTATATTAAAAAAAAGTCTCTCCAGATCAGATGCACATATTGCAAACAGGAACAAATTTCTTTACATACACTATATTACCAAAAGTATTGGGACACCTGCCTTTACATGCACATGAACTTTAATGGCATCCCAGTCTTAGTCTTGGACAATTTAATGCTCCCAACCTTGTGGAAGAGTTTGGGGATGGCCCCTTCCTGTTCCAACATGACTGCGCACCAGTGCACAAAGCAAGGTCCATAAAGACACGGATAAGCGAGTTTGGGGTGGAGGAACTTGACTGGCCTGCACAGAGTCCTGACCTCAACCCGATAGAACACCTTTGGGATAAATTAGGTGGATGACAGATACATGTCCGCTCCGCTATGCAGAACATACACAAATTCAGTCCCACTCTCCTCTATGGGGCAATCAAATGCGATGCCATCCGATCCGCTGGACGGATGGGGAAAAGGACCACCATCTGTCTGTTTTTGGCAGACAGGATCGGATCTGATGGTGCCACTCCATAGAAGAGACTGGATGGTCCGATCAGGTCCGCCTAAAAAACTGACAGGCAGACCTGATCGGACTGTCTATATGAAAGAAGCCTTAAGAACAATGGCAGCTGGTGCTGTATATATTTTGGGGTGCGGCAAACAAGACACTCCGCCGCCACTCCAGAATCCAGAAAACAGGCTGTGTCACATCCAAAATGACAGCAGCAACAAAAACAAGAGGTCTCGGTAGGTACTCACACTGCTTCCCCGCTCTCCGCACTTGCTCCCGCTCGTCCGATCGGGCCCCCGCTCTCCGCAAGAGCTCCCGCTCATCCACTCCATCTCTTCCCTCCCAGCCAAACAGCAGGCGAGTCCTGAGACCCGTCCTAAGACTCCCTGGCCAATCGGGTCTCAGGAACCGATTCCTTATTGGCCGGGAGAGGAATCAGGAAGACTTTAGCTAATATTAATTTGCTAATGTCACACAACTGGGCGGGCTCGGGGCACAGTGCTCTGCGCCCCAAGCCCACCTTTTTTTAAGCCAATTAGAGCCTCAGGCTCTAATCATGTGCTTAAAAAAACAAACATTGGAATCCATGCGTCCAGCGCCCTGCATGAAGATTAGGGGCCAGATGCATGGATTAGGGGGACGGCGCCCCTAATGGACGGGCCGCCACTGTTTAAGAAGTATCTGCAAAGGAAAGAGTGTCCTCACACTCTTGTTTAGTGTCCTGGAGTATCCCACAGCTCCCTAAACCCCCCCTAAGCTAGTCTGCAATAAACTTTTAAAACGCCAAGCCCTAGTTTTATGAGCAAGAAGATTGAAAATTTATGTTTGCCTGGCTCCTGCTATACAAAGGGAAAAGAACCTGGGACATAACTCAGTGGCCAATGCGAGGGTAGTGCTACAATTATATCATAGTATATAATTTTTTTGTTGTTGGGTTTGGATACACTTTAAAGTCAACCTGTCAAAATAACTTTTACGCCAAGAAGAAAAAGGGAGTGACAGGTTTTGCTCCAAGCCTATAAATGTTATGCTGAATCTAATAAACCTTATCACTAAGAAGGTAAACATAATGCACTAATGTGCTTTTCTCAAAATAGAAATCATACATTGCTCTCAACCTTTGTTGGAAATCACCTTGATATATGCTAATTATATGATTGTCTCTTGTTGCATCAGCCCTCAGGTGTCTGGGCATCCCTACCAGAGTCATTACAAATTTCAACTCCGCCCATAACACAGATGGTAACATGGTCATAGACATGCACTATGACACAGACGGGAAGTTCTTGGAACTCTCTGATGACAGCATTTGGTAAGTTGTGTTTTACAGTAAACAATAGAGTGACTTAAGTAGGAAACATACAACATGTGTGATCCCCAGACGGTCGGTTATTTTTTTAAAGTTTATTATACCTAAATTATACATTGTAAATATATACACTGTATGCTTACAGTGTATAACTTATGTTTATTTAACAAAGTAAGTGAAGAGTAGTAAGCAAGAAAATATAAATGTTGCATGAGAAACTCTGCACAATTATGGTATTCATTATTATTACATACCTGCATGCTCCCCCTCCCCCTGGAAAGTAAAAAGGCGTTTTTTTTTTACTCTTTTGTTAAGGGCTGGTTCACACTGGTGCAACAAGTGCTCTGATTTCAAGAGCACAAGTCATATGACATGTCAAAATCAATGGTTCCTTATAAAAGCCATCTTAACTGGTCTGTCTGACTGTTGAAAAGGTTCCTGCACCACTTTGGTCAGACTTCTGTCCGATTTAAGCCCATAGAATTGGAAGGAAGTCGCATCCAAGTCGGATCAGCATCTTAACTGATCCGACTTGTGAAGTGCGACTTGTGCTCAAAGGCAATGTAAGCAATGCAAAAAAACGGCGTGGGGTCCGCGGCATCGGAGGAAGACATCGTGATTGACATATCACGAGGGACATTAGCAATTTTTTAATAAAGGACCTGTCGAAAACTCTCATGTTTTTATTATAATAGACTGGATTTTTTTGGGTGCATGGGTAGGAATATTACGTACCCCATACTTATTTACATAGGGGCCGGGATCTGGGGGCTTCCAGATTCCGATAAGCCCCCGCCTGCAGACACCCACAACCACAGCCCAGGGTTGAGGGGAAGAGGCCCTTGTCCCCATCAACATTGGAACAAGGTCCTTTGGGGTGCAACGAGCGAGCACCCCCCTCCTGAACCATACCAGGCCACATGCCCTCAACATGGGGATAAGGTGCTTTGGGGTGGGGGTCCCAAAAAGCACCCACCCCCATGTTAAGGGAATGTGGCCTGGTATGGTTCAGGGGGTGTGCTCGCTCGTCCCCACCCCCTTTCCTGACCTCCCGGGCTGCGTGCTCGGATAAGGGTCTGGTATGGATCTTGGGGGGACCCCCTCGCCATTTTTTTGGGCGTGGGCTTCCCCTTAAGATCCATACCAGATCGAAGGGTCTGGTATCGTCTTGGGGGGAACCTCACGCCAATTTTTTTTTAACATTTTGCCGGGGTTCCCCTTTCAAGATTCTCAGCACACAAGTCGCACCGCAAGTCGGATCATCTTGATTCGACTTGCGGTGCGACTTTTATTCAAATCAATGGGCTCCCATAGGGAACCATTGATTTTGAATAGAGACAGAGAAACTGGACATAATGTCACACAAAACTCCAAAAATGGGCTGGTCAAAATTCTTGTCACCCTTTCAAAATTGTGGATAAATAAGATTGCTTCAAGCATGTGATGCTCCTTTAAACTCACCTGGGGCAAGTAATAGGTGTGGGCAATATAAAAATCACACCTGAAAGCAGATCAAAAGGAGAGAAGTTCACTAAAGCCCTGTACACGCGATTGGATTTCCTATGGATTCTAATCCGATGGATTTTTCCATCGGAAATCCGATGAAGCTGACTTCCATCAGTCTTGCCTACACACCATCAGTCAAAAATCCGACCGTTCCAAACGCCGTTACGTAAAACACTCCGACAAGCCGAGAAAAATGAAGTTCAATGCTTCTGAGCATGCGTCGACTTGATTCTGAGCATGCGTGGGTTTTTTGTCCGATGGAGTTCCACACAGACGATCGCAATTTGCAATCGTTTTTTTTCCCATCGGATAAATTTAAAACATGTTCTATTTTTTCTCACCGATGGAAAAAAGACCGATGGGGCCCATACACGATCGGTTTGTCTGATGAGAAAAGTCCATCGGACTGTTTTCATCGGTAAAACTGATCGTGTGTACACAGCATCAGTCTTTGCATTATGTGTCTGTGTGTGCCACACTAAGCATGGAATACAGAAAGAGGAGAAGAGAACTGTCTAAGGACTTGAGATCCAAAATTGTGGTAAAATATCAACAATCTCAAGGTTACAAGTCCATCTCCAGATATCTAGATTTGCCTTTGTCCACAGTGTGCAACATTATCAAGAAGTTTGCAACCCATGGCACTGTAGCTAATCTCTCTGGGCGTGGACGGAAGAGAAAAATTGATGAAAGGTTGCAGCGCAGGATAGTGGATAAGCAGCCCCAAACAAGTTCCAAAGAAATTCAAGCTGTCCTGCAGGCTCAGGGAGCATCAGTGTCAGCGCAAACTATCCATTGACATTTAAATGAAATGAAAAGCTATAGCAGGAGACCCAGGAGGACCCCACTGCTGACACAGAGACATAAAAAAGCAAGACTACAGTTTGCCAAAATTTACTTGAGTAAGCCAAAATCCTTTTGGGAAAATGTCTTGTGGACAGATGAGACCAAGATAGAGCTTTTCGGTGAAGCACATCATTCTACTATTTACCGAAAACTGAATGAGGCCTACAAAGAAAAGAACACAGTACCTACAGTGAAATATGGTGGAGGTTCAATGATGTTTTGGGGTTGTTTTTCTGCCTCTGGCACTGGGTGCCTTGAATGTTGGGAAGGCATCATGAAATCTGAGGATTACCAAAGGATTCTGGGTCCCACTGTAGAGCCCAGTGTCAGAAAGCTGGGTTTGCGTCCGAGATCTTGGGTCTTCCAGCAGGACAATGACCCCAAACATACGTCAAAAAGCACCCAGAAATGGATGGCAACAATTTAAGCACTGGAGAGTTCTAAAGTGGCCAGCAATGAGTCCAGATCTAAATCCCATTGAACACCTGTGGAGAGATCTTAAAATTGCTGTTGGGAAAAGGCGCCCTTCCAATAAGAGAGACCTGGAGCAGTTTGCAAAGGAAGAGTGGTCCAAAATTAGGGGTGAGAGGTGTAAGAAGCTTATTGATGGTTATAGGAAGCGACTGATTTCAGTTATTTTTTCCAAAGGGTGTGCAACCAAATATTAAGTTAAGGGTGCCAAGAATTTTGACCAGCCCATTTTTGGAGTTTTGTGTGACATTTTTTTCCTCCCTTTTTTTGTTTTGTTCCAATACACACAAAGGGAATAAACATGTGTATAGCAAAACATGTCTTACTGTAATACTTTTCTGTGAGGGTGCCAAAAATTTCGGCCATGACTGTAAATGGGTTAGAGATACCCTATTTAGGTGTGTAGGGAAACATATGTTTTTTATGGGTATATATATTTAGATTGAGAGAATGAATTTCTTGATAGGGGAGGTCCCACTGTTTGACTTTAATAGGGTAATGTAAAATGGACAAAAGAAAGGGAAATCTTTAACATAATATGTTTATTGTATGAAATACCGATTTCTTTTTTGTCAAATTTCTTGTATGTATGTTGTTTAAAATGAAAACATTTATAAAAGAAAGACTATAAAAAAAAATGTAACTCCTCAAAATCTTGATCAATCTATGCTAATAAAAGGAGACATTACAAATTTTAGGATTGGTGAGTGTCAACGTGTTCTAAATTCTCTTTACAATGCAGGAACTTTCATGTGTGGAATGAATCCTGGTTCTTAAGACGAGACCTTGGCCTTTATTACAGTGGCTGGCAAGTTCTGGATTCAACACCACAGGAGATAAGCCAAGGTAAGAAAAATGTGATGAGCTGGACAGCTTTACTATCAAAGCTTTATTCTATTCTTTCTATAAACCTCCACGCAAGCAGTTACAAAAACAAACTTCTCTTTGCTTTTGTACAGTGAGGTGCCCAGGTAATGATGTATGGGCGCTAGTGTGCAGTAGTTTTTTTAAATTTAGGCCAGTGCAGTTGTGGGCAAGGCTAGCAATCAAGATGTGGTTTAGACAGACAAGACAAATCGTTTGATTTACTAAAACTGAAGATATCTGGTGCAGCTGCACATGGTAGTCAATCAGCTTCTAACGTCAGCTTGTTCAGTTAAGCTTTGAAAAAAAAAAAAAAGGAAGCTGATTGGTTTCTATGCACAACTGCACCAGATATTTTACTAGTAAATCAACCCCACTGTCTTTTCCTGATTTTTTATTTATTTAATGAATAGTCAGTGGTTACGACAATGTGCTTTGTTTCGTTGCCCTGTGGACAGTAAGGCACCTTTGGACATCCATTGCAATCCCATACCAGACTTGCATATGGCAGGGGGCTTGTGGATTGCGTCTTCAGGCATGTACCCTTGAGGTTAATAAAGGTATGCTGTGCTGGCAGAACAGTGTGCAGATTTCTCCAATCCAGATAGCTAGCTGGGCACAAGGTCCTTCCCCAACGCCAGAGGTCTCCAAGAGGTATGTAGGACCATCCCTTATCTATCTCTCCTCCTCAGGAACCTTGCCGTAGGTTTTCTCTACTTTTAACAAACAGGTGTCTGTACCTATCTATATAATTCCCACACTCTGGGCCTGCCTAAATGACCCATCAGGGGTTATATATAGCCTCTCTGAATCCAAAATGGCTGCCCAAATCTCTGGAGAGCTTTGTGTCCAATCAGACACGTGTTTCTACATGTAAGCTGCCTGGAGCCCAATGCAGAGAACGTCACTCCTCTGAAAGGTTCCTGTAGTGCAACATTCTTTTGATCACTATGTTTATTTCTGGCAGCTAAGAAGTGCATGAGTGAACTGTGGATCGCCATCTACTATTGTGCTGTCACTTGCCAGAGCATTTTTACTGCTAATTGGACACGGTGACGACTGTACAATACTCTTCTACATTTGATTCCCTAACGGTGGGCCTATAACAGATTGCGTTTACAGGAAGTAGGTTGAATGATGTTGGCCATCATTCAGTTTGAAAGACTAGTGACATCTAGTGGCGATATGGAAATACAGCAGAAATTTAATTCAGTTCTGGATTAAAGGTGCCTATTGCAAAGAAAGAGCCTCCTGTAAACTCCAAATTGGTCTGGTGAGAGCTTATACTTGTCCCCATGAACAATACACACATACATCTAACTAAAATACAATGAAGTCAGGGGACGTGTTGTTACCAACTTTCAATAGCTTCTCTCCATTCTTGAAGCATTCTTTTGAAATATGAGGGAACCCCTTAAAAAAGACAAAACTTCCACAAAAATGATAGCAAATGGAAAGGTATTCATTTATCAGACAAGAAATTCTAAAGGATACCTGTAGCCTCCTCAACCACATATGCTGCTGAATATTTCACATAGTAATGGTGGTACAGTGTTAGTTATCAGCTGTAGCGCCACCTGCTGAGTTTAGTTTGCATTGCGGAGATAGTTTAGTCCATCCGGGAAGATGCTGTACAGAGGTTTTTTTTAAACATCGCTTGTCCTAAATATTTGGACTTCTATATACCAAGCCATGTGAACAGCTATTGCACTTTTTGGGGTGGGAAAAGGCATTTGAAAACTTTCGTTAATGGATTTCCTATTTTACATATACAGTACATCTCAGAACCCTTCTGAAACCTTTATTCAATAAGAAAAGATAAAAGGCTTAAACCATCAAGGTATATTGATTGTTATTTCCCATATCCACTCCTGCAATCTGAGCCAATGTGAGCTGAAAATGGCTAAAATCCTATTATCATTGAGAAATAACAAACATGATAAAGCCTAATTAATTGAACCTAAAGTTTGCAAATGATACGGGATGCAGCTCATGGTGCTATACCCTCACTGCAACTGACCCTCAATCTAAGGTGTTTAAAATCTTAATAGTGACTCAAGCAGAGTAGACATGAACCACTCCACCATTGAATAAGTCTGACTGCTCTGGCTGAGTTACTTTTGGAATAATTTGGCAGTTTTTCTTTGTTTTAAAAGCAAAAAAAAAAAAAATATTTAGAAAAAAGATCAACATAACACACATAATTAAAATACATACGGTGTCTTTTATTAATCTACAATAAAAATAAGAAATTAACAATTAAAGCATCAAAACTTTAAAAAAATTCTCTGACCATTTTATTTTGGAACTACATGAAAATAGCTTTACTGTACTGTATTACCATAAATCTATGTTAATTATATAACTAGGATACATAAAGTACAATAGAAATTTTGAAGTCTTTGCCTTTCCTGGCAAAAAAATGCTCCTGGCTTCCTGCAGTACTCCTCATATAATAAGCAATCTAAATTCCAACATGACCCAATTTCTAGGCTTTATTTAACCAATACCCAAATGAACCTGAGAATTTGTCCTTGAAAGGTAAATATAAAAGCTATTCTATTTTCTCCTCATCCAATACAACAAAGCTGTATGTTAACATTGGTGTAAAGGTCAATTTAAATAAATTATTTAAAATAAATTTTATGAATAAATAAAGGTAACCCATAAATTGTACCTCCAAGGTGGTAGACCTATATACCAGGTATAAATCTACAATTTTAAAATTTTAAAATTAAAAAAAAAGCTTACTGGAGTATCCAACACATTGATAAGTAGGAAAGAAAAAATAAGTAACATTTCTGTCTTTCAGGAGTATATCGGTGTGGACCAACATCTGTGATTGCGGTGAAAGAAGGAGATATACACTTGAGTTTCGATACTCCTTTTGTGTTTGCTGAGGTTAACGCTGACCGAGCTACATGGGTTGTTCAGAAGGATGGAACTAAAGAAAGAGCCCACAGTGATACTAAATATGTTGGCCAAAGCATCAGCACCAAGGCAGTGGGAAATGACTCCCGGGTGGATGTTACACTCAACTACAAATATCCAGAAGGTAAGATACAAATTGGAAGACTAGTAGTGGGTTAGATTAGAAAGTGTATCTAATTTTAAACCGTATCTTCCCTAAAATTGAATGCCTTGCATAATATATATAATATATATCATAATATCGAACCAACCACTCAGATAACCGTAACTACAACAATGACTTGTGAATTGATGTGATGCTCAAGTCAGCTATTTTAAGGCTTTTTTAGGCAAGCTTTTGCTGATCAATGCCCTTAAAAGGAATTTGAATAAAAGATATAAAAGCTGACATAAAAGTGAAGTATACTTTTTTTGCTAGAAAATTACTTAGAGCCCCCAAACATTATATATATATATATATATATATATATATATATATATATATATATATTTATTTATATATATATATTTAATAAAATGGTGGGTGTTGCAAAATTTTATGTCACACGGTATTTGCACAGCAGTTTTTCAAACACATTTGGTGTGGTGAAAATAACCCCTTTCATGAATAAAAAAACCCAAAAAAGTAAAGTTAGCCCAATTTTTTTATATAATGTGAAAGATGATGTTATGCCGAGTAAATAGATTCCTCACATGTCACGCTTTAAAATTGCATGGAATGGTGGCAAACTATGGTACTTAAAAATCTCCATAGGTGACATTTAAACAACTTTACAGGTTACCAGTTTAGAGTTGAAGGGGGGGGTCAATGCTAGAATTATTGCTCTCGCTCTGACGTTCGTGACAATACCTCACATGTGTGGTGCAATCATCATTTACCTATACATGCGGGAGTAACGTATGCGTTTGCATGTGCGCGTAAGCACGGTGAGACGTGGGCGCATTCATTTAAAAAAAATGTATTTATGTATTTTATACAAAAACATTTTTTACACACAATTTTTTGGAATTGTCAGCCGCAGTTTTTCTGACTGCGACGGTGTTACTCCCCCCTTTTTTTTTTTTTTTACATTTCTGTGAGCGTCAGTCCTCAATTTATAGTGCACCAAACACCAATTTTCATTGAATAAAGAGCATCGAATTACACATTTCCCAGTATCTATTAAATTTGGGTAATAAGTCCCCTCATCATGTTTGGGAGGTCAACAAGGGGGGGCAGATGTCCTCATGCCACTATGAGGGGACCAGCAGTGTCTGATCCCCACAGGCAAAGGTGGATGTGGTCCATCCTCAGGCAGGGCAGGTTTTTCTCTGTTTAGTGATGTTGTTCGTGCCATACAGCCACAGCATTCAGAGGAGGTGGTGAACCAAACCATCCTCATCCTCTTCATCCTCCATCACTCAAGCAGAGACTAGTGCACAGTCCACTGCAGCTGCCAGAGTGGCTTATTCTGCCTATTTGTCTACAGCTTCTCCTGCCATAGCCCCAACGTCATGCATGGAAGAGTCAGTTGAATTTTTTAAACAAAGCGTCAGCCACTTGCTTCTTGAGGATTTACAGACATTACTTCATTCTGATTTTGGCTCTGAGGTTGAGGAAGGGAGTAACATGAGCATACAGAGGGGGGAGAACACTAATTAACAACAAATTGGCAGTCATGCTCCCCCATGAACTTGGGCCTAAGTGTACTATAATTTGGCTTCTTCACATAGGGCTTGCTCACTGTGGTGCAAAACTTTGTTATTTCCATCCAAAGTCTGCCAAAGAGACACCAGAATTTACCCAAAAAATCTCTAATCTTGTTCCAGGTGTACTGAATTGTGGCCTCATCATACAAACTGGCTCCCCAAGCCGTTGTTTACAAAAAGAAGGCTTGCAGGGAAAATCAATTTAAATGTCATTTTTTTTTCTTTATATATGTCAGTTTTTTTGCAGTAGGTTCTATACACGGTACAGATGCCCCATATTACAGGTAGACTAAGGGGACCCCCCCATGCACTATATTCAAATGAATTTTTTATTTTCATTTTTTAATTTGAACCGCTTAACCACTTAATCCCCGGACCATTTCGCTGGTCAAAGACCAGGCCACTTTTTGCGATTCTGCACTGTGTTGCTTTAACTGACAATTGCGCGGTTGTGCGACGTGGCTCCCAAACAAAATTGACGTCCTTTTTTGCCCACAAATAAAGCTTTCTTTTGGTGGTATTTGATCACCTCTGCGGTTTTTATTTTTTGCATTATATACAAAAATAGAGTGACAATTTTGAAAAAAATGCAATATTTTTTACTTTTTGCTATTATAAATATCCCCCAAAATATATAAAAAAACATTTTTTCCCTTAGTTTAGGCCGATACGTAGTCTTCTGCATATTTTTGGTAAAAAAAAATTGCAATAAGCGTTTATTGATCAGTTTGCGCAAAAGTTATAGTGTCTACAAAATAGGGGATAGTTTTATGGCATTTTTATTAATATTTTTTTTTTACTAGTAATGGCGGCGATCAGCGATTTTTATCGTGACTGCGACATTATGGTGGACACATGGGACACTTTTGACACATTTTTGGGACCATTGTCATTTTTGCAGCGAGCAGGGCTATAAAAATGCACTGATTACTGTGAAAATGACACTGGCAGTGAAGGGCTTAACCGCTAGGTGGCGCTGTAGGTGTTAAGTCAGTACTAGGGAGTGATTCTTATTGTTAGGGGGCGTGGATACACGTGACACGTCACTGATGACTGTTCCTGATCACGGGGGACAGCCATCAGTGACATGTCACTAGGCAGAATAGGGGAATGCCTTGTTTACAAAGGCATCCCCCTGTTCTGCCATTGCCGACCGCAATCGCGGGCCGCCCGGGAACATCGAGTTCCCGGGACCCGCGAACACGCTCACGAGGCACGCGGCAGGCGCACCTGCTGGGCGGCAAATTTGAAGGGACGTCCAGGTACGCCCATGTGCCTGCCCGTGCCATTCTGTCGACGTACATCTGCGCGCGGCGATCGGCAAGTGGTTAAGGACCGCCCCACGTACATATACTGCACAAAATCACCACCACCAGCGACCCGCTCCCGCTATGATTGGACACATCGGGAGCCAATCAGCGGGACCCACCGATCAATCCTAAGGCAGACAGAATGGCGGTCTGCCTATGTAAACAAGGCAGATCGCTGTTCTGTCAGAGGGAAACATAGGTGTGCGCAGCCTATTGCATTAGGGTGTGCACCCCAAAGCTCAAACACACATGAATGCCACCTGCTGTCACAGGAAGGGGCGCTGGTGGTGGGAGCCAGTTGATTGGGAGCATATTACTATACACCCTAAATACGAGTGTAACGTGTTCCTAAAGATGAACCTAGATTTTAATATAATGGGGGCATTTACAATGGCCACTGGCACCCCCAACCACCCACCTGGTGCTGCTCCTGGATAATGCTAATGCACATGGGGTGATTAGGGTGTGCCTAGGCACACCCGGCACACCCTGTGCGCACGCCTATGGAGGGAAAGATGGAGATCTTGTGTTCCAGCTAAGCAGGAACACAAATCTCTGTCTTCCCCCCAGTCAAACCATCCCCCACACAGTTAGCAAACACTCCCAAGGAACACATTTAAAGGAGTTGTAAAGTCTCAGGGTTTTTCACCTTAATTCATTCTATGCATTAAGGTGAAAAACCTTCTGTGATGCAGCTGCCCCCCAGAGACCCCCTTTTTATTACCTGAACCCGATCATTCCAGCAACAAGCATGAGCCCAGCAGCTCCAGCCAATGTCTCGGGTCCTCATTGGATAGATCGATAGCAGCAGGAGCCATTGGCTCCCGCTGCTGTCAATCAAATCCAGCGACACAGGAGCTGGGGGCGGGGCCAAGTCCCGCTGTCTGTGTCAATGGACGAAGCAGTAGGACTGCCCCCATGAAAATCTGCTCTCTGTGGGGGCACTCGCCAAAGAGGAGGAGCCAGGAGCGCTGCAGGGGCACCCCAGAAAAGGAGGCTAGGGGCCGCTCTGTGCAAAACCCTTGCACAGAGCAGGTAAGTATGCCATGTTTGTTATTTTTTTTAAACAAACCTTTACAATCACTTTAACCCTTTGATTGCCCCTGATGTTAACCCCTTCCCCGCCAGTGTCATTAATACAGTGACAGTGCATTTTTTCTAGAACTGAAAACTGTATTGGTGTCACTGGTCCCCAAAAAGTGTTACTTGGTGTCATATTTGTCCGCCGCAATGTCACAGTCCCGTTAAAAAAAATTCTGATCGCCGCCATTACTAGTAAAAAAAAAAAGTCCATAAATCTATCCCATATTTTGTAGATGCTATAACTTTTGCGCAAACCAGTCAATACACACTTATTGGGATTTTTTTATCAAAAATATGTAGCAGAATACATATTGACCTAATTTGATAAAGAAATTCGATTTTTAAATTTTTTTTCATTGGATTTGTTTTATAGCAGAAAGTAAAAAATATTGTTTTTTTTCAAAATTGTCGGTCTTTTTGTTTAATAAAAAGCACAAAGGTGATCAAATGCCACCAAAAGAAAGCTCTATTGGTGGGAAAAAAAGGACATCAATTTTATTTGGGTACAGCGTTGCACGACCGCGCAATTGTCAGTTAAAGCAACGCAGTGCCATATCGCACAAAATGCCCTGGTCAGTGTGGGGGGGGGGGGGGGTTGGATGGGGGTGAACCTTTCGGAGCTGAAGTGGTTAAGCATTATTACAATCACTGCTCCTTTAAAAATGATATTTATAAAAAATAAATGCATTGAAACATGTCCCCCAGGGCAGTACCCCAATACCCTTTTTATGGCCATTAACTTGCATATAAGCCTTCAAAATGGGCACTTTTGATTTTTTAAGTTTGGGTCCCATAGACTTTAATAGGGTTAACCCTGGCACAAACCGAACTGGGGGATCTTCGGCCCAACTCTACTGACAGTTATACTGACAATTACACTAACACTAACTAACACTGCCACTAACTGCCACTTACACTGCCACTAACTGCCATTAACTGATATTTACACTGCCACTAACAGTGTCACCTACACTGCCACTAACACCTACACTTATGCCACGTACACACGATCCGAAAATCGGATGACAGATCGTCCGACTTTTTTTGTTTACTAGTCACAAGCAGAAATTAAATAGGTTACTAAAGTCACGATAATTCTCGTACGACAGAAAAAAAAATCGGAAGTGATGTCATGTGTTGTAATGTATTTGTGTTGTATTTTGGGACGACAACTGTACCGATTAACGAAAATCGTACGATTAGGTATCGTACGAGGAAAATTTTCGTGCATGTCCGATAAAATAATATTGAATGAACTGTACTAACGATCCGATTATCGTACGATTCTTCGTCGAACGTCATTTTTCGTACGATATTCGGATCGTTTGTACCGGCCATTAGGCTGCTTTCACACTGAGCAGCGCCGGGCGTCGGCGGTAAAGCGCCGCCATATTTAGCAGCACTTTACAGTCTCTTTTGCAGCGCTTTTCGGCCGCTGGCGGGGCGCTTTTAACTCCCGCTAGCGGCAGAAAAAGGATTAAAACCGCCTGCAAAGCGCCCCCTGCAGCGGCGCTTTGCCGGCAATTCGGCGGCGCTGCCCATTGATTTCCTTTATGTAAGCCCTTTATGTCAGGTATTACAGTTTTCTCCCACAGCCTCAAATCATATTTTTGGACGTTTGGACTCCCAAAATTGGTTCCAATGTGCATGAGTGTGATAGTAGCCTCAGATTATGAACTTTTTGTATGCATTTAAATTAATGTGATAGGTTCTCTGTACTCTGTAAAGAGTTGTGTAATTTGGTGGCCACTATATAAGTATGGGACCTTGTGTCTTCTTGTGCCGTTTCCATCAGTGGCCAATGTCTGCTGTCAAGTGTGTGTACTTTTTGGGGTTTTATAAGGAATAACATAACATATTTCCCTGTAATAAATTAAACTACTCTGTAAAATATGTACATGGCTTTAATATTTTAATTCATTAAAATATTGCAAAAGCATATTTAAAAAAAAACATGTTTTTGTATGTTCTTTAAAACAGGCTCTCCACAAGAAAGGCAGGTATTTGAGAAGGCCAGCAGAAGCATGCCTAATTATGTACCACCAATAGAAAACGTAAGCCCAGAACCCAATAATATGACGAACAGGAACAGAAATATCTCTCCAATGCGATCATCAACCCCTACACCCAATTCTGATCTCAACGGAAGACCATCATCCCCTTCACCATCCTCAGGTCGTGCAGTGCAACCACGAAGTGAATACCGGTCAGCATCTCCATCACCAAGTTTACCAGCTGCAGAAAGGGGAAGATCATCAACACCTACAAGGAACTTAGGTCGTCCATCAACTGTCCAGCCTTCAGAAAATGAATACCGGGCAGCATCTCCTTCCCCAATTGCAAGACCATCATCACCTGCTCTGTTCTCAGGTCGTTCAGTTCAACCACGTTCAGTTAATGAATACCGGGCTGCATCGCCTTTACCAGTTGCAGAAAGGGGAAGGTCATCATCACCTGTGCCTTTCTCAGGTCATCCATCATCTGTTCAGCCTTCGGGAACTGAATTCCGGCCAGGATCACCTTTATTGGTTTCACCAATTGCAAGACCGTCATCACCTGCACTGTTCTCTGGTCGTTCATCCCCTACACCACATTCAGGAAGCAGATACCGGCCTGCATCACCATCACCAAACTCACCAGTTGTAGCAAGCGGAAGGTCATCTTCACCTGTGTCTTTCTCAGGTCGTCCATCATCTGCCCAGCCATCAGGCAATGGATACAGGCCTGCATCACCCTCACCAAATTTAATGGCTGCACCAACTGGAAGACCACTATCACCTGCTTTTGGTACAGGTCATGCATCCCCTGTCCCACCTCCAGGAATTGGATATCGGCCTGCATCACCTTCACCAGCTGCTCTAACTGGAAGACCATCATCGCCTTCTCTGTTCTCTGGATATCCACCACATGCATCAAATTCAGCAAATGCTTACAGGCCTACACCTCGTTCTTCAGGTGTACCCCAACCTCCCTCTTCTGCATCTCCAGGGACTGATGTTGCTGGGAAATTTAGACTCCTCAGCCCCCTAGTGGTGGGAGATGACATTAACCTGCTTCTGGTTCTTAAAAATCTTACACCTTATCACAGACCAGTAAATGTTATGCTTAGCGCTTCTGCTGTTCTCTATACTGGAAGACGAGTGAATGACATATTCACAGATCAGAAGTCTTTGATTATCAGCCCAAACCAAGGTACGTCAAGTAGTATTCTATTCCATTAAATGTAAGCTAGAAGGATGTTCTTGGAATTAAATTAGTGTCAATAAATTCATCTTATCAGACTAGATCACCAATACCCATATACCTTACTAGATCTATAATTTAATTGTATACACCATTACTGTTTTATTCATTCTAATGCTCAATAGTGGCCGCGTTCCTGTGGCAGTAAGTTGGTTTAATTCTCCTAAGCATC
The DNA here is from genome assembly GCA_029206835.1 of Rana muscosa. NCBI lineage: Eukaryota > Metazoa > Chordata > Amphibia > Anura > Ranidae > Rana > Rana muscosa. Next base: position 78,865,627 of record CM055128.1, read on the forward strand.
ACTGATTTAGGTAGCTTAGGTACCACACAAATGTTAAGCTCTAAAATTTCCATCACAGCTATTTTTTTTATTAGGTAAACTGTTCACGTATTACTAGAACGGTTAATACTAGAACTTTAAATATGTCACTAGCCAAAATAATTCTGCACTGCATAACAATGAGAACAATTTTGATGCCAAATACAGGAAATTATTGTCATGAAAAAATGTGCTGAAATATCCACAAAAAAATCAATTTATAGAATATACCTTCTGTTTATTACAATCCGTGACATCACTAGCCCCATGCACATGGGTTGTATGCCTGCATCTTTAACCCCTTCCCGCTGGATGTGCAGATGTATGTGGACTTCAATGCCGAGATGGCTGCATATATGCGGCTTTATGTAAACTCATTACCGTGCTGAGAGCGCACTCCCTGTATATGCTCCCAGCACAGGAACCGGCGGGTACTGGAAAACTCCCAATGCATACTTTCGATCAGGAGCTTCTTTCTGAACATGTGACCACTGTGACTGCCAATCACAGCAGTCACATGATCGGAATGCCCGCCTCCGCCTCCTGGCCTTTAGAACCTCTTCAAGGGCCGGGAGGCAACAGCAGGAAGGGGTTAAAGATTATATTACAAATTTAGTTTAAGGTCTAAATCCAGCCTTTGACAAACACAGCACAGAGAATAGGTGTGCCGCAACTGCATGACCCGTCCCCACACCCGCTCAGCTCAAAGCGGGAGGGAAGAGAAGGACTCTTAACCCTGCAGGCTTTGCTTGTGTAGTTGAGTTACTGACAGCTGACAGCTCACATCCAATACTCCAGGTCAGTTTTCTGTAGCGTTCCTCTGTTAATAATGTGCACCAGTTTCTATTTCACTCAGAAACAGGGTTATCAGTTTAACATGGTGCACAACATTTTAATGGCACAGGAAGCTTTTAGTTAATTCCATAGATTGTCTGGAGTTCAAACCCGTCTCCATTCTACTAAAAACATGTTTTTGTCTGTGTTCCCGTTGAAAATATTTCAAGAGGGATATCAGGGGGTGAGTAAAGGCTCCCCAACAGAGACACAGATGGACAGATAAACTGAGACTCTGATGCTTCCCCACTCTATTCAAAATAAAATAAAATAATTTGGGTGGAGTTGAGCTGTAAAGTGTTACTAAACCCAGGAGCCTGCATTCACTATATCTGGTCTCCCACAGTACACTGAACATGGAAATACAATTATTTTAGTAAATATAAACTGCTAAATACCTTTTCTCATTAGCAGTATATAACAGTCTTGTGACGTCTATCAGTGTCTGGCTGAGCACTGGTTAAAGCTTGTAGGAAGAGTTTTTATTCTCCTCTGACCTATGAGGCTGCAGGACCCCTGACCCTCTGTCTGGACAGTGCTGATTGGCCCTGTGCTGATCACATGCACTCTCCTAAGAGAAAAAACAACTCTATACCTCCAATGGGGATCCCAGCATAGGAAAAAAAAACTGTTCAGTCCCAGAGAGTGTATGAGGACACAGGGCCACACATTGAGACTGGAGGAGAAGCGGTTTAACCTTAGACTGCGCAGGGGTTTCTTCACTGTCAGGGCAATAAGGATGTGGAACTCTGTCCCAGAATTGGTGGTGGCTGCGGGGAGTATGGATATTTTTAAAAGACTCTTGGATGTGCATCTTAAAAAACACAACATACAGGGAAATGAGAAATTGTTATAGACACTGACACACGTACACCTACACAGGTTGAACTGGGTGGACTATTGTCTTTTTTCAGCCTTTCCTACTATGTAGCTATGTAATACACACCAAACTGAACATGTGCAGAGTGCCCTTAAGGCTCTGTACTATCGAGAGATGAATTGGGGACAGTGGAAGAAAGGGGAGGATCAGAGAAGACAGGATGAAACAGCCTTTTTACACACTGCAGAGGATTAACCCCGTAGGTCCCACAGTAAGTATAACAAGCATGCTTTACTGCATACAGTATACAGACTGATTTTACTGTTGTGGGTTTAGTAACAGTTTAAGCAATACTGAGCAGGAGCTTACATAGAGGTTGTGTGTCCCTGTTATAGACCCAAAATCTCCAGTGCACTGTGCAGAGTGAAGGACATCTTCAAACATTTCCCTCATCTCTGCATGTTTTTTTTTTTTTTAATAAACTGACCAAAGTGTTAATATGCTATTGCCATAATAATCCAAATATGAAATTTCCAGTGTCCTGGTTTCACTCCACATGCATTGCAGTATGGAGCAGTTGTCTGATGTATGTGTTGCACTGCCTTTATCATGTACATATTTGGTACAGAAATGAATGTTGGGGGCCCCAAAAAAATAAATGGACACATCCCTAAAATGCATGTATGCAACAAGCATTGACTCGCATTATATCATGGCAATAGGTGTGAATGCCTCCCTAACATAGCTGACTCTGAACAATTATAACTGCAGTTTTAAAAGTGTCCACCAGGCCACACTGTTTTACTTTATATAGGTTGGAAAAGACTGAAGAGAAAAGAAAGCAGTCATCTCTATTTTTCTTGTTTTAAGAGATATTTAAAAATACTAACAATGCCACATTTGAAATGGTTTTAAAAAATTAACAGAAATGTATTCTCCTAATTTTGGTCCATATAATGGGATTGGCACAGAATTACGGAAAGACAGTTGTGTAACTAAATGCCAGTGTTGATTCTGAACAGGGGTCACACTAATATATCATACAAAAAAAAAAATAGAATAAAAAGACAAAAAAATATACAGTATATATCTTTTTTTAAATGTTTTAATAATGTGAATATTTTTGGATTATATACATAACTGATGTTTTAATAGTATGCCATCAATAATGAGCTAATAACACAAAGGAAAGGATACTACAGGATACTACAGGATACTATGCAATGTAATAATGTGACCAAGAATTGGCTTTTTGAACCATGGGCCACAGGTTGTTTTCAGTTCTTGGGCCAGTTTAATGGGATCATGCATAAGAGTATGTAGTTAGCTAGTATGTCGTTTCTGACAGCACACTTATAAAATAGATGTAGTTAGTTAGTATTAGGGTGACCACATTTCCAAACTGCCATTTAGGGACACCCCCCCCCTTCCTAAAAAATAGATAATTTTTTATACCTTTTTTTGAGACCCCCACAGATTTCACTGGTTCATCCTGGGACCTGTAGTTCTTGGCTTTTGGGGGTCACATCCCCCCAAAAGTGAAGGACTACAAGTCCCAGCATGAACTCCTAATATCTAAAGATTTGACCCCCCCAAATTTGAAGGACTACAACACCCAGCATGAACCCCTGAGATCTAAGGGTGTGATCCCATAGATTTCACAGGTTTATGCTGGAACCTGTAGTTCTTCACTATTTGGGGGGCAGGGGGGTCTCACATCTTCAGGGTTCATGATGGGACCTGTTGTCTTTCACTTTGGGGAGGTCACACCCCCCCGAAGGTAAAGGACTACCAGTCCCAGCATGAACCCCTGGGATCTAAGGGTGTGACCCCATAGATTTCATGGGTTCATGCTGGGACCTGTAGTTCGTCACTATTTGGGGGGGTGTCACATCTTAAGCTTTGAGGGATTCATGCTGGCACCTGTGTCAGTTTCATTCCGGGACACTGTATTGTCCCAGAGTAAAGGTGCCCGGGACAGACCTGCAGAATGGAAGGCATATATCAGCAAAGATTTTTTTTAATGAATTAATTCTTATTTGAGAATAGGGGGCTATGAATATGTTGCATAATAACAGGAAATTTCTTAGAAAACTTTTCAAACTGAAGTCGCTTCAGGAGAAATGAGGGCACTCATTGTGACTCAAAGAAAAATGGTTTACTTTTACATATGGCAAGAGTTCTTTACTGTAAGAGCAGGCAAAATGTGGAATATTCTCCCATAGGAAGTAGATCTAGCATACCCTGTAGGAAACTACTTATCAGATATCATAATAGAACTAAGTGTACCAAGCTTTAGGTTTGTTGGCCTTCCTCTGGTTAACATGTTTTAAGGATGCCTCTTTTTTTATAGCAGATCTCAATTGATTGTGTCCAATTACTGTATTTGAATATATGTGAGCATACTTCATAGCCTCAGTAGTGCTTGCATTATCTGACACCCCTGTAATAATGCATATTGTACAGCCACGCTACTGCATCATTTAATGAAGCTAATATAGAACTTAGCAGAGAGTCCATTTTATAAATGTGCTGTCAGACAGTTTTAAAGTGGACACGAAAACTTTAAATTGGAAACACAATTAGGTACTGCCCATTTCCATGGATTTTTTTCTAAGAAATACTATGTATGTTTTCTTTTATTGTGAGCAAGTTCTTATTACTTATATTTTCTTTCCAGATGCACATATTTCCTTGCAAATACCATACTCTCACTACAGCAAAGGTCTTAATGAAGGTAACATGATTCAAGTGGTTGCCCTTTGTCAATTACCATTTGGCGCAAAAGTGGTCGTCACTAAGGATCTTGTGCTGGAGAGCCCACCAATTATTATTAAGGTAATATAAAAAAAAAAAAAAGTATACACATAATGGACTGTATGTTGGACACAAACTTAAAAACAAAATGATCACCACCCACAAAGTCCTCATTTTGTTTTTGTAGTTGATTAAAATGGTTGACGCGCTGCTACCATTATCATGTACAAAAAATAGGATTTTTTACTCACCGTAAAATCCTTTTCTCTGAGTCCATGGACCGACACAGCTTCTCTATTGACAAAGTGGGTATTATCCGTTAATTAGGAGTGACTAGGCAGAAAAACTTGTAAAAAGTGTTGCATCACACCTTCTACAGTACCGCCCAGGGGGCGGACCCTCTGGGTATACCCTCTCAGTCTGCATCTTCGCAGATCAGTTCGTCAAAAAGCAGTACAAACTTAAAAGGAGGGGTGGGTGCTGTGTCGGTCCATGGACTCAGAGAAAAGGATTTTACGGTGAGTAAAAAATCCTATTTACTCTTTCGTCCATGGACCGACACAGCTTCTCTATTGCCAAATTGGGACGTCCCAAAGCAGTGTCAGAGAAAAAACGAGGGGTGGTAACAGCATAAAAATAAACTTCACCCCAAACACAAAACAGCACTCCTCCAACGGAGGAGTTGCAACTCTAAACAGCCGCTTGCAAAACCTTGCGGCCAAAAGAGGCATCCGAAGATGCACCTACATCAATTTTGTAGAATTTTGTGAAAGTGTGAGCGGACGACCAAGTCGCCCCTTTACATAATTGGGAAACAGACGCTTGATGTCGGAAAGCCCAAGAGGCACCTATTGCCCTGGTCGAATGCGCCGTGACAGGAAAGGGGGGCGCCTGACCCTTTAAGGCGTAAGCCTGGATTACTATCTGTCGGATCCACCTAGAGATGGTGGCCGATGAGACTGCTTGGCCCTTCTTGGGACCAGCCACCGAAACAAACAGTGAGTCCGACTTCCGGAACAGGGAAGTAGCAGATAGGTATACTCTCAAAGCTCGGACAACGTCCAAGGAATGCAACGCCGACTCCTTAGGATTCGACGGCTGAGGACACAAGGATGGAAGTACAATGTCTTCGTTGAGATGAAAAGCCGAAACGACTTTCGGAAGAAAGGAAGGCTGCGGCCGCAGCACCACCTTATCCTTGTGGAAAATCAAATAGGGAGCCTTGCAGGACAAGGCTGCCAGCTCAGAGACTCGTCTAACTGACGTAACAGCCACAAAAAAAAGACAACTTTCTGAGAAAGTGTCAACAGGGGAATATCTCTAATATTCTCAAACGGTGCCTTCTGAAGCACCGAGAGGACCAGGTTCAAGTCCCACGGAGGTAACGGGGGACGGACCGGAGGGGCCACCTGTCGGACCCCCTGCACAAATGTACTCACGAGAGAGTGAGTCGCCAGGGGTCGCTGAAAAAAGACAGCCAGGGCAGATATCTGTCCCTTAAATCGTACTTAGGGCAAGCCCTTGGTCCACCCCATGCTGTAAAAACAGCAGGATTCTGGAAACCAAATAGGTACACGGATGCCATTTCATTTCCTCACACCTGGAGATGTAGGCCCTCCAAGTGCGGTGATAGACCTTCCTAGAGGACGGTTTTCGAGCACTTCTCATAGTAGAGATTACTGAGTCTGACAGGCCCCAGTCTCTCAGTACCTGGTTCTCAACAGCCATGCCATTAAAGCCAATGACTGTAAAGCAGGATGGAATATGGGACCTTGCGATAGCAGGTCCTTCCGTAGTGGTAGGCGCCAGGGGACGTCTGCTACCAGACGTACTAGATCGTCATACCAAGGACGCTGAGGCCAATCTGGAGCGATTAGGATCATTGGAATTCCCTCTGCCTCCACTCTGCGGAGCAGAAGAGGAAGAAGCCTTAAGGGAAGGAAGGCATAGATTAGCCGATACTGAACCCACGATGCTACCAACGCGTCCGTTGCGTCTGCCCATGGGTCTCTTGACCGGGCCACAAATCTCAATACCTTCCGATTGAGTCAGGAAGCCAGAAGATCTACGTCTGGTGTGCCCCATCTTTGGCAGAGGAGTTGGAACACCTCCGGGTGTAAGGACCATTCTCCCTGGTCCAGCATCTGGCGGCTCAGGTAGTCCGCCTGCCAGTTTTCCACACCCGGAATGTACACGGCCGACAGTGCCGGTACGCTCCTCTCTGCCCACTTCAGGATGCGAGCGATCTCCGATGCTGCAGCTGAGCTTCTTGTTCCTCCTAGATGATTGACATATGCCACTGCTGTGGCGTTGTCTGACTGGATCCTGACTGGACGCCCTTGCAGTCTCTGAGACCATTTGAAGAGGCACAGCTTGATCGCCCGGATCTCCAGGACATTGATCGGCAGGAGGGCTTCCTCTGGGGTCCGACCCTGCGCCGACTGGACACCCCAGACTCCCCCCCAACCTGTAAGGCTGGCGTCCGTCGTGATCACTATCCAGTAAACCGGAAGAAATGACTTCCCGGCCATTACAGCCGGTGCTGTCAGCCACCATACCAGGGATCTCCTGACTAGGTGGCTCACTCGGATTTGATAATCCAGAGATGAAGGGCATCTGTTCCATCTGGACAGAACTTCCTTCTGTAACACTCGAGTGTGGTATTGAACATATGGGACCGCCTCGAAGGAGGCTACCATGAGGCCCAACACTTGCATGCAAAAACGGAGTGACGACCAATTCCTGGAAGTCAGCTGCCGTACTGCAGCCCGGAGGGTCTGCAACTTCTCCACAGGGAGGAATACCTTTGCCTCTGAGGAATCCAGAATCAACCCCAGGTACCCTAGGCGTTGAGTGGGCACCAATACTGACTTTTGCGTGTTTAGTATCCAACCACAGTCTCGAAGAGTCTGACAGGTAATGGACACGCTTACCTCTAATTCTGAGCTTGAAGGGACCTTCAGCAGAAGGTCGTATAAGTAGCCTGTGATAGCGATACCCCGCTGTCTTAGAAGTGCCAGAATCGGAGCGAGCACCTTGGTGAACGTCCTGGGTGCTGAGGCAAGGCCCAACGGGAGGGCCACAAACTGGTAGTGGTCCTTCCCGATAGCAAATCGCAGAAACCTCTGGTGTCTGGAGTATATGGGGACATGCAGGTATGCGTCCTTGATGTCCAAGGAGGCCAGAAAGTCCCCCGGATGGAGAGCCGTGACTACAGATCGAACCGACTCCATCCGAAAACTTTGTACCTTCACAAAGCAATTGAGGGCTCTGAGATCCAAGCTTGGACGAACCCCCTCCTTCTTCGGCACAATGAACAGATTTGAGTAAAAACCCCGTTCCAGTTCTGGAACTGGAATAACTACCCCGCGTTCCAGTAGACCCTGGACCGCCCCATACAGGGCCTCCCGACGGGTCGGTAGTAGCTGGAGATTGGAGGTGTTGAATCTGTCCGGTGGACAAGAGAGAAACTCTATCTTGTAGCCTGAGGAGATTACTTCGCAAACCCACCTGTCAGAGATTAGTGCTGTCCACTGAGTCGCGAATTTGCGAAGACGTCTCCCCACCCGAGAGCTGGGTGGGGGTGGACCTTCATGCGGATGCAAATTTGTCCGCAGGCTTATTGGGTATGCGGGACCAGGGACGCTTTTGTCCTTGGGCAGGCGCTTTATCGGCCTGGGGTCTTTTCCCTGTCGCCCTAGGGGGACGAAAAAACCACTTGTGTGCAGTAAAGGAGGGCCCTTGCCCTTGGCGTGGCCCCTTACCCTTGCTAATTTGGGGAAGCAAAGTGCTTTTACTTCCTGTGGCATCCTTGATGATGTCATCCAGAGAAGCCCCAAAAAGTCTGTCGCCCTTAAAAGGCAGATCCAACAGGGCTTTCTTGGAAGTCTGGTCCGCAGACCAGCCTTTTAGCCAGATCAGGCGGCGTATTGCTACTGCATAAACCGAAGTTTTAGACAGCAGGGGAATAGTATTCATGTCTGACTCGCAGACAAACCTAAGGCCCTGGACCAACAGGTCGGCCAATGTTATCTCATCAGGAGGAGCATCTCGCTCCTTAACCCCTGGAGTAGCAATCTTGCCCATTCAGTAAGTGTGTGAGACACTAGGGCCCCCGCCAATGCCGGGCGTACTCCAGAGCCTACCACTGAGTATAGGTAGCAAGCGAGTGCTTCAGCCTTCTTATCCACAGGGTCCTAGAAAACAGGAGCCCCTTCTACAGGAATTGTGGTGGCTCTATTAAGTCTGGACACCGGAGGGTCCACTATAGGGGGGAGAGGTCCATTTCTTCAGAAAACTCTCCTCAAAAGGGGTACCGTACCGCAAACCTCTTTGGGGCTGTAAAGACCCTCAGTGGGTTCTCCCATTCCTTGTATAAGAGTTTATCAAAAGACACACAAGGGAACACCTTAGCAGTGCGGGCAGGTCTATGAAACCCAAGTGGACCGGAGTCTCTGCTGCTTCTGCAGTATTTTCCAATTTTAGCGTATCCCGCACTGCAGTAATAAGGTCAGATACCAAAGCCGTCTCGCGTACTGACCTGGACTTTGAGTCATTCTCACTGTCCGGTCACGGTCTGCAGTCTCTGATGCGTCAGAATCTGGGCCCCGAGCCGTAGCTGGACCTGGTTCTGCACCAGAATTATCCCCAGAAGCTTGCAGGGGATGGGGCGTTTACTACCCCCTGTATTCCCGTGTGCTGCTTCCACCCTGGCAGCAAACGCCTCTAGGATTGCAGTCATAGCGTCCATAGACACCTCAGGGACACCAGCTGCTAAAGCTGGTGTTTCAGGGGAGAAGACATCTGGCTCAGATGCCATGCTGACCACACGCTGACACTCACAGGGCTCCAGGCAAGATATCAATAGGCCACCCTCCTGTGCTGCAGAGAGGCCGGGTCACCCAGAGGACTCACCACCCTGGATAGGTACTGCTATGCTGCGCCTGTGATGCTGTCCCACTGCTGCTGTGTCAGTCTGCTTCTTTTATCAGCACTTCTTGTGTGAATTTTCGCGCCAGTGTAATGCACCCTAGAGGCCGGAGGCTCTCGAAAAATGGTTGCCAAAAACGTCTGTATGGAAGATAATGTGGGCTCTAAGAAAATGGCCGCCGACAGAAGATAGAGGTCAAGCAGCCATAGCCCACAAAAAGATGGCCGCCGAACGGCAATATCTGCATACAGGGTGGACAAACATGGCCGCCGATCAGCTGATAGGGGCCAGTGGGTGTGGCCGAACCACAGGAAGATGGCCGCCGGGCAGTCACAAGAGGCCAAACTTGGCATGGACCACCTCAAAATGGCCGCCGACAGAATGGAGGAGGAAGGACACAAACACAGGTAAGAAAAAATGACATTTCTTTTAAATGTTAGGTACAGCCAGCCCCGCTCCAGTGGGACCCCCTAGGTGACCCCCAGCACCCAGCAACCTTTAGCTAGAAGCCCAGGGAGGAGGGAAAGACAGGGAGAGTGGGAAGAAAGGGGCCACAACCACTTACTTGATCTCTCCAGGAATGTCCAGCTAAATCACCCAGCCGAGGCAGGGGAGTTTTACTTACCTATCCTGCATGTATTCTGCTGGAAGACATTCCAAACAGATCATCGTCCGCGCACGGAAGGTGACTGTTGGCCAGGCATGCTGTGATTGGACCCAGAAGGGACGATCATATGTATGCCCTGGAGCATGATGCTCACCGGACAGGCTGCTGCGACTCGGCCGTAAGGTCAGCCGAAGCTGAGCGGTCCGATGCAAGCCTTGGAGCGTAAGCTCACCGGCCAGGCTGCTGCGACTCGGCCGTAAGGTCAGCCGAAGCTGAGCGATCCGATGCAGGCCCTGGAGCGTAAGCTCACCGGCCACCCGTGGAGCGACGGGCATGTCGTGGAAAACCCAGCGCGTAGCTAGGGTCGGCACACGCTCGATGGCCGAAACTGGGGAGACTACAAGGATCGAGGATCCAGCCTGTCACCCAGTCGGCAGTTGATCGAAGATCGCAGGAAACAACAAATGTAGCAAAAAAAAAATATATATATATATATATATATCTTTTTTCCCCGGACCAATGGGCCCGAAGGGAGCCATGTCCTACTCCTTGCTAGACAGAAAAAAACTGATCTGCGAAGATGCAGACTGAGAGGGTATACCCAGAGGGTCCGCCCCCTGGGCGGTACTGTAGAAGGTGTGATGCAACACTTTTTACAAGTTTTTCTGCCTAGGCACTCCTAATTAACGGATAATACCCACTTTGTCAATAGAGAAGCTGTGTCGGTCCATGGACGAAAGAGTAATATATATTTAGGAGAGTCTGGTGCCAGTCCTCACAACAGTTAGAGAAAAGCAATGTAAGCATGTATTTTTATGTAATCAGAAAAAGATATACAGGTCCAGAATATGGAGCTATAAAACATAGCAGAGAAGGTGTTTACTAAATATCCTACTCAACAGGGATTCCATGACCAAACCAAACCCCAACTTTCTGAAGTAGGAAAGAGGGACATAGTCAATGAAAAGTATATAAGCACACTACAAATGCCTGCCATGATCCAATTTTTGGAAGGCCAGAAGAATTCACAAAAAAAAAAAAGAATTGATTAAGCCTCCTGATGCTGTTTTCAACACTACGTTTCCTAAAGGCATAATTACAGAAATACAGAAATAACAGCTTAGGCAGCTGCAGTGGGGCCCAGGGATGAGAAAGGGCCCAGCCAGTTATAGTGAGTAGAATGAAATTGGCTAAAATTACTTTAAAGACCTTTGAGTATAACTCCATGCTGTGCCTTTCTCAGTCTGAGCTGACTGCAGTGAAAAAAAAAAATGACATTAAAAAATCACATAATTATGCTTTTGCTTTCTTCCCAAGACATTCTCTAATGCCGCGTACACACGATCGGAAATTCCGACAACAAATGATGTGAGCTTTTGGTCAGAAATTCCGATCGTGTGTAGGCTCCATCGGACATTTGCTGTCGGAATTTGCAACCACAAAAATTTGAGAGCTGGTTCTCAAATTTTCCGACAAGAAAAGTTCTTGTCGGAAATTCTGATCGTCTGTATGCAATTCCGACGCACAAAAAAACATGCATGCTCAGAATCAAGCAGAAGAGCCGAACTGCCTATTGAACTCCATTGATCTTGGCTCGTCGCACGTGTTGTACGTGTTGTACGTCACCGTGTTCTTGATGTTCGGAAAAAAAATCCACGGTTTTGTTGTCGGAATTTCCGATCGTGTGTACGCGGCATTAGTGTCTCCAGCGGAGTCTATTAGTGGCTCCAGGATAGTCTCTTATGCCTTGTACACACGGCCAGACTTTCCAAAAAAAAATAAGTCAGACAGGCTTTTTTTCTTGGAAAGTCCGGCCGTGTGTAGCCACCATCAGACATTTTTTGCCGGAAGTCCGACGGACCTTAGATAGAGAACCTGTTCTATTTCTTTCCGACGGACTCACGGTGGACTTTTGCATGGTCAAAAGTCCGACTGTGTGTACAAGGCATTATTTATCACTACTAATGCCTTGTACACACAGTCGGACTTTTGACCATGCAAAAGTCCACCGTGAGTCCGTCGGAAAGAAAGAGAACAGGTTCTCTATCTAAATAGATATTAGCTAAGTAATTAGTTATGCAAATTAGTTTGTAAATTTATTCAATTAACTTCTTCAATCATAAATCAGGAAAAATATATTACAGGAAACAATTAAACCAGATAATTTGTCCACATCCATTCACAGGTACCGTATGTGGTTATACTTGTTTAGGGAGTAAGAAATTGTTGCTGTTACATTGGAATCTGGCTTATCAATTCATATAGAAGTAGCAATTATGAAAATGCTTGTGATATCCAACACTAAAGCCCTGTACACACGATCGGTTTGACTGATGAAAACCGTCCGATGGATTGTTTTCATCAGACAAACCGATCGTGTATGCGACCCATCGGTCTTTTTTCCATCGGTTTTAAAAAATAGAACGTGTTTTACATTTTTCCGATGAATAAAAAACCGATCGAAAACTTAGATCGTCTATGGGCAAGTCCATCGGATAAAAAACCCACGTATGCTCAGAATCAAGTCGACGCATGCTCAGAAGCATTGAACTTCATTTTTCTCGGCTCATCAGAGTGTTTTACGTCACCGCGTTTGGAACGGTCAGTTTTTTGACTGATGGTGTGTAGGCAAGACTGATGGAAGTCAGCTTCATCGGATTTCCGATGGACAAAACCATCGGATTAGAATCCATAGGATATCCGATCGTGTGTACGAGGCTTGACTGTGGAATGCCAATGGGTGTTTATCTGTGCTTTGGACCAGCAGAAGGACCATTTCTATCAAGACTATGAAGCAATGGCTATCTTTGACCACAGAATGCTCATTATTCTATAGTAGAAACAGCTAGACCTTCACGGCACTACAAGGGTCAAAAAACAGTTATGGTGTGGAAGATAAGCCCAAAGAATGTAGAGATTAAATGTCAATGATTAAGGCAGGGGAGGAAATGTCATCAAGGAATTGCAGTGTAAGGCTAACCTGAAGCCGGTCTTGCATTGTACCACCTAGCGCTACACAACTTTTATTGTCTATTTAATAAGGAACTGTATAGTGCCATGACTTTAAGAAAAATCCTTACACCTTTTAATGCATCTTTTAAGGATGCTTTTCTCTAAGAGCACTGTCCTTGAGATGCCCTTAAAATTAAGTTCTGCAATAGATTGGGGGAGATCTCCGAGCTAGAATTACAGCTAACTGGACAAAACCCAAGCCAGGGTACTGAAAAGGGAGGAGAACTGAGCATGCCTGACAACCCCCCACTATACAAAAAATGTTGTGTGTTGTCAGTCCAGAATAGGAATTAAGCCAGCCTCAGACGGAGCAATTTGCTAGATTCCCCCAATTAATACAGGCAGTTTTGATTGGGAAATTTCTCCTGCGGAACCATTGTGTCTTCCCCGCGTGGGGGGGGGGGGCAGGGGGAGCCATCCCAGCCTGGAGGACACAGTGTTCACTGCTTTCACATTGTCACGTATCAGATAAGACCAGAACTGTGTGAACTGCAACAGAGGAAACCCAAACGTGTGTAAGTGAAATATAATGATTTATTAAAGATAAGTGAAATAATATAGATACAACCACCTCCAAAACCACACAGTGCACAGCAACCAATACCAAACAGAACCCACAAATAATAACAGTAACAGACAAATATGAAAGTAATGGGGAAAACAAGAATCATAAACAGGGCCAGGCCAGGGTCGTCAACGGGAGATCAGCAGCTGGGGAAAGGGAAAACAAACAGGACAAGGAGAGGATGGATGGATCACAGGAGGGACGGGTACAGGTACAAGGCTCAGGGTTCAGGTAACAGAAAGGAACAGGATCAGGTACAAATACAGAGCTTCTCAGGTTCAGGATCAGGGCACAAGGAGAGATACCAAGGCAAAGTAAGAGTGTGTCTGCCAGGTATTTATACACATCTCCTCCAATCAGACTCAAGTGATGCCTAATTGCAGGCGATGATGTCGGCCCCACACTGTCAGGAACCACCCGCTGGTGGACACCAGTACTGCGGCCCAAAGATCACATAATAGCATTACCAGGGGAAAGCTCCCCTGGCAGTTACAGACTGCCAGGAGACACCTGTTAGTGGACCACAGTACTGCACGCCAAATATCAGGCAGTGTCACCAGCAGATGGAACCTTCCCTGACACACATGTAAAATCCGACAAGCTGGTTTTGCCCAAGTTGATTGGTCAATCAACTTGGGTACATTCAGCCTGCCCATACATGTTTTGAATTGGCTGGGATTGGAACGGTCTATGACCAGCTTTAGAAGCTGAGTGCATTTCTGGCAGATCAATATTTTTCTGTCTTTGCAGGATCTTTAAATTGATAAGCTTGAATAAGGAACCATAGTAGACTGTCTAGAAACCACCTAAATGACTGAATGTCATCTTTTCTTTACCAGCCTCTATCTACTGCTATGATGCACAAAACAATGGCTCTGGAGATCCGGTTTACAAACCCGCTTCAAATGGCGATAACTGACTGCACCCTGGTAGTGGAAGGCAGTGGACTGGTTGACAGACAACTTATAGCAGTGTAAGTATTATGATAATCCTTACACGTATATTCTGAAACCAGCCTTCAATATTTTGACTTTTAACAACTGTTGTAGAGTACATGTAATTGTGTTGTTTATCGATGCAGTGTTACCTAATTTTTTTTTATTAAATATTCTTTATTGAGATTTTTTCCAATTATAAAACATACATATAAACCATTTCACTAACAAATTTTCCAAAGGTAATATTTTCTCCTTAAATTTCATACAACCTACATTTACTCCCTCCCGTCCCCCACCGCCTTCCTATACAAACGTACACACCCTAATTTCACCTTTTCATTTCACCTCTCATATCTACAACCATTCCTGCATACACGTTGGCCCTTCTCTACTCTCTCCACCTATCTTCCCGTGCCCATACTCTCTCCACCTATCTTCCTGTGCCCACCCAGTGTTCACTCACACTTAAATACAACCCATCTCATCCTGAGTGCTGTCTATTGTGCCTTAAATTTCTCATCTATTATTCTTGTCCAACCTTGAAATCTCACTATGAATACTATTTCCCTATGCGTAAAAAATTACCTCGTGCCGCTACCCCAATCCTCTTTCCCATTCTCTCTAATGCCGCGTACAGACAATCGGACATTCGGACAACAAAACTGTGGATTTTTTTCCGACGGATGTTAGCTCAAACTTGTCTTGCATACACACGGTCACACAAATGTTGTTGGAAATTGCGAACGTCAAGAACGCGGTGACGTACAACACGTACGACAAGCCGAGAAAAATGAAGTTCAATAGCCAGTGCGGCTCTTCTGCTTGATTCCGAGCATGCGTGGAATTTTGTGCGTCGAAATTGTGTACACACGCTCGGAATTTCCGACAAGTCTTTTTATCGGAAAATTTGAGAACCAGCTCTCAAATTTTTGTTGTCGGAAATTCCGACAGCAAATGTCCGATGGAGCCTACACACGGTCGGAATTTCCAACAACAAGCTCCCATCGAACATTTGTTGTCGGAAATTCCGAGCGTGTGTACGCGGCATAAGGGGGATAACCCACCTTTCCCAACCATGGCTTCCACATCTTTTAAAATTTCTTGAAATTACTTCGTTTGGTACCACTTTTTCCTTCCACACTGTCTTATTTATAACTTTAACTCATTCCCCAGATGACGGAGGCCTCACCGACTGCCATCTCTGTGCACTTCATTTTCTTGCTTGGAATAGGCTCCTTAATACCACAGATGTAGTACTTATCGATTCTCGAAATTCTTCCATAGATCCCAGCACACAAAGCCTGGCATCTAGTTCTAAGGTAGTCCCGTATATTGTATTTATGATATCGAGAACCTCTGCCCAATACCGAAATAGCCTTGGGCATCTCCATACCATATGTCCCCTGTCTCCTGGCACCTGGGGCATTTGGCATCCGGTTTCTGACCAAACATAAACAATCTCATAGGGGTATAATAAGCTCTATGTCCCAGAAACAGATGTGATACTTTCTGTGAAGGGTAGACCGACACCAATGGCCCCATTTCCAATATCCTCCTCCACTGTTCCGCCGTTATTTCCCCTATATCCTCTTCCCATCTCTTCTTTCTGAAAAGAGATTCTGGCCCTTCGATGAATCTACTGTATATCTTGTGCATATAGCTCAGAGATAAGTTCCTTGGACATACCAGAATTGATTACCCTTTGAAGGAGGGGAACCCCACTCCATTCTACTACTTGTGCCTTAAACTGAGTGCCCAGGGCATGTCTGTATCTGTAAATATCTGTAGAATGAGTGGTTTGATATACCGTACTCTCTCCTCAGATCTGCAAATGATTTTAAAGTGCTGCCCTCGTATTCCCTGCTTTTACCATTCTTTAATCTTCCCCATAACCATCAGCTCTTGCCAGTTCTTATTATTCCGAAGGGGGGAGTATTCTGTTACTCCCCTACACCCCATTAATGTCTTAACTGACACCCACACTTTTATGGCCAGCCTTAGTGTTGGACTCCTGAGGGGGAAAGAATCTGCTTCTAACCCCTCCACTACTGTGTTGTGCGGGGCTCCTAGTAGAATCATTCTGCCACCTGCGTTCCCTCCCCCCCCCGGGATATTACACCCCCCACGTGCTGTAACTGTGCTGCCAGAAAGTAACTCTGGGGTGTGGTAGGGCTAAGCCCCGCTCATTTATTGGTAACTGCAAAGTATGCAGACGGATTCTAGCCTGACCCTTCTTCCAGATTAATTCTCTAAAAAGGGTTTACATTTTTTATGTATCCACACTGGGGAATTATGCAGCAAGTACAACAATTGTGGCATCCATATCATTTTTATTAAATGGCATCGCCCCGCCACTGACAAAGGAAGCCAACACCAAATGTCACTTTTACGCTTAAATTTGATCAGGAGAGGAATTATATTATTGCTGATGTATTGATTGGGGTCTCTCATCAGATATATACCTAAATATTTTATTGTCTCCACTACTTCTAATTGAGGAATTTCAGGTGGTATAGGGTTTCTAAGTGGGTCCACGGGCAAAAGCGCAGATTTATAACTAGCCCTGAAAACCGCCTGAACTCCTCAACTATATTCTTTGCGGTTATTAGGGACAACTGAGTATCCCCCAAAAATAATAGAACATCGTCTGCATACAGTGCAACCCTTTCCTCCCCTATCTTCCTCTGGAATCCCTGCATACCTGAGGACGATCTAATCGCTATTGCCAATGGCTCCATCGCGAGGGCAAAGAGCAGGGGCGATAAAGGGCAACCCTGTCTCGTCCCCCTCACAAGCTGGATCCTTCCTGAGTATTTGTTGGTAATTCTAACTTTGGCACTTGGGCCATTATAAAGTGTTTTTATCCATCCAATAAAGGAGGGTCCAAACTTGAATTCCTCCAAGACATGCCAGAGATATTAAAAGCCTTGATTGCATCATGGGACAAGATAGCCCTGAATGTATACGTTTTGAAATGCATATATTCAGCCGAGTTGCCAACACCTTTGCCAATATTTTAACATCGAAGCATAACAGGGATATCGGCCCATACGATGTATGCAACAGGTCCTTCCCCTCCTTATGCAGCACAATTATAGTAGCCTCCGTCATTGAGGAAGGCAATTTCCCCTCTACCACTGCCCAATTCAACACCTTTAGTAACTCTGGGAGAAGCACCTCCCCATAATGTTTATAAGTCTCCACCAGAAGCCCATCTGGCCCGGGAGACTTTTGGTTGGTCATCCCGGCTACTGCCTGTTGTAATTCTTCTAGGGTTATAGGGGCCTCCATATTTTCTCTATCCCTCTCTGAAAGGTCCGGTATCTCAATTTTTTCAATTTCTCCCTCCCTATTTACCTGCTGCGATTTATAATTTTTTTTATAATATTCTCTGAATGTGTCTGTAATCTCTGATACGTGGGAAGAGATCTCTCCCATTACTGTCCTAATCGCAGGGATAGTTGAGGGAGAGGAATTGGTTTTAACTAGAAGAGCCAGTATACGACCCACACTTTCCCGTTCTCCAAAGGAGCATTGCCTCTGGAAAAGTCACTTGTTCTCCACTTTCCTTGTCACTGCTATTCTATAGTCCTGCTGTTTATTTAACCATAATCTTTGTTTCTCCGGGGTTGGATCTTCCACATACTGTTTTTCTGCCTTTACCACCTCATTCCTAATACACTCCACCCACTCCCTGGATTTCCTCTTGATCTATACCACCTGCTGGCACATAATGGGCTAGTATGTGATGCATACTAGCCGATTATGCTTTTACTTTGCAAGGGAATAAAGAGGAAGTAAAACCCATCAGGGTAAATTAAAATGATATTAACCACTTAACAACCACCTGCCGACAAATAACGTCGACAAGGTGGTTGCTTAACTCTGGGAGGACGTTATATAACGTCCTCCCAGAATCGCGCTCCCGCGCGCCCCCTGGGGCGCGCACACGGGAAACTCCGTGACCCGGCGGATCACGAATCGCGGTAAATCGCCGCTGATAGCGGCCGTTTACCACGTGATCGCTCCGTCAAATGACGGAGCAATCACTTGTAAACAGACCGGCGTCATTTGATGACGCCGGTTCCTCCCTCCCCTCTCTGTACCGATCGGTACAGTGTGAGAGGGGAGGGGGAGGGAGCGGATGGCAGCAGCAGCACTGTGGGCTGGATCTGTGACAATTGCAGTCACAGATCCATCCATCCATCCATCCCTGCTCAGCCATCCCTGTGCTATACCCTGCCAATACTCTGCAATACACCCTGCCAATACTCTGCAAAATACCCTGCCAATACTCTGCAATACCCTGGTGCAATACTCTGCAATACCCTGGTGCAATACTCTGCAATACCCTGGTGCAATACTCTGCAATACCCTGCGAAATACTCTGCAATACCCTGCGAAATACTCTGCAATACCCTGGTGCAATACTCTGCAATACCCTGGTGCAATACTCTGCAATACCCTGGTGCAATACTCTGCAATACCCTGGTGCAATACTCTGCAATACCCTGCACAATACTCTGCAATACCCTGCAAAATACTCTGCAATACCCTGCAAAATACTCTGCAATACCCTTCAAAATACTCTGCAAAATACTCTGCAATACCCTGCACAATACTCTGCAATACCCTGCACAATACTCTGCAATACCCTGCACAATACTCTGCAATACCCTGCACAATACTCTGCAATACCCGCCACAATACTCTGCAATACCCTCCACAATACTCTGCAATACCCTCCACAATACCCTGTGCAATACCCTCCACAATACCCTGTGCAATACCCGTGCAATACCCTGCCATACACCGCAATACCCTGCCATACACCGCAATACCCTGCCATAGTCCGCAATACTCCGCAATGCCCTGCAATACTCCGCAATGCCCGGCAATACTCCGCAATGCCCGGCAATACTCCGCAATGCCCAGCAATACTCTGCAATAACCACTTCCCGCCCTCCGGCCGTCATATGACGTCCTGAATGATGGGAGCAGCTACAGGCATCATTCAGATATTAGCTTTTTCAGCCAGCGATTCCCTACACCATAAGAACAATCATAGCGGCTGTTCCGCCGCTTGATCATTCTTACGGGAGGCGAGAGGGGATGTCCCCCCCCCGCCGCCCTCCAGTGCTTCTACCGACTCACCGCTACGATCAAAGCCAGGATTGTTGTTTTTTTTTTTTGTATTTTTTTCAGGCTTCCCAGCCTAGAGGTGAGATGTGGGGTCTTATTGACACCCCCCCCCCCCCCCCCATATCTCACTGTAAAGAGGACCTGTCATGCCATATTCCTATTACAAGGGATGTTTACGTTCCTTGTAATAGGTATAAAAGTGATCAAAAAAAATGTTTAGGGCGGAAAAACATGTCAAACTAAAATAAATAAAGTAAAATGAAGAATAAAATATTTTTTTTTTTTTTAAAGCGCCCCTGTCCCCGTGAGCTCGCATACAGAAGCGAACGCATACGTAAGTCCCGCCCACATATGAAAACGGTTTTCAAACCACACATGTGAGGTATCTCTGCGAACGTTAGAGCGAGAGCAATCATTTTGGCCCTAGACCTCCTCTGTAACTCAAAACATGTAACCAGTAAAAATATTTAAAGCGTCGCCTATGGGGATTTTTTAAGTAGTGAAGTTTGGCGCCATTCCACGAGTGTGTGCAATTTTTAAGGGCGACATGTTAGGTATCTATTTACTCGGCGTAACTTCATCTTTCACATTATGCAAAAACATTGGGCTAACTTTACTGTTTTTTTTTTTTTTTAAGCACAAAACATTTTTTTTCCGTAAAAAACGCGTTAAAAAAATTGCTGCTCAAATATCGTGCGAGATAAAAAGTTGCAACAACCACCATTATATTCTCTAAGGTCTTTGCTAAAAAAACATATATAATGTTTTGGTGTTCTATGTAATTTTCTAGCAAACAAATGATGATTTTTACATGTAGGAGAGAAATGTCAGAATTGGCCTGGGTGCTCCAGAACGCCTGAAGGTGCTCCCTGCATGTCGGGCCTCTGTATGTGGCCACGCTGTGTAAAAGTCTCACACATGTGGTATCGCCATACTCGGGAGTAATAGCAGAATGTGTTTTGGGGTGTAATTTGTGGAATGCATATGCTGTGTGTGAGAAATAACCTGCTAATATGACAATTTTGTGAAAAAAAAAAAAAGAGAAAAAAAAAATCTTGATTTTGCAAAGAATTGTGGGAAAAAATGACAACTTCAAAAAACTCACAATGCCTCTTTCTGAATACCTTGGAATGTCTTCTTTCCAAAAAGGGGTCATTTGGGGGGTATTTGTACTTTTCTGGCATGTTAGGGTCTCAAGAATTGAGATAGGCCGTCAGTACTTCAGGTGTGATCAATTTTCAGATATTGGCACCATAGCTTGTGGACTCTATAAGTTTCACAAAGACCAAATAATATGCACCAATTTGTACTTATTTTTACCAAAGATATGTAGCAGTATAAATTTTGGCCAAAATTTATGAAGAAAAAATAGTAATTTGCTAAATTTTATAACAGAAACTAAAAAAAAATCATTTTTTTACAAAATTTTCAGTCTTTTTTCTCTTATAGCGCAAAAAATAAAAAACCCAACAGTGATTAAATACCACCAAAAGAAAGCTCTATTTGTGTGAAAAAAAGGACAAAAATGTCATATGGGTACAGTGTTGTATGACTGAGTAATTGTCATTCAAAATGTGAGAGCACCGAAAGCTGAAAATTGGTCTGGTTATTAAGGGGGTTTAAGTGCCCAGTGGTCAAGTGGTTAAGGTCCTTAAGTCTTTTCCCATAGGTTCTATTCCTGAGATATCTCACCATTTTTGTTGCTCACTTCGATGCCTCGTTGAAATTGTTTATTTCCTTGAATGCCCACGAGGTTTGCTGCAATGCATAAATTATTTGTGCATATGGTAGCTGAAAGTCAGACAGTGAATACATGGCCCCTCTGCAAAGTAGATAGCAAATACTTACCTACCTCTTCCTACTGCCCCAGCCAATAAAAAGAGAAATTACTGCCTGCAGACTTCAGAACAGTGGCGGCCGCTCATAAGGGGCGCAGGGGCGCCGCCCCCCAATCCATGCGCCCAGCCCATAATCTCCATGCAGGGCACCACACGCATGGATTTCTATGCTATTTTTTTTTTAAACCACATGATTAGAGCCTGAGGCTCTAATTGGCTTAAAAAAGCCCATCCACTTGTGTGATATTAGCAATTTAATATTTGCTAAGGTCTTCCTGCTTCTTCTCCCAGCCAATCAGGAAACAGGCCCTGATACATGATTGGCAGGGAGTCCTAAGACCTGATTGGCCAGGGGGAAAAGTGACCGCTCGGGATGGGGGATGCAGGGGGGAAGCTGCCAAAGCTGCGACCTTGTTGGGGTAAGTGCGTAGCTGGCGGGCGACCTGGTGGGCGGATGGGCAAGCGAGCAAGCGGCTGATCGATCGAGCAGGGGGAGTGGGTGGGGGAAGTGAGGGGGCCAGGTTTGTTTGCAGCCCCCCCCAAAAAAAATTGAGCACCAGCTGCCACTGCTTCATAAATCAACTTTTATGGGAGTGTCAATCTTCTAGTCCCTTGTTATGATTAGTGGTTCCTATATCTGTATATTAAAGGGAAGTATGGGTTGGCAGGAGGAACTTGAGTCTTTAGATAGCAAGTTTTCTTTAAACAGCTGCGGAAGAGGTAAGTATTAACTTTCTTCTTTGCAGTGAAACACTGTTGTATTTTAGTAAGTAAACTGCTTACCATTGTTCTTCAGTTTGGTGTTAATATAATGACTTCTAATTTAATTTTTTTATGCTTGATGCAGGGTTCCTTACCTGAAGCCGAATGAAAGAATAAAGTTCAAGGTGGAGCTAACACCATACAGATCTGGAATAAGACAACTCATAGCCAATTTTAAATGTAGATATTTTTCAATCAAAGGATACCAGTTGATAAATGTGGAGTCCTGGTAACCAACCATAATTGTCTTCTAATCATGTTACATGTTTTATTTATTAATTAAACTGGTAAATTCAAAGCCTTTTTCATTATTGGAGGCTAGAATTTAGCAACATAGCTCTACTGCAGCACGATGCTCACTTTTTAATTACATACATTTTTCTCTTGGTATTTTTACTAAAAGGGGAATTCTACCACAAGAAATTGTTCATGCTTTAAAGTTTTGAAACCCACCTCTAGCCATTTTTTTTTATAGAGCGAGGAAGCATTTTAAACTGTTGGGTTTTAATTGGTGTCCATGCCCCATGCTGGCGAGATTTCACTTCCTGTTTGATTACTGTCACATAGACAGAAAGTGAGGCCTCACCCCAAACAGATAAATTGTTGAAAGATTTTAACCCTTTCCAACTCTATCAAAAGTAAATAAAAAATTGGCTGGGCTTTAAAAGTATAAGCTTACTGTACCTATCCAAGTAATTTTACTCACAAAGTCATGTGGAACTTACTATGTAATTTGTCATCTCGATTTCCTTATGTTACCATCAAATAATTGCACTTTTAGTATAAATGCATGTAAAAGGAAAGTATGTTAACTTAATTTACTGATTACCATACAGTATTAGTACAAAAAGATACATCAGCAAAAAGCAGAATGTTTTATTATGTTATCAAATTTTTTATGCCAAAAAATTAAAGTATTGACTTAAAGCAAAGTTATTTCGCCCACTATGTTGATGTTAGGGCTATTGCGATTCCATTACATTGGTGTCAGTGCTATAGTGCCCCCATTGGGAAATTAATCATTGGTGTTCAGAGGTAACTGAAAGCAGAGCAGCACCATGCCCCATTCAGCTGTCTCTGCTGCTGCCACTCAAGCAAAACCACAGGTTCCCCTTTATACTTCAATCCCCAGCAGCACATATTTACCTTTCCTTCAATCCAAGTACCAATTATGCCACGTACACACGATAGTTTTTAATGTCATTTTCAAAAACAACGTTTTTCTCGACGTGATTTTTCTTGTTTCCTCTCAAGCCTGTCTTGCATACACACGTTCATTAAAAAAAACGCTCGAGCAAAGCGCAGTGACGTACAACACGTACGACGGCACTATAAAGGGGAAGTTCCATTCGAATGGCGCCACCCTTCATGTTAGTAAAGTTTGTTGAGCGACGATTCGCGCTTTTCAGCCTCGTGCTTTTCAGTCCGTTACAGCGTGACAAATGTGCTATCTCCATTACGAACACTAGTTTTACCAGAACGAGCGCTCCCGTCTCATACTTGATTCTGAGCATGCGCGTTTTTTTTCCCCTCGTAAAAGTATACACACTACCGTTTTTCACGTCATTAAAAAAAAACGACGTGAAAAAATAGAGCAGGTTCTCATTTTTTTAGGCCATTTTTCACGTCGTTAAAAATGCTCTGGAGCCTACACACGATCGTTTTTAATGCCCAATTTAAAAAATTGCATTTTTAACGACGTGAAAAACGATCGTGTGCACGCGGCATTAGAGTAAACAAAATGCTGGGTACTTTCAGGTATGAAGGAGCATGTGACTCGCCCTATGTGACAACATTGGGCAAATCAACCAGTACTGTCACTTAGGATAAGACCATATCCCTTTGTAAGTATGACTTGAGTACCTTGCAGCTTACATAGGGTATCTTTGCCTGTTCTTGGCAGCTGAACAGAACACCAGGGAAACAAATGAAAGGTACATATGCATTGTTGGGAAGGATGGATTAAAATAAATCTGTTGCTTTCCCCAAGCAGGTCACTTTAAAGTATTACTAAAGGCAAAATAACTTTCTCATCCATGGAGGAACACAGGACTTTCTAGAATGTTGGGCTATACTACCCCCTACAGGAGAAAAAGACTCTGGTAAAATAAATAAATAAAAAATGGCCAGCACACAATAACTCCAACAACAACCATCACGCCTCAGTTATTTGCTGGTTTCCTCAGGAGAGTTGACGAGTTTTCTTCATGTGTGCTTTCCTCTGCTTGGGAAATGAAAAAAAAAAAAAATGGGAAAGTGATGATAGATTCACCTTGAATATGTTAAATCCTGGAAGTCTGTCAAGTCAGCCAATGAGCGCTGGTTGATTAATGCAGATATGTTAAATCCTGAAAGTCTCTCCAGTCAGCCAATGAGCACTGGTAGATTCATCCCAGATATCCTAAACCCTGAAAGTCTCTCCAGTCAGAACAGCTTTCCAGTTAGCCAACCCCCACAGGTTCCCAGTTCAATATCTATAATGGTGTTCTCTCTGTGACAGTCCTGAAGTCGACTGTGACTACCCATCCATGTTTCAGTTCACACAGGGCTCTGATTTTCTAGTCAGACCAGTAGGCCTGGGGATTCCGTATGCAGTTAATGGTGCAGAGCTAAGATATTTTTCCTTTCCTTTAGACTCCATTCACGCAGGGGCAACACGACTTCCAGCGAGACTTTGGTAGGCAACTTGGACACGACTTGAGTATGAATCACAGCGCGACCTGGAGCTACTTACAAGGCAACTTCAAGTTGCTTCCAGGACAGGAGACATTCCAGTGGCCAATAAAACAAGAATCAGCTCTGTGGGAGGGAGGGGGCAGGGAGGGGTTTGCCTGAGAAATGTATGTTCTCTTCCTGGAAAGTTGCTTCTGTAAAGACAGTCATCTGACTTCTGAGGTGACTTCCATTGAAATCAATGGGTACAGGTCGCCTAGCAGTCGCCTAGAAGTCGGATTGAAGTAGTACAGGAACCTTTTTTGAAGTCGGAGCGACTGCAGTAGTGTGCATTAAGACGGCTCCATTCACTTACATTGATTTTCTCATGCAGCGCGACTTGAGGCGACTAGGGGCAACCTGGGGCGACTTGAAGTCGGATCCAAAGTTGCCCCTGTGTGAATGGGCTCTTAGGTTTCCTCTGTCTGGTACTGAGGCTAGGTATGGGGTATTTGCTACAGTAGCAAATATAGCTGACTGGTTATTTTTGGAGGGAGTTAAAATTCTTCTTTTCTTTCTCAGCTTGCTTACACGCATAAATCATGTATAATAATAATAATAATAATGTTGGCCACACGGGGGATCCCTACTATTTATTTCTGCTCGGGTTTATAATGCAGCGCTAAGACATCAGGGAGCACTCTTGGTACGCAGTGTTAATAGTCAAAGC
Organism: Rana muscosa; assembly: GCA_029206835.1. Lineage (NCBI taxonomy): Eukaryota > Metazoa > Chordata > Amphibia > Anura > Ranidae > Rana > Rana muscosa. The sequence goes on from CM055128.1 coordinate 78,891,232, forward strand.
TGTACATTTGCTTCACTTGGTGAGTTTCTTCCATGAGTACACCCAGTTCTCGGTGTGGAATTACATTGTCAATTTTGGATAGCTGGCAGGATCCTGAATAAGTGTGACCATGTGATATCGTCTCTACAAGCAGGCACACTTTACACTTAGTTAGATTGTACTCTATGCCAGTGCATCCTGAGAAACAGATCACTGTTAGATTGTACTTGGTGCTATTTTAACAGAACACAGTCAAATAGTACTTGGGGAGTTTAATTTTAAAGTTTCTCTTGGCTGATTTACAACAGCTGTTGTGGATTATTACGTGCAATTGTTCCCATGCAACTCAACCTACCCTGATGCAACTGTTAACAGTGCTTCACCCCAGTCTGGGGGACCAGAGGATCCCTTTCATTTTGCTGTGGTCTCTATGTAGTTTTAGTGGGTATTATACTGCCTGGAGCTCTGATACAAGCCTCCTCATTGCCTTTGGCATAGTAGTAATTTTGGGCAGTTGGGGACTGGGCCTCTTACCTCTTCTGTTAAATCTGAGACAGACATGCTGGACTTTTCCTGTCTGGGTCAGGATCTCTTGGAAGATTTGTTATTAAATGTGGACTATCTGCTCCCTGTACAGGAAGAATTGTTTAGATTGATTTTGGTCTGTGGCTATTATGTCCACATCTGAGCATTTGTCTTCTTTTTGTTGGGGTTGTCAGCTTGTCAGACCATGGACAATATTATAAAAAAATGCCTGTTTTAGCTATGCCAGTCCACTAAAATATTCCTGGTTTTGCTATTGCATGGTTCTCCTGTCAGCATTCAGGCTTGGGCACCCTGGTTAAGGTGTTGGACTGCAAAATTCTTGTATAAGAAGCATTCGTTCTGCATGGTCTTTGAGGGACAACATCTCTTTGGATCAATTCTAGATACTGTTTATCTAGGATGCTAGCGACAGCAACATCACCTATCTTTCTCAGCGGAAAAAAGATAAACAATAGACTGATAAGTCTTTCTCTCAGTGACTGTTAAGAAATCTTCATTTTTGTTACTCAACTAACTCATTGAGACCCTTCAAGCTTGGTTCCCTTTCCAATCCTAAGGTCTGGCACTCAAACTCTGCCAAATCCTCAGATAAGTATTCCTTGGCATATAGACATGCCCCCGTTTTCCAGAGTGGGAGTGATGCTTGGTCAATTTTGCATCTCTAATGCTTGGGTACAGGAGATGATTTTCCAGGAGTTTTGCTCCTTGTCCCCTTTTTGGATTCTCACCTTGAGTTTTCCTGTGTCTTTCCACAGACTAGAAAATTTCCATTAAGCCCTGTCGGGTCTTCTGGATCAAGGTATCATTGCACCACTTCCTGTGGCATAACTATTTCATGGGTTTTACTCCAACTTGTTCAATGTTCTCATACACAAAGGAGGCATTTGCCCCATCTTGGATCTCAAAGTTCAGAATTTCTTTATTTAAATCCATAAATTCAATGACATGTACCTTCACATCTAGGTTTCCTACAGTTGGCTGTTGGGCCTCTACACTACAAGTTTGTAGACTGCCCTTTCGCTGCTTATTTTCACTTTGGGTGTCCTCTTTCAGGCAATGACTGTCTAAAAGTTGCAGTGGTTTGAGTGAATCTTGATCATTCAGAAATTGTTGCTGGAACTGGTTCTTCATTTGGAGTATCTGGGTCTAGTCCCGGACACAGCTCAGGCCAGAGCGTATCTTCCACAGGAGAAACTTTAGACTTTCTGGTCTCTGATTTAATTTTCCAGTCCGGGAGTTGTCTAATTCTTTGATATTGCATGAGAGTCCTAGATAGCCTCCTTCAAGATTTGCCAAGTTTCACTCCAGGCCTCTACAATGACAAGTTGAGTCCTTGGACAGACCTATATAGTTGGCACTGAGGGCCATGTCGTCCTTGTACTGATGGCTCAGGAAGCAAGCTCTGGAATAGGGGCACCCTTAATTCTCTTGTTCTTGAAGATCCTTATGATAGATGCCAGCCTGTCAGGCTGTGGAGGAGTTCTGGACACCCTGTCGATGCAGCCAACCTGGTTGTCATCTGAGCCCTGTCTCCCAATCAACATTCTTGCTCTTGGTACTACTCCGCTACAAAATTGAGGCATGTTGTGGATGTTGTGGATAGGTTGTTAGTTTGGATAACATTTTTTGTTGTTACCAGTGTCCATTTCTCCTGTAGGTGGCAGCATAACCAGTCAATCTAAGAATTCCTTCATCCCTTAACCACTTAACAACCACCTGCCGACAAATAACGTCGACAAGGTGGTTGCTTAACTCTGGGAGGACGTTATATAACGTCCTCCCAGAATCGCGCTCCCGCGCGCCCCCTGGGGCGCGCACACGGGAAACTCCGTGACCCGGCGGATCACGAATCGCGGTAAATCGCCGCTGATATCGGCCGTTTACCACGTGATCGCTCCGTCAAATGACGGAGCAATCACTTGTAAACAGACCGGCGTCATTTGATGACGCCGGTTCCTCCCTCCCCTCTCTGTACCGATCGGTACAGTGTGAGAGGAGAGGGGAGGGTGCAGATCAAGGCAGCAGCACTGTGGGCTGGATCTGTGACAATTGCAGTCACAGATCCAGCCATCCATCCATCCCTGCTCAGCCATCCCTGTGCAATACCCTGCCAATACTCTGCAAAATACCCTGCCAATACTCTGCAAAATACCCTGCCAATACCCTGGTGCAATACTCTGCAATACCCTGGTGCAATACTCTGCAATACCCTGCGCAATACTCTGCAATACCCTGCGCAATACTCTGCAATACCCTGCAAAATACTCTGCAATACCCTGCAAAATACTCTGCAATACCCTGCAAAATACTCTGCAATACCCTGCGCAATACCCTGCAAAATACTCTGCAATACCCTGCGCAATACCCTGCAAAATACTCTGCAATACCCTGGCGCAATACTCTGCAATACTCTGGTGCAAAACTCTGCAATACCCTGCGCAATACTCTGCAATACCCTGCGCAATACTCTGCAATACCCTGCACAATACTCTGCAATACCCTGCGCAATACCCTGCGCAATACTCTGCAATACCCTGCACAATACTCTGCAATACCCTGCACAATACTCTGCAATACCCTCCACAATACCCTGTGCAATACCCCGTGCAATACCCTGCCATACACCGCAATACCCTGCCATAGTCCGCAATACTCCGCAATGCCCTGCAATACTCCGCAATGCCCGGCAATACTCCGCAATGCCCGGCAATACTCTGCAATAACCACTTCCCGCCCTCCGGCCATCATATGACGTCCTTGACTTTGTGCGGGGATATCTGAATGATGGGAGCAGCTACAGGCATCATTCAGATATTAGCTTTTTCAGCCGGCGATTCCCTACGCCATAACAACAATCATAGCGGCTGTTCCACTGCTTGATCATTCTTACGGGAGGCGAGAGGGGATGTCCCCCCCCCCCCCGCCGCCCTCCGGTGCTTCTACCGACTCACCGCTATGATCAAAGCCAGGATTGTTGTTTTTTTTTTGTATTTTTTTCAGGCTTCCCAGCCTAGAGGTGAGATGTGGGGTCTTATTGACCCCATATCTCACTGTAAAGAGGACCTGTCATGCCATATTCCTATTACAAGGGATGTTTACGTTCCTTGTAATAGGTATAAAAGTGATCAAAAAAATGTTTGGGGCGGAAAAACATGTCAAACTAAAATAAATAAAGTAAAATGAAGAATAAATTTTTTTATTTTTTTTTAAAGCGCCCCTGTCCCCGTGAGCTCGCATACAGAAGCGAACGCATACGTAAGTCCCGCCCACATATGAAAACGGTTTTCAAACCACACATGTGAGGTATCTCTGTGAACGGTAGAGCGAGAGCAATCATTTTGGCCCTAGACCTCCTCTGTAACTCAAAACATGTAACCACCAGTAAAAATATTTAAAGCGTCGCCTATGGGGATTTTTTAAGTAGGGAAGTTTGGCGCCATTCCACGAGTGTGTGCAATTTTTAAGGGCGACATGTTAGGTATCTATTTACTCGGCGTAACTTCATCTTTCACATTATGCAAAAACATTGGGCTAACTTTACTGTTTTTTTTTTTTTTTTAAGCACAAAACATTTTTTTCCGTAAAAAACGCGTTAAAAAAATTGCTGCGCAAATATCGTGCGAGATAAAAAGTTGCAACAACCACCATTATATTCTCTAAGGTCTTTGCTAAAAAAACATATATAATGTTTTGGGGTTCTATGTAATTTTCTAGCAAACAAATGATGATTTTTACATGTAGGAGAGAAATGTCAGAATTGGCCTGGGTGCTCCAGAACGCCCGAAGGTGCTCCCTGCATGTTGGGCCTCTGTGTGTGGCCACGCTGTGTAAAAGTCTCACACATGTGGTATCGCAATACTCGGGAGGAATAGCAGAATGTGTTTTGGGGTGTAATTTGTGGTATGCATATGCTGTGTGTGAGAAATAACCTGCTAATATGACAATTTTGTGAAAAAAAAAAAGAGAAAAAAAAATCTTGATTTTGCAAAGAATTGTGGGAAAAAATGACAACTTCAAAAAACTCACAATGCCTCTTTCTGAATACCTTGGAATGTCTTCTTTCCAAAAAGGGGTCATTTGGGGGGTATTTGTACTTTTCTGGCATGCTAGGGTCTCAAGAATTGAGATAGGCCGTCAGTACTTCAGGTGTGATCAATTTTCAGGTATTGGCACCATAGCTTGTGGACTCTATAACTTTCACAAAGACCAAATAATATGCACCAATTTGTACTTATTTTTACCAAAGATATGTAGCAGTATAAATTTTGGCCAAAATTTATGAAGAAAAAATAGTAATTTGCAAAATGTTATAACAGAAACGAAAGAAAAATCATTTTTTTACAAAATTTTCAGTCTTTTTTCTCTTATAGCGCAAAAAATAAAAAACCCAACAGTGATTAAATACCACCAAAAGAAAGCTCTATTTGTGTGAAAAAAAGGACAAAAAATTCATATGGGTACAGTGTTGTATGACTGAGTAATTGTCATTCAAAATGTGAGAGCACCGAAAGCTGAAAATTGGTCTGGTTATTAAGGGGGTTTAAGTGCCCAGTTGTCAAGTGGTTAATAGACTTCAGGAAAAGGGTTTTACAGTAGGTACAAAACAATTTTTTTTAGATTTGAATAGCCTGGTGAGGGGTTAGAATCACTGTCAGGTTTCTATTGCTGTCTATGTCACTGTTTGGGAGATTCCTTCTTTCTCTAATTGCCATGATCACTAATTTCATCTGGAATGAAAGTGAAGGTAAACCCAACATTTGGAGTTGCAAACGGAACATCGATAGAGGAGAAATTTTCCAATAGGAACATTGAGGATTTCCCTTACTTTGGAATGAGATCTTCTCACTGCCTGTTGAGTCTACAGGGCAGGAAGTGAAAGGAAATCTCCCTAATGGCATTACCAAATAAAAAATTACATAAACTAAAAAAGTTTTGCCTTTAAACATACTTTAAGTAAGTGCTGCACTGAAACATCTAACATGTCACATCTAAAAATAAACCCATATTCAAGACTGGTGCAGGGGGACCTTTTGTCTCCTTCCCCCATCCCAGCCCTGCTATGTTTGGTTAAGCATTCTGTCTCTGATGCTGTAATGGCAGATAAAATGGCCACTGTAACCCTAAGGTCCCTTTCACACGTCAAGCCCGCTCTGATCCACCTGTCTGTTTTTCAGGCGGTCCTGAGTGGGCCATCCATTGACTTCTATGGGGAGACGGATGTCAGTGGAGATGTGTCCGCTGGCACCCATCTGCCAACCAATCTGCTAAAATCAGTCTTGGCGGATCAGATAAAAACAGACATGCTGTCCGTTTTCGTCCGATCTCACAATAGGAATCAGCGGCGCTTTGAAAGGCCCCTCCCCGCTCAGTGAGCACAGACGGACCTGTCATCCATTGGCTCAGCAGAGATCAATAGAGTGATCTCCTGCTGAGCTGGCGAACTCTGCTGAGCAGATCCGCCTCGTGTGGAAAGGGCCTAAGTATCGACTTTTGAAAATGAGCTTTAGCTGCACTTTATTCCGATAAGTTCTGGAACAGAATTTTACCTAAAGGGGTAAAGCAGGTTGACCCACTAATGTACTTGTATTGTAAAGCTTTTGTACGTATATTTAATAGTAGAAATCGAGTTAAATTTTAGCAGATTGCTTTTGCAAAGCACTGTCCTTAAACAATATTTATTCTAAGTATAGCCAGCAGTTGTTTAAGCTTGTTTTTTCAGCAACTGTTTGTTGAAATATACAGTCAAATGTAGCATTTGCAGTATAATAAACTTGTTTGCCTGTATGCTATGATTCACAGTATGTGGGAGGAACTGCATGGTACTTTTGTACATTTGTTTATTGAGAATAAAAATGTATTATTGCAATTAGTATTTTGTTAGGCCTGGTTCACAGCTATGCAGGTTGCAGTTTGCATATTGCAGGTACATTTAGCATTTTTCAATACATGTTTTTGATCCATTGAAGCCTGTGGAACCAAAAACCAGAAAAAAGTCCTTAGGTCTTTCCATAAAATGCACAGATGTGAACTTGACACATAGGAAACCATGTTAAATGGACATTAGAAAAGTTTTTACCCCACTCGGTCAGACTTTAGAGGCAGATTGGAACAACAGTATCATTTAAAAATATTTTATTAAGTATAAACATGTAAACATACAAAATTTAAAAAAGTAAGACTTCTAAGACTATGTAAGCAAATATGGGAATATAGAACACTGGGCATATAGTCACACCACATCCCATAAAGTCTATAAAGAAAAAAGGGGGAAAAAAATGTGACTTTCAATTATGACCTCTCAGCAACTAATTACTTTGAACATAGCATACAAAGCAAAATCTTTATTTGTATACAAATGGTTAAAACAAAGCCTTATAGAAGGCTATACAGGAGAATAAATATTGATGTATACTTTACACCTGAATAGGTGGCTACATCAGGACTCAGGAGCCAGTAAGTGAACTATCCAAATGTACAGATATAAATACAATATATTGTACATCTGGATAATTCACTTACTGGCTCTTGATGTAGCCTCCTATTTGGATGTAAAGTATAGATATACATCAATATTTATTGTCCTGTACAGCCTTCTATATGACTTTTAAACCATTTGTATACTAATAAAGATTTTGTTTTATATTTTATGTTCAAAGTAATTCATTTGTTGAGGGGTCATACCTTGAAATTCCCTTTTTTCCCCCTTTTTCTTCTTTCTTTGTTACTTCTAATGCCCTGTACACACGATCGGATTTCCGATGGAATAAAATCCGATGGAATTCCGATGAAGCTGACTTTTCATCAGTCTTGCCTACACACCATCAGACAAAATTCTGACCATCCAAAACGCCGTGACGTACAACACGTACAACGGCACTATAAATGGGAAGTTCAAATCCAATGGCACCACCCTTTGGGCTGCTTTTGCTGATTTCGTGTTACCGCGTGTTAGTAAAAGTTTGGTGAGAGTCGATTCGTGCTTTTCATTCTCCGTGCTTTTCAGTCCGTTACAGCATTACGAACGCTAGTTTTACCAGAACGAGCGCTCCCGTCTTGTAATTTAGTCTAAGCATGCGTGAATTTTTCTCCGATGGAGTTCAACACAGACAATCGGAATTTCCTATGTTTTTTTTTTAAAACATGTTCTATTTTTTAACACCAATGGAAAAAAGTCTGATGGGGCCCACACACGCTCGTTTTTTCCGATGAAAAAAGTCCATCTGACTTTTTTCATCGGAAAAACCGACCGTGTATACAGGGTATAAGACTATAAACAAGTTTGCAGATCCAGAAGCTTGGAGGAAAGTCAGAGAATTTTCCACCCTTCATGATCAATATTGAAGCCTGGGGACCTTGATAATAACTCTAGGACTAATTTCCCTACCTAAATCAAGTTTCTAAAGACATAAACATCTTTTATTATTACAGTGCTTTAGTAAGTTTACTGCTCAGTTGTTTGTTTGCTTGTTTACAATGTTTTTTTGTTGTTTTTGTTTTTAGTTAAAGTCTGACAACTAGATAAAAATGTGGGGAAGTATTTTTTTGTTCTAGATTTTTTTTATGTTTCACTTAATACCATAATTGTATCTGTAGCGGGTATGTACTTTCCCGGGTGTAAATTTGAACTTGGCAGAGACATCAGTGATGTGTAATTCCCTGCGGCCCGGTGGGTGGCGCTGTCGCCCTGGGCTGTGGTTGAATCATTTCTGTGTGCTGTGCCTCCTTTTTGTCCTCCCTCGGCAGCGGTATGGTGGGGCGGGGAACCCGCCATGCTTGCTGGGAGAGGGTATAAAGAGGGCCGGCCATCTTTGTCGGGGTCGTAGTCCCAGGCACCTTCAGCTTGTGGACGGTGGTTTGTGTCGGTCCTCCGGGTGGCCTAGGCCTAGAGGACCATCGGAGGTAGTGTTCCATCCCAGGAACCTTTAGCCTGGGGTGAGGCACTCGGATGGAGGTCCGGAGCTCAGTGCCCAACACTGAGTTTCGCGAGGGAAGAAGATCCTAGGGAACCCCGGGAGTGGGTCCCCGAATCCGGAAGGCGCAATAGACCGGGGGGGAGCTCCTCATTTGAAGACCCGGTGCAGCATATTGCCGGTGACAAGTGAGACTCTCGTCGGAGACCGCCTGGAAGGAAATTCCCCCTCGTGCGGAGACCGCAACCCACTTTTAGGAAGGAAAGTGGAGAACACATTGTGTCTGGGCCTATTCGCATCCACACCTCCTTTCCTGTTCTGTTCCTATCAAGGGAGTTCAACTGATTGTGTTCATTCGTTGGAAGAATAAAGGAGTGTTGAACTTTAATGGTGTGGAGCTCATTTCCTAGCAGATATGGTTCAAGGTGACTCTTGGAGGGAGGATCCAGGTGCACAACACTGACCCGAAGGTAATACAAGAACGTTGCTTATAATACACTGACACATGTGGTGGAGGCCAGGCGTGGTGTCCCTGCTCCCTCCCCTCTAGAATACCCCTAGACACAAGACGAGACGAGACAAGAGAAACAGGGGAGTGAGGAGGCCGCTACATATCTGACAGTTACTGTATTAAACATACAGTCAGCACACTGCCATTTTCAGGCTGCTGTGCTTTATTTTTATGAATGACCTCCAGTCTGCATGTGAACACTATGATTGGCTGTCTTGGTAATCATATGATCAGGCACCCCACTGGTCCAACATGTGTCAGCAAGTGACTGGCATGTAACATTGACAGAACAAGAGGTCAACAATGGCAGCTTCCATGTTTCTGCAATAACAGTTTTTTTTGGAACTACACAGCACCACAAATCAAAAATGCTGTTTATTAATTCATCATCCGTGTCTACATGATTTATTTTGCTGAGAAATATCTTTGAAAAACACCCCCTAAAATTTCTGGCTGTGGCCATCTTAAGTAAGGGCAAATGATTCATGTAGCATTGACTTCCTTAAATCCATCTGTCCTTAGTTCAGGTGTACAAGCAGGAGGGCGTACTTAGCTGAGAAAAACCCTCCTCCCATACCAGAAGACTCCTGGTCTAGGCAAGAAACCAGGAAGTAACTGAAGAAATTTAAAAAATTTGTTTAAAACAAGTAAATATGATATGCATTGCTATCAATTTATTTAATTGAGCAAGCAACATAAGGACTAGAAATAGCCAATGTTGATTTCAGAGAGTGAAGTTCCACTTTAAGCAGCGACCCTCTGTCATAGAAGCAGAGGTGGTACTGGATCGTGAATGGTAAGTAGCGCTAAGTGCCAGCTGGCAGAAAATCATTCTAGGGAGAGAAAGACTAAACAACTGCCAGTGTTTTCTTTAAGCACCTAAGAATGTTAATGGAAAGTAAAAAAAAAGGGAAATTTCCCCTGATTTTTTGTTGTTGTAGACCACCTACTTAATTCTGAGTATTAAATGGGACAATCTACCAATGAAGCATCTTTGGATGATGACGGGTGGAATATTATTTGGACTCTAGTCTTTCCAACATGTTTTTGACAAATGTGATATTGTAAGTGGAAATTATTAAAAATTATAGAAGTGTCTATTGAAATGTCAAATTTTCCCCCCCAAAAAAAATTAAAATATATTTTAAGAGTATGTTTTGGTCTTATTATTTCTAAATACATGCATAATAATTGTTTTACAAAAAGGGTACATTTAACCAGATATACTTATTTGGTTTTAGATTGTCTCTGGCTGGTTGTTGTGATGTCCCATCGACTTGTTAAAACTATTTACCTGTTTCTGCTAATTTGTATTCATGACATGTACAAACACAGACACACACACACATAGACACCCAAACATTTAGTAAAATACATTAACATGCATATACGGTAACTCCTAGACCTGTTTTTTCCTTGACTGGCATACCAGGCGTGTCTAAGATGACACATTATTTTGTAACGTCTTGTGGTAATCAGTTGTTTTTTATAACATTCTTTTAAAGTAATTTTTCCTTTTCAGTGTTTTTCAAAATCTATGTCAAAGATTATACAAGCTTGAAAATCAAACATATCTAAATATTAAAAAGGATACCATAAGTAATAAAAGCAATAAAACTTTACCAAACTGAAAAAAAAAAGAAGGCATACCTCAATCAAACTTTTACAAAAAGTTCTGAAATGTGTTTAATGTATTATACACACTATAATTATACTCAGAAGGTGCTCAGGTGAAGAGTACTGATTGGTGTTTGGTTTTACTCATCAAAGTGTTTTTAAATGTTACAGTAATTAGTCTAATAAAAATATAACATTAATCATACACAGCTGCTGTCAGCTTTATTTGGGTAGGTGGTGTAAATATTAAAAAAAGGGACTTAGTAAAATTTTTATCAATATAACATCTTGCATAAACAAACAACAGTTTTTATGCGGTCAAAAGGAAGAAGGTGTTTCTTTTACAAATTTTTTATTGAATTTTGGCAAAGAAGGAAACAAACATTTGGAACAATGAAGGGTGATTGACATATTAATAGGCATTCCAGCCTCAGGCAAGGAGCTTGCACAACCTGTAGGCTGGGAGATCATAAAGGGATCCTAAGCTATAATACCAAAACTATGTATGCCCTCCTCCCAGGCTGGTGCCAATAACAATATCTCAAAATGTATTAGGATGTTAAATGTCAGATCATTATCACTGTAAAATGAATTCCATAAAGGAAATGTGGGTTCTACAGCTAAACACACTCAAAATGTAAAGGGTAATAGATTGTAAAAGGGTTGATAAGAATATAAGGTGAGGGACATAGAACCTGGGTACAGTCCTGAAAGCAACTAGGGGGATAACATGGTATAGATTTAAACAGACACATAAAAGCACTTTATAGAAATTTTTGAGCGTATATTTATTGAACTATTTTTGCCACTGCTGACCAAATCTCCTCCCAATCCTCGCTTGCTACAACAGTGCTGAATTCCTCTGCCCTTTTTGTTTGATAAAGAGTAGGGATGAGCCAGTGGTTCGAGTCGAACGTAAGTTTGACTTGAACATTGGGTGTTCGTTTGTTCTAAAACAAACTGAACACATGGGGCGAATTAGAGTGCCGCGGAACACCCATAATGCACTGCGAGGTCCCAGCCATCCACATGCTCAGCGTCTAAATGCTAGCTTGGCCCAATTGCTATATTTTTTATATAATATTTTTGATATAATATTTCACAGCAGGGCCTATTCTTATGCCCAACAAGAGTAACTGTGAGGGGTTACAGTGTTCTGGCACCACCAAAACCAAAGGCCCAATTTTTCTGCCCCTGTTTAAATTGTAATTACAATTTGTGATATGATATTTAACAGCAGGGCCCATTCCTTCGCCCAACAAGAGCAACTGTGAGGTGTTACAGTGACACCTAAGGCCCAATTTTCTGCAGAGTATATAGGGCAGGCCATATAGTATATATATACTGCTGTTCAGAGTATATAGTGCCTGGGGGGACCCCCACGCCATTTAAAAAAAAGTTGGGGGTTCCCCTAATATCCATACCAGACCTAAAGGGCCTGGTATGGATTTGGGGGGGGGGACATCCACCCCATTTTTTTTTTGTATTTTTGGTTCGATGTTCCCCTTAATATTCATACCAGACCCAAAGGGCCTGGTAATGGATTGGGGGGGAACCAACGCCATTTTTTTCAATGATTTTTATCTATATTGCCAGGATCCGACAATACATTACAGCCATGAGCAGTATTAAGTTACATTTTTTCCCCTTTAGAAATGTAATTTTGCTGCGGTACTGTTATAAACATGGGAAAGATGCACTACTTTATAGGCAGACTAAGGAGACCCCCCCCAGGCACGATATTTAAAGGAATATTTCATTTTTATTGTTTCACTTTAAGCATTATTAAAATCACTGCTCCTAAAAAAAATGAAGTTTTTAAAAAAAAATCGTGCATTGATACATGTCCCCCGTGGCAGAACCCGGGTCCCCAAACACTTTTTATGGCAATAACTTGCATATAAGCCTTTAAAATTAGCACTTTTGATTTTTCACGTTCGCGTCCCATAGACTTTAACGCTGTTCGCACAAATTTTTGGCCTGTTCGCATGTTCTGCTGTGAACCAAACCGGGGGGGGGGGGGGGGGTTAAAAAGTAGTCGTTTTGGTAAGAGTCTCATTAATGGAAGTTTGAAAGCAGGAGATCAGGCACCGAAAGTGAGGGTCCAACGTACACCTACTCTCAAAAGAAGTGAATGAAAATGGAGGCAGATGAGCTTCGAGCAGAAGGTACACATAGGGTTCAGTTGGGAATGTGGAAACACCTTTCAACCAATACAACAAAGACTTGGATGGCTCACTCAGAAGTGACATGCCCCTGCAACTACCCCAAAGTGATTTGATTAATAAAATTTGTCCCCTTAGGATTTTTGGTAAAAAGGTACAACTTGGACACTGAACCACAATTTTTCAAAGGGGGCTTGGCAGCAAAATTCGAAAAAAAAAATACACATTCTTCAAAAGTGGTAGCATGGTAAAAACTGCATCCAACAATATTTTCAGCTATCTATTCTGTGCGCAAAGATACTGTATACTGTAAGTATGCCGTAGTCACTTGGTGGGAACATGGCAGGTTCCAGAAGCAAGAAAGTGCTTTTCTGGCCGCCAATGGCTGAAATCTGCCATGTCAGTTTTTTTGGCACAGTACTGCATTTGCAGGGAACCCAGAAATGGCAGGACCCCAATTTGGTGATGTTTTGGTCCAGCGCATTACATTTTTTAGAGTATGTAGTTTATTCTAATGTGTGTACAATTTTTCAGTTCAGATAGGGCTTCAATTTGGTAGTGAATTTGGATACATATATTTTTACTTCATTGATTTTTTATTGGGAATCAATAGTAAAGGACGGGAAAAAAAATTCTGTAATTAATCCCAAAGCTACATTTAGGTAATTTGCACACCCTTATTAACTTACCCCAAAATGTAAGCAACAAAGTCTGCCGATTAAAATGATATCACACTTTTATGTAATGTAGTGTAATAGTAAAGCCATTGGGAAAATGCCCATATGCTGTGTATGTGTTTATGTTTAATAAGTTCTGGCTAACTAGTTTCAACTGTCTCCCCAACAGGTAATATTGAGGGCATTCAAGGCCCATTTAATAGCCAAATATTCCTTCACGACAATTGCATAGTTTTTCTCATGTCTCTTAAGCTTCCTGCTAAGGTAGACTACTGGGTACTCCTCCCCATCTCTGATAAGGGACAGTATAGCACCCAGTCCCAAATCAGAGGCATCTGTCTGTACCACAAACTCGTTTGTGTAATCTGGGGTCACGAGCACAGGTTGTGCACAAAGAGCCTGCTTCAACATTTGAAATGCCTATTAGTGTTACTAAACCCACAACAGTAAAATCAGTCTGTATATGCAGTAAAGCATGCTTGTTATACTCACTGTGGAATCTAAGGGGTTAATCCTTGCATTGTGTAAAAAGGCTGTTTGATCATGTCTTCCCTAATCCTCCTCTTATTCCACTGATTCTAGAATATACACGGATAAGGCAGAGCCTTTGGAGTCAGCCTGCACATGCTGTTTGGTGTGTATTGTGTTGAGTTTTTTCTTTTTTTTGGGAGAGTACATGTGATCAGCACAGGGCCAATCAGCAATATTCTGTGGGAGACCAGATATAGTGAATTACAAATTTAGTAACACTTTAATCATGATCAACCCTCTACCTTTCGTCAGTGGGGCTGCAATGGTGGCTAAATTGGGGAAAAAACGCTTATAGTATCCTGTGATCCCAAGAAATGCACAAACTTGCTTTTTATTTAAAGGTTGGGGCCACTTTTGAAGCACCTCAATCTTATTGAGGCTTAATCAGCCCTCGACCAATAACGTAGCCAAGGTATTTGGCCTCCTCCAAGCCTTTGGCACACTTTTCGGGGTTGGCAGTAAGTCCTGCTATCCTAAGGGAATCTATTACTACTTGCAGTAATAGATTCAAATGAGACTCCAAATGAGACTCCCAATATGGGCTGTGGATGACTACACCATCCAAATAGGAGGCTGCATATTGGCGATTTGGTCTTAATGTCTTGTCCATCATTCTCTGGAATGAGGGAGGAGCACAATGCAAGTCAAAAGGCATCCACTTGTACTGGAATGATCACTCAGTGGTAGATAATGCAATCTTCTCTATTGAAGATTTCGTTAGGGGTATCTGCAAATAACCTTTAGTCAGATCTAAAGTAGTTATGTACCGGGCACTTCCCAATCTGTCAACAAGCTCGCCCACCCGAGGTATAGGGTACACATCAAAAGTGGACACGCTGTTCAACTTTCTGAAATCATTACAAAACCTTATGGTTCCGTCTGGCTTTGAGACCAACACTATGGAACTTGTCCATTCACTATGGGACTCCTCTATCATGCCCAACGTTAACAGGTTCTTTACTTCATTTGCAATGGCTTCCCGCCTAGCCTTGGGTATTCTATAGGGCTTTACATTTAACCACTTCAGCCCCGGAGGATTTGGCTGCCAACTGACCAGAGCACTTTTTGCGATTCGGCACTGTGTCGCTTTAACTGACAATTACGCGGTCGTGCGACGTGGCTCCCAGACAAAATTGATGTGCATTTTTTCCCACAAATAGAGATTTCTTTTGATGGTATTTGATCAACTCTGCGTTTTTTATTTTTTGCACTATAAACAAAAATAGAGCGACAATTTTGAAAAAAAAATGCAATATTTTTTTGCTTTTTGCTATAATAAATATCCCCCAAAAATATATAAAAAAAACTATTTTTTTCCTCAGTTTAGGCCGATACATATTCTTCTACATATTTTTAGTAAAAAAAAAATTGCAATAAGCGTTTATTGATTGGGTTTGCGCAAAAGTTATAGCGTCTACAAAATAGGGGATAGTTTTATGGCATTTTTATTAATAATTTTTTTTATAATTTTTTATTAGTGACTAGTGATGTCGGCGATCAGCGATTTTTATCGTGACTGCGACATTATGGCGGACATATCGGACACTTTTGATGCTATTTTGGGACCATCAGTGCTATAAAAATGCACTGATTACTGTGCAAATGACACTGGCAGTGAAGGGGTTAACCACTAGGGGGCAAGGAAGGGGTTAAGTGTGTCCTAGGGAGTGATTCTAACTGTGTGGGGGCTGGGCTACCTGTGACACAACACTGATCACTGCTCCCGATGACAGGGAGCAGAAGATCAGTGTCCTGTCACAAGGCAGAACAGGGAGATACCTTATTTACACAGGCATCCCCCCTTCTGCAGCTCTGTGACAAGATCGCGGGACACTGGCAGACATCGAGTCCGGGGTCCCGCGGGCACGGTCACGGAACTCATGGCAGGGGCGCACGTGCGCTGGCAGCGCACGCACGCCCACACAGTGGCAAATTTAAAGGGACATATATATATATATATATATATATATATATATATACGCCCATTTGCCTGCCCGTGCCATTCTGGCAATGTAAATGTTTGTGCGGCGGTCGGCAAGTGGTTATGCTGACACCTGGTTCTGTAATTATGTCATGCTGTATAACTGTGGTCAGTCCGGGTTGGTAAGAGAAAAAATCTCTATTTTTACTCACAAACTCATCATTCTGTTGGGCCACTGACAAGGTTCCATTGAAGTGTATCTCAGTTGTCACATTGGCCATGTCCTTTTGGTGGGGTTGGCAGTGCCAGTTAAGTCTCTGTCCTTCCAAGGTTTTAAGAGATTAACGTGATATCTTTGCTATGGTTTCCTTTTTCCTGGCTGGTAAATTTTGTAGTTTACTTCCCCTACTCTTTCCATAATTTCAAAGGGACCTTGACACTTTGTTAGGAATTTACTCTCAACTGTGGGGACTAGTACCATCACTCTATCCCCAGGGTTGAAGGTCCGGGTCTTGGCATTTTGATTATAAACCATTCTCTGGGCCTCCTGGGCTTGCGCCATATGTTCCTGTACAAGCGGCATGACAGCCTCAATTCTATCGTTCATCAGCGAGATATGCTCAATGAGGCTTATATAGGGCGTGGTCTCTCCCTCCCACATTTCTTTTGCGACATCTAGCAATCCCCTGGGATGTCTACCATACAGTAGTTCAAAAGGAGAGTAACCTGAGGTACCAGGTTACATGGAGTGTATGATTTGGTCTCTTATAGCAAACATGAGGTACGGCAACAAAAAATCGAAATTTCTCCCATACCACCTTTTTAAACATGTTTTTGAGGGTCTTGTTAAATCTTTCCACAAGATCATCAGTTTGGGGTTGGTAGACAGGGGTACAGAGATGGGAGATTTTGAACAACTTACACAATTTTTTAGTGACCATGGACATAAATGATGTGCCTTGATTAGTTAATAATTATTTTGGAATACCCACACAACTAAATACCTGGAAAGCTCTTTGGCAATAGCCTTAACTGAGGTATTAACCACTTAACGACCGCCCACCGCCGATTTACGTCGGCAGAATGGCACGGACAGGCAGAATCACGTAGATCTACGTGATCGCCTTTGTGCAGTTGGGGGGTCCATCCGGACCCCCCTTCACTGCAGTGAGCGGCCGTTAAGTGTTCGGGAGCGATCAGGCATGAGGGGGGGGGGCGCTCGATTCCGCCCCCCCCTCGCGATCGCTCCCGGCCAATGAAAATGCTTCCTCCGCCATGTGATGTAAACAAGGCTGGAGGAAGTGATGTCATCTCCCTTGCCGCGGTCTTTTCGTTCCCGGCGCCGAGTAGAGAGGAAGCAGGTTAGTGCACTAACAGTCCACTGACACGTAGGTACACATAGGCACACAAATCACCCCCCAGTCACCCCCAGATCACCCCCCAGGTCACCCCAAAGCCCCCAATCACAGTGTCACTGATTGCAGTGATCATTTATTTTACTGATCACTGCATTTAGTGTCATCTGTGACTGTAAAAAGTTGCAGGGCAGTTAGGATTAGGCCCCTTTAGGTCCAGGGTAGCCCCCTAACCCCCCCTAATAAAGGTTTAACCCCTTGATCACCCCCCAGGTAACCCTTTCACCACCTAACTTCAGCGTCACTAAGCGATTGTTTTTCCGATCGCTGTATTCGTGTCGCTGGTGTTTTAGATAGGCAGTTATTTTTTTTTAGGTTCGCCGCAGGTTTTTATTAGTGTCAGGTACCCCCATATATTATTTTAACCCCCTGATTGCCCCTAGAGTTAACCCTTTCACCAGTGATCGCCGTATAAGCGTCACTGGTGTCACTGGTTAGCCAGTAAGTTATTTAGTTATTTAGGTTACCCGTCAGGTTTTTATATAGTGTCAGGTACCCCCATATTTAACCTAATAAAGGTTTTAACCCCCTGATTGCCCCTAGTTAACCCTTTCACCAGTGATCACCATATAAAGGTTACGACTGACGCTGGTTGATTAGTTTGCTTTTTATAGCATCAGGGCACCCGCCGTATATAACCCAATAAAGGTTTAACCCCCCTGATCGCCCGGCGGGTGAGATCAATTAGGTTTTAGCGCCAGAGAGGGTCTGCGTCGCCCCAGGCAGTGTTAGGTTAGTGACAGTAACGCTAACACCCACGCGCAAAGCATCTGATCAGATCTATACTAGCATCCCCAGCGGTTTAGGGTTCCCAAAAACGCAGTGTTAGCGGGATCAGCCCAGATACCTGCTAGCGCCTGCGTTTAGCCCCTCCGCCCAGCCCAGCCCAGCCCAGCCCACCCAAGTGCAGTATTGATCGATCACTGTCACTTACCAAACACAACACACATAACTGCAGCGTTCGCAGTGCTTGGTTTTTGGGGCCCTGTACACGGCTAGGCTCCCAAAAAGTCCCACACGTGTGGTATCCCCGTACTCAGGAAAAGCAGCAGAATGTATTTTGGGGTGCAATTCCACATATAACCATGGCATGTGTGAGCAATATATCATTTAGTGACAACTTTTTGTACATTTTTTTTTCTTTTTGTCATTATTCAATCATTTGGGACAAAAAAAAAAAAATATTCAATGGGGTCAACATGCCTCTCAGCAAATAGCTTGGGGTGTCTACTTTCCAAAATGGGGTCATTTGGGGGGTTTTGTGCCATCTTGGCATTTTATGGCCTTCAAAACTGTGATAGGTAGTGAGGAGTGAAATCAAAAATTTATGCCCTTAGAAACCTTGAAGGCGGTGCTTGGATTTGGGGTCCCGTACGCGGCTAGGCTCCCAAAAAGTCCCACACATGTGGTATCCCCGTACTCAGGAGAAGCAGCAGAATGTATTTTGGGGTGTAATTTCACATATGCCCATGGCATGTGTGAGCAATATATCATTTAGTGACAACTTTGTGCAAAAAAAAAAAGTTTGTCATATTCCCGCAGCTTGTGGCAAAATATAAAATATTCCATGGACTGAACATGCCTCTCAGTAAATAGCTTGGGGTGTCTACTTTCCAAAATGGGGTCATTTGGGGGTGTTTTGTGCTATTTTGGCATTTTATGGCCTTCGAAACTGTGATAGGTAGTGAGGAGTGAAATCAAAAATTTGCGCCCTTAGAAATCCTGAAGGCGGTGCTTGGTTTCCGGGGTCCCGTACGTGGCTAGGCTCCTAAAAAGTCCCACACATGTGGTATCCCCGTACTCAGGAGAAGCAGCAGAATGTATTTTGGGGTGCAATTCCACATATAACCATGGCATGTGTGAGCAATATATCATTTAGTGACAACTTTTTGTAATTTTTATTTTTTTTGTCATTATTCAATCACTTGGGACAAAAAAAAAAATATTCAATGGGCTCAACATGCCTCTCAGCAATTTCCTTGGGGTGTCTACTTTCCAAAATGTCGTCATTTGGGGGGGTTTTGTACTGCCCTGCCATTTTAGCACCTCAAGAAATGAGATAGGCAGTCATAAATTTAAAGCTGTGTAAATTTCAGAAAATGTACCCTAGTTTGTAAACGCTATAACTTTTGCGCAAACCAATAAATATACGCTTATTGACATTTTTTTTACTAAAGACATGTGGCTGAATACATTTTGGCCTAAATGTATGACTAAAATTGAGT
Organism: Rana muscosa; assembly: GCA_029206835.1. Lineage (NCBI taxonomy): Eukaryota > Metazoa > Chordata > Amphibia > Anura > Ranidae > Rana > Rana muscosa. The sequence continues at coordinate 78,910,729 of CM055128.1, forward strand.
TTATTCGATTTTTCTTATAACAAAAAGTAGAAAATATCTTTTTTTTTCAAAATTTTCGTTCTTTTTCCATTTATATTGCAAAAAATAAAAATCGCAGAGGCAATCAAATACCATTAAAAGAAAGCTCTATTTGTGGGAAGAAAAGGACGCAAATTTCATTTGGGTACAACATTGCATGTCCGCACAATTTACAGTTAAAGCAGCGCAGTGCCGAATCCCAAAAACAGGCTTGGTCCTAATGGCCCGAAATGGTCCGGGGCTTAAGTGGTTAAACAAGGGAATGGCTTCAGGGTACCGTGTGGCATAGTCTAGTATTACCAATATGTGCTGATGGCTCGTGGCCATCCCTGGTCCCACCAGATCATTGCCAATTCTTTCAAAAGGCACTTCAATTATTGTTATGCTTGCGTCTATCTATTAAAGGTTCTTGCCGTAAAACCAAGGACACTTAGATCTCTGTGGTATATTAATGTGCTTTTACTAAACAAAAATGCTTTATATACAAAACTATTACAATATTAGGACTATAATACAAATCTGACAGATATACCTATAACAAGAAAAATGCTACCTACTTACTACTAGCAAAACTATGGTCTGTATACAATAAGAATATACAAAAAGGTTACTTTGCTCTGCTTATAGAAACTTCACAATCTCCTTGGCAATAAGGACCCTTTGAGGATTGAAGGTATCGGGCAAAAAAAACATCTTCAGGTTCTGGCAGAGACCTTCCTCGATGTTACCTCATTACAAAGTCTTCCTCTCAGTTTGTGTTCTTGCCTTTTATTTGGAAAGTTTTAAGAAGGCAATCCCATCTCTGGGCATATCCTTTTCTGCCCCATTACACTGATGTCAAAAATAGCAAAAACTCAAGTTAGATAATTATAGTTGACCAGAACACCTGTATAAACAATGGTAGCAGAGAGGGTATCTTGTGTAAGACATCTGTTTAACAAATGTCCACTTGCAGAAAGCCTAAGCAAACACAGCAAATGTCTTAGTTTGAGGCTGGGATAGTTACATATACATATATATATATATATATATATATATATATATATATATATATATATATACACACACACAAAAATCATACACTCCATGTAAATTATAAATTATATAATGAAGAAGGTGTTTTAGTCTTTAGCAAAAGTTCATTAGAAGCAAGTCCAGGCTTATAACATATCCAACATCAAAAGCCTTGCTCTTCACAGCTCTTGTAAGCGTTTGTCATTCTTTCCATCATGAAGCCACTTTTCTCTAGTCCTCCTATGGATCAAAGTGGAGACAGCCTGTGTGAAGTGGGAAACAAAGCAGTAGACTCTGGCCCTTCTGCTATGATTTCTCCTCTAACTGGCTTCTTGCCTTGATCTCTGACCAACACTTTGCCACCTGCCTGTATCCACTTCTGATCCTCCCAAAGAACATCAATAAGGAGGAGAGGAAATATACAGATATTTCCCAAAAGATCATTGCTGTTTATTTTGGAAGGTTTGATGTTATATAGCCTCACTTTCCACTCTTACTGAGAAGTGCCCACTAACCAGCTGGAGTCCCAGCCACTGTCCTGAAGCTTATCTGCCAATGCAAATATAACTTCAAACCATCCTGACAGATTCCCTCTCATTCCTAGATAGGCTTCAGCTTCAGATACATCACTCCTAGTTTCTATGTCATGGGAAGCATTGACATGGTACCTGTTAAAAATTGTTCTTTCAGGAATCTTATGTAAATACTAAAACTCTGCACTACAGCCGTGGAATCTGCACTTCAGCCCCAACCATCCTCTCATATGGTGTTCTCTTGGTTTTTGGCCTAGAATTTAACAACATGACTGCCAGTGTGAAGACCTGATCCCACCCCCTTAGTGTATGTGTGGGTGTAAGTTTGCGTATCTGGTCCTTTAATAGCCTGTTGTATCTTTCAATCAAACCAGCTGACTTTGGATGGTATGGGATGTGGCACAACCAGTACACTCCAGGGTCTTTGGTCCATTGCTGTACTGTTGATCCAGTGAAGTGTGAGCTGTTATTACTTTGGACTTGTTTGGGACAGCGATAAGCAATGGCAAGTTTCTGGAGCAGTTAAAGTGTTGCAGCTTGATCTGCACATTTGCAAGGATGAACAAGCAAAAGTCATGAATATGTGTCCACTGCAGTACAACAATATCTCAATCCGTTGTTTCCCCGGGGCAGGGGACAAATGAAGTCAATCTGCCAAATCTCAGCAGGCCTCTCATCCGTCTTAACCACTTGCCAACCAGCCACCGTCGTTATACGGCGGCAGGTCGGCACGATCCCGTGAACTGCCGTAGGTGTATGTCGGTCCCTTTAAGCGGAATAGCAGACACGCGTGCACGCCCACTGCATCGGTGGGGTGCCGATGCTCGTGATCGGCGGTCGCAGTGACCGCCGGCCGCGAGCAATCGCGGGCATGAAAGGAAGAACAGGGACGGGTGTGTGTAAACACACCCGTCCCTGTTCTGTTCAGTGAGGAAAGACAGATCTTGAGTTCCTAATAGCTAGGAACCATGATCTATCATTTCCTCTAGGCCAGTCCCCTCCCCCTACAGTTAGAAACACATTAGGGAACACAGTTAACGCCTTGATCGCCCCCCTAGTGTTAACCCCTTCCCTGCCAGTGACATTTTTACAGTAATCAGTACATTTTTAAAGCACTGATCGCTGTATAAATTCCAATGGTCCCAAAAATGTGTCAAAAGTGTCCGATGTGTCCGCCATAATGTCGCAGTCCCGATAAAAATTTACTAGTAAAAAAATTATAATAAAAATGCTATTAATCTACCCTATTTTGTAGAGACTATAACTTTTGCACAAACCAATCAATATACACTCATTGCGATTTTTATTACCAAAAATATGTAGAAGAATACATATCGGCCTAAAATGAGAAAAACTTAGCTTTTTTAAAAAAAATTGGGGATATTTATTATAGCAAAAAGTACAAAGTATTGTGTTTTTTTTCAAAATTGTCGCTCTTTTTTTGTTTATAGCGCAAAAAATAAAAATCGCAGAGATGATCAAATACCACCAAAAGAAAGCTCTATTTGTGAGGAAAAAAAGGACATCAATTTTGTTTGGGTACAGCCTCGCACGACCGCACAATTGTCAGTTAAAGCATCACAGTGCCGAATCGCAAAAAATGGCCCAGTCATTGGGCAGCCAATTCTTCCGGGGCTGAAGTGGTTAATCGACCAAGTGGAGTACTTTTGCAATGGCCATTGCCGCATTTCTCCACACACTGTAAAGTTCCCTATTACAGTCTTTATCATGTCCATGGATATGGGAAATCCTCTCTGCTGTGCCCATTCATATGTCGCTTTCTGCCCCAAATGTCCAGATTGCTTGTGGGCCCAGTTGGCCCCTATTTCTTGAAGGTACCACTTCAATTTCATCAGTGTCTGGTTCTGGGCTACAGCTGCCCTAGTGGTCAGTCCATTATCTCTCACCCATCCTGCTATTGGCAATGCAGTATGGATGATGACTGTGTCCATTCCGGTAATTTTCTCTACATGTTGAAGTGCTGTGTAGGCTGCAAGCAGGTACTTCTCTAGGGGCATGTACCTCTTCTGTGCCCCTGTCAGTTGCTTGGACCAAAATCCAATGGATATTGCTCTCTGTCCTTTCTTTTGGCTGCCACAGACTCCAAGATATGGTACCATCCTGCTCCACTACATCCAGCTGAAATGGTACTCCTTGTCTCACGGGTCCCAATCCCTGATGCTGCAAAAATGGCTTTTGGCAAGGAATGCGGTCTTCTGCTCTGAACCCCATGAGAACTCAGTCTTCTTTCTGGTGACATCAGGATTAGTCCAAGATGTGGGATGTACTAATTAAACAAAAAAATAGACTTTTGACGGCACATGGATAAGTCATGTAAAAAACTAGTGGTTTTTATTATAGAAAAGTAATAAAAATTCATAAATACATTCAGAATTATCAAGATAATAATTGTTAATACATGACCCGGGGTGATGCTCTAATATCGCTTCAAAAAACGACAGTAACATAGATAGACTCAATTTAAAGGAGATACAAATCCAACAGAAGAAGATGGTTGAACAGTGTACATATGAAGCGAGTAGCGTTAACCGTGGGTCCAGTATATAAAAATATAGTCTTGCTTTGCTCTACATGTTTCGCGTGTCATAATGATTCTTCAGGAGCATAATAATCTGTTGGGCATATACATAAACAAAACATAATGAACATAAAAACACTGATAATCATATTTTTAATACATAAAAAACAAAATACATAAAATAATATATAAAATCAGTTGCTGACCACATATGGCATGAATATCTACACCTCCCAACCGACTCCACCCAAGGCAAATGAACTGCATTCCCCATGCTGGGAAAAATAAGGATCAATAAAAATGTAATGAATCCAACCCTTATGGTAACAATTATAATGCCCTTGTATTTAGATGATGGTGAAAAGGGGGGAGGCAGGGAAAGGGAAAAAGGGGGGGGGGAGAAAAGATGCCCCTATCTATAAACCAGTCTGTCTAATAAGCAGTAGTAGATAAAAATATATACTCACAGACAGGTCGTATTGCCGGATGTAACACGAACCTGGGTATTAGTAAATTGGCAGTATAACTAAAGTAAGTAGCCAATTAAATTTGTAGAAATCTAGAAAAGGGGAGGTAAATATACAAGAATCCCTTATTGACCATCACAGTAGCTAGCGAGGTAGATCAAATTTGAAGTATAGCAGAGAGGGGAAAAGGACTCCCAAGTTAGCAAAAAAAAAATGCTCACCATGATAGCCGACAGCAGTATAAACTAAACACTTATAAACTTATCCTGCTGTCGGCTATAATGGTGAGCACCCCCCTCCCCCCCTTTTCCTTCCCCCTCCCCCCCTTTTCCTTTCCCCCCCCCCTGCCTCCCCCCTTTTAACCATCATCTAAATACAAGGGCATTATTATTGTTACCATAAGGGTTGGATTCATTACATTTTTATTGATCCTTATTTGTCCCAGCATGGGGAATGCAGTTCATTTGCCTTGGGTGGAGTCGGTTGGGAGGTGTAGATATTCATGCCATATGTGGTCAGCAACTGATTTTATATATTTTTTTATGTTATTCTGTTTTATGTATTTTGTTTTTTATGTATTAAAAATATGATTATCAGTGTTTTTATGTTCATTATGTTTTGTTTATGTATATGCCCAACAGATTATTATGCTCCTGAAGAAGCGTTATGACACGCGAAACATGCAGAGCAAAGCAAGATTTTTATATACTGGACCCACGGTTAACGCTACTCACTTCATATGTACACTGTTCAACCATCTTCTTCTGTTGGATTTGTATCTCCTTTAAATTGAGTCTATCTATGTTACTGTCGTTTTTTGAAGCGATATTAGAGCATTACCCCGGGTCATGTATTAACAATTATTATCTTGATAATTCTGAATGTATTTTTATTACTTTTCTATAATAAAACCCCCTAGTTTTTTACACAACTTATTTATGTGCCGTCAAAAGTAAATTTTTTCGTTTAATTAGTACCTCTCCTGCTATATCGGAACGTTGGCACATTTGTACCAGTGCATCCACAGTGTCACCCTGTGAGGATGTACATTAATTTTTTTTTCCCAAGATGTGGGATGAATGATCTCCAGAATACCACAACCCCAATGAACTTCTATGCCTCCTTTTTGGTAGTAGGGGCCGACAGCGCCTGGATAGTTTGCACAACTGTCTCTGGAATTATGCTCTGTAGCCCAGTCCACATCATTCCTAGGAATTTCACCTCTGTGGCACGTCCTTAGAGTTTGTCTCTGTTGATTCAGTTACATCTTCTTTTGTCCCAGAGATCATGATGTTATCAATGTAGTGAAACACAGCGACTTTCAAATTTAGGGTACTTAAATCTCGAGCAATCGGTCCATGACAAATCGTTGGAGAATGAAGATAGCCTTGCGGAAGGACAGCGAAAGTGTACTGGCGGCCGTCCCACACCATAGCAAACTGGTCTTGACATTCTGGGTCTATCAAAATTGAAAATAAAGCATTAGCCAGGTCTATCACAGTATGATCTTTTCCTGCCTCTTTAGCAATTTTCTCATTAATTGAGATCATATCCAGTACAGCTGACTTCAATGGAGGTGCCACTTTGTTTAGACCTCTGTAATCCACAGTCATTCTATATGTCCCATCAGGTTTCTTTACTGGGAACACCAGAGACGAGAAAGGACTTACAGCAGGTCTAAGGATCCCTACTCTCAACAGTTCTTGAATAGTCTCCCCAATTTCTTTGTGGCCTCCACCAGGACAGACTGGCTTCTCTGGTGGAGAAATGTAGACAGGGGTCCGTTTTGCATGTATTTGAATGTGAATGTACCCCTTTCAGTCTGAACTGACTGAACTTGAAGTTCATCCATCCCAAGAATATTTTCAGGTAACTCTGATACCAAAACATTTGTCCAAAATCCTGGTCCCTTGCCAATAGCCAGTTTCACCCATGTCCTAACTGGTGTGGCTTGCCCTCCCAAACCTTCTACATAAATCAATTCTCCTTTGTGATGGGAAGGATTTCCTTACAAAGTGTAACTTCAGCTCCAGTAAAAACTAAAGCCATCAGATGTGTAGGAGATCTTCCCCCACGATACAGTGACAGGTGCATATGGGCGTCGGTCTCCTGCTGTCACTGTCCTCACTGCTATTACAGGAGACCCACCTTCCCTTCATAAAGAATAAGGAACCTCCCAATCCCCTTTTATGATGCACCTCAGTTGCAATACAATTATTGGTAAAGGTACCAGCGGACTGCGAAAATGGGGTAATGGTGCAGAATACTGACACTCCGTGCATGACTCACAATATTCTCTGACATCTGCATATAAACCAAGCCAAAAGAATCTCTGGGTTATTCTCTCCTTAGTTTTCTCTATACCCTGGTTTCCACCCATTCTATGACCATGGGCTAAATCGAATACTATCTGGCGATAGGGTTTGGGGCGATAGGGTTTGGGGACCACTAGCTGCTCTACCTCCTCCTCCCCTTGCTTTACCACTTGATACAGCAAGTTATTTTTAAGAGCCATGTAGGGAAAGACACCCCTACATTAGGTTCAACAGGTTCCTCATCAATCATGTTAATGTTTTCTCTGGTTCTATTGAGTGTGGAGTCTCTTAGTTGTTCCGTACAAAAATCATCTTTCCTGACTTCTAAGTCAGGCACCACATTCTGCCCACTTTCATTATTAGAGTCAGAGTTAATTTCTTGTTCATTATCCTCAATTTGGGGGTTGAATTCCAGCTCCTCCTGCTCCCCAGCCATTACATAAAAAAGGAAAAAGATCTAGCCCTTCTTTGGACACATCAACAGTTTCCCTTTCAACTTTGCAATCATAAGGGTCCAGAGTGAGCTCCGGTGTTTCCACAGCAGGGGAGCTCTGTCCTCCTTTTGTTTTCCCACAAACTCCAAAAGTGTAGAAAATCTCTCCCCACTATATCTTCATAAAGAAGTGAGGGTACCACTCCCACTGAATGTGTCACAGTGCCCCAAGGGGTATCAATCTCAACCACGGCAGTCTGGTTGTCACGTGTGTAACCATGTTTGTAAAAAACTCCAATACTGCTAGGGTGTAACTTTGCAGGATTTACAAAATCACCTTAGACTAATGCCACAGCACTACCAGAATCTAGCAGAGCAGTGACTGGCTTTCCATCACCCGAAATCACGCACATTTGTTTTTCCATGCGTTCCTGACATGATGCAGTACACGTCACCTGTGCAAAAAGAGACATGCGTTTTTTCAAATGAGCATTATCACATTGCATTGGTTCATCATTTAGGGAAGAGTTAGCAGCAATATGACTGTCAGGGGGATACGCACCTGATCAGCGAGTCCGTTGGAGCAGAGTGAGGTCACCCGTACGGATCCGACTCGCGGGCCCCTGGTAGTGCAGACAGGAGGCACGGGAGTGCGGAAGGGTAAGAGAGCCTGAGATTGGTTCCTGGAAGGCGGCTCCGGATCCTGGGTTCAGGAGGGTAGCTAAGCCAGGCAGGCTGCAGGCTGGCAGGTAGGCAGGCAGGTGTATAGAGCAGTGCAGCTGGGCAGATGCAGAAGGAGCGGTCAGACAGGCAGGGTTCGGCAATGTTCAGGCAATATGGTACAGCGGGGTAGGCAGGTTCAGGGTCAAAGACAGGCCGAGGTCGGGTGCAGGCGGATAGCAGGGAAAGTCCAGTAACAAGCCGGGTGGTCAGAAGGTCAGGTTTCGGGCGAACAACAGGAGCAGGATACACAGGGGACTGCAGATCAGACAGCACCGGTCTGAAGTGTTCCAGGAGTTTAAATAGGCAAACCAGCGTGCGTCGGCGCGCGCAATGGCGCATGCGCGCGTGCGCCCGCAATGCGCGCACATGCACCCGCACGCACAGGCACACCAACGCGCACAGGCACGCGCGCCCGCGGTCTGGGAAGTGCACCAGCGCGGACGGGAACATACCAAACATCAGCACGCATCGGCGCACGCGAACGCACACCAAAGCGATCACCAACACGCCCGGCAAGGTACGATCTCTGACAGTGCCCCCCCCTTTAGGGCAGCCTCCGGATGCCCAATTGAGCGATCTTCGCGGCATGAGACCTCCTGAAAGCTTGCATGAGTTCCTCCGCATGTATGCCGCTTTCGGGTTCCCAGGAGTTATCTTCTGGGCCGTAACCCCTCCACTTAATTAGATATTGCACCTGGTTGTGTCTCTTCCTACAGTCCAGGATTGCCTCCACCTCAAACTCCTCCTCGTTGTCAATCAAAACAGGTTCCGGTGGGCCAGTGTTACGGCCAGCGAAGGGGTTAGGGACAACCGGCTTTAACAGTGTCACATGAAAGACTGGGTGGACCTTCAGGGAGTTAGGCAGGTCGAGCTCATATGCCACATTGTTGATCCTCCTCTTTACCGAGAAAGGTCCCATGAACTTAGGGCCCAACTTCCTGGACGGACAGGCCATCTTTAGGTTAATTGTGGATAACCACACCTGGTTGCCAGGCTCCAGAATGAGTTCCCCTCTCCTTTTCCTATCAAACATCCTCTTGTTGTACTCCTGGGTCTTAGGCCTCGTACACACGACCGATTTTCTCGTCGTAAAAAACACGTCGTTTTTTTCGACGAGATTCTTGTTAAGCTTGTCGATTTTCTCGTCAAGCTTTCTATGCGTACACACTGTCATTTCCCAATTTCCTCGTGGTTCTCTGCGCTCACGTCCAGCACGTACGACGGCACTATAAAGGGGAAGATCTTTTTTCTTGGCGCCACCCCTTGGGCTGCTTTTGCTGATCTCGTGTTACCGTGTGTGAAGTAAAAGTTTGGGAAGAGACGATTCGCACTTTTCAGTCTTCGTGCTTTCAGTTCGTTTTAGCGTGACGAATGTGCTATCTCCTTTACGAAGGCTTGTTTTACCAGAAGATGCGCTCCCGTCTCATAGTTGCTTGTGAGCATGCGCGCTTTTGGAAGAGTCGTAAAAGCATACACACGAACCATTTTCTCGTCACAAAACAGGCCGACGAGAAACACGACGAGGAAATCTGGACTCCTGACGAGAAAATAGAGAGCAGGTTCTCTATTTTCTCGTCGAGATTCTCGTCAAGTTTCTCGTCGTAAAACCATACACACGAACGTTTTTCTAGACAAAAAAACTCTCGCGGCACTTTTCTTGACTGTTTACGACGAGAAAATCGGTCGTGTGTACGAGGCCTCAGACATGGTCTCCTGTAGAAGTTTGTTATTGGAGATGAAGAAATCCATTGTTTCGGACACTGCAGGGATAGTGCATTCGGGCATGGTACTTGGCAAAAAGGAGGGATGGAACCCATAGTTGGCAAAGAATGGGGTTTGCTTAGTGGCAGAGTGCAGGGAGTTGTTGTAAGCAAATTCAGTGATGGGGAGTAGGGAGACCCAATCATCCTGGGAAAAGGAGGAAAAACAACGGAGGTACTGTTCTAATGTTTGGTTGGTTCTCTCAGTTTGACCATTCGTCTGAGGGTGGTACGCCGAAGAGAATGCCAACTCAATTTCCAGAGAACCACAAAGAGCCTTCCAAAATCTGGAGGTGAACTGGGCGCCTCGGTCTGAGACAATACTTGCCGGAACTCCATGGAGCCTCACTATCTCCCTGATAAAAACCCTCGCCGTCTCCATGGCGGAAGGTGTACCTTTCATGGGCAAAAAATGAGCCATCTTGGACAGCCTGTCAACGACAACGAAGACCGTGGAGAATCCTTCGGACAGGGGGAGCTCCACTATGAAGTCCATCGACACCATCTTCCAGGGTCTTTCAGGGACAGGTAGAGGTTTTAATAGACCCCAGGCCCTCATCCGGCTATTCTTGTTCCGGGAGCAGGTGTTGCATGAGTCCACGTATCTCTTGCAGTCGCTACCCAGCTGCGGCCACCAGAACGTGCGCTTGATAAGCTCGGCCGTTTTCAAGGTACCGAAATGTCCGGCCAACTTGTGGTCATGGCAAAGTTCCAGAACAGCTATCCGAAGACCCTCAGGGACCAGAATTTTGCCCTCGTGCCTGATCAGACCATCTTGTGCCCTGACACAGTCCTCCGGAAGAGAGGTCAAGCCAGCAGACGCCCGCTTAATACGGGGCATGAGGTCTTCTTGAAGCAGCAGGAAGTTCCCGGCAGGGAGGATGGTGTCAACAGGTAAGTTCTCTTCAGGAGTGCTGAACATTCGGGACAGTGCGTCCGGTTTAATGTTTTTTGAGCCAGGCCTGTAGGTGATGTGGAACAGAAACCTTGAGAAAAAAAGTGCCCACCTTGCCTGCCGTGGCTTCAACCTCTTAGCTGTTCTCAGGTACTCGAGGTTCTTGTGGTCCGTGTAGACCAAAATGGGGTGTGCCGCCCCCTCGAGCAGGTAACGCCATTCTTCTAATGCGGCCTTGATAGCCAGGAGTTCCCGGTCACCCACGTCATAGTTCCGTTCCGCCGTGGAAAGCTTGCGCGAGAAGAAGGCCACTGGAAAAAGTAAGGCCTTAGCCCCCTGACGCTGGGATAGCACAGCCCCCACTGCATTTTCGGAAGCGTCCACTTCCAGGACGAAAGGTAATGCAGGGTCAGGGTGCTTCAGGATGGAGGCAGAGACAAATAATTCCTTCAGTTTGTCAAAGGCAGCTTGGGCTCTAGGGGACCAATAGAATCGGTTTCATTGTTTGGTCAGTTCGGTAAGAGGGGCGACAATTGCAGAGAAACTTCTGATGAACTTCCGGTAGAAGTTGGAAAATCCGATGAAGCGCTGGACCCCTTTTTTATCTGTGGGGGCAGGCCAGTCCAGGATAGCCGACACCTTCTGAGGGTCCATTTTAATGCCCTCAATCGAAATGATCAAACCGAGAAACTGGATGCTTTGCCGCTCGAACTCACATTTCTCCGGCTTGGCGTAAAGCCCATGTCGTCTGAGCCGAACAAGGACATTCCGGACATGCCTGCGATGGTCGTCTACAGAGGAGGAGAATATCAAGATATCGTCCAGGTATACTATGACGTACAAGTCCAGGTAATCACGGAAGATGTCATTGACAAAATGTTGGAAGGTAGCCGGAGCGTTACACAGTCCGAACGGCATAACTAGATACTCGTAGTGCCCGAACCGCGTGCGGAAGGCCGTCTTCCACTCATCCCCCTCTCGAATGCGGATCAGGTTGTACGCTCCTCGGAGGTCAAGCTTGGTGAATATGACCGCCGTTCCCAGCCTCTGGAAAAGTTCCGGCACGAGAGGTAAGGGATAACGGTTTTTAATGGTGATCTTGTTCAACTCCCCATAATCAATACAGGGGCGTAGGGAATGGTCCTTTTTCTCGACGAAAAAGATGCCCGCACCTGCAGGCGAGGTGGACGGGCGGATGAACCTTTTTTTAGGTTGTCGTCGATGTAGACCTTCAGGGTGCCCAATTCCTGCTCGGTCAACGGGAAGATCCTCCCAAAAGGTACTTCGGTCCCAGGCAAAAGTTCTATAGGGCAATCATATGGTCTGTGAGGAGGAAGGGTTTCTGCTCCCTTCTTACTGAACACGTCCAGAAAGTCATGGTAGGGCTCAGGGATGGTTTTCTGAAGGTCAGGGTCTGTGTCCAGACAGAGCAGGTGAGGATGGTCGGTAGAGGCTTGTTGCAGGCAGTGTTGCTGGCAATAATCTGAGAGGAATTTAACCCTCCCTGTAGCCCAGTCAATGTTGGGGTTATGGGCTTGCAGCCAGGGCATCCCCAGAATGATGGGGAATAGCGGAGAGGAGATGGCATCCAGACTTAGGAACTCCTGATGGTGGGTTGCCACTGAGGCCAACAAGGGAACGGTTTCCTGAGTGACGGGGCCGGATTTGATAATGGAGCCATCAGCGAGGTGTACTGCGAGTCCCCGGGATTTCGGCTGCAGGGGAATGTGATGACTGGCAGCAAATGTCAAATCGATAAAGCAGCTGCATGCCCCCGAATCAATTATGGCGGGTACTAGGATTGCAGAAGTCCTTCCGGGGGGCTGTAAAGAGATGGAGAGAGCCAAGTGAGAAGTTGGGTTAGGCAACAAAGAGGCAGGATCTCACGTAGTGTCCTGGTTCGCCACAGTACATGCACAGATTGTTGCTACGCCTATGCTGGCGTTCTTCGGGAGAGAGAGAAGGGCGCAGTAAGCCCAGTTGCATGGGTTCCGGGTCATCTAAGGCCGGTGACGGGGAAGCCGGAGGTGCAAGACGGACTGGGTTTGAGACCTTGGGGAGCAACCAGGTGGGTCGGAACTGACTGGAGGTCCTCTCGGAGCGGCGCTCTCTCAGGCGCCGGTCGATCTGAATTGACAGATCTATTAGCTTGTCCAGGGTTTGAGGAACTCTGACACGTGCTAGCTCGTCCTTGAGCTGATCCGACAGGCCCATCCGGAATTGGTAGCGCAAAGCAGCGTCATTCCACTCTGTGTCGGAACTCCAACGTTTGAACTCTGCCGCATAGTCCTCGGCCGCTCTGCGGCCTTGCAGGAGAGAGTGAAGAACGGATTCTGCAGTAGCCGCTTGTTGCGGGTCCTCATAGAGTTGGGACATAGAGGCAAAGAACGTGGCAAGGGTCTCCAAGGAGGCATCTTTCTGCTCTAGAAGGCGGTGAGCCCAGGCCTGCGGCTCTTCGGTCAGCAGGGAGATGACGAAGCCCACCTTGGTTACTTCCAGAGAAAAGGTGCGGGGTTGCAGGGCGAAGAAAAGCTCGCAGGCGTTGCGGAACGCACGATATTTGCTGCGATCGCCCGCAAACTTCTCGGGTGTAGGGACCCTGGGTTCCGGAGGAAGCATGACGACAGAAGGTGTAGCCGGATATCCTGTGGATGTGGTGCCTTGCGGGCTGGCAGGCGAGGACAGGACTTGAACTCTTTCCTCCAACCTGGTATAGCCGGCTTGGAGGTCTTTCACGGCTTGCGTCAGCCCGTTCAGGTGTCGGCATAATTCCTCCATGGGATCCCTCCCCTGCTCGGACTCGGACATGGCTGTCTGATACTGTCAGGGGGATACGCACCTGATCAGCGAGTCCGTTGGAGCAGAGTGAGGTCACCCGTACGGATCCGACTCGCGGGCCCCTGGTAGTGCAGACAGGAGGCACGGGAGTGCGGAAGGGTAAGAGAGCCTGAGATTGGTTCCTGGAAGGCGGCTCCGGATCCTGGGTTCAGGAGGGTAGCTAAGCCAGGCAGGCTGCAGGCTGGCAGGTAGGCAGGCAGGTGTATAGAGCAGCGCAGCTGGGCAGATGCAGAAGGAGCGGTCAGACAGGCAGGGTTCGGCAACGTTCAGGCAATATGGTACAGCGGGGTAGGCAGGTTCAGGGTCAAAGACAGGCCGAGGTCGGGTGCAGGCGGATAGCAGGGAAAGTCCAGTAACAAGCCGGGTGGTCAGAAGGTCAGGTTTCGGGCGAACAACAGGAGCAGGATACACAGGGGACTGCAGATCAGACAGCACCGGTCTGAAGTGTTCCAGGAGTTTAAATAGGCAAACCGGCGTGCGTCGGCGCGCGCAATGGCGCATGCGCGCGCGCGCCTGCAATGCGCGCACATGCACCCGCACGCACAGGCACACCAACGCGCACAGGCACGCGCGCCCGCGGTCTGGGAAGTGCACCAGCGCGGACGGGAACATGCCAAACATCAGCGCGCATCGGCGCACGCGAACGCACACCAAAGCGATCACCAACACGCCCGGCAAGGTACGTTCTCTGACAATGACCTAATGCATGGCAACGGTAACATTTTATATGTCCTGACCTATTTCGCAGGTCTCCAGCTCCTGAGCCCACAGTCTCATTATCTGTAGCAACAGTCTTGTAATTTTTCCTCAAGCCCTAATCACTGGAACAGTCTTACCACATCCTCCGAGCAGTTTTTCACCCCTAGAGACATTGGGTTCAACAAGTCCTCAGCAGGAGTATCTCTCTCCACCAGGTCCACCAGCTGGTTTGCAGTCTTAGGTTCCCCATGGCTGACCCACTTCCTCAAAGTGGCAGGGAGCGCACATAAATTGTGGTCCATGACCATGCGCTTCACAATCTCAGGGGCTGACAAAGTCTCTGGCTGCAGCCACTTCCTGGTGAGGCTTTTTCAAGTCAAACATCTGGGAGTGCGGTGGCATGTCCATCCTGTATGACTACCAATGCACCTGTTGAACCCGGACCGCAATAGTGACACCAAGGCTTGCAAGTATTTCAGCCTTCAGTGTCTCATAATCCTGGGCAGCCTCTGGTTCCAGATCACGATAGGCCTTTTGGGTTTCACCTGTCAGAAAAGGCGCTAGCAGTCCCGCCCATTGCTCTTATTGCCAGCCTTCCCTTACAGTAACTCTTTCAAAAGTTGTGAGGTAAGCTTCCACATCATCTGCAGGTGTCATCTTTTGTAGGAAATAGCTTGCAAGCACCATTTTCTGTTCCACCAGCAAATGACCTCTGCAAACAGGTGATTCGCCTCCTGCTGCAGGGTTCTTATTACATCCTCAAATTTTCCACTTGCTCAGGAAGTTGCCCACCAAATCGCCCATATGTGGGGGGTTAGAGCAAATGGGGATTGCTTCCTTGGGAAAAATGTAGTCCAGACAAAGGTCTTTCTTAAAATCTGACTTGTAGCCAGTTTTATTTAAAGGGTATAATGGAAATCAAACAAAACAAAACAGAAAATAAATCCTTGCCATCCAGGCACTAACTAAACATTTCAGGTTCCTAACTCTCAGGTAAAGGGCTTCTCCCAGTCACAAACAAAACAAACATAATGCAAACCTTTTTCTTTCTCTCACAAAGCAATCTCCACATTGATAGATCTCTCAGATTTGGCTTCCTGAGTCCTAGGCCACGAGCAACCTCTTGTTCCAGTCCTTCCTTATTTATACCACCTGCTGGTGGTTACTAGTGGACCACGAAATCTGGCCTGGAGCCAACACTGCCAAGGTAGCTTGGAAAACCTGGCCCAGATTCCACCTTAGTTACCTGCATACGAACGCATGCAAGGTGATACATAGCGGCCATCCATCACCTCACCTTTCATAATGTCACACCACATACATCTGCACACAGCCATGCGCTTCTATGGGCAGGTGCTTCATGGGCATGGAAAAATGCCCGCTATATGGTGTATGGATAAAAGCATCCATATTTTTTAATTGCCCTTAACTATTCTTCATGGTGATCTGATTAGTGGTGAGCCAACATTGCAGCAGCAGATCACGTCTATAGTCATCTATTGCTGGCTGCAATCAGCAGTAGCAGTGATCCGCTGCAGTATGGAGAAGCTGGGCAAAGGTGTTAAAGCTCTGCTAGGCCCACCACAGTGAATGAAAGTTTGGTGGCGTTGCCACACCTCCAATGTAAACACAGCATGGAAGTTCTGTGTTTACTTTCTCTTTCACAGCACGCTCCTATGAAGCGATCTGTAAAAGCATCAGAAGCAGAGGAGCTGATTGGTTAAGCTGGGTTTAACGCTGGATTGTGGTTTTCAAAGACAGCCAGCATTAACCCCAGGACCCACAGGAGCAGATGGTTCCCACCACCATTTTAAAACACACAGGGACAAATGGCTGCTATACCAACACCATTTAAAATGGCTTTGGGGACTCAAGTGTTTAAAATAATTTAATTAGGTCTATATAAAGAAACGATCAAGAAATTATATATTTAAAAATCAAATGATAAGGGCAGTTCGCAGCACCTGGTAGACATACATGTGTAAGCCTTATTTATCAAACAGTACAAACTCACTTTTTTGAGATTTTATTTTGTTTGAGGTAAATTTAGGGTAGTTTGGTTTATTTCCTTTTTTCTTTTTTTTTGTGTGTATTTGTTATTGCTACTTTAAAACTGTATTGTACTGCCGCTTTAATATATATATATAACAATAGTAAAAAAGAACACAATAATCTGTATCAGTCAATACTACAAACAGCGCTAAATGTTGAAAAATGACAGTGGTCAACACCACCTAAAAGTTCTTAAGACAGATTCAAGATAGTTTCAGTGCTTCAAAAGAATGTCCATGGGTGATCCTAAAGAAATAAGTAGAGTGCACCTTCCACCGATCTTCCAGATCCACCTCGTGACACACACACCCCTTAGGGGTTCACACTCACCAGAGTAATATTGAATTAAAGCCTTGAATAGAAATTGCTGCATCCAAGCCAAACACTGAAATAATGTATCCGTCAGGGAGACCTCAGAATGAGATGGGTTTGTCTCTAGTGCTGCAGTGTCCCAGAGCTCCCCACCATACAGGCATGTAATGGAACCATAAAGTGGTTGTAAACTCCCAAAAAAAAAACCTGTCTGAAGCAGACTCCTTCCATATATATATATATATGTGTAGTGGCCTCACCTCTCTCCCTTGCTTTATCGGTTATATGGCTGTTGTCTAGGGGTACCTGGGAGAGAGAGACGATACACACCACGGCCCGTGTCCTCCTCTTACTAGGAGATGAAGGCCAGAAGATTGGGCTTTCGTGTAGATGTCCTAGAGTCAAGTCCAGTCCTTCGTCTCTGACTCCTTTGCTTTAGTAACCCAAGTTCCACACAGTGAATAGGTACAACTCAGTTTTATTTTTCTTGCCAAGCAATAAAACAGTCTTTCCCCTTTTGAATAATGGGGGGGGGGAACAGATCGAGGCACAATCCTTTCCCTTCTTGCTGCTGCCCACTGTGCTGTCACCAGTGGTGAATAGTCACTGCCACTGACTATGTAATATAGAACGTGAATTACCTTCACTCACTTTGCCCCTGTCAGAGGGAGAAATCCGTCCAAGGGAGAAATGGAGGCCTCTCCGTCACCAGCGATGCTGCGCCGGACTCTCCAGAGAAGTTACTGCGCACCAGTCCTCATGAACTCAGACTCGGGCACCCAAGGAGTTAGGGCCCCCTCGAATTCCTCCACCCTTGCGGAACTCAGTCGAAGGTACTGAGCCCCAGGCATCCGCCATAGTACCTCACCCCAGGCTAAAGGTGCCTGAGATGGACTCCATCTCTGCTCCAGCTAGACCAAGGGCGCCTAGGCCTGGAACACCGGAACGCCAGCACCCAAGCTGAAGGTGCCTGGGCGCGGCCACGTCCTCCTACTCTCTCCCCAAAATCAGGGCCTCCGCCCCTTTTATGACCTCTCCCTTTGCATCACAGTGGGTTCCCCGCCCCGCTGTACCAGTTCCAGGGGAGGACAAAAAGGCAAGGTTCGTGGTGTGTGTTCGGCTCGGGCCCAAGGCAACAGCGCCACCCAGGGACCCCAAGGAACTTCACACCACCAGAGTCCTTACAAATTCAAATACCCGCTACACTCTCCCCCTGGTGATTTGACACTGGTCCCCAGTGTCTGGTACAAACTCACACCTCACAAAAGGTGGTTTCATAAGTTCAGCCCAGAAACCAAACTACACAATTTAACCCTGAATTGTGCCACGACCTGAATGGGAAAGGAATACAACTATAAAACTTTTCAATAAAACACTTTAAATATTTCACACATTTACATTCCTCCCTCTGGCTATCTAAAGACCACCCATTCTCAGTAGTCTTGACAGACGAATCTCCTGCAGAGGGAAAGAAAAGAAACATACATCCTACCAACATGTGTGTTTGCTTGGGATGAATGGGTCTATCCTAGAAGAAACCCATTCACTCCAATAAGTGCTGCATAATGTAAAAAAAAAAAACAATCGTTGCGCAACACTGCCACCTGGTGACAGTGCCGCGGTCAAGACACTCATTACTTTCAGATGAACTTTCCGCCTGAACATTTTTCTCTGTGACCCTACACTATCTGAAACCCAAAGTCACTGATTTCTTCTGAGTGCCAGGAGAAGGAGGGAGAACCAAACAAAACAGCTCCCATATCTCCAACGAGTAAAATTGCCCAAATCAAAAAAAAAATAGGGCACAGTCCCTGTGTTCAAGAAAAGGCACTCCGGAAAGTTCAGCCAGGAATAGAAAAGAAAAGCACACGGGAGTCTTTTTTTCTCCCTTACAGGTAAAACCTTAGATGAGGCAATGATATAGGCTTCAGACGATCATCAAAAGCCTCCACATGGTACTCAATAATTTTTCCTTCTTTGCGGCAGATCACCACTTTGTCCGCATGAATGTGTCTTCCCAGCATCCACTTAGCTTTACAGTCCTGAACTTCTTGGTGACCGTTGGTGAACAGGAAAGGTACCGCCGTGCTTGCTGTACCTTCAGTTTGTCCCACACAAAGGTATCATACCATCTTTGCCGAAAGACCTCCACCTCATAGAGCAGTTCTCGAGGCAGATACGGGTATTCCCACCCATATTCCTGAGCAACCTTCTGGCCAAAGAGACGCTGCAGCCTTGACAAAGGTGGCATAGTAGCTCGGTCTCCTTCTCCAGGTGGAACAATCGCTTCTGGGTGGCGAGGTGCGTTCACCACCTCGGTGGACCTGGGCCTAGGAGCCTGTAGTGATTGACGTTGCACTCCCGCAACAGGAGCGGGTGAAATGGAGGTTGAATCCAGAAGGGGAACTCCAGACAGAGGACTAGCTTCCTCCCTCAGCGCCGGGGCCTCCACCCGAGGTGTACTATCTCCAGTAGACATGGGCAGGTCCCTTGTAACACGGGCCAAGGGTAGCTTCATCTTGTCCCATCCCTTCTGTTGGAAGATTTAGTCTATCTCCCCATCATCGCCATTGTCAGACAATGAATCCAGGTCAGAGGTGTCGTAGCACTCAACGGGCAGATAATTCCCAGTCACGGAACTATCCCCCTTGACGGCCTTTACCGACTGTGGGCTACCGCCACTTTCTAACACGCAGACAGTCCCAAACCCTGGCTCACCTGGGCCTTTGGAAGAATATGGATGTCCAGGACTTTTCCTACCGGAGCCATCCAGGCCAGGCAAGCAGTGGGGCGAAGCTCTTCCACGACCACACGAGGCCATCACTAGGCCGACTTTTCTCTTCGCCGGCCGGAGCAGGGAGCTGCTGGTGACCGAGGCAGCATCCTCGGATTTTTCTCTTTTCACCTCTGTTTGGGCATTCACTTCGCCCGGATCAGTGCGCACGGGGAACGCACCAGCATCGATCTCTCCCTCCGGAGTGGCAGTCCCTGTGAGGTAGTTGAGGTGGAAAGCCCGAGGCTTTTCTGTGGATGGTTCCACCTCGAAGAGGAATTCTTTGCAGACCTCACAGCGCCCGAACGGCTTCAGCTGGACCACCAGTCCCGAACAGCCGGGACAGATCAGACCGAGGGCCTCCATGTCTCTGCAGGTGTACAGAGCCAATCGCCCCCGGGGCCTTAGTCTTATCCCCGTATCCATAATCAGAGCAGCCAGAGAAGACATATCCGCGAAGGAAGGAACAGAAATCCACGGAGCACTTGAAGCCATCCTCTCTCTTTGCTGCTCCATTGCGCACTGACCCACCTGCGCCGGAATCTCCACGTGCGTACGTCCACATGGCCAGACTTCTCCCACGTTCTGCACTTGTTTGCAGGCTTTTTCCTTGCCCCGCCCACGAACTGCGCAGTTGTGAGTTGCCTCGTGGCGCGTTGGCCAATATGGCCGACCTACTCGGAACTCCTCTGGGCAGCAAAGTTCAAATTCAGACACCATACACATATCCCGGACGATGCCCCCACCTGTAGCGGCCTCACCTCTCTCCCTTGCTTTATCGGTTATATGGCTGTTGTCTAGGGGTACCTGGGAGAGAGAGATGATACACACCACAACCCGTGTCCTCCTCTTACTAGGAGATGAAGGCCAGAAGATTGGGCTTTCGTGTAGATGTCCTAGAGTCAAGTCCAGTCCTTCGTCCCTGACTCCTTTGCTTTAGTAACCCAAGTTACACACAGTGAATAGGTACAACTCAGTTTTATTCTTCTTGCCAAGCAATAAAACAGTCTTTCCCCTTTTGAATAATGGGGGGGGAACAGATCGAGGCACAATCCTTTCCCTTCTTGCTGCTTCCCACTGTGCTGTCACCAGTGGTGAATAGTCACTGCCACTGACTATGTAATATAGAACGTGAATTACCTTCGCTCACTTTGCCCCTGTCAGAGGGAGAAATCCGTCCAAGGGAGAAATGGAGGCCTCTCCGTCACCAGCGATGCTGCGCCGGACTCTCCGGAGAAGTTACTGCGCACCAGTCCTCACGAACTCAGACTCGGGCACCCAAGGAGTTAGGGCCCCCTCGAATTCCTCCACCCTCGCGGAACTCAGTCGAAGGTACTGAGCCCCAGGCATCCGCCATAGTACCTCATCCCAGGCTAAAGGTGCCTGAGATGGACTCCATCTCTGCTCCAGCTAGGCCAAGGGCGCCTAGGCCTGGAACACCGGAACGCCATCACCCAAGCTGAAGGTGCCTGGGCGCGGCCACGTCCTCCTTCTCTCTCCCCAAAATCAGGGCCTCCGCCCCTTTTATGACCTCTCCCTTTGCATCACAGCGGGTTTCCCGCCCCGCTGTACCAGCTCCAGGGAAGGACAAAAAGGCATGGTTCGCGGTGTGTGTTCGGCTCGGGCCTAAGGCAACAGCGCCACCCAGGGACCCCAAGGAACTTCACACCACCAGAGTCCTTACAAATTCAAATACCCGCTATATATATATATATATATATTTTTTTTGTTGATTCTGTTTTCTTTCTGTGAAAAAATAAAATAATGAGACAAAGGGAGGGCATTTTATGGCACAAGTACAGATTCAGAATAACTGAAATCATCCTACAGTTCATACTGAAAATCTCAGGGGCCATGTAAAACCTACTGTACCGGTATACCTCTTGGCCCGAGCGCATGCAAATATGCGGCCTCTTGGCGGGTGGGCCTTGGAGTCGAGCGGTCGCATGTTCTGCATGCATTAGTGCAAATAGAGCTGTGAAGAGAAAGAAATGTCTAACTATAACTATTCTTAACCACGTTCCCTCCTCTCTCCTACCTATCCTGCTTACCCTTTATTAAAAAGATATGTATACTTACCTATTTTTAATCTGCTCTGGTCATGTGATCTTGGATCTCTGACTTCCCTGTGTAAGGGAGCGCTTGATAATGACTGTGAATTCCGGGAGCCATGACTTTACCCATAGGTTCCCATGGCCCAGTTGTCATCAGTGCTTCCCCCTGTCCCCTGCAGCAGACGCTCACTCACACAGAGAAGATGGAGCTGCAGGATCATGTGACCAGACCAAGACCAAAGCATATTAAAAAGAAGTAAGTGCACAGATCTTTTTATATAGGGTTTCTTCAATTTTAAACTAAGCCTGCTCTGTCTATATGAAAGAGGGAAGAGAGAGAGCAGCGCCACTCTAAATGGAGCACGTGGATTAAAAACAAGTTTAATTTAATTCATCTGATGGCTGATGAAGGAGCACGCATGCTCCGAACACGCGCTCAACCACGCCCCCTGTCCTAAAGTGCTGATGTGCCTCCTATGAGACAACCCAGCCTCGGAGCTGCGGAGACCACCGGAGTGGCCAGGGACTGTACAATCACTGCTGCCCAGATGGACCTTAAGGAGCACCTTGGATATCCAAGAATCACCAAGGATCCATCAACAAAATGCTTGTTTATTACCACTCAAATGTAAGGTTGACATGAATTCACTTAAACGTGTTTTTAATCCACATGCTGCACTTAGAGTGGCGCTGCTCTCTCTCTACTCATTGTTTTACAGAGTCTCTTCTGCTCTCCTGAGCTGGCTGCCACTACTGACACTGACCGGAACCTTTAATACAGGTCTGGCTTTAGGAACATATGGACTTTGCCTCAAGGCATATACTGGACTATTATTAACTTGCTTACTTCTTTAAATTTAACTAGCTGCTGTTGTAGCGTTCCATGCCATCCTGATTCTTGTCTACATGGAGCTTGCTGGATAGAGGGTCAAAAAAAGGCAAAAAATGTATTTATATTATGAGAAAAATAACTTCTAGTACACAGCCATAATTAGGACTAGCACACACATATGCTTATTTGCATTGTATTATTCCAGATCAGACAGATTTGCAGATAGGGAATCATATGTTTAGTCTTTTCATATCTTCCACTACAATGGCTTGCCCATTTGTAGGGGCAGGTGTTTCTTTTATGATTTGGTTCTCCATCCTCCATGGAATCACCCAGAGGTGGTAAATGGAACTAAGGATCTGTGTTGATAGAATTTTGTTCAGAATTGGAACTGCTTCTCTCTCCATGAAAGTCAATGGGAAAGCAAAAGCAGCTTGAAGAAGGTTGATGCAACTTAGGAGGTTAAATGCAGGTCAGCGGGAGATCAACGACAAATGAGATGTACGTGTAATAAACTGTGAAAGATCTCAGAAGTGTCTCAAACTGATGTCAAATGCAAGCAGAATGTTCCTAAATGCAAGTTTAATTTTTCATAACCACAAGCACAAAGCCTGTCAACTTATGCCTCGTACACACGACCGTCCTGTCGGGAAAACTGCCATGAGAGCTTTTGGCCGGGAAAACTGGCCGTGTGTATGCTCCATCGCAGTTTTCCCGACAGGAAAACTGCCGGAAAAAAAAGAGAACCAGCTCTCTTTTTTCCCGCCGGGATTCCCAGCAGTTTTTAACCCGGCAGTTTTCCTATTGGAAACACTGACATGGAGCATACACACGGCCGGGATTCCTGACCAAAGCTCTCATGGCAGTTTTCCTGTCGGGAAACCCGGTCGTGTGTAGGGGGAAAAAGTTACAGAGCAGGTTCTCGGTTTTCCCCTTTTTACCGCCGGGAAACCCGTACGTGTGTACTAGGCATTACACTTACAGAAACAGTCTTATCAATATACAGTATATTCTTCTTCTGCATGAGCTCCTCAGTTTGTTTGATGGAACTGTAGAGGTTATATATTTTTTTGTAATCCATATGTATGGACATGCTCTCATGCTCCCATTTTGTGGTGATTTGGTGGCTTCCTAATGGTTTTTTGGTTACTAGTGGCCAAATGGTCAAAAACTGGGACAGAACTCAATTGAAACCACCTCAATCCTTTTTGAAAATGCAATGTCCCACATGTTTATTGTTTTGTTGCTTGAAACCAGTAAATGTTTTTGATCCAAAAATAAAATGGATAAAATTGCAGAGTGAAAAGCCAGTATTATTGCCCACAGCAATTTTGGGAAACTTGAACCACTTTAAATAGCTGGGGACTGCAAAAACGATCAGATAAAAGCAGTCTTCTACTGACATGATTTAAAACATTGGTACAATGACCTGATTATCTTTGTGATTAAAAATGGATAGGGAGTGGTTTAAATCTGAACTCTGGGAATTAGACAAAATATACCCTTGCAGTGGTGCCCCCCCCTCCGCACTGCAAGGGTGCAATGCTCATTAAGCCTAGGGGGTGCTCACTGCTCACCATGAAGCTTCAACTTGTTGGCGATCCCTTACCATCATCATGTAAGACGCAGGAATATTCACCCTGCATTGTACATGAAGGAAGATAGAGTTCAACCACTGCCAGGAGTGCTATAAAGAGGCAACAGCAGTAGACCAATTACACAGATTGAGGGGGCCTACAAGAGACTTAACAAGCATTTAACTCTTGCAGTGTGGTGGGGGGACCACTGCAAGGGTACACTTTGCCTATGTCCAAGTATGTCCAAGCATTCAGCTTTAAATTGCCTGAAGATTGCAGTGTGATTCCAGCTTTACCATTGTATATAACCAGGGTTGTATTCAGACATTATGTTGTCCTAGGCATAGCCATAGACAATGCGCATTTGTAAAACCCCTGTTCCTTTTGTCTTTTGACTATTTTAGTTAAAGTGACACTAAACAATATCCATATTTTGCAAACATAATACTAAAACATATCCACTACTTAAAGCATTACTAAACCCACAACAGTAAAATCAGTCTATATATGCAGTAAAGCATGCTTGTTATACTCACTGTGAAACCTAAAGATTTACTCCTTTGCACTGTGTAAAAAGGCTGTTTGATCCTATCTTCTCTGATCCTCTCCTTCTTCCACAGTCCCCAATCTATCTCCTGATAACACAGAAGCCTCGTACACACGACCGAGTTTCTCGGCAAGAACCAGCAAGAAACTTGCTGGCAGAGCTTTCTTGCCGAGTAAATCGGTCGTGTGTACGCGGCTTTCAGTTTTCTCATCAAGAAAACCGACAAGAATCTCGACGAGAAAAATGGAGAACCTGCTCTCTATTTTCTTGTCGGGTTTCTCGTCGGCCTGTTTCTCGACGAGAAACCCGAGTGTGTGTACACTTACCTGTCGCCGTGGAAACCCGCACATGCTCGAAATGACTTTGACGCATGAGCGGTAGCTTTCTAGGCATAGGTAGGGTGTAGCAAGATGGCGGCGACGGCATCGAATGCGACAAGCGCACGCTCGTCGTAGTCGATGACATCACCGCGTTCGCTCCATTCTTTGAATGGAGCGTTTGTACACTCGGCCGGGACAAGTTTCTTGTCCAAGAATCTCGTCAAGAAAAACAACGTGTTTTTTCTTGACGAGATTCTCGGGCAGAGCCCTAGGAGTCACTTTTGCCACGCTCAGTTTGATGTATTTTGCTAGGGAGTGTTTTTTTTTTGTGAGGCTGCATTTGATCAGCAGAGGGCTTTGTAACACTTTAATGGGCGTGTAATTTTTTTTTTCATTAATTTTCTGTGTTTTTCTGCATCCTTGTACCGTCCTCCATGAGCTCCCGATACCCTCACTACTGTTTGTTTGGAATGAGCAGTGCAGGTTAGTTGCAGTCATGTGCACTGCTCTATTCACACTACAAATCCCATAGCCCTTGTCCATCTTGAGAGTAAGTAAGAGCAAGTGGCTATATTCCTACATATGGTGGGACCATTGAGTTCAAACGTAGCCACCCTCTAACAGGAAGTCAGGTCACAGCAGCCAAAAAAAGGGATTTGGAAGAAGCCGAGACCAATAGAATTTTTTTAAATGAGAATTTAGTGTCACTTGAAAGACTAATGCTTTATGTACTATTGCTGACAACACGCAGTCTGCTGTCTATGCCTCAGCTGTATAAGCCACCTATCAAGATCAGTGACGGCCTGTCCATTAGGGCCGCAAGGGGGATGCCCCCCTATCCATGCTTCCGGCCCCCTAATCTACATGTAGGGTGCCGGACGCATGGATTCCAGTGGTGGGGTTAAGCACGTGATTAAAGCCAGAGGCTCTAATAGGTTTAAAAAAAGGGTGGGCACTGGCCCTGAAGCCCACCCAGTTGTTTGACAATAGCGAATGAATACTCCCTATTGTCACACTGATTCTCCTTCCAGCCAATCAGAAACCCGTTTCCCGATTGGCCAAAAGGAGAAGCGATTCCATTGGGCCAGGACAAGGAGAGAGGAGGAGACGTGGCGGCCGCCGGTAAGTGCGGGGCTCATGGATTGACCGACCGGACCGGGGGGGGGGTGCTGGTGACCCGACCCGAATGACCAGGGGGGATTGGGGGTGGATGCTGGGGGGGGGGGGGGGAATGGGGGTGGGTGATGTGTGCCAGCGGACCCAACCAACTCACAGTGCATTGTGTGCCCTCTCCCCAAAAAAATATACCACCAGTCTCCACTGATAAAGATAAGGGAAAGGTAGTTTCCCCAACTATAAAGTTACCTCTGGCTCCTCTTAACATCCCCTGGACCCCCCTATCTCTAAAGCCTCGTACACATGATTGAATATCCTATGGATTCTAATCCGATGGTTTTGTCCATCGGAAATCCAATGAAGCTGACTTCCATCAGCCTTGCCTACACACCATCAGTCAAAAAACCGACCGTTCCAAACGCGGTGACGTAAAACACTCCGATGAGCCGAGAAAAATTAAGTTCAATGCTTCTGAGCATGCGTCGACTTGATTCTGAGCATGCGTGGGTTTTTTATCCGATGGACTTGCCCATAGACGATCGGAATTTGCTATTGGTTTTTGATCCATCAGAAAAACTTAAAACATGTTTTATTTTTTAAAACCGATAGAAAAAAGACCGATGGGTCCCATACACGATCGGTCTGTCTGATGAAAAAAGTCCATCGGACTGTTTTCATCGGTAAAACCGTTCGTGTGTACAGGGCTTTACAGTTTTCTTGCTGAATTTAGATACTGTGTCCAGAGGTAACCCAAAGCCTTTTACTAAAGTAAAGGTTTTACAGTTTTTACATGGTGTTGCTTTCTGTTACCTTTATCCCTGTTGATCCACGGTTGCACAAAAAAAATTGAGTCCTGAATAGATTTTAAAAATCAAAACATGTGGCTGGTGTCATTTGTCAAAGAAGATCCTCCTGCAGGTAATTCTTGTTTAAATGATTAAGAAATCAAGCTCTTTCTTCCCGGATCATGCTACTGCACCCATAATACCTGTAGAGCAGGTAATAAAAATGAACAAATAATCCATGCAAATACCGGTTGACTCTGCTGGTGCATTGAGGTCAGCTAAGGTTTTCAGCTCCTCCTATATCTGTCACCAGTTCAGAATCTAATTGTACATCTTTAGTTACTGTCAGTATATTCCTACACCGCCTGGATGAACTCAAGACACTGCTGCTTAGCCTAGAATCAATCCATCAGCATTTACACAGCGATCTCCCAACAAGGAGCACATCACAATGGCAGGTGAGTGAAATAAATGTTTTCGGAGCCAAGCGAGGTAGTGACAAGCTGATTATACAGAATTACTATTTGAGGCGGTCTGTTAAAGTAACTATGATTACATGCTATTATTATTATAGGTTTGACGCACATGACTCCCTTCTTTATTGAAGGGTGTGTGCTCCAGTTGGTCAAAGTTGTTTGGTGCAACAGAAAGTTATGGACTGCTAAATATAATGCTGGTCACACACACATCAGCTCTTTTTAAGATTAATTTTGCATTTTTACTCCTATTTTCTTTTCCGGATTTTTTTCCTGCGTTGATTAAATGAAAGTGTATGTAAACTCAAACTTGTTTTTAGCACTGGATAACATAGGGAATGAATAAGTTGTGTTATCTATTTATTTATTTTTTGCTTGCTGTTTATAGCCCACTGGGGAGATTTACATTCAGTTCCTATCCCAGAAACATAACAGGAAGTCACCAGAACAGGTGTTCCCACTGGAAGATTTCTACCCACTTTCTGTTCTAAAATCTGGGATTTTCTATACTTTCTACTTTCTATTTGACCACTTTCTGACAGTGGTCAAATAGATACACTATATTACAAAAAGTATTTGGACGCCTACCTTTACACGCACATGAATTTACATGGCATCCCAGTCTTAATCTGTAGGGTTCAATATTGAGTTGGCCCATCTTTTGCAGCTATAACAGCTTCAACTCTTCTGGGAAGGCCGTCCACAAGGAGTGTATCTATGGGAACGTTTGACCATTCTTCCAGAAGCGCATTTGTGAGGTCAGGCACTGATTTGGACGAGAAGGCCTGGCTCTCAGTCTTCAATCTAATTCATCCCAAATGTGTTCTATCTTGTAGGATACAAACCTACCACTGCAGCTACTGTTTAATTTATTTAGATTACCAAGATACAGGTCATTTTCATAGTTATGCCTGAGAAAATCCTTGCACCTCAAACACGAAAGGGTTATTATTTTTTTTGTTCTTCTTCTGTTCTTCAAAAATTCAAGCTGTTGCTCACTTTTATCAAGTGTATGGTGATCTATATTAGACAGACAGTATTGTCTTTGAAACCAATTTTATAATCCCAGTATAAGTGGATAGAGAAAAGGGTTAGAAAGATGGGTTTGCAGATGGTTATTCTACTGAACTATGAGGAATTCTTTTTTCTGTAATAGTATTACTTAAAGTGTGACAGCGGCTCCCAAGATTCCACCTCCTCCAGCAAGGCATACCTAACTATCCACACTCCCTTGCCACCTTCCCACTTAACCAAGCCCTTGCTTTTTTGCTCTTCTGAACAAAAGGCCATTTTACTGCCCTTCAGACTTTGAGGGGGCCAGACTGTGGCCATTGGGAGTGAAAAATCCCCTGGTGTCAATGGGAGTAAAGAATCCTGCATCATTGGAATTAGAAATATCATGCCCACAAAAGTTTTTACAGCCGCGTTTTTGAGCGTTTTTTACATCTTAAAAACGGCTGTCCATGTTAGTGTATAAAATTTGCGTTTTTGCGCGTTTTCGCACATTTTTGCGCGTTTTTTAGCGCTTCACGTTTTCTTATGCCTAACGCCGACGCCGCGCAACGCACTGGTCCTGTTTTTTTTTACAGCTTAAAAACGCCTATGCCATTTGCAGCTCAAAAACGCCTAGGTGGGCATGAAGCTATAGACTAACATGGACAGGCGTTTTTAAGCTGTAAAAAACGCTCAAAAACGCGCCTGTAAAAACGTCCGTGGGCATGAGGCCTTACAGACGCCTTTCACTAACCCTGGACCTGTTATTGTGCCACAAAATAAATAATTACCTGGGAAAATAAATTTAGATATTGAGAAACCTAACCTTAACCTTTGTTAGTAAATAAAGTCATGTGATTGTTGAGATGGTGATCACATGTCTTTGTTTAAAAACAAAGGGGAAGGGTTAGTGTTGGCTTTGTGTATCAACAAAACCAGTTATTACTATGTCGTTGCACAGTCACATGGTGATGATATGTCTTTGTTAAAAAAAAAATCCCAAACCAATTTTACTTAAAGCTGACGTTCTGCGGCGAATTTATTTATTTATTTTTTTTCATGGTATTCAATAGGTTTTCTCATTATAAATAAATACTCACTCGTTTGATGTCATGAAATATTCCGGGAAAAGAAGAACTTTGAAAATGCGAGAACGGCAGTTTCCATTTTGCTTGTGGGCATGTTGAAGCCCACAAGCAATGATTTCCTGTATGCGGTGAATGCTGATCTCCCAGCATTCACCGCCCGTTTCCGCGCATGCGCGGGGTTTATGGTTGCCATCACAACGGGCGGCGTCATTGAAAGTCCACGCCCCGTTGTGATGGAAATCCTAGTACGGCGTTCCGCAATGACTCTTGGGAAGCATCACACCAAGCTCCGAGGGGTCATTGGGGCTCCGGGGAATACAGTAGCAACGCCTACTCCTGCGGGAGTCAAGTCCCGGAAGGCAATCTCGAAACAGCAGTAATACGGTATTTACAGAGAAAAAAAAAAAGATTTGTCAAGTGAACATGTCGGCAGTGTGCTGAAGGGGAGAGGATAAAGTTGTTAATCTGGGTGGAGCTCCGCTTTAAGCAGTCCTCACGTCAAATAAGAGGCAAATTTTAATGAATTTTCATGGACTATGAAGT
This sequence comes from Rana muscosa, assembly GCA_029206835.1. Lineage (NCBI taxonomy): Eukaryota > Metazoa > Chordata > Amphibia > Anura > Ranidae > Rana > Rana muscosa. The sequence goes on from CM055128.1 coordinate 78,940,431, forward strand.
CAGTAATTTTGCGAAAAAATCAGCCATATTATTGCTTATTCCAACTAGTAGCTGAAAATGTTTTTGTCTACTTGTCTTTAACCTCTTTTTATTACATTTAAGTGTATTGCACATAAAAAAACATATTTTTATTAACATTATTATCTCTTATTTTATAAATAACCTTTTAAAATTTTGTGTTTATTTTGCTCATCATTGTCTCTCAAACACAGCAGAGAGAATCTAGGTAAACAAAGCAAGTAATACATTCCTTAAAGGGGTTGTAAAGGTTTGTTTTTTATTTTCCAAATAGGTTCCTTTATAACGGAGGTGCAGCGGAAAAAAAAATATTAAAAGCCAGCAGCTGCAAATACAGCAGCTGCTGACTTTTAATATATGGACACTTACCTGTCCTGGAGTCCAGCGACGTCCGCAGCAGAGGACGAGCGACCGCTCGTTGCTCTGCTGCTCCCTCCGCCATCCCCGGTGAGGGAACCAGGAAGTGAAGCCTTGCGGCTTCATGCCCGGTTCTCTACGGCGCATGCGCGAGTCACACTGGGCCGTTCTGAATGGTCCCCTGTGTTCTGGGAGCCGAGTGTCTCCCAGAACACAACGGGGAATCCGCGGGAAGTGACGTGCTCCCGCAGAGAGGACTCCGGGAAGTGGGTGCAAATACCTGTCTTAGACAGGTATGTGCACCCCCCTGAAAGGTGTCAATTGTGAAACCGGAGGGGGGGGAGGGTTCCGATCAGCGGAAGTTCCACTTTAGGGTGGAGCTCCGCTTTAAGCTAGTGCATTGTTGGATCACTTACCTTTTCCTTCGATTTCCCTTCTAAATGTTTTTTTTCTTTGTTTTCTTTGTCTGAATTTCTCACTTCCTGTTCCTCCTCAGTAAACTGTTCAGTAAGCTGTTCTGGCTGACTAAACACTGCTCGGATAATGGTTTGAAGTTTACTGAGGAGAAACAGGAAGTGATAAATTCAGACAAAGAAAAAAAAAACATTTAGATGGGAAATCGAAGGAAAAGGTAAGTGAACCAACAATGCACTAGCTTAAAGGAACCTATTTAGAAAATAAAAAACAAACCTTTACAACCCCTTTAATCTCTAAGTAGACTACAATAGTTCAACAGTTCAGGGAGTGAGTACAGTGGGTACAGACATATACAATAAATTCTAGGAATCAAATATCATTATATAATTTATGCAAATACTGTATATACATGTAGCGGGTATACACTTTCCTGTGTATTTAAAACTGGCAGAGACACCAGTAATGTGCAGTTCCCTGCGGCCCAGCGGGTGGCGCTGTCACCTTGGGCTGGGGTTGATCCATTGCTGTGTGCCGTGCCTCCTTTTTGTCCTCCCTCAGCAGCGGTATGGTGGGGCGGGGAACGTCGTGCTTGCTGGGAGAGGGTATGAAGGGGCCGGCCATCTTTGTCACGTCGTCGAGTCCCGGGCACCTTCAGCCTGAGGGCGGTGGTTCGTGTCGGTCCCCTAGGCGGCCTAGGCCTAGAGGACGTTCAGAGGTCGTGTTCCATCCCAGGCACCTTTAGCCTGGGGTGAGGTACTCGGATGGAGGTCTGGAGCTCAGTGCCCACCACTGAGTTCTGCGAGGGAAGGAGGTCCTAGGGAACCCCGGGAGTGGGTACCCAAATCCGGAAGGCGTAATGGACCGGTGGGAGATACTTGCTTGAAGACCCGGTGCAGCATATTGCTGGTGACAGGTGAGCCTCCCATTGGAGACCGCCTGGAAGGAAATCTCCCCTCGCTCGGAGACCGCAACCCACTTTCAGGAAGGAAAGTGGAGAGTTCATTGTGTCTGGGCCTACTCACATCCACACCTCCTTGTCTGATCTGTTCTCTAAGGGAGTTCAACTGATTGTGTTCACTTTTGCATGGAGAAGAATAAAGGAGTGTTGGACTTTAATGGTGTGGGGCTCATTTTCTGGTAGACATTGTTCAAGGTAACTCTCTTCGGAGACTCCAGGTGCAGAACACTGACCCGAAGGTAAAAAAAGAACTTTGCTTACACCACACAAACATCTGCGGTGAAGGCTTGGCGTAGTGACCTCGCACTCTCTCCTCTAAGGTACCCCTAGACAAAAGACAGACGAGCTGATAGAAGAGGGGAGAGAGGAGGCCGCTACATGGGTCCGGTATAGTGTTCGTGTTACTACGGAAAGGAACGTGTCTGCCCGGAGGAGTTATGAGTAGGCGGGCCATCACTGGCCGAAGTGCATCCCTGCTCGAAGTCGTGGACATGACCCAGTGAAGGAAAAGGCCCGCGCAGAAGAGTGAGAAAAGGGGGGAGCTCAGCCGTGTGAAGTAGTACACGTGGGGGCTTCTATTTGCACTGCGCCACCAGGCACACCCCCACCGCTTAGTTCGTGGGCGTGACTTAGAAAGAAAAAAGAAGGAAAGCCTGCAAACTGGAGCAAAGGGGAGGAGTCCAATACGTGTGAAGGACTACACGTGGGACGTTGGCGCAAAAACCTTGCAGTGCGCGATGGATCAGCAACAGGTCACCATGTTCGGACATACATCGTGGATTCCGGTTCACCCTTCTACCACGACACTGACTGCTGCTGCTCCGGTTACAGATACGGGGATCCGGCTAAAGCCAAGGGGTCGATTCGCCTTGTATTCGTGCATGGACGTTGAGACCCTGGGTGTGATTTGTCCCAGTTGTTCGGGACTGGTGTGCCAACTGAAGCCATTCGGGCGATGCGAGGCCTGTGGGGAGTTCCTATTTGAAGTGGATCCAGCGGTTGAGAAGCCGAGAACCATTTACCCCAGCTGTGCTGCAAGCAACACCACTCAGAGAGGAGGAATCATTGCTTTGACAGCCATCCCTGCGCGCACTGCAGCGACCGCGGAGGAGGTCGTGAGTACTCAACGGGAGAAATCCGAGGATGCTGACTTGGTCACCACTGTCTCGCAGTGTCCACCACCGAAGAGAAAGACCGGTATGGTAGCCCCGACCAGCGGTTGTGGTTAACCATCTCGCCCGCTTACGCCCGGCCCGGATGGATCCGTTGATAAGAGTTTCGGACGTCCCGCTTCAAGTGAAGGTCGAGGTAAGCCCGGCGGAGAGATTTGGTGTGTGGGAAGAGGTGGCAATTCAGTCTCCACTACAGGCTACTTGCCCGCGGAGGAGTGTGACACCTCTGACCTGGAGTCGCTCTCGGATGTGGGAGACGATGTTGCTATTGATGAACTGTTTGCAGAAAAGGGCTGGGACAAGGTACCTCTTGCCTCATCCCGCAGAACCAGGGACCCACCCATGTCTACGGGGGATAGTACACCCCGGGTGGAGGCACCAGCGCCTGAAGAGGGGTCCCGTTCCCAACCTGCCCTTACATCCCCGGTACCACCTACACCCAGGACCGGGGAAAAGAGACTGTTGTTGCAGGCACCTATGCCCAGATCAGATGTGATCAAGGTCCCTCGCCACCCGGACTCGATAGTTTTGCCTGGCGAAGGGGACAAAGCCACCATGCCTCCTCTGGTGAGACTACAATGCCTATTTGGCCAGAAGGTTGCTGCTGAGTATGGATGGGAGTATCCGTACTTGTCCACTGAGTTGTTGTATGAGGTGGAAGTGTGCAGGGAGCGCTGGTACAATGACTTTGTGTGGACCCACCTTCGGGTTCCACACGCCCGCAGGTACCTGGCATGCTCCCCCAAGGCCTCTCAGCGTTTTAAAGATTGCAAGGCAGAATGGATGTTGGGACGGCACATCCACGCGGACAAGGTGCTGATCCGGCGCAAGGAAGGGGAGGATGTTGAGTACCATCTGGAGACCATGGATCAGCACTTGAAACCACGTGTTCTGCTGCATCCCCGCTTCTATCTGTAGGAGAGAAGAGACTCCGTTCTTGTTCTTTATGCTGCTGAACTTTCTGGGGTCTGTTGTCCTTGTTACCCAGAGGAATGAAGGACTGTTCCTGGTTTGTTCTTCACTTTTCCAGCAAGAGATCATGGACTCTGGGGTAGATAGGGCGCAAGAGAAGAAGGAAAGTTCCACGAGTGCAGTTACCACGATGCTGTCACCGGGTGGCAGTGTTGCGCATCGTTAACACTTTTCACACACTCACTCTATGGAGAAAAGGGATTTCTTCACAAAGAAGTTTCTTTCCTCTCACACAAATACATGTCAGGGTTTATGTGTGTTAATTTTCTTTTTTTTCCTCTGCAGGAGAGCATCCCATCAAGACCACTGAGTATAGGGTGGGTCTTAGTCAGGATGGGTGGGGAAAAGTGTAATGTGAATATGTGATTCTAAAAGTTATGGTTAAATGTTGTTGTTTCCCTTCCCTTTTATATAGGGCTCAGACACAATTGCTTCAGTTGACCAAGTTTTTCCAAAAGTTTTATTTTTGTACAATTTATAGTTGGTTTCTGGACTGGGCTATGCCAGCCGTTGAGGGCATAGTTTACTCCACCAGGGGGAGAGTGTAGCGGGTATACACTTTCCTGTGTATTTAAAACTGGCAGAGACACCAGTAACGTGCAGTTCCCTGCGGCCCAGCGGGTGGCGCTGTCGCCTTGGGCTGGGGTTGAACCATTGCTGTGTGCAGTGCCTCCTTTTTGTCCTCCCTCGGCAGCGGTATGGTGGGGCGGGAAACCCGCCGTGCTTGCTGGGAGAGGGTATAAAGGGGCCGGCCATCTTTGTCACGTCGTTGAGTCCCGGGCACCTTCAGCCTGAGGGCGGTGGTTCGTGTCGGTCACCTAGGCGGCCTAGGCCTAGAGGATGTTCGGAGGTCGTGTTCCATCCCAGGCACCTTTAGCCTGGGGTGAGGTACTCGGATGGAGGTCTGGAGCTCAGTGCCCACCACTGAGTTCCGCGAGGGAAGGAGGTCCTAGGGAACCCCGGGAGTGGGCACCCGAATCCGGAAGGCGTAATGGACCGGTGGGAGATACTTGCTTGAAGACCGGGTGCAGCATATTGCCAGTGACAGGTGAGCCTCCCATCGGAGACCGCCTGGAAGGAAATCCCCCCACGCTCGGAGACCGCAACCCACTTTCAGGAAGGAAAGTGGAGAGTTCATTGTGTCTGGGCCTACTCGCATCCACACCTCCTTGTCTGATCTGTTCTCTAAGGGAGTTGAACTGATTGTGTTCACTTTTGCATGGAGAAGAATAAAGGAGTGTTGGACTTTAATGGTGTGGGGCTCATTTTCTGGCAGACATTGTTCAAGGTAACTCTCTTCGGAGACTCCAGGTGCAGAACACTGACCCAAAGGTAAAAAAAGAACTTTGCTTACACCACACAAACATCTGCGGTGAAGGCTTGGCGTGGTGACCTCACACTCTCTCCTCTAAGGTACCCCTAGACAAGAGACAGACGAGCTGATAGACGAGGGGAGAGAGGAGGCCGCTACATACACTTTTTATTTTTAGCCACTTAAGGACTGAGCCTCTTTTTCAGATATGTTGTTTACAAGTTAAAAAAAATGTTTTTGCTAGAAAATTAATTAGAACCCCCAAACATTATACATTTTTTTTATAACACCCTAGAGAATAAAATGGCGGTCGTTGCAATACTTTATGTCACACCTTATTTGCGCAGCGGTCTTCCAAGCGCACTTTTTTTGTAAAAAATACACTTTTTTGAATTAAAAAATAAGACATCAGTAAAGTTAGCCCAATTTTGTTTTATATTGTGAAAGATAATGTTACGCCGAGTAAATTGATACCCAACATGTTACGCTTCAAAATTGCGCCTGCTTGTGGATTGGCGACAAACTTTTACCCTTAAAAATCTCCATAGGCGACGTTTAAAAAAATCTACAGGTTGCATGCTTTGAGTTACAGAGAAGGTCTAGGGCTAGAATTATTGCGGCGATACCTCACATGTGTGGTTTGAACACCGTTTTCATATGCGGGCAGTGCTCGCGTATGCGTTCGCTTCTACATGCAAGCTCGTCGGGACAGGGTGCGCTTAAATTTTTAATTTTTTTCCTCGACCTCGGTAAGCGGCGGAGGGCGTGGGAGAGGGCCCCCCTCCCGCTGCCGATAACAGTGATCTTGCGGCGAATCTGCCGCAGAGACCACCATTATCGTAAATCGGACCGCCCGCTGAAGAGATGGATACCTGGGTTATGGCAGCTAGCTGCTGCCATAACAGAGATATCCATCTTCAAAGTGCCGACGGAAGTGGTTAATTCAATTATGAAAACGGGTTTACATTAGTAAGTATAGTTTGTAAATTTGGCTGCGCATATTATTGGGTTATACAGTGCACACTGGGAAGGACTGGGCTGGGGCACTGGAGTGGGGGGGGGGTAAGTGGGCATTCCCTTCCCATCCCCAGTCCAGTGCTAATAAGGTTTGCTGGGCTTGTGGTCCAGAGGAGAGATACTACTCATACTCTTGCTACTGTAGCGATACCTCCAACTAAGAAGGTTTAGTTTGGGCCCTGAAAGACAGCTACGCCAACCCCCCGCAAGGTACTCGACCCCCTACTGGCACAGTTAGTTACGGCAGCAATAAACTCTTATACTGTATGAGTAACTAAAACATCAAGACAATAATGAAAGGGGTATCAGATTTACTTTAAGTTTGGGTAAAAAAGGGTTAACAGTGGTAACAGTATACAGGTAATAACTTGCAGAGCCCTGCAGCAATAAGCATATTTTGAATTGAATGAACAGTACAGGTGCGCCGCGTGGGCGACCGTTAACTAGGCGCCCTGTGGCGCAGTAACTAAATCAACTAACTAGCTGGCCAGGCCTGGCTCAGATATCTACAGCTCAGTCTATAGGGGATGATGGTTTCTTCACCGGCAGGTCTTTAAAGGTGGTGCACATTAACAGAATACCATTTGTAATCCAATGCGAGAATAGATATGAAATAAACACTTTGCTAAGTAAACTCAGAGTTCAGCTCTGATAAGGTTCTCTTGATGAAAGTATCAGAAATAACTTGTGGGCCACAGCAGTCTATAGGCCCATTAGCAACAAGAGTATATGGTCTGGGCATACGCCCTCTCACCCAATGGACGCGGTCCCAGTCCGGGAACTTCCACCGACTGTGTCTTCACACACAGTGTCTCTCGCGATCGGGTCCCCGATCCGGTCAAGGCGGTAGACAAACAAAATCAGATGCCACCCAGGCTCGCGGTGGGGTGGAAGGCTCTTTGGTGCTGCGCAAGGCCTCAGGCTTCAGGCTGCCTGTACTCTGGCACATCCGCACAGGAGGATCAGTCACTGAAGTCTCGTGTCCCAAAGAGGCCGAGCCCAGCCTTGCCTCCTCCTTTTATAACCCCTCCCATGAGTCTCTGTGGTGGAAACATTTCCGAATGGGGTTCTGGGTAATGTAGTCTCTCTCCTCTGCTCTCACTTCAGCAATGTCTTTTCTCTACTTCCTCCCGACTCACCTCTCACCTGGAACTTCTTGTCTGTCTGCATTAAAGGGGAACACCCCGCTACACAACTTTCAGGCGATCCCTGAAAACTCATCTCTTCAGGGAAGCCTATCACGTCTCCAACTAATCTTTTACCAATTCCATCAGCTCATTCCCCACAGTTACAACCTTTTGTACCACCTGCCCCACCATATTAGATTGTAAGCTCTTCTGAGCAGGGCCCTCTTAATCCTCTTGTATTTTATTGTATTATAACTGTATTGTCCCCCTTTTATATTGTAAAGCGCTGCGTAAACTGTTGGCGCTATATAAATCCTGTATAATAATAATAATAATACTTAAGAGGGGGACCTGCAGTCCTTGACATGTGCTGGACATTGTATAACAATTTTGTTCAGAGGGAAGTCTTCCAGCTCTTTGCGGCCCTGAGATATTATATGGGAAAGTCACATACGGATGACATCAGATTACATCCAACTTTATTTAAGCCAAACCAAACAGATTGCTTTGCACCAAGGACTGCCCCTTTTTTTTTTAGGCCTCTTGAGCACGGACATCCAAAAACACCATGTTTTTAGGCATTCAGTTTTTTTGGGGTTTTTTAAAAAAAAAATAAAAAATATTTAAGGCCCCTTTCACACGTGCAGAGTGTTCAGATCCGCCTGTCAGTTTTTTCAGGCGGACCTGAACGGGCTCTATGGAGCGTCGGATGTGAGCATTGACATGTCTGCTGACATCTGATCAGACCCTGATCCGATCCTCTCTGCTAAAGTGTGACGGATGCAAACCCTATTTTGCATCCAACTGGCGGATCGGATGAAAACAGGCAGACGCTTCGTTTTCATCTGATCAACCCATAGAGGAGAGCGGAGATCAACGTAGCGTTCCCTGCTGAGCAAGAGGATGTCTAAAAATGGATCCGCACATGTGAAAGGGGCCTTACTCTTCTAAATGAAGCCTATTGTTTTTAATGGACCTGTACATATAGGCATGCACTACATATAGATCTGTTTAAAAAAAAATAAATACAAAAACCTGCATTACTAGTTAGCATCTTTACATGCGTATATGTGTCTAAAGGAGTATACCTGTGGATATGAGCAAATACATGCATACGACACGCTATCTTGTTTAACTGCTTCAGCCCCGGAAGATTTTACCCCCTTCCTGACCAGAGCACTTTTTGCGATTCGGCACTGCATCGCTTTAACTGACAATTGCGTAGTCATGCGATGCTGTACCCAAACAAAATTTGCGTCCTTTTTTCCCCACAAATAGAGCTTTCTTTTGGTGGTATTTGATCACCTTTGCGGTTTTTATTTTTTGCTCTAGAAACAAAAGAACAGTGACAATTTTGAAAAAAACACAATATCTTTTACTTTTTGCTATAATAAATATCCCAATTTTAAAAAAAATATATATATTTTTTTTTCCTCAGTAGGCCGATATGTATTTTTCTACATATGTTTGGTAAAAAATATTGGGGATAGAATTATGGCATTTTTTTTATTATATATTTTTTTACTAGTAATGGTGGCAATCTGCGATTTTTATCGGGACTGCAACATTATGGCGGACACATCGGACACTTTTGACATATTTTTTGGACCATTGACAATTTTACAGCGATCAGTGCTATAAAAAAAGCACTGATTACTGTAAAAATGTCACTGGCAGTGAAGGGGTTACCACTAGGGGGTGATCAAGGGGTTAATTGTGTTCCATAATTTGTGTTCTAACTGAAGGGGGGATGGGACTTACTAGGGGAAATGACAGATCGCTGTTCAAACTTTGTATGAACAGACGATCAGTAATTTCTCCCCCTGAAAGAATCGGGAGCTGTGTGTTTACACACACAGTTCCCGGTTCTCGCTCTGTCATGAGTGATCGCGGGTGCTCGGCGGTGTGCCTCCAGCGGCGCGCGCGCCCCTAGTTGCCACAGGGCGAAGCGACGTAACATAATGTTGTTTCGCCCAGCCGAGCTATGTTGCCGCAGTAAAACTGCGGCTGCTGGTCGGCAAGTGGTTAAAAAAAGCTAGAATAATTTACGCATTTGTACATGTACACTCGAATACACACAAATACGTGCACATGCTATACAGCCCATCCTCGCGTTCTGCCAGGAATATCTGATGTTCATACATCAGTACTGTGTGCAAATACCCTAAATTGGGTATTTTTTATTGAAAAGGTTTTATAGTTTTTTGTTTCTTTTTTTTTGCTGTGAAAACAATAAAGGAAGGAAAAAAAACTCCAACAGGGGGTCTTCCCTTACTATGACAAATAATAGGCAACTTCCATTTAGACAATTGACATTTAAAGGTACATTTTAACCACTTCAATACCAAGCACTTTTACCCCCTTCCTGCCCAGGCCAATTTTCAGCTTTTAGCACTGTTGTACTTTGAATGACAATTGTGCGGTCATGCAACACTGTACCAAAGTACATTTTTACATTTTTATAATTTTGTTCACACAAATATACCGTATTTATCGGCGTATAACACGCACTTTTTTCCCCTTGAAATCAGGGGAAAATCGTGGGTGCGTGTTATACACCGATACTCCGCCGATTCCCCTGCTGAAAAGAGCGAGAGGAGCCGAAGCTCCTCTCGCAGTCCCGCCCATCTCTGACTGCGCCGCTGACATAGAGAAAGCCGAGTGTACTTCGGCTAGTCTCGGTTCCTCTCGCAGTCCTGCCCCTGACTGTGAGCAGAGCCGAGTCTAGCCGAAGTACACTCGGCTTTCTCTGTCAGCGGCGCAGTCAGTGGAGATGGGCGGGACTGCGAGAGGAGCCGAGTCTAGCCAAAGTACACTCGGCCCCGCTCGCTCCTCTCCACAGAAATCGGCGCCAAATTTAAAAAACGCCGAGACTGACAAGGCTGCAAAGGCACTGGGCAAGGCTGCAGATGGACAGATGGACACTGGACAAGGCTGCAGATGGACAGATGGACACTGGGCAAGGCTGCAGACAGGGCCGGATTTCCCACAAGGCCAACAAGGCCAGGCCTCGGGGCGGCACTGTGTGAAAGGGCGGCGCCGCGGAGGAGACAAGTCCTCCTAAAATTCATTTACTGTGTCCCCGGCCGCCTGAAGCTCCGGCCGCCATTTTTCAAAGTCCGGCGCCCTGTGATTGGGCCATGGGGGTCATGTGCGGCGTGGGGCTGGCCTGTCCGTGATCTTGAACTCCCCCCTCTGCACATGACCTCCATACGCCCAATCACAGTGCCCGGGACACTAAACAAACATGGCGGCCGCCTCCTCCTATCCTCCAGGCCTATGTCCATGATGCAGGACAAGCAGGTGAGGAGGAACACAGACTGGGGAGAAAAACTGAGGCAGAGACAGAGCGGCAGAGGCAAAGAGAGAGTGAGGCAGAGAGACAGAGGCACTGAGAGAGAGAGAGAGAGAGAGGTAGAGAGACAGAGGCACTGAGAGAGAGAGAGACAGAGGCACTGAGAGAGAGAGAGAGAGAGACACAGAGGCACTGAGAGAGAGAGAGACAGGCACTGAGAGAGACAGAGGCACAGAGAGAGAGAGACAGAGGCAAAGAGAGAGCGAGAGACAGAGGCAAAGAGAGAGCGAGAGACAGAGGCAAAGAGAGAGCGAGAGACAGAGGCAAAGAGAGAGCGAGAGACAGAGGCAAAGAGAGAGCGAGAGACAGAGGCAAAGAGAGAGAGAGAGACAGAGGCAGAGAGAGACAGAGGGAGAGAGAGGCAAAGAGAGAGAGATCCAAAGAGAGAGAGAGAGGCAAAGAGAGAGGCATAGAGAGAGAGAGAGAGAGGCAGAGAGAGAGAGAGAGAGGCAAAGAGAGAGAGAGAGAGAGACAGAGGCAAAGAGAGAGAGAGAGGCAGAGACAGAGAGAGGCAAAGAGAGAGAGGCAGAGAGAGACAGAGGCAGATAGAGAGTGAGAGACGGGGGCAGAGAGTGCAAGTGACATTCCCATCTGGTGGCAGGCAGCGTGGCAAGTGACATTCCAATGTGGTGGCAGGCAGCGTGGCAAGTGACATTCCCATCTGGTGACAAGCGACTGCGGCAAGTAACACGCTCAGAGCTCCCACTCATTCTGCTTTATGGTGAGTTGAACTATTTCATTTTATATTACAATGTAATGATAGAAACAATGCATTTTAATCATCCTGGACACCATAACAACCATGGTGCCGGAATGATTGAAGCACTAACACCAGTCATTGTCTGCAAAAAATCGATTATCCCCCCCCACGCGTCGCCCCCCGCCCCCCCCTATGTGATGGTGGGGGGGCGGCATTGAAGGACCCGGCCTTGGGGCGGCAAAGGGAGTAAATCCGGGCCTGGCTGCAGATGGACAGATGGACAATGGGCAAGGCTGCAGATGGACACTGGGCAAGGCTGCAGATGGACAGATGGACACTGGGCAAGGCTGCAGATGGACAGATGGACACTGGGCAAGGCTGCAGATGGACACTGGGCAAGGCTGCATGCTGCATTTAAATGTAAGTTTTTTTTCCTTGAATTTCCCTCCTAAAAGTTTTTTTCCTTAAAATTCCCTCCTAAACTTGGGGTGCGTGTTATACGCCGATAAATACGGTACTTTTCTTTTGGTGGTATTTAAATAAACAAAAAAAGACTGCAGATTTTGAAAAATAAATAAATGTGTTTTTCTTAGTTTCTGTTATACATTTTTGCAAATAAATAATTGTTCTTCATAAATTTAGGTCGAAATGTAAATAACCCAAATCACTGTAAATTATTTAGTCTGTAGGAGAGTTCCACAGTCCATAAACTATGGTATATATCTGAAAATTTATCAATCCTGATGTACTGACGGCCTATCTAATTTCCTGAGGCCCAAAAATGTCAGTAGACAGTCCAAGGTATTTAGTAAGAGGCACAGCGAATCTTTTGAAGTTGTAATTTTTTGGAAAATAACGTATTTTTTTTTAATATTCACATTTTTTATTATTTTTTACATACGGTCACCAGTGCACTACAGCATCATCATGTGGCGATGATCAGGGACACTGGTGACAGTAAAATTAATAACAATATTTTTTTTTCAATTGTCTGTTATTTATTTTTTATTAAATTGACCAGAGCATTATAAGGTTACCATAGTAACAATGTACTACTTTGGGAAAGTGATCAAGATAATTTTTTTTACACATTATAATTGCTTATAGCAGTGAATTTCATTGCTATACGCAAGAATTTTACTGAATGAAACAGATTCATTCAGTTTGGTTTGTTGTGATTAGCTTTGATTGGCCAGAGTTAATCACATGGTACAGATGGGCTGTGATTGGACCTGTCTGTTCCAAGTGATCACATTGACCAATCGCAGCTTGCAACACAATTGTACACAATGGATGGCATGATAGGAAGCCATCGATTTTTTATAACTGCCATGTGATTTTCTTCGGTTGGTCACAGCAGTCACATGGTATCATTGGACACAGCTGGTGACAGAGGATGCTGCTGCACAGCCCCGTGGCATAATGACGTCCACTCAGAAGGATTAAAGTCTGCCCAGCCATCAATCTGCTATAGGCCATGCAGGAAGGTGTTAAAATACAGTAGGTATAGTTGTTATCATAAACAAGCATGTTTATCAGAAATTATACAAAAGCACTGTATTTCAGCACAGGATAATTGGTACAGGTGTAGCGGGGTCTTCAAAGTTAGTGGGATACACCTGGGGGTAGAGTTACCCAGGTGTGTAATTATGTCAGGGTTCAGACCCCTTTTTGTTATTCGTGGAGGATTGGGTGGTGCAATATTCTCTTTGGCCTGTGGGTGGCGAGGTACCTACAGGCCCGAGGTAGAATCACTACCACAGTGCTACCCTTTTGTCCCTTCCTGGAGATGGCACGGCTGGGGGCGGGGAACCCGCTGTGGTGTCGAGGGGAGGAGATAAAAGGGGGAGACGCCCTCGCCACGAGGTCTGTCTGTCTTCGGGGATCATCTCTTCACGTACCCAGGCGCCCTAGGCCTGGGTGCGGGCGGTTCAAGGTTCCGGCCTGGGCACCCTAGGCCTGGCCGGAATGAAGCTGGAGTTGGAGTCCATCCCAGGCACCTTCAGCCTGGGGTGAGGTACTACTATGGAGGCCTGGGGCTCGGTGACTTCGACCGGGTCCCGCAAGGGTGAAGTGGTTCCAGGGTGCTCCTTGCGAGGAGACCCGTATCTGAGGTGAGGAGGCTGGGGAGGTCACCCGTTCGAAGACCCGGTGTAGTGTCAACCCGGTGACGGATGGGCCTTCGGTAACTCCCTTGGAGGACATCTTCCCCTGATAGGGGCTGCAACGCAACGGAGGTATTCATGTCAAGACTCCTGCAACCCTTGGTCATAGAACAGGGGGTGTGGGGACCCAGATCAGTATAGTGCCTCGACCTGCTCATCCCACCGTATCATGCCATTGCATTGCCTTGTAACTGAAGATACAAAATAAATCTAACCGTTGGACTGTGATCGGTGTATGGACTCTATTAATGGGAGCAAAGGGTGGTTTGGTGGTTTCTGCACAGCAGACTCGGTACATGCCCAAGGCACACCGGCCCAAGGAAACAAAGTATTGGCCTTCACCTCACCCATGGCTATGGGGAGGACATGGGCCGTAGCGCATCCTCACTCTGTCGCGTGACATACCCCTAGCTAACCAGAAGGCGGGGTGAGGAGGCCGCTACACGTGGGGGCTCGTCCGGGATGAAATGTGTATTGATCCTAAGGGTTGGAACGGCTGTGTCTGGACTTTGCTGCCCGGAGGAGGTCCGAGCAGGTAGGCCATGTGATTGGCCAAAGTGCATCCCTGCTCGGAGTTGTGGACATGACCCTAAGTCGGGAAAGGCCCACGCGGAGGAGCGTGAAAAGGGAGAGGTCCAGCCGTGTGAAGTACTACATGTGGGAACTGTTAATGCACTGCGCCACGAGGCACCCCATGACTGCGCAATTCGTGGGAGGAGACTGAAGGAAGCCCGCGAAAACGTGCAAGTCGTGGGAGGAGTCTGGCCACGTGTGGAGATACACGTGGAGACTCCGGCGCGAGGTGAGCGCGTGATGGAAGAGCAGGTGGTCGGGATGGCCTCAAGCTCCCCGTGGATGCCGGTACCTTACCCCACGAAAATGACTGCATTTGCTGCGCCCATTACAGACACGGGGATAAGGCTCAGGCCCCGAGGACAGTTGGCTCTGTATTCATGCAGAGACACGGAGGCCCTCGGTGTGATCTGTCCCGGATGCTCGGGACTGGTGGTCCAACTGAAGCCGTTCGGGCGATGTGAAGCGTGCAAAGAATTTCTTTTTGAGGTCGAATCATCCACAGTAAGGCCCCGGGCCCTTCGCCTCAACTGCATCACAGGAACCGCCACTCCGGAGGGAGAGATCCAGGCCTTTGCGGAGATCCCCGTGCGCGCTGACCAGGGTGACGGGACTGCCCAATCAGAGACTGAGAGAGAAAAATCCGAGGACGCTGCTTCGGTCACCACAGACTCCCTGCTCCCACCCCCGAAGAGGAAATTTGGCCTGGTACAGGCATCCTATGGTCGTGGTCGAGCTTCACCCCGCCGCTTGCCTGGCCTAGATGGCGCCGGTAGAGAAGAGAGTCCCGGAATCCCAGTTCTTCAGAAGGTCCAGGTGAGCCAGGGGCTGGGACTGTGGTGTTGGTTGGAGGTGTCGGGGGTCCACAGTCGGTGGAGCCCGCAAGGGAGGGTAGCCTTCCATCTACTAGAGACTACCTTCCCGCTGAGATGTATGACGCCTCCGACCTAGAGTCGCTGTCAGACTGTGGGGATGACGGAGAAATAGACAAACTGTTTCACCGGAAGGGCTGGGACAGACGCCCGCTACCTGTGCTGAGTAAACCACAGGATTCCCCCATGTCCATAGAAGACAGTACGCTCCGGGCGCAGGACCCGGAGTTCCCGAGGAAATCTAATCCTCCGGCCAACCTTCCTCATTCAACTACATCACCCGCTCTGATGGAGGGGACGCAGCGTGCTTCGTTGCGGGCACCAAAGACAAAGCAACCTGAGATGGTGAAGGTACCTCGGCACCCGGAGGCCATCGTACAGCCAGGAGAAGGTTAGCGAGATGTGATGCCGCCTCTAGCCAGGTTGCAGAGACTTTTCTCCCAGAGAGTCGCCCGTGAATATGGGTGGGAGTACCCCTACTTGCCTCGGGACTTATTGTATGAAGTCGAGGTTCTGCGACCAAGGTGGTATGATGAGTTTGTATGGGAAAAGCTTAAAGTACCCCATGCCAGGCGATACCTGTCATGTTCGCCGCCTGTGTCTAAAAAGTTCAAGGACTGCAGAGCTGATTGGAGACTTGGGCGCCATATTCATGCCGATAAGGTGCTCATCTGCAGGAAAGAAGGAGAGGATGTCGAGTATTCGGTGGAAGTGTTTGACGGGCACCTGAAGCCTCTGTTTCTGCCGGATCCAAGGTTCTACTTATAGGAGAAGTGAGCTCCTATCTTGTTGCTGTTGAAACTTTCTGGAAGAGACATTCCCAGACGCCTAGAACTGTGCACTACTTTTGTTTTGATTTGGGTTTTTCTTTTACTCACTGGAGACTTGGGAGCTGTTGTTTTTTTCTCCCTTTTCTTCATGTGCCAAAGGCAGAGACTTTGGGGTAGAGTCAGAGTAGGAAAGCAGGAAGAATGAAGATCTCACCAAGTGTCATTACCGCAGCTCTGTCACCAGGTGGCAGTGTTGTGCAACGGTTTTTCGAAATGTTACACATGCATTACTTACTTATTGGAGTGAGCGGGTCTCTCGGCTGACAGACCCACTCATACCAAGTTAACACAGAGTGTTAGGATGTGTTTTTTTTGTTTCCCTTCTGCAGGAGATTCGTCGGTCAAGACTACTGAGTATGGGGTGGTTCTTAGACAGTGACAGGAGGGATTGTATATGTGTACATGACAGATGTTTTATACAAAGGTTTTATTGTTTTATAGTCCCTTTCCCTGGAGCAGGTCTTGGCACACACAGTATCAAAAAAATTTGAGGGATAGCCTCTGGGGCCCACTTCATGTCACCACTCCTTGGGAGACATGGGTGTGCACCTGACGCTGGGGACCAGCGTCAAATCACCAGGGGGAGTGTGTAGCGGGGTCTTCAAAGTTAGTGGGATACACCTGGGGGTAGAGTTACCCAGGTGTGTAATTATGTCAGGGTTCAGACCCCTTTTTGTTATTCGTGGAGGATTGGGTGGTGCAATATTCTCTTTGGCCTGTGGGTGGCGAGGTACCTACAGGCCCGAGGTAGAATCACTACCACAGTGTTACCCTTTTGTCCCTTCCTGGAGATGGTACGGCTGGGGCGGGGAACCCGCCGTGGTGTCGAGGGGAGGAGATAAAAGGGGGAGACGCCCTCGCCACGAGGTCTGTCTGTCTTCAGGGATCATCTCTTCACGTACCCAGGCGCCCTAGGCCTGGATGCGGGCGGTTCAAGGTTCCGGCCTGGGCACCCTAGGCCTGGCCGGAATGAAGCTGGAGTTGGAGTCCATCCCAGGCACCTTCAGCCTGGGGTGAGGTACTACTATGGAGGCCTGGGGCTCGGTGACTTCGACCGGGTCCCGCAAGGGTGAAGTGGTTCCAGGGTGCTCCTTGCGAGGAGACCCGTATCTGAGGTGAGGAGGCTGGGGAGGTCACCCGTTCGAAGACCCGGTGTAGTGTCAACCCGGTGACGGATGGGCCTTCGGTAACTCCCTTGGAGGACATCTTCCCCTGATAGGGGCTGCAACGCAACGGAGGTATTCATGTCAAGACTCCTGCAACCCTTGGTCATAGAACAGGGGGTGTGGGGACCCAGATCAGTATAGTGCCTCGACCTGCTCATCCCACCGTATCATGCCATTGCATTGCCTTGTAACTGAAGATACGAAATAAATCTAACCGTTGGACTGTGATCGGTGTATGGACTCTATTAATGGGAGCAAAGGGTGGTTTGGTGGTTTCTGCACAGCAGACTCGGTACATGCCCAAGGCACACCGGCCCGAGGAAACATAAAGTATTGGCCTTCACCTCACCCATGGCTATGGGGAGGACATGGGCCGTAGCGCATCCTCACTCTGTCGCGTGACATACCCCTAGCTAACCAGAAGGCGGGGTGAGGAGGCCGCTACACAGGATAATATAATACTTCCAAACCAAAGACGCATTGGGGTTGATTTACTAAAACTGGAGAGTGCAAAACCTGGTGCCGCTCTGCATAGAAACCAATCAGCTTCCAGGTTTTATTTGACAAAGCTTAATTGTACAAGCTGAAGTTAGAAGCTGATTGGCTACCATGCACATCATTGTGTTTGGATGTTGGAATTTAACCCAAAGTATAACATGGTTGTTGTGCATGCTAGAGTGACTCAAGGGACCTCACATGGGAGTGGGACAGTCAATTATTTATGGCTTCATAGTCACAGTTGTAATAATTGTTGCAAAATTAGGGAGTGGGGTGCCAGATCTGGAGAACACAACAACCCATTGGGACCGTCCCTCTTTAAGGTTTCAAGGTTTAAGGTTTCCCTCTTTAAGATTTCAAGATTTCACTCAAAGTGGGCTTGATCACAGAGATGGGGGGAGCAGGAAGCAAAAGCTATTTCATGCAGTATACAATCAATGCAACTAAAGATGACTGTTGAGGAGAAGTGAGAAGTACCCAGCTCATGCGCTTTGTGCTTGCATCCTTTTGGCCATTTGTCTAATAACCGGAGACATTTTTTGCCAGTGAGGGGCAGTGGCTGATCCATGCATTAAATGACCTCTCTATATTTTTATCAGATTTATTAGTATTTGAGTTGAATTGTTTGCACATTGTATGATTTTTTTAAATTCACAATTGTATTATCTCATCTATGATTAGCGCTGCACTTTTTGTATAGTAAAATATCTCATAGAGTGCAAACTGCTTTTCATTGCACAAGATTGTGTAGCACACCCCCGTAGGAGCTGCTGGTTTTAATTTGGGCCTTGCACGTTACCTCAGTATTTGTTGTCTAGGGGAAGAAAGTCTGTAGAAATGCCAATGTCCACACAAGATGTAAAACCTTAAGCTGTTAGGTTTTATTTTCTTTTTGCATAAAACATACAAAGAATAGTAGAAGGGTGAAGGGAAGGCGTAGGTTCAGGCACACAGTACAGATCACCGGGGAAAACTCCTCAAATATAAAGTTAGTCACCACTCCTCCCTGAGTGGGTATTGCTCACCTGGATAGGCCCCTCTCACCTGGCCTAGCAGCCGGAATGACGCACAAACAATGATCAGGACCAGTCTCTGCCACAGACACAGGTTTTGGACTAAATTGGATAATCTGGGGTCCTCTGCCACAGGACTTAACGCCCGCACTTCCAGCCAAGCAGTCAAGAGCCTTTAAGCCAACCCGGCAGACTGCAAGGTGAACTTTAGCTGTGGTGCATCCCCCAATAGAATCACCAGGCCCTCCTCAAGACACCAGCCTTCCGCTCGGTCTTTTCCAGGACAGGTCCTCCCCTGGTTTCCTCCATTGAGTGGCTTCCTCCCGCAGGACGCACAGCGCAGGATCACCTTCAAAGTGTAGGCCCAGTCAGCATAACTGGGCCTACTTGGTAGAGTTGCAGCCTCGGGCCAACCTGATCCCGAGGCTAAGAACACACACACGCTCCTCGCGCCAGGAGGGCTGCAAGGGAAAAAAAGCACCTCAAAATGGCATCTGCCCCTTAAGTACCCTTCCCCAGCATTACTTAACGGGTAGACCAGACCCACTGAACTGTTCCCGGGGGAAGGTACCCAATACACTCTGGCCTGTCAGTCTTCCACATTGGCCTGGGGTGGTAACGCCACCTACAGGCAACAGTGGGAGGTCTGCCCAACACAGCCATAGCCAGAACAGAGGCTAATTTAACATAATTATATACAGAGTCTGAGCCAACTACCAGCTCAGACACCCACTAGATTTAACGTAGCGCCCAGTCATTAGGAGCAGGGAGCTACAATTGTTTTTGTTGTTTTTTTACACAAATTTATGCAAAGAAGAAATAATACATTGCAGCTTACCAGTTTTTAGATGTGGTGGCTGCCTTTTTTACTTTTTGTGCACATGGTGATCCTACCAGTAACACACTTCCTGCCCTAGTTGACATCACTCACTTACCGCACTGAATGTAACGATCAGAATGAGATTTCCCTCTGACATCAGCTGGGTGCTCATATGACTGCACATCGGTGATGTGGAATAAGGTACTGAAATTTTGAATAAAAAAAAAACAAAAACACATACACTGTGTAGTATCTTGTTGTAACAAAGGGGCCTAGCAGTAATTATGAGCACTAAATTTACTGCGATACTGAATAGTGGCAGGAGGGGAGGGGAGGGAGGGAGAGACTGCGGGCTGACGGAGGCATATAAACTGACCATGGTATCATGGATCAGGAGCCATGATTACAGTGGTCAGCACACCTAGTGGGTCACAGGAACAAGCAGGATTAACCAGGTTTTTTAACCACTTAAGGACCGGATCAATACGCAGCATAAAGGCCAGGCCCCTTTTTGCGATTCGGCACTGCATCGCTTTAACTGACAATTGTGCGGTCGTACGACGTGGCTCCCAAACAAAATTGGCATCATTTTTTTCCCACAAATAGAGCTTTTTTTTGGTGGTACTTGATCACCTCTGCGGTTTTTATTTTTTGCGCTATAAACAAAAATAGAGCGACAATTTTTTTAAAAATTACATATTTTTTACTATAATAAATATCCCCAAAAAATATATAAAAAAAAACTTATTTTTTCCTCAGTTTAAGCCGATACGTATTCTTCTACATATTTTTGATTAAAAAAAATCGCAATTGCCGTTTATTGATTGGTTTGCGCAAAAATTATAGCGTTTACAAAATAGGGAATAGTTTTAAGGCATTTTTATAATTTTTTTTTTTTTTTTACCAGTAATGGCGGCGATCAGCGATTTTTTTTTGTGACTGCGACATTATGGCGGACACATCGGACACTTTTGGCACATTTTTGGGACCATTGTCATTTTTACAGCGATCAGTGCAATAAAAATGCACTGGTTACTGTAAAAATGACATTGGCAGTGAAGGGGTTAACCACTAGGGGCGCTGGAGGGGTTAAGTGTGCCTAGGGGCGTGTTTCTAACTGAGGGGGGGCGTGGCTACGAGTGACACGTCACCGATCTCCGCTCTGATTACACAGAGCGGAGATCGCTGACATTGTCAGTAGGGGAGCGGGGAGATGTTGTGTTTACACTAACATCTCCCCGCTCCATGCCTCCGTGAGACGATCGCGGGGATCCCCGCGGCAATCGAGTCCGCGGGACCCGCGGTCCGACTCACGGGGAAGGCAGGGGGGTCGCGAGCGCGCCCCCGGTGGCGCGCGCACGACCCCGACGTCGGCAGTTAAAGGGCCACGTACAGGTACGTGATTGTGCCTGTACGAGCCATTCTGCCGACGTATATATAGAGTGAGGGGTCCTTAAGTGGTTAAAGCATACAAATGACACAGCACAAGAACTATGCGGTTTAACATGTTTAAAAGGAACTGGATCTTTTTTTTTTTTCTTAAGGGTTAGAACCTATTTAAGGCTTAAATATACACTACTTAAAAAAGTCTAACCAGAATGTGAAAAGGAGAAAAAAATGTCTCCTAAAACAAAGGGGAAATTAGCCTCTGGATTTCCGCATCCATTTACTTAATTATTTGTTTATTTAACAGTTGTCCTTATATTCTAGAGATTTCAAGGTTGCAGTCTGAATTAAACTGTGTTTGATAAAATTTGATTACAGCCCTGAAGCTAAAGAACTTCAGCATGGAGGAGGAGACAAACATGCAAGAACATAGGACTGATTACTACAACAGCAGAAAGATGGTGCTGAGGAGAGGGCAGGAATTCAAGATAACGCTTCACTTTAACAGACCCATCCAAAAAAAAGAGCAGGTGGAATTCTATGTTGCTACAGGTAAAAATATATACTGTAGATATACTGATGTGACTTTCATAATTTACCCAATGTGGTCATCAGATACTTCTTGAACCTTGGTAGCATTTCATAGAAATTGCAGCATAAACATGACCATAAAACTCTTTTTACCTCTTGATTGATTAATGCTATATACCACCTTAATTTCTGTCTCAAAATTGGCCAACATTCTGTCACCTAAGATCCCTTAAACTAGTAAGAAAAGAGCCTCATGCCACCAATTACTGGCTGGGAATATATTCCTACAGGACAGGAACAGCCAGGTATGCACTGATGCAAACAGGTCCTGTTGTCTCTCTAAAATTACACCATGTAGATCTACTGTAGGTGATCACCTGTAAAGTCCATCCAAATCTGTTCATTTATTATCACATATCTGAAAGACTGTTGCATATGCTTTTACTTTTTTGAAACTCCAGTAAAGTTCCACCACTATGAAGTGGGTAGGCTCTTGAAGTGCATGAGGTTTTGGTTTGGGGGGGGCTGCTGTGATAAGACCAAAGTTGAGACCATTTTAAACAATCAAAAGGTGATTTACTGTATCCTAACCCAAGCCTTCCAAAACTTAAAGAGTAGATTTGGATTCTCTTCAGCTTATCAATATAAGGTTGTATTTGAACCTGCTATGAACTGATAATAACAGTGCCAAACTAGAAACATATGAATACCAGGCTATTTTTATGTAAATGACCTGAGTTTACCAGCTCAGAGAAGAGGTTGTGTTTTTATATTTCCAATAGTGTAAGGGAGGGGGTTGCCAATGTATTAAAATTGTATATATTATTACAAAATCCAATAGGAGCTCAGACCAGTCTATACACACCCTCAGAAACAGTGGTCCCTCTGTCATACTTGCTTGTTTGCCAGCCATGACCTTCTTTTTTTGTAAATTTTTTTATTAACTATTTTGCGTGAATAGAATGTACAATATAACATTGAGCGGCAACACAAAACTGAGCCGTACAATTGGAAAAACAAGCATCAAAAAAACTGTCTATTACTAACAGAGACCTAAACACTTGCCCAAAATCCACCCCCCTCCCCCCATCCTAATTTGTCTGTTTTCACACATCGGTTTTCACACCGAGACCAACAATATACCAGGAGATACAAATAAACCAGAAAAAAATGCCATAGGTACCCAAGTATACAAGGTTGCTTCAAGTAGGGAGCTTTAGAATGATAAAGGGAGGACAGGCGAGGCAGTAGGACCAACCGCCTTACCACAAGGAGGCTGACCTGGAGGGGTGACCTTCAGGGGGACCCTTAAAAGGAAACCGGGCAGTCTGAACACTAACAATTTATGCAATTCACTGCTACATTTTTGTACAATGACTTGCTTTGAATGTGTACTTTTTTTGTTCTTTGCAATAATTGTTCCTTTGTCGTTCCTCTATATAAAGGTCCAAATCCTCAGGAAGATCATTATACACTAGCTGTATTTCAGCTCTCCAAGTCAGGAAGTAACACTTACTGGACAGCTAACACAGACTCACTTGCCTCCTCTGATGTGAATGTCACAATCAGTAGTCCAGCAGATGCACCGATTGGTCTTTACAAAACAAGCCTCCAAATATACTCCAAAAATAGGAAGAGCTATTCCAAACTCCATGATTTCATTTTATTATTTAACCCATGGGCTGCAGGTAAGTTTCTGAGCAAGGTTTCAGCAGTACATTACTTTAACTTTAATATGCAACAGGGGAGACTATGGACACGTTACAACAGATGGTTAGAGATGGGAGATATGGTATAGGAGATGCTCAAAGGGGGCAAACATGATCTAGGACTTAATGGAGACTGGGTTTATGCCTTAAGGAAACATTGCTAGACTGGAGATACATTACTTGAGAGTGCCAGAGATTTCTGCAATTACAGCCCCTTTACAAATCAATGCTTCCACATGTTTGCTCCTTACAGACTTTTTTTTTTTAAATTACCTGTGCCTGGGTTATGGATTAAAAACTATTTTTATACAAGATCAGAGGATAAAAACCTAACAATTTATTATTATTATTATTCAGGATTTATATAGCAAAAACTGTTTGTGCAGCGCTTACAACATGAGTGCAGACAGTACAGTTCCAATTTAATACAGGACGAATCAAAGGGCCCTGGTCGTTAGAGCTTACAATCTAAAAGGGAGGGTCAAATGATACAAAATGGCAATAACTGTGGAGGATGAGCTGATGAAGAAAGTGAAAATACAGTTGTTAGGTGGAGGCAGGATAGGCTTCTCTGAAGAATAGGGTTTTCAGGGATCACCTAAAAGTGGACAGAGTCAGGCAGATTTGGGTTTGGGTGGGGACCTCGGGGCCTTGATTAAGCACTGACGTAAGGAAAAGACAGAATACTGTCAGCAAGGGGCTACACAAAGGGCCACAGGTTGAGAACTAAGATAATAGTGACTACACCTTGAATGGGAGGGATAGGAACTCTTTCATATCAGACTTTGGCCCCATTATTTAGTAGTGATTGATCAAATGATGCACTATATTTTCATGTTTGCAGACATTATTTTGTCAAAATATTGGACAATTTATTTCAGTACTTCAATCTATCCAATTCACACTCAAATCTGGGTTAGAACATTAAACCCAGCAACTTTTGCCAAGATTTGTAAATGTAGTATATTGTCATTTGATTACCTTAGAAAAGATAACCTTTTAAAGTGTTTAATACATGTTTGTCTTCAGACGATGTTGTCTTTATGGAAGATGAAAATGAGAGGTTTGAGTATGTTTTGAATGACAGTGGCATCATTTATTTTGGAGACAAAGACTCCATTCAAGAAATGGGATGGAACTTTGGGCAAGTAAGAACATCCTTTTGATTTTCCGTTTTTTTAGAGTTTAAAAAAAAAATATTTCTTACTATTAAAATATATTCACTAGAAGAGAAATAGAGATTATGCCATTGCTGAATAGTTTTAGAAAATTCTAGTCACCTACTGTAGCTGTAATAATCTACTGGCTTGAGTGAATGACCAGTAGCAAGCATGCAAATCAAAAATCTTTATCTGTATAGTTGTTCAAGTCAAGTGTTTGGCCATTACATTAGCATGAAAACCAGGACAATAGCATTTTCAAGTCAACGACAGCCTCCAGGTCTCCTTTGTGGCAGGTTTCTGTGCTAGAGGAAAGTCTAATGGCTTATGTTATTATTATTATTTTTAGGTACTTATATAGCGCTGTCAATTTACGCAGCACTTTACTTTATACATTGTACATTCACATTGGTCCCTACCCTCAAGGAGCTTACAATCTAAGGTCCCTAACTCACATTCATATACGAGGGCCAATTTAGAAAGAAGCCAATTAACCTATCAGCATGTCTTTGGAGTTATGTATTTTTATAGTTATATAGTTATATAGTTATGTATATATTATAGAGTTATGTATTTTTATACAACTTACAGTATGATTTGTAATTGATTACACAGTATGCAGTTATGTCATTGGTTTCTTTTGTCCCCAAAGTAAAAGAAAATACAATTTTCCATAATAGAAGAGAAACTGTGAGAGCCTGATAATTTTTTTTTACACAACCTTCATTTAGTTTATTTGCCCAATTTTCACAAATCAGTCATAATCAGTGTCACGCACTGATTACTTGTGCATCTATAAGGACATATATATGTCCTTATATATATATAGCCCAATGGCCTTTTTTTGAAGTAGGACTTTTTTTGTAACTCAGTGTATTTTAATATGTAATGTTTTATTTAATTTAGCCATTTTGTTTTTATTAAAGTTTAGCCAAATCACATAGCGTGAATCGACCACAGGCTTTAGAAGATCTCATTTGGTAAATGTGCTTGGATCTTTTAATGCAAAAGAACAGTGTTCATTTTCAGAGTGGTTTCAGAGTGGAGGAGTGCTATTCTTTAGAAATTGTCTGTTTCACAGCTGTACAAATGTGTAACAGTAATTTGGAGGTGTGCTTATTTATTCTGGGTGGCTTAAAGTGAAGTATTTTTTTTAATTAAAAAACAAACAAACATCACACTTACCTGCTCTGTGCAAAACCACTCCATCGATCTTCCTCTTCTTGGGGGCCCCCATGGCGTTTTGGACCACTCCCCCTTGCTGAGTGTTCCCATAGTAAGCCAGTTGCTGTGGGAGCACTCGTGCGTGCTTGCTCCTGAGCCGGCTCTCTGTGTCCATAAGACGCAGAGAGCGTGGCTCACTGGCTGCGATTGACAGCAGCGGGAGCCAATGGGAGAGACACAGGAGAGCCTTGGGTCTCATGCACATTACTGGATCAAGATCGGGCTTAAGCAAGTATTAAGGTGGCTGAGGGGGGAGATGTACACTGAAGGTTTTTTACCTTAAAGTGGTTGTAAACCCGGTAAAATATATATATTTTTTAAACCAACCTGGAAGAGAAAGGCATAATGAGCTAATATGACTAGCATAATAGCTCATTATGCATCACTTACCTTAGGTCGGGGCCCCCGAAGCCGTCCTCGTCTCCCTCTTCAGCCGCATCCATCGCTGCGGCGATAGCCGGAAGGTTACTTCCGGGTATCGCCGCACCAGCCAATCACAGCACCGCTCCGGCGCTGTGATTGGCCGGCGCGGCGGAGACGTCACTCTGCGCATGCGCGCGAGAGCCGTCACAATCGGCTACGCCCAGCTATTGCTGGGAAGTAGCCGATTTTGTGAATGGGATTAACCCCATGAATGCGCTGTTGTCTACGGCGCGCATGCGCCGTAGACAGCAGCGCCTGTCATTTTTAGTAAATATCTCCTAAACCGTGTAGGTTTAGGAGATATTTCTTGCACCTACAGGTAAGCCTTAATCTAGGCTTACCTGTAGGTGCAAGTTGAAAAAGTGGGTTTACAACCACTTTAATACATAGAAAAAAAACCTTCAGCCTTTACAACCACTTTAATTGCGGACCAAAAGCGGTGAGCGATGGGACACTGACACAAGTGTTATAATGAGCCACTCTAGGGGGGCAAGGTAATGATTTAGTTGTTAGCTTCCACTGCCTGTACATTTGTGGAGCATGATTTAGGGCCCTTTCACATGGACGTGTCCCTGTATGGGCTCCGCTTTGCTCAGCAGGGATCAGGTGGAGTGTACTGGATGGCTGAGGGGATCGTGGACATCGCTGGAGAGAGAGAAGGAGCTCAGTTAGGTAATTGGGGGGTGCTGGGGAGGCTGCTATACACAAAAGGTTTTTTATCTTAATGCATAGAATGCATTAAGATAAAAAAAAAACTTCTGCCTTTACAACTCTTTTAAACTTTGTAAACAGTCATTTCTATCCATTAATTGATATAGGTGATTCAGTCCTGTGATAGCTAGCATAGCCTGGGACCCCTTACACCCAAATGAAAATGTAAACTTCACCTAGGAAGTCAATATTTAACCCCTACTTTTTCTTCCTCTCTAATGGGCCAGTGCTATGATGGCCTCAATGACTAATAGAAACACGGGAGGTGGAAGGGACAAGCCATGTGTAAAATAAAAATTTACATAGTGGTGTCTCCCTGGTTTCAAGATTTAGCTCCAGGATGCTTTGAGAGAAAAGACTACCTGCCTGTATACACCAATACACCAGGACGTGCTTCTACTGGAAGAGCCTGTTTATGACATATAGGACCACCACAGATACTCTTTTAGGTGAAATCTGAACTTTGGGTCCTTAGAAGTTCCATTCTCCATCAATCTAATTTTTCTGACATTATGTTTTAGTTTGAAGATGGAATTTTGGAGACATGTCTACAAATATTAAACAGAAGTTTAAACTATAAGGAAGATAAGACCCTGGACATTTCAAGACGAGGTGACCCTGCTTATGTGGGTAGAGTGCTCAGCGCAATGGTATGTTTCCATATAATGAAACTAAAAGTTTGCTCTAAACAATGCTTAAACAGCTCTCAGATGCTGACATTTTAAAGTTTAAGTTATAATGGGTCAAATGCAACAATTGAGAGCTACATCCAACAACTTTTCATCCTTGGACATTTTCTGACTTTGTGATATTTTCTGACTCTGACCATGCTGGTGATACTTTGCCAGTTTCCTGCTGTGCTACGGTGGTTATCTACTGCCATTCCCACCTTTCAAAGGGCTGGTCATTCACAGACACTCTGCTGTTTCTTGATATTGGGCAAATCTTCTAGTACACCATGCACTGTAGACACTTCTTGTCCTAAGGTCACAATGCTCACTCACATCTACACATCTACATCTACATCTACACATCTATGTATCTATGGACAAGCAGCATTATCACCCTAGACTACTCTTCTTACTTGGACTACAAATACATCTTCCTATCTTATTCTCTTCATCACTATTACAACATGGAGAATTTGTAGCATGATGATTCTTCCTACCCACAGACTGGCCAGCAGATGAAAAAACTGTGCCTTAGTGGTCATGTAACCACAGATTTAAAAAACAAGTAAATAATGCTAATGTACACCATTTTGTTTGATTATGTTGGTGCAATGTCTTGCATGATTTAGAATTTCAGGTTTAAAATATATTTTAGACACCCAGATTGTTTCTACCCCATTTACAAACTTGGGTCATCTTTTCATACCATTGTTCAAACAACACCATTGGGAATATGCAAATAAACTGGACATATGAAAAATGACCTTGTTAATAGTCATTGTCAATGAGTAAAAGGAAACTATTAGAATTCCCCTTTCATTCAAAAATAAAATAAAAAATAAACTTGGTTGATTGCCAAGGAAAACAACTCAAGCAATAATGCATACAGTACCGTATATACTCGAATATAAGCCGACCCGAATATAACCCGAGGCACCTAATTTTACCACAAAAAAATGGGAAAATGTATTGACTCGAGTATAAGCCTAGGGTGTCCATCTGCATGCCTCACTGTGCCTCACTTTGCCTCACTGTGTCCATGTGCATGCCTCACTGTGTCCATGTGCATGCCTCACTGTGTCCATGCCTCACTGTCACTAGACTGACGTTTAACATGGGAGTCTATGGAAGAGGTGCCCGGGTTTGAAAAATCGGTGCTCCCCGGCCGTAGGTCCCCCAGACACCAAACTTTGCACACTTGTAGAGGAATAGTTGGGCTACACGGATGGCCGGGATCAGGCGCACAAAGTTGAAATCGGAAACAGACTCGAGTATAAGCCGAGGGGGGCATTTTCAGCACAAAAAATGTGCTGAAAAACTCGGCTTATACTCGAGTATATATGGTAATTTAATTTCTCCAGATTGATTGCATCAGTCACAGTATTAGAAGTTTTGTGGAACAAGCCTGAATGGTATGAAAAATGCTGTCAGATTATTATTCTGGGCTACAGGCCCAGCCTGTCACCTTGCCAGCTCATATGCTTGCCACAGTTGTGTCATTGCCACTCTAGGCCTGTTCACTACAATTGTGGAACTATAAATGCAATGCAACCCAGAAGCACTATATTACACAGTTTTAGTTTCCAGGCATAATTCAAGTTTTAATGTCTTCCTTTTGCAGATAAATAGCAATGATGATAAAGGTGTTGTAGAAGGAAACTGGGATTCTCAGTACCGAGGTGGTGTTGATCCTTTGTACTGGAATGGGAGCGTTGAGATCCTTACCATGTGGCGTAAACGAGGATATAAGCCAGTTAAATATGGGCAATGCTGGGTATTCGGTGGAGTCTTCTGTACAGGTAACTTACAAACAAAAGTGAGATCTTTGAATACATGGCTCAATATGAACATGACATCTTCTCATTGTTAATTTTATTGAAGGAATAACAAAAAAATGGTAGTCACAGCAATCAGCCAATAGGTTTTAAAAATGTATGTAGAGTGGTTAGCAAAAAGGTTCATATTTTATATTATTTTATAAAATGTATGGATTTGATTTTGATAGTTCCATATAAACTGTATACATTTTGATCACTGCTTAGAACCCTGGTGCCAAACTGTGGTCCACTGGCTGCATGCAGCCCTTTGGCACTTATGGTGTGCCCTTGGGCTCCATCAGTCAGTAGTAAAAGCACTAAATTGTAAATGGGCTGTAATTGCAGTGATCCCTAGAAGTCTCATGTAACATATCTCTCTAACATCTCCTAATCTCCTGCAGCCTATATCACAGTGGTCTCCAAGCTATGGGGCAGATGTTGCCCTTTGCTTGAATTTATCTGGCCCTTAGGGCACTATTCATCCCACTGATACAAGGCCCTATTACTTCCGCTGACACCAACAATGGGATACTATTTCTTCCACTAACACCAAAGATGGAGCCCTATTCATCCAGCCAGTAACACCATAGATGGGGATTATTATTCCCACTAATACCAATGATGGGGCACTATTCCTCCTACTAATATCAATGATGGACACTATTCCTCTCACTAATTCCAAGGATGGGGCACTATTCATTCCACTGATATCAATGATGGGGCACTATTCCTCCTACTGACACCAATGATGGATGACTATTCCTTTCACTAATACCAATGATGGAGCACTATATCTCCTACTGATACCAGCAATGATGCACTATTCTTTCCACTTAAACCAATGATTCCTCCTCCTACTCATCCTACTACTCACAGGCATTTAGGTATTTAGGTATTTTTTTACCCCTGCTAACCACCAAGTCTGAGGCATTTTTTACTCCTACTGGCCATCCTAAAGTCTGAAGGACAGTAAACTGACCCTTTGCTTAGAAAGTTTGGAGACCCCTGCTATACCAAGACTTCAGCTACACGTGTAGCATGTCCTTAATCTCTGACCAACTTCAGCAATGGTCAGCAGTCTCTGACAATCTTCTGTAGCACTAAATAGACTGAAAATTATGCATCGCCCCCTGGGCATGTTAGGGGCCAAAGTTGACATTCCCTATAGTGAGTAAGTTGCCCCCCAATTAATAATACAATACACAGTTATGCAATAAACCAATACTATATTTTACTTTAGTATTATCCAAAGGAAATAATCTATCACACACATGTAGTCAGGGCCTAAGTTTGGGAGAAATCACTCACACACAGAAAGTGATGCATTAAAGTATTTTACATCAATCTTGAGCAGGCTTTTTAGTACAACAGATCTAGCAGTCGTTGGCAATTGATACAACAGTTCAGTGAATAATCAGCCTCAGCACATGTTAAACATGTTACCAGAGGACAATTTCAGCTACCGGGGGTATTGTTACTTGGCGGAATACCAGAGGAGCGATTTCAGCAATCTGCACTAGCTCCATGCTACCGGACCAGCCACCAGAGTAAGAATACTGATGAATAAGCCTTCCCTGAGGTCTCCCTGCTCAACTGGAACTTTTCCCTACCTTGAACACTGCCTCTTGCAAGCGGGTTCCTGTCCAACCACTCACCAAAGTGATGTGCGTTCCCCTATTTAAAAGGTTCCCTCATCCAAGATGTCTTCCGAGAAGTTCTAGAGCTGGGGACACAATAGGCCCCCAGCTGTAGCTATCTAAGGTGTTTACAAAGTACTTTATCTTAATCTTTGGAAGGTATGGATTTAGCTGCATGATCCTCCAAGGTCATAGCTTGATTGTTCCAGTGGCCACATATATATATACTGTGAGGGGGTTAGCTTGGCAGCGGGTGTGTGTGACCCCCGGGATGGGCTCCCCACACAAAAACAGGCCCAGCAAACGGAGGTTGTGGTTTTCAAAATCAAAAAAAAAGGTGCGGTTTATTTTCTATTTTACAGTGACAAAACACAGCAAAGCCAAAAGAAACATAAACAAATTAAATCCTGGTCAACTTGACCTCTGACTAAACATACAGGTTTCCTAACTAACAACTGGGATCAGCCTAGTGCTGTCCTAGTCCCTAAGTCCCTGGTTTTAAATGTCCAAGCAAATAGCCACACAGGCTTTGTCTCACCGGACAAGGGTTCACTCTCTCCAGGAAGTCCACACAGGTCTGCTTCCAGGCATGAGCTAACACCTAATGAATCTGGGAGTTCTTATAGAGGCCTAAATGAGCTGACAAGCTTCAGCTGGCCTCATCAACTCCCTGTCTGTACGACGCCCCACACTCTCCCTAGAGGTATGAGTCATCCATGAGCCTACTAGCCTCAGCTGGGCTTATACAACTCTCCACCCTAGTTGTATAAGTCAGCATAAAGCCTGAATCTGGGAGAAATATATCTACCCCCCTGGATGCAACCAGGTGACTTTACCTTCCTGCTGTCACATACCCCCCCCTCTTGTTTTAACCTCGGGGTTGGAACACCAGCAATCAGGCATTCATGTACTCGAGACAAAGCATCCACATTCCCCATTTGAACGCCAGGGCGATGCTTTACTGTGAAGTTGAATTCCTGGAGGGCCAGGAACCACCTATTCACTCTTCTATTTGTTTCCTTGTTTTGAGCCATCCACTTTAACGGAGCGTGATCCGTAACCATGTCAAAGTGCCTACCTAGCAGGTAGTACCGAAGGGAATCTAGAGCCCACTTCACCGCTAAACACTCCTTTTCAACGGTGGCGTAATTTACCTCATGGGACTTCAACTTCCTGCTGAGGTAAATGACTGGGTGCTCTTCCCCGTTCCAGACCTGGGACAATACTGCTCCTAAGCCCACATCTGACGCATCACTTTGTACGACAAAGTCTTTAGAGAAGTCGGGTGAGTACAACACTGGCTGGCTACATAAGGCTTGTTTCAAGAATTGGAATGCTGCCTCAGCCTCGGGGGTCCATTTAATCATGACCGACCCTTTCCCCTTCGTTAGGTTGGTTAGGGGCACAGCCTTAGAGGCAAAGTGGGGAATGAATCGCCGATAATACCCAGCGATTCCCAGAAAGGCTCGTACCTGCTTCTTGCTGTTGGGACGTGGCCAACTCTGGATGGCCTCGACTTTGTTGAGTTGGGGTTTTATTACTCCCCTCCCAATGGTGTACCCAAGATATTTGGCCTCCTCCTGCCCAATGGTACACTTCTTGGGGTTAGCCGTAAACCCCGCTTCCCGAACAGAGTCCAGGACTGCTTGCACTTTTGGCAGATGTGAGGCCCAATCTGTGCTATGGACAATTACGTCATCCAGGTAAGCCGCAGCATACTTCCGATGGGGCCTCAGCATCTGGTCCATTTTCCGCTGGAACGTGGCCGGCGCATTCTGTAACCCGAACGGCATTCTTTTATATTGGAACGCCCCGTCTGGGGTTACAAATGCGGTTTTCTCTTTGGCCAATTTGGCCAGGGGGATTTGCCAATACCCTTTTGTGAGGTCAAGAGTCGTCATGTATCGGGCTGTTCCCAGCCGGTCGATCAACTCATCTATACGTGGCATGGGGTAGGTGTCAAATTTTGTAACTTTGTTCAACTGACGAAAATCGTTACAAAATCGCCAGCTCCCATCCGGTTTAGGCACCAACACAATGGGACTAGACCAATCACTTTGGGACTCCTCTATCACCCCTAAGTTCAGCATTTTCTGTACTTCCTCCCGTATTGCCTCCCGTCGGGCCTCTGGGATCCGATAGGGTTTTAACTTCACCCTTTCACCGGGCGGGGTAATGATGTCATGCTCTACCCCAGATGTTTGTCCCGGCAGCTCAGAGAATACCTCCTTGTTGCGAAGCACAAACTCCTTAACCTCCTGTTGTTGGGGTTGTGACAAGGTGGCTGCTATTCCAACCTCAGGAATCACGCAACCAGTTTGAGCTGGTGACCAAGTGTCTGCGACTAGGGACTCTCTATCCCTCCAGGCTTTCAACAGATTAACGTGATAGATCTGTTCGGGCTTTCGCCTTCCTGGTTGTCTGACCTTGTAATTCACTTCGGTCACTTTTTCCATTATCTCGTAGGGGCCTTGCCATTTGGCAAGGAATTTACTTTCAACCGTAGGGACAAGTACCAGTATCCTATCCCCCGGGGAAAAGGTACGGGTCTTGGCTCCACGGTTGTACACTCTCTGCTGTGCTAACTGCGCTTGGGCCAAATGTTCCTTCACGATGGGCATTACCTGTGCAATTCGGTCTTGCATCAGGGCGACATGCTCAATCACACTCCTGTGGGGAGAACTCTCACTTTCCCAAGTTTCCTTGGCAATATCCAACAGCCCTCTTGGGTGTCTCCCATACAGTAACTCAAAGGGGGAGAATCCCGTAGAGGATTGGGGCACCTCCCTAATAGCAAACATCAGATAAGGAAGTAGACAGTCCCAATCCTTTCCATCTCTATCCACCACTTTCTTCAACATTTGCTTTAGGGTTTTGTTGAATCTTTCAACCAGCCCATCGGTTTGGGGGTGATACACAGATGTACGTAATTGCGTCACTTTGAACAATTTACACAGCTCCTTCATAACCCGGGACATAAAGGGTGTACCTTGGTCCGTAAGCAGTTCTCTACAAATACCCACCCGGCTAAACACAAGAGATAGCTCTTTGGCTATGGTTTTGGCCGAGGTATTTCGGAGAGGGATCGCTTCTGGATAACGGGTGGCATAGTCCATTATAACTAATATGTACTGGTGCCCCCTAGCGGACTTGATTATAGGACCTACCAAATCCATGGCGATCCTCTCAAACGGGACCTCAATGATGGGTAGAGGGACCAGCGGGCTACGGAAATGTGGCATCGGGGCCGACCTCTGACACACAGGGCAGGAGGAACAATAATTTTCTATGTCCTTTATCACCCCCGGCCAATAGAATCTCTGTAATACCCTCTCTCGGGTTTTCTCTGTCCCCAGATGACCTCCAAGAATGTGCCCATGGGCCAACTCCAACACCAACTTCCTGTAAGGTTTGGGCACCACAAGCTGCTCAACGGTTTCTTCTGCCCTTTTTGCCACCCGATACAGTAGGTCCTTCTCTACGCTGAAGTATGGGTAAGTGCAGGTATTATCTGGGTTCACTAACTCGCCATCTATTTTCACTACGTTTTCCCGTGCCTTTATTAGGGCGGGGTCTTTCAACTGTTCTGTGGCAAAGTTTTCCCTGTGAACCTCAAGATCAGAAAACTCCACAGACGGTAGGTTTTCGTCTGAGGAGGTGGGCTCCTCTCCAGTTTCTTGAGTCTCCCCTGCCAATACTGATAAGGGAAATTCCGGAGAGTCCTCACCACTCTCAGGGGAGTTCTGGCTATCCCATTCCTGGTACATAAGGGCACCAGTGGGGGGCTCAGGATCATCCCACAGTTCCCAGAACTTCGGAAAATCCCTTCCCACAATGGCGTCATGCGGTAACTGAGATACTAAGCCCACTGGATGAGAGAGGGTACCTTTGGGGGTCTCGAAACACACTGTAGTCACTGGATACTCTCGGGTGTCCCCATGCACACAAATAACAGCTACCTTGCTATTCCCAGAGACCTCTGTTTTAACTAACTCAGCCTTTATCAGGGTCACAAGGCTACCTGAATCCAGCAATACCACAACATTTCTACCATTAACACACATTTTGCATAAATGTTTCTCAGTTCCTCGAATGGCAGTGCATGCGACTGTCGCACACAGCGACTGACGTCTGCCCATCAGAAAGTCACACTGCATGGGTTCCTCCACAACCGGGCAATTGGCTGCAATATGTCCCGCTTGCCGGCAGCGGTAGCAAACGATCCTTCTTGCCGCCTCGTGAGCCGCTGATTTCCCAGGCTGTTCTCGCCAAACTTGGGGTAGAGCTCCCACCCTCTCACTCTCTCCACCCTCACCCCTTGGAATCCTCTTATCCGCCCCTGGGGATGGTCTGGTCTTAGGGTGGAAAGTCCGAGTGTCTCTGGAAGAGGCCGTCAGGTTCTCTGTAGCCAAGTATTTCTCCACACGATCCACAAGACCATCGGCCGTCTCTGGGTCTCCATGGCTTACCCACTTTTGGATGGCAGTAGGAAGAGCTCTCAAAAACCCATCCATTACAACACGTTCCACAATCTTTGGTGCGGACAAAGTCTCTGGCTGTAGCCACTTTCTGCTTAGGTGAATGAGATCATACATTTGAGACCTGGGGGGTTTTCCAAGCTGGAAAGTCCAGTTATGCACACGCTGAGCCCGGACAGCCTGGGTGACACCCAGCCTTGCCAATATTTCAGTTTTTAGCATCACATAGTCTTTTGCTTGGTCAGGC
Source organism: Rana muscosa (assembly GCA_029206835.1). Lineage (NCBI taxonomy): Eukaryota > Metazoa > Chordata > Amphibia > Anura > Ranidae > Rana > Rana muscosa. The sequence continues at coordinate 78,975,767 of CM055128.1, forward strand.
TCTAGGTCATAGTAAGCCTTCTGCGATTCACCAGTTAACAGAGGAGCCACCAGTCCAGCCCACTGCTCCTCAGGCCACTTTTCTCTTTCAGCAGTCCTTTCAAATGTGGTCAAAAATACCTCTGGATCATCCTCTCCAGTCATTTTTGTCAATAAACGACTCACCCCAAAGGACGCGGTATTAGTGGGACGGCTTTCCTCACTGGTCTGCGGACGTTGCTGCATTACTGCTTCCATTTGTTGTAGTCTCTGCTCTTGCTTCTGTAACAGGTCTATGAAGCGGGCCTCAGATTGCTGCTGGGCTTGTTGCTGAGCTGCAAGGCTCTGTTGATGAGCTTGCTGCTGGGCTGCGAAGTTCTGTTGTTGAGCTGCAAGGCTCTTTTGCAAACCTGCATTTGTCTGCTGTTGATTGGCATTTGCTAGAGCCAGCTGCTTCAGTATCTCCTCCATGCTGGCTTAAAAAAAAACTGCCACTGGTTCTCCACCAACTGTGAGGGGGTTAGCTTGGCAGCGGGTGTGTGTGACCCCCGGGATGGGCTCCCCACACAAAAACAGGCCCAGCAAACGGAGGTTGTGGTTTTCAAAATCAAAAAAAAAGGTGCGGTTTATTTTCTATTTTACAGTGACAAAACACAGCAAAGCCAAAAGAAACATAAACAAATTAAATCCTGGTCAACTTGACCTCTGACTAAACATACAGGTTTCCTAACTAACAACTGGGATCAGCCTAGTGCTGTCCTAGTCCCTAAGTCCCTGGTTTTAAATGTCCAAGCAAATAGCCACACAGGCTTTGTCTCACCGGACAAGGGTTCACTCTCTCCAGGAAGTCCACACAGGTCTGCTTCCAGGCATGAGCTAACACCTAATGAATCTGGGAGTTCTTATAGAGGCCTAAATGAGCTGACAAGCTTCAGCTGGCCTCATCAACTCCCTGTCTGTACGACGCCCCACACTCTCCCTAGAGGTATGAGTCATCCATGAGCCTACTAGCCTCAGCTGGGCTTATACAACTCTCCACCCTAGTTGTATAAGTCAGCATAAAGCCTGAATCTGGGAGAAATATATCTACCCCCCTGGATGCAACCAGGTGACTTTACCTTCCTGCTGTCACAATATATATATATATATATACATATATATACAGTGCTGTGAAAAAGTAGCTGCCCACTTTCTGATTTTTTATATTTTTGCATATTTGTCACATTTAAATGACTCAGATCATCAAACAAATTTTAATATTACACAATGATAACCTGAGGAAATACAAAATGCAGTTTTTAAATGAAGATTTCATTTATTAATGGGAAAAAGCTGTCAAAAACTGCCTGTCCCTGTGTGAAAAAGTAATCGCCCCACCGGTAAATCATGAATGAACTGTGATTAACTAAATTTTGTGGAAAGAGTAAGATTGTCTGACAAAGTGAGGCACGCTAAAAAATTTCAAAATGCAACACATCATGCTGCCATTTAGAAAAATTGAAGAACAGATGAGAAACAAAGTAACTGACATGTATCAGTCTGGAAAGGGGTACAAAGCCATTTCTGAGGCTTTGGGACTCCAGCGAACCGCGGTGAGAGCAAATATCCACAAGTGGAGAACACTTCGAAAAGTGGTGAACCTTCCCAGGAGTGGCCGGCCTACCAAAATCAATTCAAGAGCATAACGATGTCTCATCCAGGAGGTCATAAAAGAACCCACAACATCTAACTGCAGGCCTCACTTCCCTCAGATAAGATCAGTGTTCATGATTCAACAATAAGAAAGAGACTGGGCAAAAATGGCATCCATGGGAGAGTTCCAAGGCCAAAGCCACTGCTGACCAAAAAGAACACAAAGGATCATCTCACATTTACCAAAAAACATCTTGATTATCCCCATGATTTTTAGGCAAATATTCTGTGAATTGATGAGACAAAAATGTAACTTTTTGCAAGGTGTGCGTCCAGTTACATCTGGCATAAAACTAATACAGAATTTCATAACAAGAACATCATATCAACAGTCAGACATGGTGGTGGTAGCATGATGGTCTGGGGCTGCTTTGTAGCTTCAGGACCTGGACGACTTACCATAATTGATGAAACCATGAATTCTGAAAATAAACGATAATGGTCTTTCGCGCTACTAAAGAGTAAATGAAAGGCAAGTGAAGTGTATCGTGCTAAAGCTGAAAAAACTAATTGTGTTCACAATACACACTAGTAGAAATAAAAAAGGGGAGTGTTTTTGCGCTGAAAGCCAGCAGTTAAACTACATAAAGTGCAAAAAGCCAAACGCTACTGTTAAATAAGGTGCTAGAATATTTGGGTCTATATTAATAGTCCTTAATCCAATAATGAATAAAGTGCACAAATATAAATATAAAGGTGCAATACTTATATATGAATAAGTGAATAGTGGTATAAAAACATAAATAATAAAGTGCACCAGTGCTATCTATATATATATATATGAACCACAACAATGCTATATATACATATAAATAAATTAATAAATAAAAATAAAAATAAAAATAAAAATTAAAATAAAATTAAAATGAAAAGTAAAAAATAGTCCGTATTCAAAAGTCCTTAATTAAACGTGAATATTCAAACAAAATGAACTGATGTGAAATATAAATCCTCTGCTGCATAGAAGGATAGGAATATCTCTAATATGTCCATGCAGTGGTCTCACAAAACTCTCACCTCCATTAGAACATGTATGTTTAGGCAGTAAATCTCCTTAATGGTGGTTCTTCTGATCTATGTTGTTGCTACTCCCAACCTAGTCTCCTCTGTTGGTGATGTTATTGCAGTTCCTAAGGAGAGAAGGAGGGGGAAGGGGAGTGCAGCTCCAAGGGGATAGGATAGGAATAAGGAAGAGAGAAGGGCCTCCAATAGTGTAGTATGTTGGTCCAAAACTGGTTTATTATGTAGTAATATGTAATGCTCGTACATTAAAACAAAAATCGTGTGGCTAAAAAATAACAACAGCGGCGATGTACGCCGTCTTACTCGTCCTCCGGGTACTTCCGGTCTGCGGTACCTCGTGATGTCCCTGCCATGAATTCTGAGCTATACCAGAAAATCCTAAAGGAGACTGTCTGGCCATCAGTTCGTGACCTCAAGCTCAAGTGCACTTGGGTTATGCAGCAGGACAATGATCCGAAACACAACAGCAAGTCCACCTCAAAATGGTTCAAACAAAGCAAAATGTAGGTTTTTGGAGTAGCCTAGTCAAAGTCCAGACTTAAATCCAATTGAGATGCTGTATCATGACCTTACACAGGCCGTTCATGCTGGAAAACCCTCCAATGTGGCGGAATGAAAGCAATTCTGCAAAGAAGAGTGGGACAAAATTGCTCCACAGTAATGTGAAAGACTCATTGCCCGTTATCGCAAACTCTTGATTACAGTTGATGCCGCCAAGGGTGGCACAACCAGTTATTAGGTTTAGGGGGCAATTACTTTTTCACATAAAGCCAGGCAGGTTTGAACAGCTTTTTTGCCTTAATAAATTAAACCATCATTTAAAAACTGCAATTTCTATTTACTCGGGTTATCTTTGTGTAATAATAACATTTGTTTGATGATCTGAGTCATTTAAGTGTGACAAATATGCAAAAAAATAATTAAAACAAATCAGATAGGGGGTGAAGGCTTAAAATGTACTGTATCTGAACCCAAAAATAAAAATTATATATTTTAGGTGAGTAATCCTTAGATGTGATGGCTGAATTCATTTTATTTTTTTAGGCTTTTTTCCTTTTCTTTTTTACCAGGTGATCCTGCCAGTAACACACTTTATACCCTAGGGTAACAGCGCTCACTATCTTTAAAATATCTTTGGAAGAACTTTGGAAGTGTTGTCACCCTAGAATAAAAAGTGGGTTAGGTTAAGATACTTGTGGCAATGGCTGGGCTTAAAATACCATCATACATGGAAAAATGGGAAAAAGAATTATGAGCACGAGAGAATAAACAACAGTTAGGACACATTTGGAGAATGGCACATAGCTCAGCAGTAGATACAAATACCATAGAAATGGATTATAAATGTCTAGCAAGATGGTGTATAACACCAGATAAACTGCATATATATCAGAGAAATCACCATGCTACTGGCTGAAGGGGTTCTAACAGGTACTCCAGGTACACGACAGACCACCCAAGGGTTAATACTGCAGACTACCGAAAGACCCCCCCCCCCGGTACCGCGAGGCACTTCAAATGAACAGATGATACACGGAATAAGTTCAAAGAATATGCCTACTTTATTGGGCATGCACACAGCTTATATTTAGTTCAGCTTTACCAATCACAATAGGGGAGGGGGGAGTGGTTAGCAAAGGGACACAGCGATATTATTAATATCATTAGTATAACTAAACAAGTCAGCGATATATGGTTTATACAAGTCAGTGACCCTCTAAGATACGTCATCATAAGTTAACATCGGTTAACAGGTCATCTGGTTATGAATCATAAGTCATGCATCCCGTCCCAGACATACCAACCCATAATAATATATATATAGTACAGTGCTTATGCCAGCATCTTTCCAAACATTATTTAATAGTTGCAGACTTAAGCTATCTTGTATACTGAAGTGGCCGAGCATGTTTTGGGCATATTAAAACACTGGCGAGGATATAGGATGGTGGGAACCATGCCCCATATATGGAGGAATTGCCCAAAAATAAAGAAATATTGGGGAAGCGTAGTAACACGTACACGAGATCAAATATAAAAATAGCGGAGGACCCGTGGATCTGTTTACTTTATGGTATAAAAAGTCCAATAAATCAATACAAGAATACAATGATACCACATGTGATGAATGCAGCAATTATGTTGATACCATGATATTGGCAAGAACTAGAGAGCCCTACAATAGGAGATTGGGTTAAAAGCAGGAGTCAAGTCCTGGGAAAAAAAGTGTGGGAACTCACCCAAGATTCCCGCCCCCGAACCTCAAAATAAATAATGTGTGTGATATACTGTATACAGTAAAACCTTGTATTGCAAGCATAATTCGTTCCAGAAACATGCTTGTAATCCAAAGCACTTGTATATCAAAGCAAATTTCTCCAAAGGAAATAATGGAAACTTAAACGATTCGTTCCACAACCATTTATTCATAGGTCCTTCAGTTTCTAGTCCATATAAAAAGATTATAGCAATGTGACCAGGTTGTGTAACCATAAAATGTCCATCCACAAATGGCAGCCTCCACAACGGGATTAGAAGCAAAATCCAGCAGGAGCTACAGAGCATAAAAGAGAAGAGAGGCGCCTCTAAGTGTAGCAATATGTTGCTAAATGTTGTACCTTCATTAAATGTAACCATATTGCTACACTTAGAGGAGCTCTCTTCTCTTTTATACTCAGTTGTGACATGACACTACTTGTATATCAAGACATCGCTTGTATATCAAGTCAAAATGTATTAAAAAAATTAGCTTGTCTTGCAAAATGCTCTCAAACCAAATTACTCTCAAACCAAGGTTTTACTGTGTATATATATATATATATATATATATATATATATATATATATATATACACACACACACACACACACACACACACACACACAGTGTCCTCAGGACTCCTGTGTTGATTGTGCAAAGTGGGGTCCAGGCCCCGGGCTGCTCACTCTTCAGTGCCCATCAAATGCAGCCTGATCAGTGCCCATCAAATGCAGCCTGATCAGTGCCCATCAAATGCAATCTTACCAGTGCCCATCAAATGCAGCCTTACCAGTGCCCATCAAATGCAGCCTTACCAGTGTCCATCAAATGCGGCCCCACCAGTGCCAAGCAATGCGGCCCCACCAGTGCCCAGCAATGCAGCCCGATCAGTGCCCAGCAATGCAGCCTTACCAGTGCCTAGCAATGCAGCCTTACCAGTGCCCAGCAATGCAGCTTTACAAGTGCCCAGTGTGCCCATTCTCCCCTCCCTCAGTCCTCCTCCTCGTCCTTCAGCGGCTGCTGTAACAAGGTCCCGCCTCCTATAATACACACCGGTGACACCAGCATTGTTCCGCCTATCACATTCCGCATGGACTCTAGGAGGCGGGACCTTGGTACAGCGGCCGCTGGAGGAGGAGGACCGAGGGAGTGGAGGACGGGCACGCTCGTATGACACACACCTCCTCACCAGTGTGTGGCACCTGGGGCGGACTAATGGACGCCCTGCCCTTCCCGCACACCCACACTGCTTGCCACAGCTCGCAGTCCTGCAGGATGCGGCTGCTAATGGAAACAAAGTTCCTGCTGTGAAAAAAGTGCAGGAACAGCGTTCCCATATGTTCCCGTAGGAGTCGAGCCCTGGTTAAAAGTGTAGAAAACACATATAAAATGGAACACTTACAATGTAGTGGGAAAGAAGAGATAGAAAAATATACAAACACGTGGAATAGTTGGACAGAGTTAAAAAAAATAAGGAAATACACAGGAATATTGGGAATATAGGAGATGACAGGGTGGGGGAGGTGATGAAGAGAGGAAGTGGGAAAGGGCATAGGAATAAAGAAAGGGGGTAGGGGTGGGAAGGGATGAGTAATTGTAAAAATGTTAAAATTATTTTATGTTTTATATTTGGTATATTGGAAATGAATAAAGATATTAAAAAATAAAGTGGGTTAGGACTAAAGAGTACCTCCCCACCTCCATGACACAGAGTTGGGCAGGGCTGATACCAATGTTGAGACCAGTGCCATACTGACAGCACACTACAGAAATTTAGAAGTTCACTAGATTTCAACTTTTTTTTTATATATGTGCAGCATCTTTAACCCCTTCCCTACCGACACCATCAGGAACCTTCCCTCCCTCCGGGCGGGCGTCATATGATGTCCGCCCGTTCTCGCCACTCTCGCACGCCCCCGGGGGGATGCGCAGTGTGGTGATCAGGGATGAGGCGTGAATATTTTCTCTTATAAAGTCATTGTGAAAATTCATTTTTGCTGTGACCTTTTTTACAGTTCCCAGCCAAGTAGGCCTTTTTTTTTGCAAGGCACATAGTTGAGGGTTTGATCTGTATACCTTGATACAAGTATGACATGCACCTTTCTCTCACAATTTCCAGTTCTCCGAAGTCTGGGAATTCCAACCAGAGTGATTACAAACTTTGTTTCCGCTCACGACAAGGATTCAAATTTGAGTATTGACAGCATATACACCAGTTCTGGCAGATCGATGGGTAAAGACAGTCTGTGGTATGATATTGTTCTTTTTATGTTTGGTAACATTAGAATGTAATAAACTGCATAAAGCACTGCTTATATCTAGGGCAATTTAAAGCATATGTCAAGCCAAAAATCTTTTCCAATTTTCATTAGCACAACTTGCCCTCACTTCCTGTCCTGTTTCCTATGGTTTTACCAATCTAAGTAAAGGAAAATGTGCAATAACAACACATAAAGAATTCAAAATCTGACAGTAGTTCTAGCTTTCCCATGCACTACTGAAGAAAAGCATTTAACATTTCTGTATTGCACTAAGCTCTGTTCACCAGAGCTCCTGATTCTTTGCTGCGTGTTACTAAAGGTCCTTAGGATCACCCCACCAAGAGGCAGGGGCGTTGCTGGGTCTACAAAAGATCTGGGGCTAGAGCCCATAGTTGCGAATTAAAGAAAGTTACACACTTGGGGCAGGCATACACATGTATATAATATATGTGTGTGTATATATATATATATATATATATATATATATATATATATATATATTTATATATATGTAGAGGGTATATGCTGTTCTCTCATGTTTGAATTTGGTGGGGATATCTGTAATGTATGGTTCCCTGGGGCCCAGCGGGTGGCGCTGTCGCGTTGGGCCCGGGGTTGAGCCATCATTGCAGTATCGTACCCTTTTTGGCCTCTCGCAGCATGAGTACAGCGGGGCGAGGGCTCCGCTGGGCTTGCTGGGGGAGGGTATAAAGGGGTTGGCCATTTTGGTCACGGGGTTGTTGAGTCCCAGGCACCTTCAGCCTGAGGGCTGTGGTTTGTGGTCGGTGTCCAGGCAGCCTAGGCCTGGACACCCGGAGCTCGTGTTCCACCCCAGGCACCTTCAGCCTGGGGTGAGGTACTTGGTTGGAGGCCTGGGGCCCAGTGTCCTCTGCTGGGCTCCGCGAGGGAAGGATTTCCTAGGGGACCCCGGGAGTGGGGTACCCGAATCCAGAGGCGTAAGGGACCGGAGGAGCTACTCACCCGAAGACCTGGTGCAGCAGATTGCCGGTGCCGGGTGAGCCTCAGGAGACCGCCTGGAGGGGTATCTTCCCAAACAGGGGCCGATTGCAGTCAGTAGGAAGGTTCACTGTTCACCCGGTCTGTGGCAGCGACCAAGATTCTCAGCAGGTCGCATAGATCATGTGCCAAACCTATTCGCTGGTAGAGCAATAGGAGAGTTCATTGTGCCTGGGCCTACTTGTATCCACACCCCCTGTCTGTTCGTTGAGGGAGTCCAACTGATTGTTGGACTTTTATTGGTGTGGGGCTCATTTACTGGCAGACACTGTTCCACAGAAGGAGCGGAGGCTCCAAACACCGAACACCGACCCGAAGGTAAAGAAACTTTGCTTACACCACACAAACATCTGCGGTGAAGGCTTGGCGTGGTGACCCCGCACTCTCTCCTCCAGGATACCCCTAGACAAGCAGTGACCAGCCAGCAGCGGAGAGAGAGGGTGGAGGCCGCTACATATATATATAAATATCGTTACATATATGAGTGCGGATCCCCCTGGCCAGCAGCTGCAGGGAGGTGGGCACGGGTCGGTGCTGCGGTGGGGTACAGGAAGTACAGTTCAGGATGTGCTGTTACGCCATGGAGGTAAGAGGATACTTTGACAGATTTGGATTCCCTGGCCTGAAGCTCCCCTGCAGTAGCTGAATCCAGCCGTAGGGAAGCTGGGGAGCAGCGTTGCAGGGAGAAGGCATGGGGCATAGGTGAGGGGGGGGTCAGTATGGGGGTCGGAGCAGTGGGGGATCTATTATTGGAGTTAATTCTCCTGCAACTCCCCTGCAGCGCTCCAAATCGGTGGTAAGGGCGAGAAGCCAACAGCTGCAGAGAAGTCACAGGCCATCAGTGGTGAAAGAAATGCTGCACTGCATATTAATTCCATTGAGAAAAGCCTTGCCAGGGGTTAAACACCCTCACCCCCCCAGGTGCCCGCATAAAGGTTATACAACACAAAGTTGCATCCCTTACTTGTACACGTGTGCACAGGGCAGAGCAATGCAACACAGTACAGTGACAGCAGCCTGTTCTTTTTGGGCAGCTGGGCTTAAAATAAGGTAGGAGCCTGGAGCTGCAGCTCCAATAGTCCCTACATTAATCTGGTCCTGGCTGCACCCGGTAAGAGACTAAAGCCCTGTACACACGATCGGTTTAACTGATGAAAACCGTCCGATGGATTGTTTTCATCAGACAAACCGATCGTGTATGGGACCCATCGGTCTTTTTTCCATCGGTTTTAAAAAATAGAACATGTTTTAAATTTTTCCGATGAATAAAAAATCGATCGGTGGGCAAGTCCATCAGATAAAAAACCCATGCATGCTCAGAATCAAGTCGACGCATGCTCAGAAGCATTGAACTTCATTTTTCTCGGCGCATCAGAGTGTTTTACGTCACCGCGTTTGGAACGGTCGGTTTTTTGACTGATGGTGTGTAGGCAAGACTGATGGAAGTCAGCTTCATCGGATTTCCGATGGACAAAACCATCGGATTAAAATCCATAGGATATCCGATCGTGTGTACAGGGCTTCAGGGCTATGGGCCCCAGATTCGGGGCTATAGCACCAGAGGCCACCCCCTAGCAACGCTACTGCCAAGGTGAGCAAGCCGGGGTCCAGTAGCAGATATAGTTGGTGGGGATGAAGCAGGAGAGTAGTCAGTAAATAAGCCAAAGGTCAGTAACAAGTGGTCGCAGGTTGGGATCAAGCAGAAGCATAGTCAGGGAACAAGCCAGAAGCCAGTAACGAGTGATAGCGGAGACTCAGATGACAGCAGGAGTGACAAGAGTAAGATATTGGCTGGAGACAGCACAATAATCTTTCAAACATGAAAGGCATGGCTTAATGTGTTACTAAACCCAAGACCCTGCATTCACTATATCTCCTACAGTACACAGAACACGAAAATGCAATTATTTTAGTAAATATAAACTGCTAAATACCTTTTCTCATCCGCAGTACATAGCAGTCTTGTGACTTTTATCAGTGTCTGGCCAAGCACTGGTTAAAGCTTGTAGGGAGAGTTTTTATTCTCCTCTGATTGTCCTATGAGGCTGCAGGACCCCCGACCCTCTGTCTGGACAGTGCTGATTGGCGCTGTGCCAATCACATGCACCCTCCCAAGAAAAAATATAGTTTGTGAGAGGAGCAAAGGGTTCCAGGTTCAAGAAAAACACATTTTAATGCAAGAGAATTTGAGGAATTGTCTAGGAAGCTGTCCAGCATCTCAGGTGGCTCAGAAAGAAGAGATATTGCCAGACCCAGCCGAGATTTCAGGTTCAGACCCAGGTCCTGACAGTAGGAGTCACGCTGGTCTAAATTTAGTAGGCATCTAGGTTGTAGCCTTCCTAAACTCTAAATGTTATTGTTTTCTACATTTGTTAGGCTTTGCCTTTGCTCGGAACATATTTTGCTTATGCCTGGTGCCGGGGGGTGTCCGCCAGTAGACAGACGATCGGAAAATCGGACAAGAAAAGTCTGATGTGAGCTTTTGGTCGGAAATTTCGACTGTGTGTTGGCTCCATCCGAATTTTTCTGTCGGAAATTCCTGCCAAGAAAAATTTGGGAGCTGGTTCTCAAATTTTCCGACAAGAAAGGTTTTTGGAGGAAATTCCGATTGTCTGTATGCAATTCTGACGTGCAAAAAAACATGCTTGCTCTGAATCAATTTGACGCTTGCTCTGAATCATTGAACTTCATTTTTCTCGGCTCGTTGTAGTGATGTGCGTCACCGCGTTCTTGACGGTCAGAATGTGGTGTGACCGTGTGTATGCAACACAAGTTTAAGCCAAGATTCCGTCGGAAAAAAATCCACGGTTTTCTTGTCGGATTTTCCGATTGTGTGTACGCGGCATTAGAAGAAAATAATATGACTTACAAATATGTCCCATGTACTACTGGCTGCAGATTTTTTTTTAATTTTGCATCTTCAGATCCACCGTAACCTTCTGGTGCCACACAGGTTAAAAGACCTGAAAGACCCGTCTTATGCACTCATCAAGAGTGTCAACTATGCCCGTCCTTTCATACCCCTCCTCCATTCATAGAAGTTCTATTATAGTTTCTATGAATGAAAAACCATCTATGAATAGAGGAGGCGGCCCCATTTCCAATTCATAAATAGTATTTCATAGAAGTTATAGTACAACTTTTTTGAATGGAGGAGGAGGATGGGCATAGTCAGCAGCGTTGATGAGTGCATATGACAGGTCCCTTAGCAGTGTTATCCCCTGTGGTACCAGACGAATATGGCTGTGGGGGATTGGAGGAGGAAGATTTCACAGCAGCACAAGGACACATCACATGGACTGTAAGTAATATCCCATGTGCTGATTTAAAAAAAAACAAAAAAAAACGCTTTTTTGACTAATATTAGGCTTTAAAACCTATACTTTTTAGTTAGTTATGCATAGAGCAAGGAAACTAAAAATCTTTCTAACGGAGCCCTGGATCACAGTGAAAATGAAAAATGGGTTATGATCCTTCTCTAAGCTATCAAAATATAAGAAAATAATTTCATGGCTTGATATACTGTACACTTTAAAGGAAATTGTATAGACATTTTGCAATTAGACGGTAACATCTATGAGCATTCTCCCTCAATACACAGCTAGTGTATTCCTCTGCTGATCTATTGTTTAGTACTAGGGATGGGCTGAGCGACCCCCTGTTTGGTTCGTACCAGAACTTTCGAACATTGCAAAAGTTCGGAACCGAATAACGAACCCCATTGAAGTCTATGGGACCCGAACTGCCCATTTTGAAGGCTTATATGCAAGTAATTGGGCATACAATGGTTATGGGGGTCTGGGTACTGTCCTGGGGAACATTTATGAATAAGAAAAGTTTGTAAAAAACATAACTTTTAAATGAGCAATGATTTATTTATGCTTAAAGTGAAAGCATAAAAATGAAAAATTCCTTTCAATATAGTGCCGGGGGGTCCCCTTAGTCTACCTGTAAAGTGGCACATCTGTACTGTGCATAGAAGCTGCTGCAGCATCAATTGCATTGATAAAGCCCCAAAAAAATACAAAATTTTCCTTGCAAGCTTTCTTTATTTTGTAAGCAACGGCTTGTGGAACCAGTGTGTATGATGGGGCCACAATGTAGTGCACTGGTAACAACATTTGAGATTTTTTGGATAAATTCTGGTGTCTCTTCCATAGACTTTGGATAGAAGTAACAGGTGTGGAAAAATTGGTCTTTGGGTGTCGGTGGCACCTTCACACCGTAACTCTATAGAGGTACTCTTGATGAAAGCAAGTATTGGCCTTGCTGTCAAAATTTTTAAATGATATGCATCTGTTAAACAGGTGTGGAAAAAATGGTTTTTGGGTGTTAATTGTGCCCAGATGAAATCAACACCCAAATCACTAGGCAGCCTAGAAGTCCTACAGAGATTTCACCTTCCAAAAACACTTAATTAGCAACATCAGCATCAGGGGCTTCATAGCTGTTGGAATCCAGGACTGATTCATTTTGATAAATGTCAGATGGTTCACGAAGTCTGTGGACAGATGTGTTCTGTTATCAGTAACAAAACCTCCAGCAGCACTGAATGCCCATTTGGAAAGCACGCTGGATGCAGGGCAGCCCAGCAGCTCAATTGCACACTGGGCATGTTCTGGCCAATGGTCTATTCTCATCCCCCAGTAAGCCAGTGGATCATCAACTGGAAAGCTCTCCATCTTTTTTTTCACCCCTAGATAATCGTCCACCATGTGATGCAGACGCTGCCAATGGGATGTGGAAGCTGACAGCCCTGGGTGGCGAGGACTAAAAAAAATGCATCACTTAGGCGGCCGCCTTCTCCACCGCTCCTCTCTTGACCAACTAGAAGCCTCAAAACTACGTTTTCCTGAACCTCGAAATAATAAAAACATTTTCACCTCTAAATCATTGGGCTGCCCTATGCATGTCGGGGGATAAAAGCACCAAAAAAGTGCGCTCCCACAAGGCTGTGTGAATGGGGCCTAAAAGTGAAATTGGTGTGTTTACAAAAGAACAATGACAGCTGAGTGTATCCGCTCACTCCATACCATGTACTTGTATAAAGCTGGCCATACACTTTGCAATCTGATTGTACAAATTACCAAAACTATGGACTCAGCTGAACAATAGATTCTATTTGTATAAAATCAAGCAGGCCCTTACATGGTTGATCGTAGACCTAAAGGAGTTTGTACAATCAGATTGTACAGTGTATGGCCACTTTAAAGGAGAAGTTGGAAAGTGGGCGGAAATAAAAAAGAGGTGGTGTAGTAATGAGGGAGGTGTGGTCCAAAGAAGTAAAATAAGACCTATTCCATGATGCAGTAAGGCAGTGCATGATGGGATATGAAGTTTCCTGGATGGTCACATGATGCTACTGGAAATGTAGGGCTCAGAATGCATTTTTTTTTATTTTGAACATAGAGATGCAGAATAAAGGCTGCCATGGACTAGGTAAGTGAGAGATAAGCACATTGGGATGTCTTGGGCAGAAAAGACATTAGAAAAGGCTTCTAATTAATATGAACATTAAAATTGTACCTGAAAAGGTGAACCTAGCCTTTCACATTTGTATCTGGCTTTTCTGCAGGAACTACCATGTTTGGAATGAGAGCTGGTTCACAAGAAGTGAGTTAGGTGAAAGCTATGGCGGATGGCAAGTACTGGATGCAACACCACAAGAAATAAGTGGAGGTGAGTTTTTAAAGCCCAACTTCAGGCTTCACACTCCCCCCATCCCCCCAGTGCCCCCCCACTTTCCCTGAAGGCACCCTCTCACCTTTTCCAAAGTCTTCAGGCAGGGCATGTGATGACACAGGATCCTTTTCAACTTTGACACATTTCAAGGCTCTTCAGTCTTCAGTGATGCAGAGATCAGTGCTGCCAAGACTGTGTCAGCCCTGCTCGCTGCGCTGTTATATACAGTGATTACCTGGCACCGTGAGTGTTCCCCCACGATGCCCTCTGCTCACAGAATGTCCTACAGACATCTAAGGGGACATCATGTGGTGAAAATAAATGACTGAAGGGACAGCTCTGGAGGAAATGGGAGTAAGACCACTTTCACACTGAGGCGCTTTTCATGCGCTTTCAAGCTAAAAAAAGCGCCTGAAAAGCTTACGCAAACTTATTTCCATTAAAATCAATGAATGCTTTCACACTGGGGCAGTGCGCTGACAGAGCGGTGAAAAAACACCCCTCTCCATTGAAATGAATTGAAAGCTCTTCAAAAGCACATGAAAAGCTCTTCAAAAGTGCTCAGTGTGTTTTACTGGCAGTTTACAAGCGCCTCAGTGTGAAAGAGGCCTCAATGTGAGTATAGGCCGGGTCTTCCTGTGCCTACGACTCTGCAAACAGACAGCTGTGCTCTCTGACACACCTGACTGAGAAGAGGAAGTATTTGCATATGTACATATAAATAAACCCAAACATATGTTTATATATATATATATATATATATATATATATATATATATAAACATATATATATATATATGTAGCAATACCAACCGAAGGGGCCGCTGGTTTAAGTTTTGGGCCTACCGTTACCTTTTCTGTTCACCACACTCATCCCAGGGGTTCCCTCTTGAAGAGCTTCCATGAATGTTCACACCAACACTTGGTTTCTTTTTCTTCAAGAGTTTTATTAAAACAGTTCCAACAGAGGGATAGGGGAGGTTCAGGTACCTTGCTTTGCGGATCACGGGCACAATCTTAGATCCAGAGGACAAATCAGTTCCACGCTGGATTCAGCAACCACCGGATAGGACTAACTCTCACTGGCCTAGCAACCGGTGCGAAGCTCACTCAAAGTCTCTGCCACAGACTTGATGAGTGCCGTCGAGTCGTTCCACAATCTTCCGCCACAAGATCGTGTAACCACACTGGCACTTTGCAAAAGTTCCTTCAAAAGTACACAGCTCACAGTGCCAGATTCTTTCAGCCAGCCAGAAGCACTGTGAGACAAACTGGCCAGGATGCGTCCTTCAATTGAGTCCCCGATTGTTCCGCTTCTTCCTGCAGGAAAGACCGTGTAGGACCATCCCTGGACTAGTAGGCCCCAGCAACTCCTGGGCCTACTTCTCAGTTGCAGAGCCTCGGCCAGCAGGCACTGAGGCCGGAAATGGCTCGCACATCCCTGAGGCCAGGAGGGCCCTTAGGTCAGGATCCGGCAATGAACCCCAATAGAGCGGTCTCTGTCTCTTAAGTACCCCCTCCCAGAATGCATAGCGGGTTGACCACGCCCCCTGAGCCACTTCTGGGAACGGAATACCCAATACACCTAGCCTGCTGCATTTCCAACCCTGAACTGTGGTGACAGTGACACCTACTGTCAGGTGGAAAACGCGCAACCCAGCTAGACTGAAACAGAGCCAACAATTTAGCATAATCCCTCTGAGCTAAACTACAGCTCAGATAACTAAATTTAACATATAGCATCTACCCAACAGGAGTAGAGCGCTACACACACATATATATATATATATATATATATATATATATATATACTGTATATATACACACAGTACACCCCTCACATTTTTGTAAATATTTTATTATATCTTTTCATGTGACAACACTGAAGAAATTGCACTTTGCTACAATGTAAAGTAGTGAGTGTACAGCTTGTATAACAGTGTAAATTTCCTGCCCCCTCAAAATAACTCGACACACAGCCATTAATGTCTAAACCGCTGGCAACATAATTGAGTACACCCCTAATGTCAATATTTTGTGTGGCCACCATTATTTTCCAGCACTGCCTTAACCCTCTTGGGCATGGAGTTCACCAGAGCTTCACAGGTTGACACTAGAGTCCTCTTCCACTCCTCCATGGTGACATCACAGAGCTGGTGGATATTAGAAACCTTGAGCTCCTCCACCTTCCGTTTGAGGATGCCCCACAGATGCTCAATAGGCTTTAGGTCTGGAGACATACTTGGCCAGTCCGCCACCTTCACCCTCAGCTTCTTTAGCATGGCAGTGGTCGTCTTGGAGGTGTGTTTGGGGTCATTATCATGTTGGAATACTGCCCTGTGACCCAGTCTCCAAAAGGAGGGGATCATGCTGTGCTTCAGTTGCCGCCACACATGCTTGACACCATCTGAACCAAATAAGTTTATCTTCAGACCACAGGACATGGTTCCAGTAACCCATGTCCTTAGTCTGCTTGTCTTGTGCATCATCTTTAGAAGTGGGACGACAGCCATGCAGACCAATTTGATAAATTGTGCAGCGTATGATCTGAGCACTGACAGGTTGACACCCAACCCTTCAACCTCTGCAGCAATGCTGCCAGCACTCATACGTCTATTTCCCAAAAACAACCTCTGGATATGACACTGAGCACGTACACTCAACTTTTTTGGTTGACCATGGCGAGGCCTGTTCTGAGTGGAATCTGTTCTGTTAAACCGCTGTATGATCTTGGCCACCCTGTTGCAGCTCAGTTTCAGAGTCTTGTCAATCTTCTTATAGCCTAGCCATCTTCATGTAGAGCAACAATTCTTTTTTCAGATCCTCAGAGAGTTCTTTGCCATGAGGTGCCATATTGAACTTCCAGTGACCAGTTTGAGAGAGTGAGAGCGATAACACCAAATTTAACACACCTGCCCCCCTAATTCACACCTGAGTCATTGTAAGACTAACAAGTCACATGACACCGTGGAGGAAAAATTGCTAATTTAGCTCAATTTGGACATTTCCCCTTACGAGTGTATTCACTTTTGTTGCCAGCTGTTTCGACATTAAAGGGGTTGTAAAGGTTCGTTTGTTATTTTCTAAATAGGTTCCTTTAAGCTAGTGCATTGTTGGTTCACTTACCTTTTCCTTTGATTTACCTTCTAAATGTTTTTTTTCTTTGTCTGAATTTCTCACTTCCTGTTTGTCCTCACTAAACTTCACACCATCATCCGAGTGGTGTGGAGTCAGCCAGAACAGCTTATTGAACAGCTTACTGAGGAGGAACAGGAAGTGAGAAATTCAGACAAAGAAAACAAAGAAAAAAAACATTTAGAAGGGAAATCTAAGAAAAAGGTAAGAGAACCAACAATGCACTAGCTTAAAGGAACCTATTTAGAAAATAAAAAAACAAACCTTTACAACCCCTTTAATGACTGTGTTGAGTTATTTTGAGGGGGCAGCAAATTTACACTGTTATACAAGCTGTACACTCACTACTTTACATGGTAGCAAAGTGTTATTTCTTCAGTGTTGCCACATGAAAAGATATAATAAAATATTTACAAAAATGTGAGGGGTGTACTCACTTTTGTGAGATACTGTGTGTGTGTATATATATTTATGGTTGGCCACCAGCTGTTCACCAGTCCTGTGTCTCAAGGGCTCTTTTTTCACTGGCCAGGCAGGGGGATCTGATGCATTCTCTGGTGGAATCCTCAGCATCAGGCCCTTTAACTGCACTACAGACTCTGAGGTCCTGATCTCACCCCTGGGGTTCTAGAATAGGGTGACCAGACATCCCCGGTTTCAGGGGACAGTCCCCGGATTAAGGACACTGTCCCCGGACCAAGTCTGTCCCCGGTTTTGTCCCCGGATTTGATTTGAACAGGGGCTGGGGCAATTTCAAAGACAGTCAGTGCAGAATAAAAAAAAACAATCTGAATTACACACCCCGCTCCTACTAGCTTAGGGGGGGTGTATTTTTTTCCATTATCCGTGCCCCTTTCTGATGATCATGTGCTGGTCGGAGCGGAGGGAATATTTCTTCAGTTTCGGGTGCATGCCCATTCAGCTCCGCTCGCATGTTCTTCTGCCTTGGCTCAAGTCCCGGCCAGCCTGCTTATCTTCTTGCCTTCCCCGGCGGAGTGATCTTCCTCCGCTCCCCACCCAGTAGTAGCCGGTGCCCGGAGAGTAAGACTTGACAGGCTGTGAGGCGGGCGGCGATGGGCAAGAGAGTCGCTAATTGCCGCCAATACTAGTAAAAAAAAATATATGTCCCCGGATTTCATTTAAAAAATCTGGTCACCTTATTCTAGAATAGTGTCTGATCTCCCTTTACTGCTCTCTGGTAGGGTGCAGTCTGTCTCAGTCTGGTCTCCCATCAGAAAGAGAGAGTTCTTTCTTCTTCAACCCAGGAAAATCACTCTTACCCCTCCCTTTTAAAGTTTCTGATATGGGAGTTGCAGTCTTCCAACCACTCTGTGGTAAAGCTTTGACCCTGTGCAACCTAAACTTTCCACAATCTGCCACAATATTTCTCAGTCTCTTGTAATCCATGTGTCCCTAGGTGCCCCCTAGTGAATGGAGGCAAGATTACACTGGCTTTTGCAGTTCCACAGTAAAAGCCTCTGCTAGAACTGTGTGTTGATAGAAGTCCTTTGTGGCCACACAGACAGAGGCGGCAGTGGGGCTGCAACTTAAGCCTCGTACACACGGAAGAGAATCTCGTCAGGAAAAAACACGTTGTTTTTCCTGATGAGATTCTTGACAAGATTCTTGTCCCTGCCGAGTGTACACACACTCCATTCAAAAGAACCGCCGTTCTTTTGAATGGAACGAACGCGGTGACGTCATCGACTACGACAAGCGTGCGCTCGTCACATTTGATGCCGCCACCGCCATCTTGCTACACCCTACCTATGCCTAGGAAGCTACCGCGCATGCGTCAAAGTCATTTTGAGCATGTGTGGGTTTCCACGGCGACAGGTAAGCATACACACTTTCGGGTTTCTCGTCGAGAAACAGGCCGACGAGAATCTCGACGAAAAAATAGAGAGCAGGTTCTCTATTTTTCTCGTCGAGATTCTGGCCAGTTTTCTTGACGAGAAACCTGAAAACTTCGTACACATGGCCGGTTTTCTCTGCAAGAAAGCTCTCCTGACAGTTTTCTTGTAGTTTCTTGACGAGAAAACCGGCCGTGTGTACGAGGCTTAACTCTCTTCCGCCAGTATAGTACCAGGCTACAAAAGAAGAAAAGAGATGGCTGAAACAGCTCTTGCCTTTACTTATCCTTGTATCAAAATGAGATGCAATGTGTTTATTGTTAAAAACAAAACAAAAAAAACAAAACAGGCTCATTATTTAAATAATGTAATTAACACTATGCTTATGTTCCTTCCCTGAACATGCTGAATTTCACGATGTTACCTTCGACAAGTACCATTTATACAAAAGAATAATTGTTTGAAATGTTTGGTGTGGCTAGTGGAACATTGTGATGAATTGGCATCTCATTGTGTCCTCTTAATTCATAGTTGCCAACAGTCACGGATTTCCCAGGACATTCACGGGAAACTGACTGTTGTCCAGTAGAGACTTTGTCCCGATGAGAATCCCGAGAAATTATCAATGTTCCGGGCAGCAGCCAGCCTAGTGTATAACCCTGCTGCAGCGCCGTGGTAACACACAGGTTAACAGGTCTGCAGTCTCTCTTGTGTCATGTCCGCAGTCTCTGGTATCATGTCCACACACTCTCTGCTCATCTCTTGTATCATGTCCGCTGTCTCTGACCATCTTTTGTATCATGTCTGCACACTCTCTGATCATCTCTTGTATCATGTTCGCAGTCTCTGACTATCTCTTGTATAATGTCCGCAGTCTCTGATCATCTCTTGTATCATGTCCACACACTTTCTGATCATCTCTTGTATCATGTCCGCACACTCTCTGATAATCTCCTGTATCATGTCCACAGTCTCTGACCATCTCTTGTATCAGGTCCGCACACTCTCTGATCATCTCGTGTATCATGTCTACAGTCTCGGACCATCTCTTGTATCATGTCCACAGTCTCTGACCATCTCTTGTATCAGGTCCACACACTCTCTGATCATCTCGTGTATCATGTCTACAGTCTCGGACCATCTCTTGAATCATGTCCGCACACTCTCTGATCATCTCTTGTATCATGTTCGCACACTCTCTGATCATCTCTTGTATCATGTCCGCACACTCTCTGATCATCTTGTGTATCATGTCTACAGTCTCGGACCATCTCTTGTATCATGTCCACACACTCTCTGATCATCTCTTGTATCATGTCCGCACACTCTCTGATCATCTCGTGTATCATGTCTACAGTCTCGGACCATCTCTTGAATCATGTCCGCACACTCTCTGATCATCTCTTGTATCATGTCTGCACACTCTCTGATCATCTCTTGTATCATGTCCGCACACTCTCTGATCATCTTGTGTATCATGTCAACAGTCTCGGACCATCTCTTGTATCATGTCCGCACACTCTCTGATCATCTCTTGTATCATGTCTGCACACTCTCTGATCATCTCTTGTATC
This sequence comes from Rana muscosa, assembly GCA_029206835.1. Classification (NCBI taxonomy): domain Eukaryota; kingdom Metazoa; phylum Chordata; class Amphibia; order Anura; family Ranidae; genus Rana; species Rana muscosa. The sequence continues at coordinate 78,996,241 of CM055128.1, forward strand.
ATGTCCGCACACTCTCTGATCATCTTGTGTATCATGTCAACAGTCTCGGACCATCTCTTGTATCATGTCCGCACACTCTCTGATCATCTCTTGTATCATGTCCGCACACTCTCTGATCATCTCTTGTATCATGTCTGCACAGTCTCTGACCATCTCTTGAATCATGTCCGCACACTCTCTGATTATTTCTTGTATCATTTCCGCACACTCTCTGATCATCTCCTGTATCTGTTTGATGGGATCTGCCTGGGAGATGGTGTTTGGGGTATCTTTAGCTGCTAAATGGTAAACGTTCTACCATACACATATTACTAGTGTGGTTTAGGATCTGGGCCTGCTGTCCCTCCATCCCTTTTTCTTTCCTTTTTTTTTCCTTCCTTCGCTCTCCTTCCCCTCCTATCTTTTTTTCTCTCTTCCTCCATCCCTCTCTTTCCCTTTTTCGTCCTCTCTCCCTCGAGCTTTCTTTCCTTCTTCCTTTTTTTTCTTTCCTTCTTCCCTTTTCCGCATAGAGGCCTCGTACACACGGCCGAGATTCTCGTTGAAAAAAACATGTCTTTTTTTCGACGAGATTCTTGGACAAGAAACTTGTCCCGGCCAAGTGTACACACGCTCGTTTCAAAGAACTCGCGGTTCTTTGAATGGAGCGTACGCGGTGATGTCATCGACTACGACGAGCATGCGCTCATCACATTCGATGCCGTCGCCGCCATCTTGATATACCCTACGTATGCCTAGGAAGCTACCGCGCATGCGTCAAATTCATTTCGAACATGCGCGGGCTTCCGGGAGGACAGGTAAGTGTACACACACTCACTTTTCTCGTCGAGAAACATGGCGAGGAGAATCTCGACGAGAAAATAGAGAGCAGGTTCTCTATTTTCTCGTCAAGGTTACTTGTCGGTTTTCTCGACGAGAAACCCGATAGCAGCGTACACACGACCGATTTACTCGGCAAGACCTCTCTGCCAGCAAGTTTCTTGCTGGTTCTTGCCGAGAAAATCGGTTGTGTGTACGAGGCCACAGACTAAAAAAGTGTCCCTATAATTGTTTTTTTAGAATGTTGGCAACTATGGTAATTTTAGCCATTCACTGTCCCGGGCCGGTCTCAGTACATGCTATAAAAGAAGAAGACGGTGACCTGAACCACTCGTATCCTGGGTGATAGCAGCACCCTTTTTGGCTGCTGCCTTTTTCTGAAACAAGGGGATCTGCAGTGGGGATCTGTCTTTTGTAGCCCACCACCTTGGTCACTCACTCACCCTCAGCTCCCAGGGGGAATCCTTGCTGTGACATTTCACAGCATTTGGATCCAGGTATTACCCTTCAGGGCCTCAAACATGTGGTCTTGTTTTTACGTCACCAATTTGTATATGTACACAGAAACCAACTGCGGGTGTGTCCTGATGAAGTGGGTGTTGTCATGCAAAATGTATAGAGATTACAGCCTCTGCAAATCAACAATGCTCTATTAACTAAGCTGGCATCTTGAATGTACATTGGTGAATTTTCTCTGTTGTTTTTATGATACAATCAATGTTCAAAGTTTATTTGTCTTTCATTTAATTTGAAATACATTTTTTACTTTTTTTTTTATACATTTGAGGTATTATTTGACTTAAAGGGGGATTCAACCCGCAATTTTTTTTTTTAAAGTCTGCAGCTAACACCGTAGCTGCTGACTTTTAATAAGGACACTTACCTGTCCTACTCGCCCGCGATGTCAGCCCCCCCGAGGCCGATCCCTCGATCCTGGCAGCTCCCGGCGCCGCCATCCTCAGTAAGAGAAACAGGCAGTGAAGCTGTGCAGCTTCAGTGCCAGTTTCCTTCTGCGCATGCGCGATCCGCGCGGTGCTTTGTGAATGGGCCGGCTGCTCTCTGGGATACATACAGTTCCCAGAAGGCAGCGCGTCCCATTCACCAGAAGACACCGCGAGTAGGACAGAGGAAGAAGACCAGCCGCGGACGATGAAGAGGCAGATTAGGGACTTCCGCATAGCAACCGCTATTTCTGGTAAGTAAAATTATTTTTTTCTATGTTTTTTAGGATTTTTGTTAAAAAAAAAAATTCAGGGTGGAACTCCACTTTAACACCACTCTCAAAAGTCCCATAGGCAAATTGCTTCTCTGTTTCTGTTTATGCTCCTTCCTTGAACATGCTGAAGTTTACAATGCTACCATCAAAAAGTACCATTTATACAAAAGGATAATTGTTCAAATGTTCGATGTTACTAGTGTAACATTGTGATAAATTGGCATCTCATTGTGTCCTCTTAATTTTAGGCGCTTACTGTTGTGGACCGGCTTCAGTACATGCCATTAAAGAAGGAGACATTGATCTGAACCATGATGGACCCTTTATCTTCTCAGAAGTGAATGCTGACCGTAACACCTGGATCTACTATGACAAGGATGTGAAGGAGAAAGTGTACACCAACATTGAGTTTGTGGGGAAAAACATGAGTACAAAGGCTGTAGGAAGCGATGAAAGACTAGACATAACAGAAAACTATAAGTACCCAGAAGGTAACTGGAACAAATAAGTCACTTTTGGCTAACAGCCAATGCTGAATAAATGGAACAACATTCCTTTATGTTAAAAGATCACCTGCAATACTCTGCAAACAGGCAGCTAGTGAAGTCAGGGTGAACTCAAAGTTCCCGAGTTGCATACGTTTCAGATCAGTAGGTCAAAAGCATTGAAACCATTTAATTAGCATGGCATGCAGGCAACTACCAATCAAATTTGCACTCCAGCTCGCAACTCCGTCCCTTGTATCCATGTAACAAGTTACACCCAACACACACACACTGCCTACTCTTCAGTATCCATACCCCCAGTAGGATCTGCACTGCGGCACACACATCTTGCTCCCCAGTATTCATGTCGCCAGTGAGATCTGCACTCCAGCACACACATCTCATTCAGTAGTGTCCATGCCACCAGTGGTCTCTATAGTCAAGCACACATAGGGGGTTATTTACTAAAGGCAAATCCACTTTGAACTACAAGTGCACTTAAAAGTGCACTTGGAAGTGCAGTCGCTGTAGATCTGAGGGGGACATGCAAACAAAATAAAGAACAGCATTTTAGCTTACACAGGATTGGATGATAAAATCTGCAGAGCTTCCCCTCATTTCAAAGCTTTCCCTCAGATCTACAGTGACTTCACTTCCAAGTGTACTTTTAGTGCACTTGCAGTGAAGAGTGGATTTGCCTTTAGTAAATCAACCCCAATAGTTACATAGTTAGTTTGAAAAAAGACATAAGTCCATCCAGTTTAACCATAAAAAAAAAAAAAAAAAGAAAAAATAATAATAATATCATACAATCCCATATACCTAATTCTATACCCACAGTTGATCCAGAGGAAGGCAAAAAACCCCAGCAGAGCATGATCCAATTTGCTACAGCAGGGGAAAAAATTCCTTCCTGATCCCCCGAGAGGCAATCGGATATTCCCCGGATTAACTTTACCTATAAATGTTATTACCCAGTTATATTATGTACATTTAGGAAAGAATCCAGACCTTTCTTAAAGAAATCTACTGAGCTGGCCAGAACCACCTCTGCAAGGAGTCTATTCCACATTTTCACAGCTCTTACTGTAAAGAAACCTTTCCGTATTTGGAGGTGAAATCTCTTTTCCCCTAGACGTAAAGAGTGCCCCCTTGTCCTTTGTGTTGACCGTAAAGTGAATGACTCAACATCAAGTTCACTATATGGACCCCTTAGTTCACCCCAAGTTCACTCAGCAGAATCCATCCTACCATTAGATGCATAGATATATATACCATTTTTGGAATGTTAGTGGACCTTTTGCTTTCCAGGATCTTAAGGTGGACAACTTCTAGCAGTAAGTAAACTGCACATAAACCCATCAATCTCTGGAATTTTCACACCATCTCTTATTTTCTCTTAAAAGAAACATATACAAAGACTTCCATTACAGGTCTGTTCTAACAATAAAAGATAGAATTTTCAGTGTTTAAAGTGGAACGTGTATACAAATTAGAAAGTCAGATTAAAGTCGGAACACTTGAAATGCAGTTACAATACATATCAATGTCTCTAAAGTTAATGAAGCCATTGGATTCTGGATTACACCTGGGCAGGTAGAATTTCCAGAAAGGAAGGTCAGCAATACTAGCTTTCTTATTTTCTTAGTACAGTTCCTTAAAAGAATGAACATGAGATTGCCACTCATTTAGGGGAAAATACAACAGCCTTACAATGTCTATCTTTGTCACAACATTATATTCAAATAGGATAACCTTAATTGGCATAAAAATGAAAACAGCACACTGAAATTGAGCAACAGTTGGTAGCCAATGATGTAGGACAATCTTGTCTAAGAAGAGGTTAAAAAACAATGCAATGCTGTCCAATATTGAAGAATAAAAATAAGTCTTTAATAGTTACAAAGGTGTGTAGCAATATATAAAACAACCACCATATGGTGGTATAGGCTCATGGATATATGAATACTTTCTCTCAGGACCCCTAGTAATATCTCCGGGTGGGATGTGGAGAACATGGTGTGGTTGTAGATTGCCTGCTCGATGGTCCCAGGTTGGCTTTTTTTGGGTCCTATCAGCCATCATGTATTCTACACTGTGGTCCCATGAACCACCATATGGCAGTTGTTTTATATATTGTTACACACTTTTTGCAACTTTTAAATACTTTTTTTCTTCATCATTGGTCAGCATTGCATTGTTTTCTAACCTCTTCATGGACTAGATTTCCCTACATCATTGGTTACTAACTATTGCTCAATTTCAGTGAGCTGTTAATTTTTGTTCTTGGTTTGTATTACTTTGCTTCCATTCCCAGGAGGTTTATACAGCTGCATCTGATACCGTACTTGTTGGTCCACCCGACTCCTTAGCACTTAGCCTTACTCTTTTTTTTTTAACTGCAATTAGAACGGTTTTCACTGTGATCTCCCCCATATTATGGTCTGTAAACCAGATGGATGGTGGCAACATCTTTATAGTCTGATCATACTGATGCCTTTAACCACTTCCTGACCACGCTGTAGCCAAATTACGGCTACAGCGCGGTCGTCCTGTTCTGGGAAGGCCTCTATTGATGTCCTAGCAAAACCACCCCCCCCCTCCATGTGCCCACTGCAGTACGCACCCACTAATCACATGTAAACACAGTTGCCAGTTATCGGCATGCCTTTCCTCACTCTGTCACAGCGTGAGTAGAGGACAGAGCCAGTAACCGGCTAGTGTGAAAGGGGACATCTACACTAATCATCAGTGTCCTGCCCCAACAGTGCTCATCAGTGCTGCCTATCAGTGCCCATCAGTGCTGCGGAAAAAGAAAGAAAGGGGTGCGCACCGACCTAGTGAATTACCACATATAAAAGATTTATTAAAACAGAATAAAAGCAATAGTCCTACTCACAAACAAGCTTAGGTAAAAGCTTTTCTGACTATCAAGTTGGATCTCTCGGCAGCTGCAAAGTCATCAGTGCTGCGGATCAGTGCCTCCTCATTAGTGCCACCTATCAGTGCCCATCAAACCTGCCTATCAGTGCTGCCTATTAGTGCCCATCAGCGCTGCCTTAACAGTATCCATCAGTGCAGCCTATCAGTGCTCATCAGTGCAGTAGGCTGCTAGGTCAGTGCCCTTCAGTGCTGCCTATTAGTGCCCATTAGTGCGGGCTCATCAGCACACATCAGTGAAAGAGAAAAACTACCGGTTTGCAAAATGTTATAACAGAAACGAAAAAAAAATTTTTGGTCGTTTTTGTTTCTTTAGCAAAAAATAAAAAACCCAGTGGTGATTAAATACCACCAAAATAAATCAATTTGTGTGAATGTTTTTTATAAAAGTTTCATATGAGTACAGTTCAAAGTGCGACAGCACTGATATCTGAAAATTGGTCTGGGCAGGAAGGGGGTGAAGATGCACAGTAGGCAAGTGGTTAAGGGGATCCTCACAATTTTTTTTGTGTCTCTTCAATACTTTTCCTGCTGCCACTGTAGTTTCCAGGAGCAGTCCATCCGTTTTAGTAAATTTGCTCAATGAAATTCCAGGTTCAAGTTATACATTACGTGCTCACGCTTGTTGGAAAAAACTCAATACCAAAGTAAGTAAGGATGGCAGACCTGGTAGCCTAAACTGGGTTAAGGATTCCCATGTCACCCAGGGACAACACTGGGCCAATAACAAAGCACCATTGCTGTCACAAGACAGGAAGGGGAGTAAATCGCATTCTTCCCATACCCAGAAATACCAAGTGTACATATTTGCTCTAAGTGGCCGGAGGCTGCCATTAAATTCTGCATAGGCAACTCCTGAATCCTGGAGGAATTAGCACATGCATTTTTTAACTATTATACTTCCCCTTATTCATGAAGACTGTAAGCTTTTATGTGCATGACGCTTGTTCCTATTTTTTATTTTTATTGCTAATATCACTATAATTTTGTACGGTACTACAGAGACGATGGCACTATATATTAAAAAATAGTATAGTGATATATGAAAAATGTGCAGATGAAGAAAAAAAAAAGGTACATTAATAGTTTTTAAAGAAATATGATTGATGTTCTGTTTTAGGGTCACCTGAGGAGAGGGCCATTTACCTGAAAGCACGTGAAAAGCTGGTGAAAATGGGGATCATTAATAAGGATGGCCATAGCAAAAGAGGCATTGCAAAGAAACGTCGCAAAAAGAGGAATGGTGAAATTGTCCTTGATGAAGCTGAAACTGTGGAAGAAAAGCTAGACATTGAAGGAAAGTTTGAGCTGACATCATCCACGGCATTTGGCGATGACATAAGCCTAACTCTAACCCTGATGAACACTGGCAAACAGTCTCAGAACATAAATGTAAAATTAAGCTCATCTTCTATTGAGTACACTGGCAGGCCGATATCTGAATTATTTTCAGACCAGACATCTCTCACACTAGCGCCCAAGAAAGGTAACATTGTTTCATACTTAAAGTTATCTTTTATGAATTACTCCTGTCAAAAATTAAGCTATGTAATGCATACAGGTTACTCCCTCCCAGTATTCTGTTGTTCATTTGACTATGGTGCCACCAGAAATTACCTTGCTACTATTAGTATGGGAATTCCATTTTCTGTAGTGTTCAGATTCATGACAGGTATTGTAGACCCCACCCAATGCAGTCCCTGTTATCACTGCAATGCCCAAGGTCACATAACCATGTCAGTGACATTTTCACTTAGTACCCTCCATTCAGCTACTGGCTCTCTTGCTTTCTCTCTTCCCTTTCTTCTGTTCTCCTCCCATCCATCCACACTCCTTCCTGCCCCTCACCATGTCTTTCTGAGCTAATCTTGAGGAATTTAGGTGACAAACGTTCTTCTATTTTGCAGGACATTACTCCATACTGTAGAAGCAATTTTTTTAAACATTGATGTGGGATGTACAGAACTGCTCTTAAACCCCAACTTCAGACAAAATCTTGGACAGAGCATTAAAGCGATAAAGCCTTTATCATATCTTTATTTGCAATCTGTGTTCTGACTGGGAATATTTGACCTCACTTCCAGTCACAGGGACAGATTACTGTCACAAGGTACAACAGTGAAGTGAAATCTCCACAATGGGGTCACAGACAGCAATAAAAACCTGATAGAAGTATGTACTCTTCTTAAGGTTACTAAAAACTAAAACAAGTCTACCTGGGCTTTAAACTCAACCTGTGACTAGGCTATTAATAGAGTATTTTCATATTCTTAACAAGCAGTAAATGAGCTCTAAAAAGCCATCCCTAACCTCTGTAGCTGCAGGCACTGTGGAGAAATGAATCCTTGATTTCCTAGCAAAAGCACTAAAGTTCAAGTTATTTTCTTAGGAACTCAGCTCACCAAAATCCCACCTCTCAGCCCTGACTCAGCAGCCTTCCAGCCTTCTATTTTCTAATGTAAGAACAGAGCAGGAGTTTGGAAAAGAGGAGCAAGGTTAACTGAGCTCATGACAAATCAACTTTGGAGCTTCTGCAGTGCACTTTGAGGATGAATTGCTCAACACTGCCTGGCTGCTGGGGTTTTAGATTACACAAGAGCATTGTACCAATTTTCTCAGAGTTCAGAAGCAATTTGTCCTATTGTAACTATCCAAAGTAGGAAACATCAAAAACATTTCAGGGGTTTTGACAGTCTCCCTTCATCATGGCTTGACCAAGTGTATTGGTAGAGAGAAATGATGGACTGGTCATTTTTAGAGAGCAACATTGTTCTTTTTAAACAGAGAGTGAGCTTCAATAGTTGTTTACAACACAGACAGCAGTAAAGTGTTAGTTAATGAAAGTGGAAAAATAGCACTGGACCTGTATGGTCATCTTGGTATTGCTATTTTAAAGGAGAAGTCCAGCCTGAGCTCGTTTGGCTTTGCTTCTCCTATGGGTCACAGGAGTGCAATTTGTTTTGCACTCCTGTGACCCGTTTTCAGCAGAGAGTGGTCTGAAGTCTGCTCTCTGCTGACATCACACAGATCAGTCCAGGCACTGCGTCATCCTGCCTCTGGACTGATAGCCATCTCAGCTAGCCGCTGAGAGGCTGAGACGGCCGCTTTCTGCCCCTCCACAGCTCAGCGCTCCAATGAGCGTGGAGGAGCAGAGCAGGAGAGCTGCTGATTGACAGGCAGCAGCTCTCTGCTCAGGCAGCTGTGAGTTCAGAGGCGCCGGGGGACAGATGCAGCATCCAATTAGGTAAGTATAAAACTGCAATAACCCTGGTTCTCCTTTAAAGTATTGATTTTGATGTAAATATTCTGATTCCTGGGCAGACTGCTTATACACCCCACATGCTCTCCACGGTCTCCTTGGCTTGTAGTGTAATGTAACAAAAATGCAATTTGAAGTGCCACAACACTGCTAAGATGTCCAGATACATCCTTATTCCAATTAGAGTCAGGGGGACAATCCAAAGCGTAGCCAAAACATTTCAGAGATTCAAAAGCGCCCCCTTTATTAAGGCTTGATTGAAAACAATGTGAATGGACTAGAAGTGAACTGGAACTTTAACTGCTTGCAGACAGGCCCGTGTACATCTACTGTGGCAAGGTGACTGCTGTGCACTAGATCACATTTCGGGTACGTGACCAATGCTTTTGGGTAGGGGGCGCACATGCACAAGCCGATTACAGCACAAGCCGATCACAGCACAGGCCGATCAACAGGTCCCAGCCAACAATTGATCACCGGAAGCCACTGATTATCATTCATGGAAGAGAGCTCTGTGTTGTAAACAAAACAAAAATATAGCGACAATTTTGAAAAATATTACATATTTTTTGCTATAATAAATATCCCCAAAAAATATATAAAAAACATTTTTTTCTCCTCAGTTTAGGCCGATACGTATTCTTCTACATATTTTTGGTAAAAAAAAAATGCAAAAAGCGCTTATTGATTGGTTTGCGCAAAAGTTATAGCGCCTACAAAATAGGGGATAGTTTTATGGCATTTTTATTAATATTTTTTTTATACTACTAATGGCGGCGATCTGCGATTTTTTATTGTGACTGCAACATTATGGCGGACACATCGAACACTTTTGACACATTTTTGGGACCACTGTAATTTTCACAGCGATCAGTGCTATAAATACTACTCTTTCCGAGCTGTGGGGATTCACACTCACTATTATAGTGTTGTCATCGAAGGCATAATTTGATGGGAAATCCACAATTTTCCAGAAGGGACACTTGATCCTGTGACAACCATTTTAGGGTATGCTCTTTTTTTTTTTTTTTTGCAGAAACGCACTACGGTCCATTTAACTTGGCTTCCTATGGGACACGTGCATATCTATGTGTCTTTCAGCCGCTGCGTTTTTGGAAAGTCAGGGACTTTTTTTCCCACAGCAGATTGCGTATTGCATTTAATAGACTTCAATGGACCCTCACCAAAAATGCAAGTGTTGTGTTTCTTATGATTTTTTGCATGCATTTTGGATGAGTTTTGTGGGGGTTTTTTCTAATAGGAAAAGCCCCTTAATAAACTATGAATAGCCAGTTAAATAAGGAGCAGACAACCGCCACATCCTTAACTTACGATGACTCATCAGCTGATTCCCCGCTGACTGCTGAATGTAAACAAAAGAATGCCGGCATTAAAAAAAAACATTTAAACTGCGTGCGTAGTAATCCATACTAGGCTATTTAGGTTTGGTATAGATTTTAAGGGGAACCGCACGCCAATTATTATTGTTTTTTAAACAACGTGGGGTCCCCCCTCACAATCCATACCAGACCCTTATCTGAGCATGCACCCGGCAGTCCAGAAAAGGGGGGGAGATGAGTGAGTGCTCCCCTCTTGAACCATACCAGGCCACATACCCTCAACATGGGGGGTGCTTTGAGGCGGGGGGATCTGCCACCTTTTCCTGGTGGTTGTTGGGGTGCGGGGGTGACTTTTTGGAATCTGGAAGCCCCCTCTTAACAAGGGGGCCTCCAGATCCCGGCCCCCCTATGTGAATGAGTATGGGGTACTTGGTACCCCTACTCATTCACCCCAAAAAATTGTGTAGAGTAAAAAACAAAGGAGACAGTTTTTGACAAGTTCTTTATTTAAAAAACAAAAATAAATGTCCCCCCCTAGTAGATCCATTGTCAATCATGATGCTCGCCACTACTGCCGACCCTAAGAATAAAAAAAAGAGTTTTGCACCCGACGAAGGCTCCCGCCATCTGATAGGTCCGCCACCTGCCAGTTCTTAAATAACTAAGGGACGGGTCACTCGGTGACATCACCGGATGACCCCATCCCTTTCCTTGTGACGCCATTGAACCAGCATGCCCTCGGTCCATGAGGTCACAAGGGGGTGGGGTCACATGATGTCATCTCACCTCAACTGTGTGAGTCAGTAGCATCACCATTCAGCAAACAGCTAGCTTTCCTGATAACGTGAGTGATAAAACACAATTTGACATTCCGTGATGTCACAAAGCCAGATGGAGGTTGTCTTATTACAGTGGTAATGTAGTAATGTACAATGCTCAGACCTCTAATATTTAATTCCTTTAAATTTGTACAGAAAAACAAATCCCAGTGAACCTATATGCCTCACAATATGAAGAGGAAATCATAAACCACAATCTTATTGAAGTTGTTGCTTTGTGTATATTGAAAAGTGGAAAGAAAATGCTTGTTCGGAAAGTACTGTTTATTGAAAGACCTCCCCTGAAAATTCAGGTAAAGAAATAAGGATGGGATAAACATAATTGGCTAGAAGCACATAATAATTCTAAAAATGTATTTGTACAATCTTCTAGTTACATTGTAGCTCTCTCTTACATTAATGTGTATCAGTCTAAACTTGCAGAATTGTCTTCTCAGTGGAAGAACTGGGCCTCTTCTATAGGTCTAAATGGCAGAGCCTACATAGGATAAAAGTGTAAAACCACATCTAGATTAAAAAAAAGAAATTGGAAGAAAAACGTAAAAAATGTTTACCTTGACTTTCGGATGCTTCTTTTAGGTAAGGGTGACATCACTGGGCCTGGAAGAGCTGGGTACCCTAAATCCCACTAGAATGCAATACTGTTGTAACAGAATAGGTAATCAGCTGAACGATGAGATAGAAAGTAATGCCGCGTACACACGATCGGAAATTCCGACAAGAAAAGTTCGATGTGAGCTTTTGGTCGAAAATTCCGACTGTGTGTAGGCTCCATCGGACATTTTCTGTCGGAATTTCCGACAACAAAAATTTGAGAGCTGGTTCTCAATTTTTTCGACAAGAAAAGTTCTTGTCGGAAATTCCGATCGTCTGTATACAATTCCGACACACAAAAAAACATGCATGCTCAGAATCAAGCAGAAGCGCCAAACTGCCTATTGAACTTCATTGATCTCGGCTCGTCATATGTCTTGTACGTCACCGCGTTCTTGACAGTCGGAATTTCCGACAACATTTGCGTGACCGTGTGACAAGTTTGAGCCAACATTCCATCTGAAAAAAATCCACGGTTTTCTTTTCGGAATTTACGATCGTGTGTACTCGGCATAACTATAATAATCTCATATAAAATGTCGCGCTGTGTTTGACCATCCAAGTGAAAAACAATTTAATAAATTGTATGCCAATATGATATATCAAAACACAAAAACACAAGATACAATAGTATATGACGTGATATGACATGTACTATATAAAAGTGATGAATAAATAAAATATTCCACTCATGCTCGCCCCATATTGGGTAAAGCCTCACCTCAGAGAATGTGACCCCTCACCTAAGTTGGGTCAAAAAACGCCTGTGAGCCGCTCCAGGGCTCAATGAGATGGATTCAGGTCAGATGGTTCCTGCAGTCTTCCAGCAATCTCCCCTCAATGGCCAGCATCAGAGTACATGTAAATATTAAGGGACGCCAATAGTGCTTATACTATTTAAAAGTTTAGATTCTTATTAAAATAAAACAAGGTACTCACATGTTGCTGGTGCTTCGAGTGCACCAGACTATAAATTACATTGGTGTATAAAAAAGTCCTGCAGAGCCGCACAACCGCTGTATACACGACTGGCCACTTGCTCCTCGTAAGTGTCCGGGTGCCTTCACTGTCCTCGCCCTTCTCCTACGTGTGTCGACACTGGGTCACGTGTCTTCCCCAGGGGGATCTCTCGCCATTTAAGATGGCAAAAACATGCAAACACTGCAGAATAATAGAAGACGGATTATGAAAACTGCACTAACATAGACTTTTCACAGCATTGTCGCCAAGGCTCAGTCAGGGTAAAATGTGGCTGCATAGCAAGTCCATGTTAGTGCTGGTAACAAAGGGGTACAGCTGGAGGCATACAAGGACCAAAGATGAAGTGTCACCCCACTGTAACTGCATTGTTCTGGTAGTAGTTGAAAAGCTGTATCTTATTAGGCTCTGGCCTGACTGATCACTAGGCTTGTGCACAACGGAAAAATTTGTTCCGTTTCGGTTCGTTTCTTTCCGGTCCTGTTGATTCGTAATCATTCGTAATTTTGCTAGACGGGATTTTTCGTGTTCGGACTCATTCGTATTTTTGCAAGCGACATTTTTCGTTGAATTTTTTGTTGCTTTATAATTCGTACTTTCGGTAGAGTACGTTGTTTTTCGTTGATTCTGGACACAACTCCTACTTTCGTAACTTTTTTTGGGTTCGTTGATTCGTAATTTTCCGTGTCTCTCTCACAACGACGCTGCCTATTATGCCTAATGTGCTTCGAATGGATTTGTACTTTTCGAAATACATAGCGGTTATTTGTAACGATTCGAAATCTCGTATTTTACTTTCGTTTTTTACATGCGGCTATAGCCTCCGCCCCTGTACACCATTTTGAGAGGGTTCAGCACGGTGAGGGAGAAGCAGAGAGCAGAGCAGAGTGTTATTGTGCTTCGAATGGATTAGAAATCTCGTATTTTACTTTCGTTTTTTACATGCGGCTATAGCCTCCGCCCCTGTACACCATTTTGAGAGGGAGTTCAGCACGGTGAAGGAGAAGCAGAGAGCAGAGCAGAGTGAGTGTTATTGTGTTTCCAATGGATTTGTACATTCGTAAGTTTTTTCATAACGAATTATGCCGAAGACATTCGGGCATTCGCTATTTTGCGGTATAATTTATTTCGGATTCGGTTTTATTCGTAATTGCTTTGTTCGGAAATTCGAATGCTTCCGAATGTCCGAAAGTTGCTAAATTCGGACGAATTTCGATTCGTTACGAAACGAATTGCACAAGCCTACTGATCACACACACCGGTACTGACAGTGGAGGGCCTGTCCAGACCACTTGCCCACCTAACCCTGTGGAAGTGGAGGTTACTTATACAAATCCTTTATCTACCAAACTAAGTGATAGAGTTAGAGTTTTGTCTGTTGGAGGCAGTGGCTTAATCAAGTAACATGTGACTGCATAGCATAAGCTCTGTAAGACTCTTTATCAACAGAGAATCTAGCTTTAGCAAAACTGTAAAGAACACAGCTACTTGGGATTATCATCATAGACAGTGTCCATCACAGTAAAGTCCAGGGTAGTGCTGGTAACAAGGGGGTACAGCTGGAGGCATCCAAGGCCCCAAGATGAAGTGTCACTCCACTGTAACTGCAGTGTTCTGGTAGTAGTTGAAAATATGCATCTTATTAGGCTCTGGCCTACTGACCACACTCACTGGTACTGACAGTGGAGGGCCTTACCAGATCACTTGCCCAGCTACCTCTGGATCAACAGGTGTGGCCTCCCTGAGCTACCAATTGAGGGAAGTGCATAAATGTATCTTCTCTGAGTGTGTCCAAGAATCTAGGAATTTGGAGGGGAAAAGGAACTGGAGGGGCCTGTGCCTGCATCTGAACCCGGTGAGTAAATGGACACTCTGCCACATTGTACTCTGCATTCTCAAAGGATCTGGGATGCTCACCTTTCCCAGGATCCCAGTAGTATGCCCAGTGAGGTCACCCTTTGCTTAGGCAAGCATACAGGAAATGGAATGTAAGATATTTTTTTACTTTTATCTTCTATTTATTTTTCCCTCTTTAACCTAGCTTTTGTTTTTACTGGGGGTGGGGGTTATCTAATAAATGCACCATGCATGATAAGTCCACACCAAGAAATTATTAAATACAAGAGATTCTGTAATCATACCTGAACTGATTTTATTTATATAAAAAGTAATTGGGGAAAGTTATTGACTTTAGGGTCGTTACATGGGCACCATTTGTGTCTTCAGAAAAAGAGGATTAAAGGAGAAGTCTAGCCTGAGCTCATTTGGCTGGGCTTCTCCTATGGGTCATAGAAATGCAATTCGTTTTCCACTCCTGTGACCCGTTTTCAGCAGAGTCCGCTCTCTGCTGATGTCACTGGAATCAGTCCAGGCACCACATCATCGTGACAAAAAAGTCTGGATCCGCCAGGTGCCTGGACTGATGCCTGTCTCAGCCTCTCAGCGAGCTGCTGAGAGACTGAGACGGCCGCTCCCAGCCCCTCCACAGCTCAGTGCTCCAGTGAGCGAGGAGGGGCAGAGAGGAGAGCTGCTGATTGACAGTCAGCCCCTCTCCGCTCTCCGCTCTGGGATATGTGAGAACCTTACTTCTCTTTTAAAACAGAAGTAAACCCATAGATTTAACAGTTTACAAAAACAGTTACATTTCCGGCATGCAATGTGCTCTCAACCAAACTGTCAAACCATCCAATGGCTGGTGTCATAACTGATCACATGTGCAGCATCATGCCAGTTAAAGATCAATCAAGATGGCGACTTCCTTGGCTGAAAACAATAAAAGGGTTTACTTCCACTTTAAAGTTCACTGTGAAAATAAGGAATAGTAGCTGGATCAGAAATGTTTTTCCCCAATCACAGTAAACACTTTAAGGCTGGATTCACACCTATGCAGTTTTAGTGCTTTTTGCATTTTGCAGATTTGCACTACAGAATGTGTTCCATAGGAAACCATGTTAAATGGACTGTAGTGCTAATCTGCAAATCGCAAAAAGCACTAAAAATGCATACGTGTGAATCCAGCCTGAAGCCTCGTACACACGACCGAGTTTCTCGTCATAAAAAAACAGTCGTTTTTCTCGACGAGATTCTTGTCAAGCTTGACAAGTTTCTTGTCAAGCTTTCCTTGCATACACACTGTCAATTCCAAATCTCGTTGTTGTTCTGCGCGGTCACGTACAGCACGTACAACGGCAGTATAAAGGGGACGATTGATTTCATTGGCGCCATCCTTTGGGCTGCTTTTGCTGATCTCGTGTTACCGCGTGTGAAGTAAAAGTTTGGGGAGAGAGGATTCGCGCTTTTCAGTCTTCGTGCTTTCAGTTCGTTTTAGCGTGACGAATGTGCTATCTCTTTTACGTAGGCTTGTTTTACCGTCTCATACTTGATTCTGAGCATGCGTGATTTTTGAAGACTCGGAAAAGCATACACACGAACGGTTTTCTCGTTGCAAAACAGGCCGACGAGAAACCTGACGAGAAAATCGAGAATCCTGAAGAGAAAATAGAGAGCAGGTTCTCTATTTTTCTCGTTGATATTTCCGGCATTTCTCTCAACGAATAACCATACACACGAACGGTTTTCTCGACAAGAAAGCTCTCTCTGCAGTTTTCTTGTCGTTTTTTGACGAGAAACTCGGTCGTGTGTACGAGGCTTAAGGCCTGAACCTATGCAGGTTTCAGTTTGCATATTGCAGGTGCATTTTGCGTTTTTCAATACATGCTTTTCATCCATTGATGTCTATGGAACCAAAAACCAGAAAAAAGTCCCTGGCCCTTTCCATAAAATGCACAGATGTGACCTACATCCATTGGAAATCATGTTATATGGACTGTAGTGTGCTTCTGCAAAACTGAAAACGCACTAAAAAATGCATAGGTGTGAACCAGGCCTAAGTGCAGGTTGAAGGTTCTGAACTCAATGGACCTGTGTTTTCTTTTTTCAACCTGATATATTATACAGGCACAATTCAGAGAATACTTTGCATCTCCTCAGTGGATGCAATGCATTCTCTGATTGGATGAGATGGAAAGGCGGGGTGGTGTCCTGCTTTACACCTCCTCCAACCAGCGAACACTTTGCATTCATTCAGAAAATGCGAAGCTTTGAATTGCGCCCATGATAAGCATCTCAGCTCGGGCCCAGAAGCAAAAAATAAAGATCACTGGTGTAATGGTGTCTATCTCAGTGATTTGCAGCTTCCAGTGACATTGGCCAGGTATCAGTGGTGTATTTAGGTTTTGTGCTGCCCTAGGCCTGACTAAACTTGTGCACCCCCTAATTTAAATATGACCCACTCCTTCCTGTCAAGGCCCCACCCCTTTCTGTTTAAGACCTGCCCTGAAATTTTCGAGTGGGGACACTAGTTCTTAGGGCATGGGGGGCGGGGGGGGGGGTGGATTTCCTTAATTTGCATAGATTTCATCTCACTTCCTGTTTGGCTTTGGGGCAGGAAGTGAAGGGAAATCTCTGCAATGGGACAGGGATGGTAAAAAATAAACTGTCAGGGGCTATAACCCTCCCTTACTCTATCCAAAATGAAAAAAAGTGTTGCCTATAGTTCTACTTTAATTTCTGATAATTTTAAGGAGAGGACTAAGAAGATATAATCATGCCAATGGTGCAGCAGAAACATGTAGCACAGTGAGGAAGGTTTGTGGTCCAGGTTTATAGGACAATCAAAATTAGAAGCGGGGCCCCCACAGTTGCGGAATGCCAGCCGCCGGCATACCGGAAGCAGTGCGGCCGCTTTATGGGAGCGCTAGACTAATTTGCCTAACAGTGTAGCGCAAGACGGCGGGGACTCTTTTCGTGCTGCCCCCCTGCAAAGTGCTGCCCTAGGCCTGGGCCTTGTTGGCCTAAGCCAGGATACAGTGTTGCCAGGTATGATATGTACATAGATGCATTGGGCCAAGCAGGACCAATGTAACTATGTAAAAATATATTTTTACTTCAAATACAAAAGTTAAATGTAAAATATCTGAACTTTGCTGTGTGTGGCCAGCATAAGGGTGAAATCAAAATGAATCAGAAGATAAATACATCTATACTTTAATACTTACTATCTAAACTGCTTGTATCTCTTTAAGAGATTTATTTTCTTTCCCACAGATGCTCGCAATTGCAATAGTAAATAACCCTGTGGAAGTGGAGGTTACTTATACAAATCCTTTATCTACCAAACTCAGTGATGGAGTTTTGTCTGTTGGAGGCAGCGGCTTAGTGAAGAAAAAAATGAAGAAAAAGTAAGTGTGATCTCTGATATTCAGCATGATTATTAACAGAAAAATACAAGTAGCATACGCAGTATTAACAACTGATTCTTATTTTTAGAGTTCCAGAACTGGCGCCCAGAGAGACACGCATTGTGCTGATAGAAATTACTCCTTCAAGAACTGGCACAAAGAAGCTTGTGGTGGATTTTACTTCCAAACACTTTTCAGCCATTAAGGGTTTCCATACCATAAATGTAACAGATGTAGATGTAGAAGCTGATGACGAATTTGACGAATGAAATAGTAACTGGCACCCCAATGTAAGCTCTGCTTACATTGACCTTTGCCATTCTTTTTTGTTATTTCATCTAACAGTACCTGTGCATTTAGAATTCTGTAAACTGGTTATTTGCTCTCTTTTATATGACAGCTCTATAGCAATACCAAGAAAGCAGCTGTGAAGACTCTGTATAAAAAGTAAAAATCAACTTCAACAACTACAGAAAGTCTCCCTTGATTCCTCCAACTGTGAAATAAGGTGCCATTTTATATGGATAATCTTACTTGCACATTGGCATTGCGGATCAGCCTTCTGAAGGTAAATTCGATTTGAAAGCCTGGTACACACTATTAGTTATTTTCCGTTCAAGCCAGTGGGTTGAACGAAAAAAAAAACTGTCAGCGGTGGTCGGAGCCGCTTTATTAATGATCCAATGTTAGTTCAGTGATCTCCCCCGCTATTGTCAGACCAAGAGCCTTATGCCCCGTACACACGATCGTTTTTCATGCCGTTAAAAATGCCATTTTAAAAGATGGCCATTAAAAATGATCGTGTGTAGGCTCCAGAGCATTTTTAACGACGTGAAAAACGGCCATTAAAAATTCCGGACATGCTCTCTTTTTTCACGTCGTTTTTCATGTCGTTTTTTTTTAACGACGTGAAAAACGATAGTGTGTATGCTTTCACGACGTGAAAAAAAACGCGCATGCTCAGAAGCAACTATGAGACGGGAGCGCTCAATCTGGTAAAACTAGCGTTCGTAATGGAGATAGCACATTCATTACACAGTAACGGACTGAAAAGCGCGAATCGTCGCTCAACAAACTTTACTAACATGAAGGGTGGCGCCATTCGAACGGAACTTCCCCTTTATAGTGCCGTCGTACGTGTTGAACGTCACTGCGCTTTGCTTGATCGTTTTTTTTAATGATGGTGTGTACGCAAGGCAGGCTTGAGAGGAAACATGAAAAAAAACGAGGAGAAAAACGTCGGTTTAAAAAATGACATTAAAAACGATCGTGTGTATGGGGCATAACACACAGAACGAATGTCAACCGGTTTTTATTGAATTGGCCAGCATTCGGCCTGTGTGTAAGGGGCTTTAAACAGATTTTTAACAGCTGCTAGGGACTGATAAGGATTGAGAGCAAGAGAGCAATAAAGAGTTTACAACAACCTCTATGTGGATTAGAGGGGATAGCAAGAGGAATAGCATGTGATATTTTAACTAAATGGAACCTGTAAGGCTAAACTAAAATTTTGTCCCCTTTTTTTTGGTCCTGTTTTTAAGCTGATGTTTTATATCTGTTTCTTCTACTATTTGGAATCTGTGTTTTACAAATAAACATTTACTATTTGGCAAAAGAAGTCTCTAAGCACATTAAAGTGAAACTCTAGGCAGAAAACTTTCATTGAAATGTATTCCTTGATATAACAGATAAATCCACTTTGTGCGTGCCAAATGTATTTGTAATCCCAGATATTACCTTGTAAAAATAGCAGTGACGTCCTCCGTTTGCAGTACATGACCCATGCGGAGAGCACAGCTTTTGGAGGAAACCAGAAGCTCCACCCACTACAGGCTGCCTGCAGAAAACTACAGGAGGAGGCGGATACAAGACCAGTATCCCTGCACAAAGGAAAGAACAGCAGTGATAGGTTTGTAGCGCTACCCCCATGAGGGCCTCTCAATGAATCGATACCCCACTGGTTGCCCCGACCTTGCAAGTTCTCCCACACCTCTGACACTCTGGGTTCTGACATTCTTGCTAAGCACACACAGTCAAACCAAGCAGTTGAATCGTATTTACTGAAAGATTAATAGAAATTACATTCAATTAAAAAATAAAAAAACTTGTTACCTGCAGGGTATTCACTTTCACAAATAATCCTGCAATTAGAAATAGTCAAACAGCGATAACTGATTGCAATAGACTATAAACACTTACACAGAATCAGCAAACTCTGCATAGATTGAGCTCTATGGATACAGGCAGAAGAAGGGCAGAGGAATGACCAGATTTATGTCAGACCACTCCCTTCTGTTACCTGACTCCATAGTCCCAGGAACTGTATAAACCCTATATTTAGTTCAATACAATAATACACTATATTACCAGAAGTATTGGGAAGCCTGCCTTTACACACACATGAACATTTATGGCATCCCAATCTTAAACCTCGTACACACGGTCGGACTTCCATCAGACTTTTCCGTGGATTTTTCTCCGAACGGAGTTGGCCGGGCACACCCATAGCATACACACCACAGGACTTTTCTGCAAACTTTCCCAAAACTTTTTCCAACATCACGTGGTTTTTCTGCTCTTTACCACCACCCTTTGGTCAACTTCTGCTATTGTTGGTTGATTTTAACATTATTTGTTTTGTCCATCGGACAAAAGTCCGATGGTTTTCTGTACACACGGTCGGACTCTGCTCCATCAGACTTTTGTTGGCCAAAAGTTTGTCTGTTTGCAGACCGAACTTTTGTCCGATGAAAACCAAAAAAGTTTGTCCGATGGAGCGTACACACGGTCAGATTTTTTGTCAAACTTTCTCAAAATTAAGTTTGTTGGCAAAAAGTCAGACCGTGTGTATGGGGCTTTAGTCTGTAGGGTTCAAAATTGAGTTGGCCCACCCTTTGCAGCTGTAACAGCTTCAACTCTTCTTGGAAGGCTGTCCACAGTGTTTAGGAGTGTGTCTATGGGAATGTTTGACTATTCTTCCAGAAGAGCATTTGTGAGGTCAGGCACTGATGTGGATGAGAAGATCTAGCTTGCAGTCTCCACTCTAATTCATCCCAAAGGTGTCCTATCGGGTTGAGGTCAGGACTCTGTGCAGGGCAGTCAAGTTCCTCCACCCCAAACTCGCTCATCCTGTCTTTATGGACGTTGCTTTGTGCGCTGGTGCGCAGTCATGTTGGAACATGAAGAGCCAGATCCAAACTGTTGCCACAAAGTTGGGAGCATGAAATTGTCCAAAATGTCTTAAGCCTCGTACACACGATCGGATATCCTATGGATTCTAATCCGATGGTTTTGTCAATCGGAAATCCGATGAAGCTGACTTCCATCAGTCTTGCATACACACCATCAGTCAAAAAACCCACCGTTCCAAACGCGGTGACGTAAAACACTCTGATGAGCCGAGAAAAATGAAGTTCAATGCTTCTGAGCATGCGTCGACTTGATTCTGAGCATGCGTGGGTTTTTTATCCGATGGACTTGCCCATAGACGATCGGAGTTTTCAATCGTTTTTTTATCCAAATTTATTTAAAGACCGATGGGTCCCATACACGATCGGTTTGTCTGATGAAAACAATCCATCGGACGGTTTTCATTGGTTAAACCGATCGTGTGTACAGGGCTTCAGTCTGCTGGTGCCTTAAGACAGGGGTGTTAAACTCAATTTCATCGTGGGCCGCATCAGCATTATGATTGCCCTCAAAAGGGCCGGTTGTGTCTGTAAGATTAGATGTCCAGCGCATCCACTCCCCTTACATTAGATGTCGAGAGCCACCCCACCATCAGAAGTTGAGTCCCTTACATCGCAGTGTACCCCCTTTCCTTATGCTGCTGCTGGGAACAAGCTGGATGCATTGCTTGAAAGCATAAAGTAAGGGTCTGGAGGAGGACCAGAGGAGGGCTGGAGGAGAGGTGCGAGGGCCACATGAAAGGGCCTGGAGGGCCAGATTCGGCCCACAGGCCTTGTGTTTGACACCTGTGCCTTAAGAGTTCCCTTCACTGGAACTAAGGGGCCAAGCCCAACCCCTGAACAACAACCCTACACCATAATCCCCCTCCACCAAATGATTTGGACCAGTGCACAAAGCAAGGTCCATAAAGACATGGATGAGCGAGTTTGGGGTGGAGGAACTTGACTGGCCTGTGCCTCAACCTAATAGAACACCTTTGGGATGAATTAGAGTGGAGACTGAGAGCCAGGCCTTCTTGTCCAACATCAGTGCCTGAGCTCACAAAAGCACTTCTGGAAAAATGGTCAAACATTCCCATAGGCTATCTCCTAAACCTTGTGGACAGTCTTTCCAGAAGAGTTGAAACTGTTAAAGCTACAAAGGGTGGGCCAACTTAATATTGATGCATATACACAGTTACATAGTTACTCAGGTTGAAAAAAGACACAAGTCCATCCAATTCAACCATAAAAAAAAAAGATATATATAATAATATCATACAATCCCATATGCCCAATTCTATACCCACAGTTGATCCAGAGGAAGGCGGAAAAAACCCCAGCAGAGCATGATCAAATTTGCTACAGCAGGGGAAAAAATTCCTTCCTGATCCCCCGAGAGGCAATCAGATTTTCCCCGGATCAACTTTACCTATAAATGTTAGTACTCAGTTATATTATGTAAATTTAGGAAAGTATCCAGGCCTTTCTTAAAGCAATCTACTTAGCTGGCCAGAACCACCTCTGCAGGGAGTCTATACCACATTTTCACAGCTCTTACAAACGTTTCCGTATTTGGAGGTGAAATCTCTTTTCCTCTAGACGTAAAGAGTGCCCCCTTGTCCTCGGTGTTGACCATAAAGTGAATAACTCAACACCAAGTTCACTATATAGACCCCTTATATATTTGTACATGTTGATCATATCCCCCCTTAATCTCCTCTTCTCAAGAGTGAATGAATTCAGTTCCTCTAATCTTTCTTCATAGCTGAGCTCCTCCATGCATCTTACCAGTTTGGTTGCCCTTCTCTGCACTTTCTCCAGTTCCCCGATATCCTTTTTGAGAACTGGGGCCCAAAACTGAATTGCATATTCCAGATGAGGTCTTACTAATGATTTGACCAGGGGCAAAATTATATCTCTCTCTCTGGAGTCCATACCTCTCTTAATACAAGAAAGGACTTTGCTCGCTTTGGAAACCGCAGCTTGGCATTGCATGCCATTATTGAGCTTATGATCTACCAAGACCCCCAGATCCTTCTCCACTATGGATCCCCCCAGTTGTACTCCCCCTAGTATGTATGATGCATTCATATTCTTAGCCCCCAAGTGCATAACTTTACATTTATCAACATTAAACCTCATCTGCCACATAGTCGCCCAATTAGACAGGGCATTGAGGTTGGCTTGTAAATTGGCGACATCCTGTAAGGACGTTATTCCACTGCATAGCTTGGTGTCATCTGTAAAGACAGAAATGTTACTTTTGATCTCAGACCCAATATCATTTATAAACATATTAAAAAGTAAGGGTCCCAGCACTGAACCTTGGGGTACACCACTGATAACCTTAGACCATTCAGAGTAAGAATCATTAACTACTACTCTCTGAATTCTGTCTTTTAGCCAGTTTTCTATCCATTTACAAACTGATATTTCCAATCCTGTAGACTTTACCTTACACATGAGCCGCGTGTGGGGAACTGTATTGAACGCTTTTGCAAAATCCAAGTATACCTCGTCCATCGCCACCCCTCTGTCCAAGGTTTTACTTACCTCTTCATAAAAATAAATCAGGTTTGTCTGACAACTTCTGTCTTTCATGAATCCATGCTGTCTGTTGCTTAAAATATTTTTTTTTTCCAGCAAGAACTCATCTATGTGGTCTTTTAATAATCTCTCGAGTATCTTCCCAATTATAGAAGTCAAACTAACAGGTCTATATTTACTTGGTAAAGACTTTGTTCCCTTTTTAAATATAGGCACCACATTGGCCCTGCGCCAATCCAGTGGTACCATTCCAGTCATTAATGAGTCCCTAAAAATCAGATACAATGGCTTTGAAATTACAGAGCTCAATTCTTTTAGGATCTGTGGGTGTATGCCATCTGGTCCAGGTGCTTTATCCACCTTTATTCCATCTAAATATTTCTGGACCATATTACTTTTGAGCCATTGTGAATTTGGGGCTGTGTCACTACCACCCCATTTTGGACATGAGCTCCCCCATACTCCTTTGTATACACACAGCTGAAGAAAGTATTTAATACATTAGCCTTCTCTTTGTCCCCAGTCACCCACTCAAGATTATTTTGTAAAGGGCCTACATGCTCAGACTTGACCTTTTTACTATTAATATATTTGAATAATTTTTTGGGGTTTGTCCTACTATCTTTTACAATCTGTCGTTCGTTTTGCATTTTTGCATCCTTGATTTCCTTTTTACATATTCTGTTATATTCTTTGTAGCATTTAAATGACACTAGTATTCCTTAATTTTTATATTTTTAAAAGCTCTTTTCTTATAGTGTATAGCTTTTTTAACTTTGGCCGTGAGCCACATAGGTTTTATTTTTAGCCTTTTATGCCCTATACACACGAGCGGAATTTCCATCGGAAAAAAAGTTGGATGGTTTTTCCGATGGAATTCTGCTCAAGCTTGGCTTGCATACACACGGTCACACAAAAGTTCTCTGAACTTTCAAGCGTTAAGAACGCGGTGACGTACAACACTACGACGAGGCGAGAAAAAGAAGTTCAATGCTTCCGAGCATGCGTCGAATTGTTCCTAGCATGCATGGTTTTTTCCCCGTCGGAATTGCATACAGACAAACGGATTTTCCAATAGAAAAATAGAGAACCTGCTCTCTATCTAAGCCCATCGGAAATTCCGACAGAAAAAGTCTAATGGAGCATACACACGGTCGAAATTTCCGATGAAAAGCTCACATCAGACTTTTTCCGACGGAAATTCCGCTCGTGTGTACAGGGCATTAAACTTATTGCCCATGGGAATATACTTTGCAGTGAGTTCAGAAACAGTCTTTTTGAAGAATTCCCATTTTTATTCTGTGCCTATTGATGCCAATATTCTCTCCCAGTCTAAGTCCTGGAGAACAGCCCTCATCCTTGGAAAATTTGCTCTCTTTGAACCCTACGGACTAAGACTGGGATGCCATTAAAGTTCATATGCGTGTGTAGCGGCCTTCACCCTCATCCCCTTCTTTATCGGTTACTCTGGCTCTGGTCTAGGGGTATCTTGGAGGGGAGAGCGAGGTGCGCCACGGCCCATGTCCTCTCGATTACAGCATGTAGAGGTGAAGGCCAGTATCTAGTTGTATTCGAGCCAAGTCTCTTCTGCTGATAACCCCCTTTGCTCCCAGTAATTGGAGTACCACACACTGAAAAGGTCCAACACTTATTTATTCCATAACGGCAAACAAATAGTCCTTTGCGAGCAGACAGTTTGAGACCCATAGAACAGTTCAGTATTGGTGGAGAGTAGGTCAAGGCACAATCCTCAAAGAAAACTAAACCGTTGAGGTTTCACCAACGGTTGCTAAGCACAGTGGCTGTTAAATTGAATTTTTGGCTTCAGAGTCTCTTCCAGCGACTCTAGTGAACAGGAACTGGAGTTACCTTCGCTACGTTGCAGCCCCTGTCAGGGGGAAGACATCCTTCCAAGGGAGTTACCAGAGGCCCAGCTGTCACCGGGTTATCCGGAAGGGTTACACTCCCCGGCCTCCTCGCCTCAGATACGGGTCCCAACACCTTAGGGCCCCTCGGACTCCTCCACCCTCGCGGAACCCAGTCGAAGTTACTGGGTACCTCACCCCAGGCTTAAGGTGCCTGGGATGGACTCCATCTCTCGCTCCGGCCAGGTCAAGGGCACCTGGGCCCGGAACTCTGGAACGCCAGCACCCAGGCTGAAGGTGCCTGGGTGCGGCCGCGTCCTCCAACTCTGAACCCAAGGTCAGGGCGTCCGCCCCTTTTATCTCCTCTCCCCCTGCATCACAGCGGGTTCCCCGCCCCGCTGTACCAGCGCCAGGAAAGGACAAAAAGGGAGCAGTCTTTCGGTGCGGGTTCAACTCCAGCCCAGGGCGACAATGCCACCAGCAGGCCACAGGGAACCCTGCACCACCAGAGTCCTCCAAGAACCACAAAAAGGGATTCTCAGATTCCCTAACAATTAGTACACCTGGGTTAAATAACCCAGATGCTTCCCCCCCAATTTAAATACCCGCTACACGTGTAAAGGCAGGCATCCCAATACTTTTGGTAATATAATGTATGACACTTAAGTCATTAGACCCACTCTTAAAGTGAATAAAGTCCTGGGTGAGTGTGGGCCCTTATGGCACCAATGGCTTTTATCTCTTGTCGGAGGGGGTATGTTGTAGTCTCTAAGAGGAAAAAAAGTCTTGCATCTTCAGCTAGCTCTTTAGTGAAGTGCTTGAAGTATCCTGACAAATAAGGGGGTGTAAAGTATACTGGTGGTGCCCAGACAAGCAGGGTGAACACTGTCGCTGCTCAGCAAAGGGTAAATGTAGCATAGAGTTCTCCTACATGTAAAGGCTGTGAAATAAGGCAACGATGTTTGCATGCAGTGTCCTTTGTTTCAGGAAGACGGGCAAGTGCCCGCTCACCAATCCCAGTGACCTGTGGTATTGAAGAGTGGCGTGAAGGCTCCGCAGCAGGCTCCCGTGGGGTCTAGTTTAAGGGATGGCACTCAACATCTCGTTGCACCGAGCCGAAGCTCGGCTGGATCTAGCATGGATGTGATGAAAGTGGCCTCAAGTCTGATGCTGAATGACCGGAAGTTGCTGGAAGTGGATGCTCCTGCAGCCGCTTGCGATTTTTTTTCCCCCTGTTGTACAGGCCGCAAACTTGGCCGCACCACAATCTAGCACAGAGTCACTGCTTCATTCACCCTAAATTTCAGGATGTGATGACATAGAGTCCAGACTGGGTCTTAGGGAAATAGCCACACTGTAGCAATGTCACAGAGTGTCTCCTGAATATGCAGGCAATAATAGCCAATAATAGCCAATAATAGCCACACTTAATTACTGAACAGACCTGGAAGAAATACAAAAAGCACAGCAAGATTCAAGGATACACGTGCCTCTTGTATTTAGACAATATTTGTTGATCTGGGGGTTCAGCTTTAAATTTTCTAAAGAGACGGCAAACCTGTAGTAATCTTTCAGACACAGCTGTCTCCTGCTGACATTTCAGATGGAGCTATGCAATAAGGGATGAGACCCTGGACGTAAGCAGTCTGCTTCCAGGGCTGATCATCCACAGGTAATTGCTGCATCTTCAATTACTGCAAACGGCCGCAAATAGGTGTGGGTTGCTCACATTACTTTCTGCCTGCAGCTGTTTGGAAGAAACCCCACTGAGTCTCCTGCAGGAAATCATAGTTGACCCAAAATGCAGGTGTATATGAGGCCTTAGTTGTCCTTTGGGCTGCCTATTTTATAGACCCGATAGGCAGCCGAATGGCTAATTGAAGGATCGCATAGAAAGGGGTTGACAGTGCTGCAGATAATTGCAAAGCGGGAGTGAACATAAGAATATTTGATTTGGTGAATAACTGATTGTAAACTAATAATGAATGTAAAAGTTTGATGGAATAAAGTGAATGCATTTTCACCCTATTTAATCAATAAGCTAAGTAACCATTCATTTTCATTCAGAGTGAACATTCTTTCTTTAGTAATTCAACCAAACTCCTTTGGACACTTAAAAAATCCCTTCATATTTGCCATGCACATAAATGGCTTGTGTAGTGCCACCCCTGAAGGAGCCGCTGATAGATTTGCATACCTCGAAACGGTCCCTCGTTTGGAGGGAGTGTGCCTCATTGGGAACCAAATCCCTCTGTCCCTCTGTCCCTCTGTCCTTCATGTAGGCTCAGTTGTCCCTAATTTTGGACAGATGTGTGGGTCTCTATAATAATTACAATATTTAACTACCAAAGTGTTCCGCTAAACCTTCCACAAACCTTTTTATTATCACATTATTGTTTTAAAAACCTACTGTAAAACATAATGCCAAAATAAAGCATTTTTGGGTTTAACCAATCCTTTTTTAAATTCTTTATGGGCCCTGTGACTCAGAGCGTGGCAAGGGGTGTATCCTTTGCCCACACACTGTGGTAAAGGGTGTCCCTTATTGCCATCTCAGAAAGTTGGGAGGTATGGCTTTGGGTCCTCTGTTCTTCCTTGGCTCCAAGCGGAGCCCCGCACTTGCTGACACCACCAGAATACCTTGACCTGGAAGTCACACAAGAAGGATACACACCAGCTGTGAAAAAATAAACAGGTAGTACTGGTAGAAATATAACGGCAAGGCAATGCAACAATTTAAATGTTAGCCATTAAACACAAATGGGCTGATTTACTAAAACTGTAGAGTATAAAATCTGGTGCAGTTTTGCATCGAAACCAGCTTCCAGTTTTTTTGCCAACGCTTAATTAAACAGGCTGAAGTTAGATGCTGACTGGCCATACTATAATTCAGCATATAACTTAAATACATATAAGCAACAATATCAAACATAGGCCTGGTGTAGGTTGATGTCCCTTGTAGGAGAGCTCAACGCTCAATGCTCTACATGTTTCATGCTGTAAGCGCTTCTTCAGGAGCTTCAGGTAAGTACTCTAGGATAAAAATACATACATTAAGTACCAAATAGTACAGATAATATATTGATGAATAAGAGATCAAGGGTGAATCACAGTGTCATAAGTGTGTATACATTAGGCTGGTGCAGAATCGCAGGACATGGCAAGGTGGGGACAGAGCATGGGTGTGGGGACACAAGCAGACACAGACACCCACCACCATGGTTAGTCTTAACAACCCGAGTTACTAGCCAAATAGTGGCATACAGCCCATCTGGGCAACCACCCATTAGATGGTGTACCACCCAGTGGGCTAGAGAAGGTCCCCGGGGTAACAGAAACCAAAGCCCCATGAGCAATATGCTTACATAAAAAGTAATCACCTGCCTTGGGTAATCTTGCAATGGTAAGGAGGCGTGGACCAGAGGATCTAAGATCTGAGGTTTGAACACTCCATGGCGCATGCGTGGATATTAGGCGCATGCACGTCATTGGCGGCCAGGCTGCATGACATCACACCGGCGACAGTTGGCATTGGGCATCCTGGCCAGAACACAGGCACATATAAGGCACAATGGCGCCTGTGCAAGTAGACTCCATTTAGAGTCTACTTTTCCAATTTGTCTTCAATTAGTATGTGGCGCCTGTTGTTTGTTGCATCCACAGTACCACCCTGTGAGGATGCTCTTCTTTAAATTCACAGTTCACTTTAAAAAATTAAGTTGTTGGCAAGAGTCACTTTAAGATAGTGGAATTGTAGGTGTAGCTCAATTTAAAAGGTGACTTTGAGCTTAAGCAGCAAAAGCACTCTTTAAATGTCCTAGGCAGAAATATATACAGCTACAGGGACAAATTCTGCCTAGCAGGGAGCAAAGAGTTGACTCAGTTTAGCTACCTGCAGGCAGTGGCCACGATAGCAAACAAGGAATGGGAGCTGGCAGCAATAAAGGGCAAGATATATTGGTCTCTGATAAAGACCAACATGAAGAATGTTATAATCTTGGCAAGCCTGACTGGCAACAAGATCTAAATGTAACTGGTAGCAATTAGGTCAGCAACCCTCTCACCTAGTCCTTCTGCGACAATTCAGAAAAGCAATGGTTGTCTTACGGTGGGTGGCCCCCTTTAGCTGAAGATGCGGCCGTGGTGGCTGCAACTCACGCACTCCTGCAGCTAAAAGGTCTCCCCCCCGGAGAAGCCCTCTCCACCCAGTGTTCCGCCTAACCATTTCCTTCTCTGCGTCCCCAGCTGTACCGTACACTCCGCATCTCTCCAACTCCCCTGTGTCTTCCGGGGCTTTTTCCTTTAAATTGTCCTGCCCATTGGTTATTGCTTATGGGCTGTGTAGTTTGACTTCAGCTTTACTGTGTGGAAAGTCCTGTTTACAGCCCACAACTCCCAGAAGGCTCTGCTTACCTGTATTGAGACTATGGTAAACTGAAAGTGACGAATGCTGCCATCCAGTGGATAAATAATGTTCTGCATTTACAGTAACAATGCACAGTGTTACACTTGGATAAAATAAATAACTCATGGATATTAAAAGTGCCTTCTAACTTAACATATTCAGTATACAGTAACCTGCTTCAAGAAGGCCAAGGAGTAGGGATGAGCTTCGTGTTCGAGTCGAACATACGTTCGACTCGAACATCGGCTGTTCGATCGTTCGACGAAGATCGAACGATTTGGGCCGTTCGCGCCAAATTCGAGTGACGCGAACGGCCCACAATGCACTACGCCATCGCAGTGTCATCCAGGCGCTGTGATTGGCCAAGCATGCACTGTGACCCCGCATGCTTGGCCAATCACAGCGCCGGCAGCGAGGAGAGCAATGATTGGCCACAGGCAGGATGCCTGTGGCCAATTATTGCTGAGGGTGTTTAGTACACGCCCCACACTATAAAAGGCCGCCAGCACGGCGGCCTAGTGTAGTGTGTTCCGGAGCAGGGATAGAGCAGCATAGGCAGGGACAGTGACTGTTATTTCTTTCTTGCTTAACCTGGATTCCTTTAGTTTAGGGAAAGAGAAGGATAGGTAGGGAGAGTGTCAGTGTGTTTTGTGCTTGTGCTATAGTGTGCTTAAAAAAAACATTTATTCTAGGGACAGAAAACTGTAGGTAGGGACAGTGTCAGTTTCTTTCACTCTGCAAGTCCTTGTTTCCAGGGACCTGGAAGGACAGTGAGTCAATTGTCCTTGTGCTATATTGTGCTTAAAAAAACATTTATTCTAGGGACAGAAAACTGTAGGTAGGGAGAGTGTCAGTTTCTTTCACTCTGCAAGTCCTTGTTTCCAGGGACCTGGAAGGACAGTGACTGAATTGTCCTTGTGCTATATTGTGATTAAAAAAAACATTTATTCTAGGGACAGAAAACTGTAGGTAGGGAGAGTGTCAGTTTATTTCACTCTGCAAGTCCTTGTTTCCAGGGACCTGGAAGGACAGTGACTGAATTGTCCTTGTGCTATAGTGTGCTTAAAAAAAACATTTATTCTAGGGACAGAAAACTGTAGGTAGGGACAGTGTCAGTTTCTTTCACTCTGCAAGTCCTTGTTTCCAGGGACCTGGAAGGACAGTGAGTGAATTGTCCTTGTGCTATATTGTGCTTAAAAAAACATTTATTCTAGGGACAGAAAACTGTAGGTAGGGAGAGTGTCAGTTTCTTTCACTCTGCAAGTCCTTGTTTCCAGGGACCTGGAAGGACAGTGACTGAATTGTCCTTGTGCTATATTGTGATTAAAAAAAACATTTATTCTAGGGACAGAAAACTGTAGGTAGGGAGAGTGTCAGTTTATTTCACTCTGCAAGTCCTTGTTTCCAGGGACCTGGAAGGACAGTGAGTGAATTGTCCTTGTGCTATATTGTGCTTAAAAAAACATTTATTCTAGGGACAGAAAACTGTAGGTAGGGAGAGTGTCAGTTTCTTTCACTCTGCAAGTCCTTGTTTCCAGGGACCTGGAAGGACAGTGACTGAATTGTCCTTGTGCTATATTGTGATTAAAAAAAACATTTATTCTAGGGACAGAAAACTGTAGGTAGGGAGAGTGTCAGTTTATTTCACTCTGCAAGTCCTTGTTTCCAGGGACCTGGAAGGACAGTGACTGAATTGTCCTTGTGCTATATTGTGATTAAAAAAAACATTTATTCTAGGGACAGAAAACTGTAGGTAGGGAGAGTGTCAGTTTATTTCACTCTGCAAGTCCTTGTTTCCAGGGACCTGGAAGGACAGTGACTGAATTGTCCTTGTGCTATATTGTGATTAAAAAAAACATTTATTCTAGGGACAGAAAACTGTAGGTAGGGAGAGTGTCAGTTTATTTCACTCTGCAAGTCCTTGTTTCCAGGGACCTGGAAGGACAGTGACTGAATTGTCCTTGTGCTATATTGTGATTAAAAAAAACATTTATTCTAGGGACAGAAAACTGTAGGTAGGGACAGTGTCAGTTTCTTTCACTCTGCAAGTCCTTGTTTCCAGGGACCTGGAAGGACAGTGAGTGAATTGTCCTTGTGTTATATTGTGATTAAAAAAAACATTTTTTCTAGGGACAGAAAACTGTAGGTAGGGAGAGTGTTTTTTTTCTTTCACTCTGCAAGTCCTTGTTTCCAGGGACCTGGAAGGACAGTGACTGAATTGTCCTTGTGCTATATTGTGATTAAAAAAAAACATTTATTCTAGGGACAGAAAACTGTAGGTAGGGAGAGTGTCAGTTTATTTCACTCTGCAAGTCCTTGTTTCCAGGGACCTGGAAGGACAGTGACTGAATTGTCCTTGTGCTATAGTGTGCTTAAAAAAAACATTTATTCTAGGGACAGAAAACTGTAGGTAGGGACAGTGTCAGTTTCTTTCACTCTGCAAGTCCTTGTTTCCAGGGACCTGGAAGGACAGTGAGTGAATTGTCCTTGTGCTATATTGTGCTTAAAAAAACATTTATTCTAGGGACAGAAAACTGTAGGTAGGGAGAGTGTCAGTTTCTTTCACTCTGCAAGTCCTTGTTTCCAGGGACCTGGAAGGACAGTGAGTGAATTGTCCTTGTGCTATATTGTGCTTAAAAAAACATTTATTCTAGGGACAGAAAACTGTAGGTAGGGAGAGTGTCAGTTTCTTTCACTCTGCAAGTCCTTGTTTCCAGGGACCTGGAAGGACAGTGACTGAATTGTCCTTGTGCTATATTGTGATTAAAAAAAACATTTATTCTAGGGACAGAAAACTGTAGGTAGGGAGAGTGTCAGTTTATTTCACTCTGCAAGTCCTTGTTTCCAGGGACCTGGAAGGACAGTGAGTGAATTGTCCTTGTGCTATATTGTGCTTAAAAAAACATTTATTCTAGGGACAGAAAACTGTAGGTAGGGAGAGTGTCAGTTTCTTTCACTCTGCAAGTCCTTGTTTCCAGGGACCTGGAAGGACAGTGACTGAATTGTCCTTGTGCTATATTGTGATTAAAAAAAACATTTATTCTAGGGACAGAAAACTGTAGGTAGGGAGAGTGTCAGTTTATTTCACTCTGCAAGTCCTTGTTTCCAGGGACCTGGAAGGACAGTGACTGAATTGTCCTTGTGCTATATTGTGATTAAAAAAAACATTTATTCTAGGGACAGAAAACTGTAGGTAGGGAGAGTGTCAGTTTATTTCACTCTGCAAGTCCTTGTTTCCAGGGACCTGGAAGGACAGTGACTGAATTGTCCTTGTGCTATAGTGTGCTTAAAAAAAACATTTATTCTAGGGACAGAAAACTGTAGGTAGGGACAGTGTCAGTTTCTTTCACTCTGCAAGTCCTTGTTTCCAGGGACCTGGAAGGACAGTGAGTGAATTGTCCTTGTGCTATATTGTGCTTAAAAAAACATTTATTCTAGGGACAGAAAACTGTAGGTAGGGACAGTGTCAGTTTCTTTCACTCTGCAAGTCCTTGTTTCCAGGGACCTGGAAGGACAGTGACTGAATTGTCCTTGTGCTATATTGTGATTAAAAAAAACATTTATTCTAGGGACAGAAAACTGTAGGTAGGGAGAGTGTCAGTTTATTTCACTCTGCAAGTCCTTGTTTCCAGGGACCTGGAAGGACAGTGACTGAATTGTCCTTGTGCTATATTGTGATTAAAAAAAACATTTATTCTAGGGACAGAAAACTGTAGGTAGGGAGAGTGTCAGTTTATTTCACTCTGCAAGTCCTTGTTTCCAGGGACCTGGAAGGACAGTGAGTGAATTGTCCTTGTGTTATATTGTGATTAAAAAAAACATTTTTTCTAGGGACAGAAAACTGTAGGTAGGGAGAGTGTTTTTTTTCTTTCACTCTGCAAGTCCTTGTTTCCAGGGACCTGGAAGGACAGTGACTGAATTGTCCTTGTGCTATATTGTGATTAAAAAAAACATTTATTCTAGGGACAGAAAACTGTAGGTAGGGAGAGTGTCAGTTTATTTCACTCTGCAAGTCCTTGTTTCCAGGGACCTGGAAGGACAGTGACTGAATTGTCCTTGTGCTATATTGTGATTAAAAAAAACATTTATTCTAGGGACAGAAAACTGTAGGTAGGGAGAGTGTCAGTTTATTTCACTCTGCAAGTCCTTGTTTCCAGGGACCTGGAAGGACAGTGACTGAATTGTCCTTGTGCTATATTGTGATTAAAAAAAACATTTATTCTAGGGACAGAAAACTGTAGGTAGGGAGAGTGTCAGTTTATTTCACTCTGCAAGTCCTTGTTTCCAGGGACCTGGAAGGACAGTGACTGAATTGTCCTTGTGCTATATTGTGATTAAAAAAAACATTTATTCTAGGGACAGAAAACTGTAGGTAGGGACAGTGTCAGTTTCTTTCACTCTGCAAGTCCTTGTTTCCAGGGACCTGGAAGGACAGTGAGTGAATTGTCCTTGTGTTATATTGTGATTAAAAAAAACATTTTTTCTAGGGACAGAAAACTGTAGGTAGGGAGAGTGTTTTTTTTCTTTCACTCTGCAAGTCCTTGTTTCCAGGGACCTGGAAGGACAGTGACTGAATTGTCCTTGTGCTATATTGTGATTAAAAAAAACATTTATTCTAGGGACAGAAAACTGTAGGTAGGGAGAGTGTCAGTTTATTTCACTCTGCAAGTCCTTGTTTCCAGGGACCTGGAAGGACAGTGACTGAATTGTCCTTGTGCTATAGTGTGCTTAAAAAAAACATTTATTCTAGGGACAGAAAACTGTAGGTAGGGACAGTGTCAGTTTCTTTCACTCTGCAAGTCCTTGTTTCCAGGGACCTGGAAGGACAGTGAGTGAATTGTCCTTGTGCTATATTGTGCTTAAAAAAACATTTATTCTAGGGACAGAAAACTGTAGGTAGGGAGAGTGTCAGTTTCTTTCACTCTGCAAGTCCTTGTTTCCAGGGACCTGGAAGGACAGTGACTGAATTGTCCTTGTGCTATATTGTGATTAAAAAAAACATTTATTCTAGGGACAGAAAACTGTAGGTAGGGAGAGTGTCAGTTTATTTCACTCTGCAAGTCCTTGTTTCCAGGGACCTGGAAGGACAGTGACTGAATTGTCCTTGTGCTATATTGTGATTAAAAAAAACATTTATTCTAGGGACAGAAAACTGTAGGTAGGGAGAGTGTCAGTTTATTTCACTCTGCAAGTCCTTGTTTCCAGGGACCTGGAAGGACAGTGAGTGAATTGTCCTTGTGTTATATTGTGATTAAAAAAAACATTTTTTCTAGGGACAGAAAACTGTAGGTAGGGAGAGTGTTTTTTTTCTTTCACTCTGCAAGTCCTTGTTTCCAGGGACCTGGAAGGACAGTGACTGAATTGTCCTTGTGCTATATTGTGATTAAAAAAAACATTTATTCTAGGGACAGAAAACTGTAGGTAGGGAGAGTGTCAGTTTATTTCACTCTGCAAGTCCTTGTTTCCAGGGACCTGGAAGGACAGTGACTGAATTGTCCTTGTGCTATAGTGTGCTTAAAAAAAACATTTATTCTAGGGACAGAAAACTGTAGGTAGGGACAGTGTCAGTTTCTTTCACTCTGCAAGTCCTTGTTTCCAGGGACCTGGAAGGACAGTGAGTGAATTGTCCTTGTGCTATATTGTGCTTAAAAAACATTTATTCTAGGGACAGAAAACTGTAGGTAGGGAGAGTGTCAGTTTCTTTCACTCTGCAAGTCCTTGTTTCCAGGGACCTGGAAGGACAGTGACTGAATTGTCCTTGTGCTATATTGTGATTAAAAAAAACATTTATTCTAGGGACAGAAAACTGTAGGTAGGGAGAGTGTCAGTTTATTTCACTCTGCAAGTCCTTGTTTCCAGGGACCTGGAAGGACAGTGACTGAATTGTCCTTGTGCTATATTGTGATTAAAAAAAACATTTATTCTAGGGACAGAAAACTGTAGGTAGGGAGAGTGTCAGTTTATTTCACTCTGCAAGTCCTTGTTTCAAGGGACAGAGAAGGACACCTGAAGGTAGCCCTTATTGCTTTTTTCCCATCTCCCTGCAGGCCATCTATTAGAATGTCTGGAAGGCAAACAAGGAGAGGCAGACAGTCAGGAGGCAATAAAAGAGGGCAAGCAGGCTCTGTGTCTGGGGGCAACAGTGCTGGTCGTGGACGCGGTGCATTGTCATCAGCACATGGCCATGGGACACGCTTGTCCTTCTTTTCGGCAGCTGGACATGTTGAGCCACATCATGCCGAAGACTTGGTAGAGTGGATGACCAAGCCCTCCTCCTCCTCCTCATCCTCTCTCACCCAGGCTCAGGGTACTGGAAAAGCAGCTGCCAAAGCGTCGTCTTCCCTGGTATCAATGTCAGACAAATCATCAGTCACTCCTTCCCTAGACCCACCATGTCCTCCTCCTGAGGAGTCCCCCGAACTGTTTCAGCACAGTGTTGGGTACATGCTCCAGGAGGATGCCCAGCGTTTCGAAGGGTCTGATGATGAAACCCAGCTAGAGGAAGGCAGTAGCGTGAGAGCAGACAGAGGGGATGCTCAAGAAGGACACCAATCTGGCAGTCATGTTCCAGCAGCTGCAGCATACTGCCAGATTGGCTCCAGTGATGAGGAGGGAGGGGATGATGAGGTCACTGACTCCACGTGGGTGCCTAATAGGAGAGAGGAGGAGGAGGAGGATGAGGAGGAGGCACATCTCCAACGAGGCAGGATGCCCTTTGGTGGCCAGCGTAAGGGCAGTACACCGACGGAATCACACCGCAGAGCTCCGCCTGTGCAGGGCGCAGCCTCTGCCCGTCATTCAAAAAGTTCCTTGGTGTGGGCCTTTTTTGAGGCTAGTGCATCAGATCGCACAGCTGCTGTTTGCAACATATGTCTCAAGCGTATATCGCGTGGCCAAAACATCAGCCGCTTGGGTACCACATGCCTGACCAGACATATGTTGACCTGCCATGCAGCTCGTTGGCAAGCCTACCTCAAAGACCCACACCAAAGAACAAAGCGGACCTCTCCTTGCACCGCATCAGCTGGGATCTCCAACCCCACTATAACTTCAGTCCTCTCTGAAACATGCACTGAGAGGAATGAAGGTGTAGAATTAGGTGTGTCACAGCCAAGTACTTGCGCCCACTCTGCTAGCAGTACACCGACGTCCGATTCTAGCAGGCAAATTTCCCTGCCCCAGCTGCTGGACCGTCGAAAGAAGTTCACTCCCAGCCATCCACATGCCCAGCGGTTGAATGCTAGCTTGGCTAAATTGCTAGCGCTTCAACTGCTGCCTTTTCAGTTGGTAGACTCGGCCCCCTTCCGTGAGTTTGTGCAATGTGCAGTTCCTCAGTGGCAGGTTCCCAAACGCCACTTTTTCTCACGGAAGGCTATTCCGGCTCTCTACCGGCATGTGGAAGGCAATGTCTTGGCCTCGCTGGACAGGGCGGTCAGCGGTAAGGTGCATATTACCGCTGACTCATGGTCCAGCAGGCATGGACAGGGACGTTACCTTTCTTTCACGGCCCATTGGGTCACTCTTTTGGCAGCTGGGAAGGATTCAGGACAAGGTGCAGTAGTGTTGGAGGTTGTCCCACCGCCACGCCTCCAAAATGCTACTACTGGTTGTGACACACCTCTCTCCTCCACCCCCTCCTCTTCTTCTTCCTCCATGGCCTCTTCCTGTGGTTTGTCCTATGAACCAGCGGTGCTCCGTAGCCGTTCACGGGGCTACGCAAGCACGCAGGCAAAAAGATGCCATGCCGTGCTTGCGCTGGTGTGTTTGGGGGACAGAAGCCACACTGGGGCAGAGGTCCTGTCTGCTCTGCAGGGCCAGGCCGAGAGGTGGTTGACGCCACGCCAGCTTAAGCCAGGAATGGTGGTTTGCGACAATGGCACCAACCTCCTCTCCGCCCTCCGACAGGGACAACTGACCCATGTGCCCTGTGTGGCTCACGTCCTTAACCTGGTGGTGCAGCGCTTCTTGGGCAGGTACCCGGGCTTACAGGATGTCCTGAGGCAGGCCAGGAAAGTCTGTGTGCATTTCCGCAGATCTTATAATGCCAGTGCTCGCCTGGCTGAGCTGCAAAAGGAGTTGAACCTGCCCAAGAACCGCCTTATATGTGACATGCCCACCAGGTGGAACTCAACGTTGGCCATGCTGCAGCGGCTGCACACGCAGCAGAGGGCCATCAATGAGTACCTGTGCGACTACGGCACCAGGACAGGGTCAGGGGAGCTTGGTTTTTTTTCTCCACGCCAGTGGGGCATGATCAGGGATGCATGCACTGTCCTGGCACCATTTGAGGAGGCCACGAGGATGGTGAGCAGTGACAGTGCATGCATCAGTGACACTGTACCTCTTGTCCACCTGTTGGAGCACACGCTGCGTGGAATAATGGACAGGGCACTTGAGGCAGAACAGAGGCAGGAAGAGGAGGACTTCCTTGCCTCTCAAGGCCCCCTTTACCCAGACAGTGTTCCTTCTGTCCCACCCATCGCACAGGAAGAGGAGGAGGAGGAGGAGGAGGAGGAGGAGGAGGAGGATTGTGTCAGCATGGAGGTGGAGGCTGGCACTCAGCATCATCAGCAGCAGTCTTTTAGGGATGATTTACAGTCCCAAGAAACCAGTGGACTTGTACGTGGCTGGGAGGAGGTGGCTGCGGATCATGTCGTCCTTAGTGACCCAGAGGACTCCGGAGCGAATGCCTCAGCAAACCTACGCTGCATGGCCTCCCTGATCCTGCAAAGTCTGCGGAAGGATCCTCGTATTCTTCGGATCAAGGAGAGGGACCATTACTGGCTGGCCACTCTCCTTGATCCACGGTACAAGGGTAAGGTTGCGGACCTTATGTTACCGTCGCAGAGGGAGCAGAGGATGAGACAACTCCGGGAGGCCTTGCAGAAAGGTCTGTGCAACGCGTTCCCAGAGACTGGGAGGTTGCAAACTCCTGGTCCTGGACAACGAGTTGCTGAGGCTTCGGCCAGTCAAAGAAGGAGCGGTGGGGAAGGTGGCCGTCTGACCGATGCGTTCAGACAATTCTTTAGTCCGCAGCCCCAAAGTATGATCGGTTCCAGCAACCATCGCCAGCGTCTGATAAACATGGTGCAGGAATATCTAGGGGCAAGGTCAGACTTGGACACCTTCCCCACCGAAAATCCTCTGGCTTACTGGGTCTTGAGGATGGATCACTGGCCAGAGCTTGCACAGTATGCAATTGAGCTACTGGCCTGTCCTGCATCCAGCGTTCTTTCGGAACGCACATTCAGTGCTGCTGGAGGATTTGTCACGGATCACAGGGTGCGCCTGTCCACCGACTCGGTTGATCGACTGACTTTCATCAAGATGAACCAGTCTTGGATCACCACCAGCTACCACACACCTGATGCTGATATAACAGACTAATTGATTTTAACATGTCACATCCCTTCAAGACTGATGCTGATGCTGAGTGCCTGTGCTGTTATGTTGACTGGCTATCCTCCTCCTCCGAGTCCTCAATGATACGATTGATGATGATAGCTTGTAAGATCATTTTTGTTTATGGGTGCCGCCACCAGTGCCTAACGCCCAATTTTTCAGCCCCTGTTTAACAGGGGCGTGTAATTACAATTTTTGAAGCAATACTTTGCAACAGGGCTCATTGCTGTGCTCCAAGTACAGTATCTGTGAGGAGTTGCAGTGTTGTGCCACCAGTGCCTAACGCCCAATTTTTCAGCCCCTGTTTAACAGGGGCGTGTAATTACAATTTTTGAAGCAATACTTTGCAACAGGGCTCATTGCTGTGCTCCAAGTACAGTATCTGTGAGGAGTTGCAGTGTTGTGCCACCAGTGCCTAAGGCCCAATTTTTCAGCCCCTGTTTAACAGGGGCGTGTCATTACAATTTTTGAAGCAATACTTTGCAACAGGGCTCATTGGTGTGCTCCAAGTACAGTATCTGTGAGGAGTTGCAGTGTTGTGCCACCAGTGCCTAAGGCCCAATTTTTCAGCCCCTGTTTAACAGGGGCGTGTCATTACAATTTTTGAAGCAATACTTTGCAACAGGGCTCATTGCTGTGCTCCAAGTACAGTATCTGTGAGGGGTTGCAGTGTTGTGCCACCAGTGCCTAAGGCCCAATTTTTCAGCCCCTGTTCAACAGGGGCATGTAATTACAATTCTTGATCTAATAATTCACAGCAGGGCCCATTGCTGCACCCACCAAGAGTAACTGTCAGGGCTTACAGTGTTGTGGCACCAGCACCACCATCAAAGGCCCAATTTTTACTACCACTGTTCAACAATTATATGTAATTAAAATTCCTGATATAATAGTTGACAGCAGGGCGTTCCAGCACCAACCAAGAGTAACTGTGAGTGCTTACAGTGTTGTGCCAACACCAACAACTAAGGGGCCTATTTCTGCAGAGTATATACGGCAGGTCCCTACTTTCAAACATCCAACTTACAAACGACTCCTACTTGCAAACGCAAGAAGACAACAGGAAGTGAGAGGAAATCTACCACTAGGAAGGAAAATTCTCTCCTGTAAGAATAAATATGGGAGAAAGGTGTCTCCTCTGTACTGATGCTTTATCAGCAATCCTTGTTTCAAGAAAAACACCACATTTCAAAAACAGTTGTCATTGGGACGGAAAGTGAGGTGAAATGTTCTGAACAGGGGCACAGACAGCAAAACAAATGTTACAGGGGTGATAACCCTTACCTATGTTTTCCAAAAAGTTTAAAAATAGATTTTTGGTCTGGAGCTACACTTCAACAATGTACCTGTTCAAAATTACAAACAGACTCTACATAAGAACAAACCTACAGTCCCTGTCTTGTATGCACCGCCTGTATAGGGCTGTTCAGAGTATATAGGGCCTTTTTTATTTTATGTGCGGGGTTCCCCTTAATATCCATACAAGACCCAAAGGGGCTGGTAATGGGCTGGGGTAGGGGGGGGGTCATGGGGTAGCTATGCCATTTTTCTTAAAGAATTTCATCCATATTACCGGGACCAGACATTACATTAAAGCCGCAAGCAGTTTTAAATGGCTTTTTTTTCCTTTAGAAGTGTCATTTTGTGCAGGGACAGTTCTAAACACGGGAAACACGTGGCACTTCACAGGCATACTTTAGACACCCCCCAGGTACGATATTTAAAGGAATATTTGACTTTTTTTTTTCACTTTATGCATCATTAAAATGACTGCTCCCGAAAAACGACCGTTTTTAAAACTTCTTTTTGCATTGATACATGTCCCCTGGTGCAGAACCCGGGTTCCCAAACCCTTTTTAGGACAATAACATGCATAATAGTTGTTATAATTAGCACTTTAGAATTCGAACGTTCGCATCCATTGTATTTAATAGGGTTCTAATGTTCGTTCGAACTTTCGGTCCGTTCGCGGGTTCTGGTGCGAACCGAACCCGGGGGTGTTCGGCTCATCACTACCAAGGAGAAAGAGCAACCCACTCTTCCATCATGGTGAGGATAGGTGGTATCATTCATCCCATGTTGCATCCCGCAGACTCTGAATAGGCTAATGTACAGTACATGTAAACCCTCCCTTACTTGATATCATTTATTTGCTAAAGCACTTTGCATCATGATAAACAATTGTCACACATTTTTTACTTAAACATATTAAATTCACATTGTTTTCATCCATTTTTCAAGTTTCATTGCTGCTGATCCAGTTCCTGTCTACATGCAGCAACTTGAGCAATGGTTGCATGGAATTTCTCAGGGTGTGTTTCCTGGTAGTGACAGCACAGAGCCTCTCTAGCATTATGTGTGTTGAACAGAGGCGGCTCCAGGCTTTGTGAGGCCTTAGGCAAAACTTAGACTTGAGGCCCCACTCACGCCCATAATGGGAAAAATAATTCAAGCAAGAAAAATGGCTGCAGAAAATGCACGGATCTAGCACACAGGTGATCAGCACCACTTCCAGGGCACCCT
This sequence comes from Rana muscosa, assembly GCA_029206835.1. Taxonomy (NCBI): domain Eukaryota; kingdom Metazoa; phylum Chordata; class Amphibia; order Anura; family Ranidae; genus Rana; species Rana muscosa. The sequence continues at coordinate 79,037,860 of CM055128.1, forward strand.
CCTAACCCATCAGACATATTCAGCCAATGCAAGAGGGGGGAGAGAGGGAGAGGTGAGAAAGAGAGAGGGGTAATAGAGAGAGCCAATGATGCCGACATTAGTATTGATTACAGGTAAATTAGGCGGTCGCGAGGCCCCTGTGAGTGCGAGGCCTTAGGCGACCGCCTAATTTGCCTAATTAGAGAGCCGCCTCTGGTGTTGAAACTACCACTTGTTGTCTTCATCAGAAGCCTGTAGGCAGGTGAAGTTTATCCTTCCCTTTGTAGGTGGCACTGTTTTTTCTGGCCACTGTACAGAGGGAAAGGAGGATGAGAGAAGCTTTGTTCCTCTAAAACCTCCTCTAAAACTTATGTAGGTGTCATCAGGGAAGCAGCTGTCCAACTGGACACTGCAACACTGGATGACATACGTGGCCATCTTTAGTGAAGGCAATGCTAATAAATAGAATGGTCTCACTGCAGTTGTCACGCATTTGTGAAAAGGATAGAGAAGGGATAGGTTCCCTGAAGGTTAGGGAAAGTGTATTTAGGGAGAGGTTCCTGTCAAGGAAGGACTGAACAGGGATACCACAACTGTCTCTGCTCTAGACTCTAGAGCTGGAACAAAGATCTTTCTATAAGTCTGCAAAGTGTGCCTACACTGCTGCTCTGCCTATCATCCACCCCATTCACTCAGATGCTGCTCCGGTAACATAATCATTATTAAACTGACACCTCAAGTGCTGGGACTGTGTTAAAGTACCATCCAACATTGCTGAGAACTGTTGTACCAGAGTCACACAGTCATACCCTGCAATAATATAGGACAGCCTCACTAAAACTTTGGCACTCTGGTAGCAATCAGGGAGCTGTTCCCCAAATAGCTGGGTCTTTTGGAACCAACTGCTCGCTCTTATTTTCTGGCATGACAGTTCTGACAGTGGAGGGCCACTCACCTGGTTGCAGATCACCTGCCCTCTGCCTCATCAGAAGCAGCCTTTCTGAGCTACTGAGGAACAGAGGCAGAGAAACCTATCTCTCTTGAGTGTGCCCAGGATACTATGGTGTTGTGGGAAAACAGTTAAAGGAGCTTATGCCTGCATATGGGATTGGTAAGAAGGGTGTAGCCAGACTGTTCTAAACTGGATTTGCTCATGTAAAATTAGTCTTGCTGGATGGTAGTCTGCCCAGACTGATTTGTTGTATATTTGTTCACTTATTTTTCCCCTAAGCTTAGAGGAGCTGTGGTTTCTCTCTGCTGCCAGTAGGTGTCACTGGTTCCTCTGGCACCACTCTGAGAGGCTACAGTAAAACAGAGTTATGAATATCTATGCTTCCCCTAGCCAACCAGTAGGAGGTTTATTAGTACATGCTAGGGGGTGGATACATATTTGGGGAGAGCCATGTGCACTCTCTCTTCCTGTTGTGTTACACTATGTGATTTTTCTTGCTCTGTGTCTTTAACCACTTAAGCCCCGGACCATTTCGGGCCATTAGGACCAGGCCTGTTTTTGGGATTCGGCACTGCGCTGCTTTAACTGTAAATTGTGCGGACATGCAATGTTGTACCCAAATGAAATTTGCGTCCTTTTCTTCCCACAAATAGAGCTTTCTTTTAATGGTATTTGATTGCCTCTGCGATTTTTATTTTTTGCGATATAAACGGAAAAAGACCGAAAATTTTGAAAAAAAATGATATTTTCTACTTTTTGTTATAAGAAAAATCGAATAAACTCAATTTTAGTCAGACATTTAGGCCAAAATGTATTCAGCCACATGTCTTTAGTAAAAAAAATGTCAATAAACGTATATTTATTGGTGTGCGCAAAAGTTATAGCGTTTACAAACTAGGGTACATTTTCTGAAATTTACACAGCTTTAAATTTATGACTGCCTATCTCATTTCTTGAGGTGCTAAAATGGCAGGGCAGTACAAAACCCCCCCAAATGACCCCATTTTGGAAAGTAGACACCCCAAGGAAATTGCTGAGAGGCATGTTGAGCCCATTGAATATTTTTTTTTTTTGTCCCAAGTGATTGAATAATGACAAAAAAAAATAAATAAATAAAAAATTACAAAAAGTTGTCACTAAATGATATATTGCTCACACATGCCATGGTTATATGTGGAATTGCACCCCAAAATACATTTTGCTGCTTCTCCTGAGTACGGGGATACCACATGTGTGGGACTTTTTAGGAGTCTGGCCACGTACGGGACCCCGGAAACCAAGCACCGCCTTCAGGATTTCTAAGGGCGCAAATTTTTGATTTCATTCCTCACTACCTATCACAGTTTCGAAGGCCATAAAATGCCAAAATAGCACAAAACCCCCCCAAATGACCCCATTTTAGAAAGTAGACACCCCAAGGGAATTGCTGAGAGGCCTGTTGAGCCCGTTGAATATTTTTTTTTTTTGTCCCAAGTGATTGAATAATGACAAAAAATAAAAATAAAAAATAAATTACAAAAAGTTGTCACTAAATGATATATTGCTCACACATGCCATGGTTATATGTGGAATTGCACCCCAAAATACATTTTGCTGCTTCTCCTGAGTACAGGGATACCACATGTGTGGGACTTTTTAGGAGCCTAGCCGCGTACGGGACCCCGAAAACCAAGCACCGCCTTCAGGATTTCTAGGCACAAATTTTTGATTTCACTCCTCACTACCTATCACAGTTTCTAAGGCCATAAAATGCCAAAATAGCACAAAACCCCCCCAAATGACCCCATTTTGGAAAGTAGACACCCCAAGCTATTTGCTGAGGAGGCATGGTGAGTATTTTACAGCTCTCATTTGTTTTTGAAAATGAAGAAAGAAAATTTTTTTTTTTTTTTTTTTTTTTTTCAATTTTCAAAACTTTGTGACAAAAAGCGAGATCTGCAAAATACTCACAATACCTCTCAGCAAATAGCTTGGGGTGTCTACTTTCCAAAATGGGGTCATTTGGGGGGGTTTTGTGCCATCTGGGCATTCCATGGCCTCCGAAACTGTGATAGGCAGTGAGAAGTAAAATCAAAAATTTACACCCTTAGAAAGCCTGAAGGCGGTGCTTTGTTTTTGGGGTCCCGTACGCGGCTAGGCTCCCAAAAAGTCTCACACATGTGATATCCCTGTACTCAGGAGAAGCAACAGAATTTATTTTGGGGTGTAATTCCACATATGCCCATGGCATGTTTGAGCAATATATCATTTAGTGACAACTTTGTGCAAAAAAAAAATTAAAAAAAAAAAATTGTCTTTTTTCCGCAACTTGTGTCAACATATAAAATATTCCATGGACTCGACATGCCTCTCAGTATATAGCTTGGGGTGTCTACTTTCCAAAATGGGGTCATTTGGGGGGGTTTTGAACTGTTCTGGCATTTTATACACAACATTAGGAAGCTTACATCCACTCTTCTAACCACTTGCAGACAAAGCCCTTTTTGACACTTTTTGTTTACATGAAAACATATTTTTTTTTTGCAAGAAAATTATGTTGAACCCCCAAACATTATATATATTTTTAAAGCAAAGGCCCTACAGATTAAAATGGTGGGTGTTGCATTTTTTTTTTCTACACAGTATTTGCGCAGCGATTTTTCAAACGCATTTTTTGGGGAAAAAATACACTTTTTTTAATTTTAATGCACTAAAACACACTATATTGCCCAAATGTTTGATGAAATAATAAAGATGATCTTAGGCCGAGTACATAGATACCAAACACGACATGCTTTAAAATTTCGCACAAACGCGCATTGGCGACAAACTACATACATTTTTAAAAGCCTTTAAAAGCCTTTACAGATTACCCCGTTAGATTTACAGAGGAGGTCTACTGCTAAAATGACTGCCCTCGATCTGACCTTCGCGGTGATACCTCACATGCATGGTGCAATTGCTGTTTACATATGACGCCAGACCGACGCTTGCGTTCGCCATTGGGCAAGAGCAGGGCAGGACAGGGGTGCTTTTTTTTTTTTTTTTTTTTTTTTTATTATTAATTTTGCTTTTTTATTTTATTTTTAAATTGTTCCTTACATATATTTTTTTTTTTATAATTTTTATTGTTATCTCAGGGAATGTAAATATCCCCTATGATAGCAATAGGTAGTGACAGGTACTCTTTTTTTGAAAAAACTGGGGTCTTCTAGACCCTAGATCTTTCCTCTGCCCTCAAAGCATCTGACCACACCAAGATCGGTGTGATAAAATGCTTTCCCAATTTCCCAATGGCGCTTTTTATATCCAGGGGGGGGGGACATTCCCTCCCACTGCTTGTAAAAGCAGTCCAGAGGCTAATTAGCCGCTGTGATTGCTTTTACATGAAAGCCGGCCGCTGGCTGAAAAGAATGATACCAAGATGATGCCTAAACCCGCAGGCATCAATCTGGTATAACCATTCAAAGTCCAGCAACATACCAGTACGTTGCTGGTCCTTGTTGGACATGTATTGTAATCTTTTTTTTTCATGCAGCCTGTTGGCTGAACGAAAAAAGAGATTGATCGGTGGGTATGCCCACCATTAGAATACCGCCCTTCATCCACCCACTTCTAATGATGGGCATACATGCACCATTTATATATGCCGAAGCATGGGGGCATCCTCCCGCAAAAAAGTTATGCCGCACACACATGGTCAAACGTTTCCACGGGCAAGCCTCCGTCGGAATTTCGACCGTATGTATGCGGCATTAGGAGCAAAATTGCTCCTCCGCCCTGCTGCCCCTGCTGCCCCCATGCTTCGGCATATATGCTTTTTTTTTTTAAACTGTGGTGGTGAAATCACCTCCTACAGCACTGGAGTCGCAGGGATCAGGCCTGTCTCTGCGAACGCTGCAGTTATGTGTGTTGTGTTTTGTAAGTGACAGTGATCGATCGATACTGCACTTGGGTGGCCTGGGCTGGACGGAGGGGCAAAACGCAGGTGCTAGCAGGTATCTGGGCTGATCCCGCTAACACTGCGTTTTTGGGAACCCTAAACCGCTGGTATAGATCTGATCAGATCAGATATTGATCTGTTCAGATACTATACCACTAAGGGGGGTGTATGCTTTACGCGTGGGTGTTAGCGTTACTGGCACTAACCTGACGCTGCCTGGGGTGTGACGCAGACCCTCTCTGACGCTAAAACCTAATTGATATCACCCACCGGGCGATCAGGGGGTTAAACCTTTATTGGGTTATATACGGCGGGTGCCCTGACACTATAAAAAGCAAACTAACTAACCAGCGTCACCCGTAACACTTATATGGTGATCACTGGTGAAAGGGTTAACTAGGGGCAATTAGGGGGTTAAAACCTTTATTAGATCATATTTGGGGGTACCTGACGCTATAAAAACCTGCGGCGAACCTAAAAAAAATGACTGGCTACCGATTGGCATCACCGACACGAAGACAGCGATCAGAAAAACGATCGCTTAGTGACAGTGGTGATAGGGGGTGAAAGGGTTACCTGGGGGGCGATCAAGGGGGTTAAACCTTTATTAGATAATATATTGGGGTACCCGACGCTATAAAAACCTGCGGCGAACCTAAAAAAAATTACTGGCTACCGATCGCCATCACTGATGCTAAGACAGCCATCAGAAAAATGATCGCATAGCGACAGCGGTGATAGGGGGTGAAAGGGTTACCTGGGGGGCGATCAAGGGGGTTTAACCTTTATTAGATAATATATTGGGGTACCTGACGCTATAAAAACCTGCGGCGAACCTAAAAAAAATTACTGGCTACCGATCGCCATCACTGATGCTAAGACAGCATCAGAAAAACGATCGATTAGCGACAGCGGTGATAGGGGGTGAAAGGGTTACCTGGGGGGCGATCAAGGGGGTTAAACCTTTATTAGATAATATATTGGGGTACCCGACGCTATAAAAACCTGCGGCGAACCTAAAAAAAATTACTGGCTACCGATCGCCATCACTGATGCTAAGACAGCCATCAGAAAAATGATCGCATAGCGACAGCGGTGATAGGGGGTGAAAGGGTTACCTGGGGGGCGATCAAGGGGGTTTAACCTTTATTAGATAATATATTGGGGTACCTGACGCTATAAAAACCTGCGGCGAACCTAAAAAAAATTACTGGCTACCGATCGCCATCACTGATGCTAAGACAGCATCAGAAAAACGATCGATTAGCGACAGCGGTGATAGGGGGTGAAAGGGTTACCTGGGGGGCGATCAAGGGGGTTGAACCTTTATTAGATAATATATTGGGGTACCCGACGCTATAAAAACCTGCGGCGAACCTAAAAAAAATTACTGGCTACCGATCGCCATCACTGATGCTAAGACAGCCATCAGAAAAATGATCGCATAGCGACAGCGGTGATAGGGGGTGAAAGGGTTATCTGGGGGGTGATCAGGGGGTTAAACCTTTATTAGGGGGGGTTAGGGGGCTACACTGGACCTAAAACTAAACTTTAGTGACACTTTCACAGTCACAAATGTCACTGATTGCAGTGATCACTAAATAAATGGTCACTGCAATCAGTGACACTGTGACTGGGGGCTGGGGGGTGATCTGGGGGGTGATCTGGGGGGGTCTGGGGGTCCTGGGGGGGCGATTAGTGTTCCTATGTGTCCTGGTGTCAGTGTAGTGTTGTGCTCACTGACCTGATGTCTTCTCTTGTACGGCGCTCGGTATATGTGAGCGCCGCACAGGAGATGACATCACTTCCTCCTGCCTCCTCTGTCTGAAACAGACAGAGGAGGCATTTCCATTCGCCGGGAGCGATCGCGAGGGGGGGGCCGGAATCGAAAGGCCGCCCCCTCATCTGGGATCGCTCCCGGTGAAGTAACGACCGCTCACGGCACAGAAGGGGGGTCCGGATGGACCCCCCAACTGTACAAAGGCAGTCACGTAGATCTACGTGATTCTGCCTGTCCGTGCCATTCTGCCGACGTAAATCGGCGGTGGGCGGTCGTTAAGTGGTTAAGATCTGTCCCCTTCTTTCTAGCTGAACTCTCTCTCTCACCGTAGTTCTTTATATATCTCCTCCACTTCCTGATTCTGGTCATTACTCCTGTATTTCTTCCATGCTAAACATCTTACATGTGGCTTACAACTGCAACGTTTTTCTACCTATGAATATCCATCATTAAACGGAACATTCGAAAGGATTCATCGTCTGTCGTCCTAACTGTGAGTTTATTCATTGAGTTAAACTGCCTGTATCGATGCAAGGGATAATAGCAAACCAGCTTGTGTAAGGCCTACTTCAACCTGGAGATGAACTTTATCGCTTTGTAGTTGAGACAGAACAGTAGAAAAACGGAGTTTCACAGCCTAATTACAAGATTTCTGCATGTCAGTACTGAAACAGACAAGATTTACTGCCCTCATAGCAAGACAGAAGGGACAGAGCAGCACATGGCAGCCTTATAGTCTGAGACAATCTGCTTGGTGTCATATTTCAGCACACAGATCCTGCCTGCTTTCACAGTCAGTCTGCTATCATGAGTGATCAAGCTTCTGCATGTGAACTCACATCTACCTCCCCACAAGTTCCTGAAGAAACTGAGTTACCCAAACGCTCAGTTAAACCCACTTGGAAAGTAATGGAGAATTATGAAGCTTCAAGGACTGAATTGTCAAATAGCTTGGAATTAGTCTGGGAGAAAATCCTTGCTGAAGCCAATACAGTGTCTGTTGAACGTGAACCACTGACACTAGAGGGCGCCATTAAACAACTTTCTGCCTCATATGAGCTTTATCAGCTTACCAGCAGCAAATTCACTAATGTCTTGCAAAACATGAATACAGAAAGTGCGATGACACAATTAAAGCGCGTCAATGCTCTCAATATTGAAAGAGACAGTTTTATCCAGCAAACCAGATTAAAGGCAGAAGCAAAAATAAAGCTGTTACAGGACACTGCATCTCACAGATCTGTTTCCACCAGACGTTCTAAAAACTCGTCAAGATCCCATAGTTCAAGATACTCAACACTCAGTGAGCGACTTATTAATGCCCGCGCTGAAGTGGAAGCCAGCAAAGTGCAGGTGGCATATGCAGAAAAAAGAGCAGAGTTGGACGCTCAAAGGGCAGAGTTGGAAGCGCAGTCAGCACATCAAAGGGCAGAGTTGGAAGTGCAGTCAGCACGTCAAAGAGCAACAATGGAAACCTTAAATGAACAGTGTAAACATGACGCAGCTACGGCAAAGCTAAGGGTCCTACAGCAAGCTATCAGTGCAGACGAAGGTGCAAGTGAGAAAGACAGCATTAACCTAAACATAGCAGATATGGAAGACCCCCTCAAACGCACTAAAGACTATGTCCTAAGCCACTGCAGTGCACACTCCATTGTCTCCAATGCTCCTGACTACATAGAGACTCCTTCACAGCTTCAAGTTAAAGAGGTTCCAGCGACTTCCTGCACTCAAAATCACTCCACTGCATTTCCTACCTGCCTACCTTGCCTGCCTTCATACGTCACAGAGCATCAGCGCAAGCTTCAGGCAAGTAGTGATGAGCCGAACACCCCCGGGTTCGGTTCGCACCAGAACCCGCGAACGGACCGGAAGTTCGAACGAACATTAGAACCCTATTAAATACAATGGATGCGAACGTTCGAATTCTAAAGTGCTAATTATAACAACTATTATGCATGTTATTGTCCTAAAAAGGGTTTGGGAACCCGGGTTCTGCACCAGGGGACATGTATCAATGCAAAAAGAAGTTTTAAAAACGGTCGTTTTTCGGGAGCAGTCATTTTAATGATGCATAAAGTGAAAAAAAAAAAGTCAAATATTCCTTTAAATATCGTACCTGGGGGGTGTCTAAAGTATGCCTGTGAAGTGCCACGTGTTTCCCGTGTTTAGAACTGTCCCTGCACAAAATGACACTTCTAAAGGAAAAAAAAGCCATTTAAAACTGCTTGCGGCTTTAATGTAATGTCTGGTCCCGGTAATATGGATGAAATTCTTTAAGAAAAATGGCATAGCTACCCCATGACCCCCCCCCCTACCCCAGCCCATTACCAGCCCCTTTGGGTCTTGTATGGATATTAAGGGGAACCCCGCACATAAAATAAAAAAGGCCCTATATACTCTGAACAGCCGTATACAGGCGGTGCATACAAGACAGGGACTGTAGGTTTGTTCTTATGTAGAATCTGTTTGTAATTTTGAACAGGTACATTGTTGAAGTGTAGCTCCAGCCCAAAAATCTATTTTTAAACTTTTTGGAAAACATAGGTAAGGGTTATCACCCCTGTAACATTTGTTTTGCTGTCTGTGCCCCTGTTCAGAACATTTCACCTCACTTTCCGTCCCAATGACAACTGTTTTTGAAATGTGGTGTTTTTCTTGAAACAAGGATTGCTGATAAAGCATCAGTACAGAGGAGACACCTTTCTCCCATATTTATTCTTACAGGAGAGAATTTTCCTTCCTAGTGGTAGATTTCCTCTCACTTCCTGTTGTCTTCTTGCGTTTGCAAGTAGGAGTCGTTTGTAAGTTGGATGTTTGAAAGTAGGGACCTGCCGTATATACTCTGCAGAAATAGGCCCCTTAGTTGTTGGTGTTGGCACAACACTGTAAGCACTCACAGTTACTCTTGGTTGGTGCTGGAACGCCCTGCTGTCAACTATTATATCAGGAATTTTAATTACATATAATTGTTGAACAGTGGTAGTAAAAATTGGGCCTTTGATGGTGGTGCTGGTGCCACAACACTGTAAGCCCTGACAGTTACTCTTGGTGGGTGCAGCAATGGGCCCTGCTGTGAATTATTAGATCAAGAATTGTAATTACATGCCCCTGTTGAACAGGGGCTGAAAAATTGGGCCTTAGGCACTGGTGGCACAACACTGCAACTCCTCACAGATACTGTACTTGGAGCACAGCAATGAGCCCTGTTGCAAAGTATTGCTTCAAAAATTGTAATTACACGCCCCTGTTAAACAGGGGCTGAAAAATTGGGCGTTAGGCACTGGTGGCGGCACCCATAAACAAAAATGATCTTCCAAGCTATCATCATCAATCGTATCATTGAGGACTCGGAGGAGGAGGATAGCCAGTCAACATAACAGCACAGGCACTCAGCATCAGCATCAGTCTTGAAGGGATGTGACATTTTAAAATCAATTAGTCTGTTATATCAGCATCAGGTGTGTGGTAGCTGGTGGTGATCCAAGACTGGTTCATCTTGATGAAAGTCAGTCGATCAACCGAGTCGGTGGACAGGCGCACCCTGTGATCCGTGACAAATCCTCCAGCAGCACTGAATGTGCGTTCCGAAAGAACGCTGGATGCAGGACAGGCCAGTAGCTCAATTGCATACTGTGCAAGCTCTGGCCAGTGATCCATCCTCAAGACCCAGTAAGCCAGAGGATTTTCGGTGGGGAAGGTGTCCAAGTCTGACCTTGCCCCTAGATATTCCTGCACCATGTTTATCAGACGCTGGCGATGGTTGCTGGAACCAATCATACTTTGGGGCTGCGGACTAAAGAATTGTCTGAACGCATCGGTCAGACGGCCACCTTCCCCACCGCTCCTTCTTTGACTGGCCGAAGCCTCAGCAACTCGTTGTCCAGGACCAGGAGTTTGCAACCTCCCAGTCTCTGGGAACGCGTTGCACAGACCTTTCTGCAAGGCCTCCCGGAGTTGTCTCATCCTCTGCTCCCTCTGCGACGGTAACATAAGGTCCGCAACCTTACCCTTGTACCGTGGATCAAGGAGAGTGGCCAGCCAGTAATGGTCCCTCTCCTTGATCCGAAGAATACGAGGATCCTTCCGCAGACTTTGCAGGATCAGGGAGGCCATGCAGCGTAGGTTTGCTGAGGCATTCGCTCCGGAGTCCTCTGGGTCACTAAGGACGACATGATCCGCAGCCACCTCCTCCCAGCCACGTACAAGTCCACTGGTTTCTTGGGACTGTAAATCATCCCTAAAAGACTGCTGCTGATGATGCTGAGTGCCAGCCTCCACCTCCATGCTGACACAATCCTCCTCCTCCTCCTCCTCCTCCTCCTCCTCTTCCTGTGCGATGGGTGGGACAGAAGGAACACTGTCTGGGTAAAGGGGGCCTTGAGAGGCAAGGAAGTCCTCCTCTTCCTGCCTCTGTTCTGCCTCAAGTGCCCTGTCCATTATTCCACGCAGCGTGTGCTCCAACAGGTGGACAAGAGGTACAGTGTCACTGATGCATGCACTGTCACTGCTCACCATCCTCGTGGCCTCCTCAAATGGTGCCAGGACAGTGCATGCATCCCTGATCATGCCCCACTGGCGTGGAGAAAAAAAACCAAGCTCCCCTGACCCTGTCCTGGTGCCGTAGTCGCACAGGTACTCATTGATGGCCCTCTGCTGCGTGTGCAGCCGCTGCAGCATGGCCAACGTTGAGTTCCACCTGGTGGGCATGTCACATATAAGGCGGTTCTTGGGCAGGTTCAACTCCTTTTGCAGCTCAGCCAGGCGAGCACTGGCATTATAAGATCTGCGGAAATGCACACAGACTTTCCTGGCCTGCCTCAGGACATCCTGTAAGCCCGGGTACCTGCCCAAGAACCGCTGCACCACCAGGTTAAGGACGTGAGCCACACAGGGCACATGGGTCAGTTGTCCCTGTCGGAGGGCGGAGAGGAGGTTGGTGCCATTGTCGCAAACCACCATTCCTGGCTTAAGCTGGCGTGGCGTCAACCACCTCTCGGCCTGGCCCTGCAGAGCAGACAGGACCTCTGCCCCAGTGTGGCTTCTGTCCCCCAAACACACCAGCGCAAGCACGGCATGGCATCTTTTTGCCTGCGTACTTGCGTAGCCCCGTGAACGGCTACGGAGCACCGCTGGTTCATAGGACAAACCACAGGAAGAGGCCATGGAGGAAGAAGAAGAGGAGGGGGTGGAGGAGAGAGGTGTGTCACAACCAGTAGTAGCATTTTGGAGGCGTGGCGGTGGGACAACCTCCAACACTACTGCACCTTGTCCTGAATCCTTCCCAGCTGCCAAAAGAGTGACCCAATGGGCCGTGAAAGAAAGGTAACGTCCCTGTCCATGCCTGCTGGACCATGAGTCAGCGGTAATATGCACCTTACCGCTGACCGCCCTGTCCAGCGAGGCCAAGACATTGCCTTCCACATGCCGGTAGAGAGCCGGAATAGCCTTCCGTGAGAAAAAGTGGCGTTTGGGAACCTGCCACTGAGGAACCGCACATTGCACAAACTCACGGAAGGGGGCCGAGTCTACCAACTGAAAAGGCAGCAGTTGAAGCGCTAGCAATTTAGCCAAGCTAGCATTCAACCGCTGGGCATGTGGATGGCTGGGAGTGAACTTCTTTCGACGGTCCAGCAGCTGGGGCAGGGAAATTTGCCTGCTAGAATCGGACGTCGGTGTACTGCTAGCAGAGTGGGCGCAAGTACTTGGCTGTGACACACCTAATTCTACACCTTCATTCCTCTCAGTGCATGTTTCAGAGAGGACTGAAGTTATAGTGGGGTTGGAGATCCCAGCTGATGCGGTGCAAGGAGAGGTCCGCTTTGTTCTTTGGTGTGGGTCTTTGAGGTAGGCTTGCCAACGAGCTGCATGGCAGGTCAACATATGTCTGGTCAGGCATGTGGTACCCAAGCGGCTGATGTTTTGGCCACGCGATATACGCTTGAGACATATGTTGCAAACAGCAGCTGTGCGATCTGATGCACTAGCCTCAAAAAAGGCCCACACCAAAGAACTTTTTGAATGACGGGCAGAGGCAGCGCCCTGCACAGGCGGAGCTCTGCGGTGTGATTCCGTCGGTGTACTGCCCTTACGCTGGCCACCAAAGGGCATCCTGCCTCGTTGGAGATGTGCCTCCTCCTCATCCTCCTCCTCCTCCTCTCTCCTATTAGGCACCCACGTGGAGTCATTGACCTCATCATCCCCTCCCTCCTCATCACTGGAGCCAATCTGGCAGTATGCTGCAGCTGCTGGAACATGACTGCCAGATTGGTGTCCTTCTTGAGCATCCCCTCTGTCTGCTCTCACGCTACTGCCTTCCTCTAGCTGGGTTTCATCATCAGACCCTTCGAAACGCTGGGCATCCTCCTGGAGCATGTACCCAACACTGTGCTGAAACAGTTCGGGGGACTCCTCAGGAGGAGGACATGGTGGGTCTAGGGAAGGAGTGACTGATGATTTGTCTGACATTGATACCAGGGAAGACGACGCTTTGGCAGCTGCTTTTCCAGTACCCTGAGCCTGGGTGAGAGAGGATGAGGAGGAGGAGGAGGGCTTGGTCATCCACTCTACCAAGTCTTCGGCATGATGTGGCTCAACATGTCCAGCTGCCGAAAAGAAGGACAAGCGTGTCCCATGGCCATGTGCTGATGACAATGCACCGCGTCCACGACCAGCACTGTTGCCCCCAGACACAGAGCCTGCTTGCCCTCTTTTATTGCCTCCTGACTGTCTGCCTCTCCTTGTTTGCCTTCCAGACATTCTAATAGATGGCCTGCAGGGAGATGGGAAAAAAGCAATAAGGGCTACCTTCAGGTGTCCTTCTCTGTCCCTGGAAACAAGGACTTGCAGAGTGAAAGAAAAAAAACACTCTCCCTACCTACAGTTTTCTGTCCCTAGAAAAAATGTTTTTTTTAATCACAATATAGCACAAGGAAAATTAACTCACTGTCCTTACAGGTCCCTGGAAACAAGGACTTGCAGAGTGAAAGAAACTGACACTGTCCCTACCTAGAGTTTTCTGTCCCTAGAATAAATGTTTTTTTTAATCACAATATAGCAAAAGGACAATTCACTCACTGTCCTTCCAGGTCCCTGGAAACAAGGACTTGCAGAGTGAAAGAAACTGACACTGTCCCTACCTAGAGTTTTCTGTCCCTAGAATAAATGTTTTTTTTAATCACAATATAGCAAAAGGACAATTCACTCACTGTCCTTCCAGGTCCCTGGAAACAAGGACTTGCAGAGTGAAAGAAACTGACACTGTCCCTACCTAGAGTTTTCTGTCCCTAGAATAAATGTTTTTTTTAATCACAATATAGCAAAAGGACAATTCACTCACTGTCCTTCCAGGTCCCTGGAAACAAGGACTTGCAGAGTGAAAGAAACTGACACTGTCCCTACCTAGAGTTTTCTGTCCCTAGAATAAATGTTTTTTTTAATCACAATATAGCAAAAGGACAATTCACTCACTGTCCTTCCAGGTCCCTGGAAACAAGGACTTGCAGAGTGAAAGAAACTGACACTGTCCCTACCTAGAGTTTTCTGTCCCTAGAATAAATGTTTTTTTTAATCACAATATAGCAAAAGGACAATTCACTCACTGTCCTTCCAGGTCCCTGGAAACAAGGACTTGCAGAGTGAAAGAAACTGACACTGTCCCTACCTAGAGTTTTCTGTCCCTAGAATAAATGTTTTTTTTAATCACAATATAGCAAAAGGACAATTCACTCACTGTCCTTCCAGGTCCCTGGAAACAAGGACTTGCAGAGTGAAAGAAACTGACACTGTCCCTACCTAGAGTTTTCTGTCCCTAGAATAAATGTTTTTTTTAATCACAATATAGCAAAAGGACAATTCACTCACTGTCCTTCCAGGTCCCTGGAAACAAGGACTTGCAGAGTGAAAGAAACTGACACTGTCCCTACCTAGAGTTTTCTGTCCCTAGAATAAATGTTTTTTTTAATCACAATATAGCAAAAGGACAATTCACTCACTGTCCTTCCAGGTCCCTGGAAACAAGGACTTGCAGAGTGAAAGAAACTGACACTGTCCCTACCTAGAGTTTTCTGTCCCTAGAATAAATGTTTTTTTTAATCACAATATAGCAAAAGGACAATTCACTCACTGTCCTTCCAGGTCCCTGGAAACAAGGACTTGCAGAGTGAAAGAAACTGACACTGTCCCTACCTAGAGTTTTCTGTCCCTAGAATAAATGTTTTTTTTAATCACAATATAGCAAAAGGACAATTCACTCACTGTCCTTCCAGGTCCCTGGAAACAAGGACTTGCAGAGTGAAAGAAACTGACACTGTCCCTACCTAGAGTTTTCTGTCCCTAGAATAAATGTTTTTTTTAATCACAATATAGCAAAAGGACAATTCACTCACTGTCCTTCCAGGTCCCTGGAAACAAGGACTTGCAGAGTGAAAGAAACTGACACTGTCCCTACCTAGAGTTTTCTGTCCCTAGAATAAATGTTTTTTTTAATCACAATATAGCAAAAGGACAATTCACTCACTGTCCTTCCAGGTCCCTGGAAACAAGGACTTGCAGAGTGAAAGAAACTGACACTGTCCCTACCTAGAGTTTTCTGTCCCTAGAATAAATGTTTTTTTTAATCACAATATAGCAAAAGGACAATTCACTCACTGTCCTTCCAGGTCCCTGGAAACAAGGACTTGCAGAGTGAAAGAAACTGACACTGTCCCTACCTAGAGTTTTCTGTCCCTAGAATAAATGTTTTTTTTAATCACAATATAGCAAAAGGACAATTCACTCACTGTCCTTCCAGGTCCCTGGAAACAAGGACTTGCAGAGTGAAAGAAACTGACACTGTCCCTACCTAGAGTTTTCTGTCCCTAGAATAAATGTTTTTTTTAATCACAATATAGCAAAAGGACAATTCACTCACTGTCCTTCCAGGTCCCTGGAAACAAGGACTTGCAGAGTGAAAGAAACTGACACTGTCCCTACCTAGAGTTTTCTGTCCCTAGAATAAATGTTTTTTTTAATCACAATATAGCAAAAGGACAATTCACTCACTGTCCTTCCAGGTCCCTGGAAACAAGGACTTGCAGAGTGAAAGAAACTGACACTGTCCCTACCTAGAGTTTTCTGTCCCTAGAATAAATGTTTTTTTTAATCACAATATAGCAAAAGGACAATTCACTCACTGTCCTTCCAGGTCCCTGGAAACAAGGACTTGCAGAGTGAAAGAAACTGACACTGTCCCTACCTAGAGTTTTCTGTCCCTAGAATAAATGTTTTTTTTAATCACAATATAGCAAAAGGACAATTCACTCACTGTCCTTCCAGGTCCCTGGAAACAAGGACTTGCAGAGTGAAAGAAACTGACACTGTCCCTACCTAGAGTTTTCTGTCCCTAGAATAAATGTTTTTTTTAATCACAATATAGCAAAAGGACAATTCACTCACTGTCCTTCCAGGTCCCTGGAAACAAGGACTTGCAGAGTGAAAGAAACTGACACTGTCCCTACCTAGAGTTTTCTGTCCCTAGAATAAATGTTTTTTTTAATCACAATATAGCAAAAGGACAATTCACTCACTGTCCTTCCAGGTCCCTGGAAACAAGGACTTGCAGAGTGAAAGAAACTGACACTGTCCCTACCTAGAGTTTTCTGTCCCTAGAATAAATGTTTTTTTTAATCACAATATAGCAAAAGGACAATTCACTCACTGTCCTTCCAGGTCCCTGGAAACAAGGACTTGCAGAGTGAAAGAAACTGACACTGTCCCTACCTAGAGTTTTCTGTCCCTAGAATAAATGTTTTTTTTAATCACAATATAGCAAAAGGACAATTCACTCACTGTCCTTCCAGGTCCCTGGAAACAAGGACTTGCAGAGTGAAAGAAACTGACACTGTCCCTACCTAGAGTTTTCTGTCCCTAGAATAAATGTTTTTTTTAATCACAATATAGCAAAAGGACAATTCACTCACTGTCCTTCCAGGTCCCTGGAAACAAGGACTTGCAGAGTGAAAGAAACTGACACTGTCCCTACCTAGAGTTTTCTGTCCCTAGAATAAATGTTTTTTTTAATCACAATATAGCAAAAGGACAATTCACTCACTGTCCTTCCAGGTCCCTGGAAACAAGGACTTGCAGAGTGAAAGAAACTGACACTGTCCCTACCTAGAGTTTTCTGTCCCTAGAATAAATGTTTTTTTTAATCACAATATAGCAAAAGGACAATTCACTCACTGTCCTTCCAGGTCCCTGGAAACAAGGACTTGCAGAGTGAAAGAAACTGACACTGTCCCTACCTAGAGTTTTCTGTCCCTAGAATAAATGTTTTTTTTAATCACAATATAGCAAAAGGACAATTCACTCACTGTCCTTCCAGGTCCCTGGAAACAAGGACTTGCAGAGTGAAAGAAACTGACACTGTCCCTACCTAGAGTTTTCTGTCCCTAGAATAAATGTTTTTTTTAATCACAATATAGCAAAAGGACAATTCACTCACTGTCCTTCCAGGTCCCTGGAAACAAGGACTTGCAGAGTGAAAGAAACTGACACTGTCCCTACCTAGAGTTTTCTGTCCCTAGAATAAATGTTTTTTTTAATCACAATATAGCAAAAGGACAATTCACTCACTGTCCTTCCAGGTCCCTGGAAACAAGGACTTGCAGAGTGAAAGAAACTGACACTGTCCCTACCTAGAGTTTTCTGTCCCTAGAATAAATGTTTTTTTTAATCACAATATAGCAAAAGGACAATTCACTCACTGTCCTTCCAGGTCCCTGGAAACAAGGACTTGCAGAGTGAAAGAAACTGACACTGTCCCTACCTAGAGTTTTCTGTCCCTAGAATAAATGTTTTTTTTAATCACAATATAGCAAAAGGACAATTCACTCACTGTCCTTCCAGGTCCCTGGAAACAAGGACTTGCAGAGTGAAAGAAACTGACACTGTCCCTACCTAGAGTTTTCTGTCCCTAGAATAAATGTTTTTTTTAATCACAATATAGCAAAAGGACAATTCACTCACTGTCCTTCCAGGTCCCTGGAAACAAGGACTTGCAGAGTGAAAGAAACTGACACTGTCCCTACCTAGAGTTTTCTGTCCCTAGAATAAATGTTTTTTTTAATCACAATATAGCAAAAGGACAATTCACTCACTGTCCTTCCAGGTCCCTGGAAACAAGGACTTGCAGAGTGAAAGAAACTGACACTGTCCCTACCTAGAGTTTTCTGTCCCTAGAATAAATGTTTTTTTTAATCACAATATAGCAAAAGGACAATTCACTCACTGTCCTTCCAGGTCCCTGGAAACAAGGACTTGCAGAGTGAAAGAAACTGACACTGTCCCTACCTAGAGTTTTCTGTCCCTAGAATAAATGTTTTTTTTAATCACAATATAGCAAAAGGACAATTCACTCACTGTCCTTCCAGGTCCCTGGAAACAAGGACTTGCAGAGTGAAAGAAACTGACACTGTCCCTACCTAGAGTTTTCTGTCCCTAGAATAAATGTTTTTTTTAATCACAATATAGCAAAAGGACAATTCACTCACTGTCCTTCCAGGTCCCTGGAAACAAGGACTTGCAGAGTGAAAGAAACTGACACTGTCCCTACCTAGAGTTTTCTGTCCCTAGAATAAATGTTTTTTTTAATCACAATATAGCAAAAGGACAATTCACTCACTGTCCTTCCAGGTCCCTGGAAACAAGGACTTGCAGAGTGAAAGAAACTGACACTGTCCCTACCTAGAGTTTTCTGTCCCTAGAATAAATGTTTTTTTTAATCACAATATAGCAAAAGGACAATTCACTCACTGTCCTTCCAGGTCCCTGGAAACAAGGACTTGCAGAGTGAAAGAAACTGACACTGTCCCTACCTAGAGTTTTCTGTCCCTAGAATAAATGTTTTTTTTAATCACAATATAGCAAAAGGACAATTCACTCACTGTCCTTCCAGGTCCCTGGAAACAAGGACTTGCAGAGTGAAAGAAACTGACACTGTCCCTACCTAGAGTTTTCTGTCCCTAGAATAAATGTTTTTTTTAATCACAATATAGCAAAAGGACAATTCACTCACTGTCCTTCCAGGTCCCTGGAAACAAGGACTTGCAGAGTGAAAGAAACTGACACTGTCCCTACCTAGAGTTTTCTGTCCCTAGAATAAATGTTTTTTTTTAAGCACACTATAGCAGAAGCACAAAACACACTGACACTCTCCCTACCTATCCTTCTCTTTCCCTAAACTAAAGGAATCCAGGTTAAGCAAGAAAGAAATAACAGTCACTGTCCCTGCCTATGCTACTCTATCCCTGCTCCGGAACACACTACACTAGGCCGCCGTGCTGGCGGCCTTTTATAGTGTGGGGCGTGTACTAAACACCCTCAGCAATAATTGGCCACAGGCATCCTGCCTGTGGCCAATCATTGCTCTCCTCGCTGCCGGCGCTGTGATTGGCCAAGCATGCGGGGTCACAGTGCATGCTTGGCCAATCACAGCGCCTGGATGACACTGCGATGGCGTAGTGCATTGTGGGCCGTTCGCGTCACTCGAATTTGGCGCGAACGGCCCAAATCGTTCGATCTTCGTCGAACGATCGAACAGCCAATGTTCGAGTCGAACGTATGTTCGACTCGAACACGAAGCTCATCCCTACAGGCAAGTCATCAATCTCCAGTCATCGGTACAGCCTTGAATCAACGTACCATTGGAACAACTGACTTCAAGCAAGCAACTCACCTGGATGCATCTGCTGCACCATATTTCCCTGTGTCCTTTAACAACAATGTCAAAGATAACGCAATCAGCACCATACAGCCAACAGCATCTCACATAAAGGCGGAGACAACTGAAACAGAAGAGTTTGTGAGGTACATGCTTCGCAGGGAGCTCACAAAGACTGGTCTTACAAGTTTTGATGACCAACCTGAGCACTACAGAAGTTGGAAATGTGCCTTCAGAACTACAATCAGCAATATTGGCATTACAGCTGATCAAGAATTGAATCTGCTGATCAAATGGCTTGGTCCTCTATCTGCTGCACGTGTTAAGCCATTAAGATCGGTTTTCATGGACAATCCTACTGCAGGCCTCACAGCTGCATGGGAGCGACTAGAGCAAAGTTATGGCAGTCCAGAAGCTATAGAAAATGCTTTGTTCATGCGTTTGGAAACTTTCCCAAAGATATCCGGTAAGGACAACAAGGAGTTCCAGAGACTGAGTGACCTTCTCCTTGAGCTTCAGCTAGCCAAGACAGACCCAAAACTACCTGGACTCAGTTACCTTGACACTCCAAGAGGGGTAAACCCAATTGTCTCCAAGCTCCCGTATGGTTTGCAAGAGAAATGGACTGCACTAGGGTCATCATACAAAAGAGAGAACAAGGTTTCCTTCCCTCCATTCTCTTTCTTCTGTGAATTCATCAGGAGAATTGCAGAGACCAAGAACGATCCAAGTTTTTCCTATGGTGAGTACAGTCTCTTCTCACCCTTTCCTAAGAGTACCAGTCTTCAGGGCAACTATAGAAACCATAGAGGCCCAGTGTCTGTGAAAAAGACTGACATCCTTCCCACTCCTACCACAGTTCTAGCCACGAACAAACAGAGTAGGAAGATTGAAAACCCTAACAGAGAGTGTCCCATACACAAGAAGCCACACCCCCTCAATAAATGTATCGGCTTTAGGAAAAAGCCTCTGGAAGAGCGCAAGGAGCTTTTAAAGACATTTAGGGTATGTTTCAGGTGCTGTGCTTCTACAGAACATTTTGCAAGGGACTGTAATTTGTCCATCAAGTGCATAGAGTGTGGCTCTGAAGAACATGTGCAAGCCCTCCATCCTCTTGAGCCCAGCTCTGCACAACCTGCCAACACTCCTCCCAGGTTAACGCATGGCGGGGAGAATACAGACCAAGTGCCTAATTCTACCATCATTTCTTCATCCTGCACTGAAGTTTGTGGAGAAGACTGCTGTGGTAAGTCCTGTGCAAAGATATGCTTGGTGAACATATACCACAAGGATCAACCAGAAAAGTCTCTAAAGGCATATGCTATCTTAGACGATCAGAGCAATCGATCACTTGAAAAATCGGAATTGTTCAATCTATTTGAAATAAAAGGCGAAGCTCATCCTTACACCTTGGGTACCTGTAGTGGAACTATAGAGGTTTCTGGAAGAAGGACTCATGGACTCATGGTATCTTCTCTCAAAGGTAACTTGCAATTACCCTTACCTACACTTGTTGAGTGCAATCAGATACCTGCTAACAGGGAAGAAATCCCTACTCCAGCTGCTGCTTTCCATCACACTCACCTCAAGGTAATAGCAAATGAGATACCGCCGCTTGACAAAGATGCTCAGATCCTTCTTCTGTTAGGAAGAGACATTCTAAGAGTTCACAAGGTACACAGACAATTTAGTGGACCCCCTGATGCCCCATTTGCCCAGCGCACGGATCTAGGGTGGGTCATCATAGGCAATGTCTGCATAGGCAAAATGAAAAGACCTACCAACATTTCGTCATTCAAGACAAATGTTCTGCCAAATGTCCGAAACACTTACTTTGAGCCATGCCCACATCACTACTGGGTGAAAGAGAAGATAGCCAGCCACGAATGGCAACATGGTATCTCAGGTGACACAAGCCCTTTCTCCTGCCATGATGGCGACTTCGGCTCTACAGTGTTTAATGCAACCAGTGAAGATGACATACTGGCTCCTTCAATGGAAGACAAAGAATTCATCAAGGTAATGGACAATGAGTTCTTTCAAGATGACTCCAATAACTGGGTAGCACCCCTACCCTTTCGTCTCCCAAGAGAGAGATTGCCCAACAACTTACAGCAGGCCATCAGTAGATTCTCCTCCTTAAAGCGAAACTTAAGCAGAAAACCAGAGATGCAAAAGCACTTTGTGGACTTTATGCAAAATGTATTTGACAGAGATCATGCAGAGCCTGCTCCCCCACTAAAGGAGGGAGAAGAATGCTGGTACCTTCCATCCTTTGGCGTGCATCACCCACGCAAACCAGACCAAATCAGAGTTGTTTTTGATTCCAGTGCTCAGCACGAAGGTGTTTCTCTTAACAACATGCTCCTTACTGGACCCAACTTGAACAACAGTCTAATAGGAGTCTTGATTCGTTTCAGACAAGAGCCTGTAGCAGTAATGGCCGACATTCAACAGATGTTTCACTGCTTCATCGTCAGAGAAGACAACAGAAACTACCTCAGGTTTCTATGGCACAAGGACAATGACCTCAACAAGGAAGTTATAGATTATCGCATGAAGGTACATGTCTTCGGTAACAGTCCTTCCCCAGCAGTGGCAACTTATGGGCTAAGGAAAACAGCTCAGACTGGAGAAGTTGAATATGGATCTGATGCCCGTCAATTTGTTGAAAGAAACTTCTGCGTTGACGACACACTTAAGTCCTTTCCAACTGCTAAAGAAGCAATTGATTTTCTCACCAGAACAAAGGAGATGCTGTCTGTAGCAAACCTTAGACTGCACAAAATTATATCCAACAGCCAGGAACTTATGAATGCCTTTCACTCTGAGGACTATGCCACTAGTCTAAAAAACCTTGACTTAGGTACAGATGTGCCTCCTGTACAGCGAAGTCTGGGTTTGTTGTGGAACATCAAGCAAGACAAATTCACCTTCCAAGTGTCAACTTGTGACAAACCCTTCACTAAGAGAGGAGTCCTGTCCGTGGTGAATAACATCTATGACCCACTGGGTTTCCTTGCTCCAGTTACCATTCAAGGTAAGATTTTACTAAGACTGAGCTGTAACCTGGGGAGGGTGTGTGAGAAGCAGCCAAGAGAATAGGCCAGGGGCCTAAGAGGCCTTTGCATGTGCATGGAGCAGAAGAAGGCTGCTTATCCAAAGTGTCCTGTTGCTTGAGGCCCTGGGCCGAAGGAACCTTGCAGATGACAGGGAAGAAGTGATGGAGTACCAGAGGCAACTTTGTTGCTTGAGGTCCTTTAGAGGAGGAACTCGTGGAGTGTCTGGGAGAATCACCAAGGCTACTGCTGCTGATACAAAGGAAACTTTTGAGAAGGTACAGGTTGCTGGTTTTAGCTTAAAAGACCTTTTTTTTTACATCTCAGAGACACAGATTTTACATATTATTCTTTAGTACACTCGGCATATTCTAGAATTGACTATATCTTGTTAGATCATCAGCTCTTAGAAGGGTTACGAAAGACAGAAATAAAATCAATAACCCTCTCAGACCACGCTCCAGTGGAGGCAGTCTTGGAGTTAAAGGACATCCCGACTGGACAGAGGTCTTGGAGAATAGATGAATCTCTTCTACATGATTCTAGGATAATTGGGGATCTAGAGAAGGAAATTAACTTATTTTTTAAAGAAATGTAGCACACCCCCCGTAGGAGCTGCTGGTTTAGATTTTGGGCCTTGCACGTTACCTCAACATTCGTTGTCTAGGTGTTGAGAGTCTACAGTAACTTCAATGTCCACACAAGTTATGAATCCTTTTTCTTCAGGCTTTATTTTACCGGTTCCAACAAACTTGTATAGATAGAGGGATGGAGGGTTAGGGGAAGGTTCAGGCACACACACAGCAGATCACTGGGGAAAACTCCTAATATACAAAGTCTCACTCACCACTCTCCTTTGAGTGGGTATTGCTCACCCGGATAGGCCTCTCTCATTTGGCCTAGCAGCCGGAATGATGCACGAACAGATAAGAAAAAACAGTCTCTGCCACAGACCTTTTTGATGGTTATGTTGAACCGTTCAGTTATCCTCTGCCACAGGATTTTAGTACCCGATATCCAGCCTTAGGCCCCTTTCACACGGAGGCGTTTTTACCACGTTTTCGCGGTAAAAACAGCGCTGTAAAAATGCCTGAAATAATCCTGCCCCATCATTCTCAATGTGAAAGCCCTGAGGGCTTTTACACTGAGGCGATTTGCTGGCTGTGCGTTGGAAAAAATCCTGCAAACAGCTTTTTTGGAGCATCTTTGGGGCGCATAAAATAGCGCTGTGAAAACGCCTATCCCCATTGAAATGAATGAGTACCGCTGTAAAAACGCGGTAAAAAACGTGGTAAAAAAACACCCAGAAGCTGTGGGAAGGTCACATGACCACAGTAGAGTGGAGGATTGTGGGATACCAAATAATAATTTTTACCGCAAAAACGCAGTAAAAATGCATAGGCGTTAGCGCTAGCGCAGTAAAATGCGGTAAAATCGCGGGAAAAAACTCATAATTTTTTTGCGTTTTTTCAACGCATCAGTGTGAAAGGGGCCTTACAGTCTAAGAGCCTTTAAGCCAACCCGGCAGACTGTAAGGTTACTTTAGTTATGGTGCATCCCTCAATAAGGTCCCCAGGCCTTCCACAAGATACCGACCTTCTGCTCGGTCCTCTCCTGGACAGGTCCTCCCCTGGTTTCCTCCATTAAGTGGCTTCCTCCCTCAGGACAGACAGCACAGGATGACCTTCAAGCGTAGGCCCCAGTCAAGACAACTGGGCCTACATGGCATAGTTACAGCCTCGGACCAACTTGGCTCCGAGGCTGAATTTTAAGTAACACATGCCTCGAGCCAGGAGGGCCACGAGGTGAAGAAGAACGCGCCCAGAACAATAGCGTCTGCCCCTTAAGTACCCTTCCCCAGCATGCTCAGCGGGTAGACCACTCCCACTGAACTGTTCCCGGGGAAAGACACCCAATGCACTCTGACCTGTTTGTCCTCCACATTGGCCTGTGGTGGTAACGCCACCTACAGGCAAACAGTGGGAAGTCCTTCCAAACACAGCCATAGCCGGAACAGAGGCTGATTTAGCCTTAATATGTGCAGAGTCTGAGCTAACTACCAGCTCAGACACCCACTAAATTTAACATAGCGCCTGGTCATCAGGAGCAGGGCGCTACAGAAAATAATAGAGCAAATTGCTCCGACTTTACTCTGGGAAACGCATAAACTTTATATGAGGGGGAGGCTGATAGCAGAGGGGGCTAAGAGGAAAAAAATATGGCCAACTTAATAAATCCTTCTTCTGATATAGCCGGTAACTTTGCCTTTTCTAAGTATTGCTCTATTTTATTTCTTCTAAGTTGTATATAATCAGGATTTTGTATGTTATTTTGTTTATACAGCAATTGAAAAATCTTTGTAACATCTTTTGTAGAATATTTTAGTTCCCCCTTCTTATGTTTAATTTTTGATATATAATTCAGATTACTTCTAGGTTTAATTACCCCTGCCAACAATTTCTAGTGTAGTGGCCTCACCCCGACCTCTTTAGCTAGGGGTATGTCGAGCGACAGAGTGAGGTGCGCTACGGCCCATGTCCTCCCCGTGCATGTGGGTGAGGTGAAGGCCAGTACCAATCTTTTCCTCGGGCCAAATGTGTGCTGGTTATGAGGGTCAGTCCTTCCGTGCCGGAATCTCCCTTTGTTCCCATCAACAGAGTCCATACACCCATCAAAGTCCAAACTCAGGTTTATTGCGTATCTCCACATACAATCAAATGCAACGGCAGGATACGATGGGGAAAGCAGGTCGAGGCACTGTACAGGTTCCTAGTCCCTACACTCCCTGTGCTATGACCAGGGGTTGCAGGAGTCTTAATGAAAGCTCCTCCGCTGCGCTGTAGCCCATATCAGGGGAAGATGTCCTCCTAGGGAGTTACCGAAGGCCCATCCGTCACCGGGTTGACACTGCACCGGGTCTTCGGACGGGTGACCTCCCCAGCCTCCTCACCTCAGATGCGGGTCCCCTCGCAAGGGGCGCCCTGGAGCAACTTCACCCTCGCGGGACCCAGTCGGAGTCACCGGGTCCCAGGCCTCCTCAATAGTACCTCACCCCAGGCTGAAGGTGCCCGGGATGGACTCCATCTTCGTTCCGGCCAGGCCTTGGGCGCCTAGGCCGGAACCTTGAACAGCCCGCACCCAGGCCTAAGGTGCCTGGGTGCGTGAAGAGATGATCTCTTCCGAAACCCAACAGCCCTCATGGCAAGGCGTCTCCCCCTTTTATCTCCTCCCATCGACACCACGGCGGGTTCCCCGCCCCAGCCGTACCATCTCCAGGAAGGGACAAAAAAGGGTAGCACTGTGGTAGTGATTCTACCTCGAGCCAGTAGGTACACTGACACCCACTGGTCAAAGAGAATATTACACCACCCAATCCTCCACGAATAAGAAAAAGGGGTCTAATCCCTGACATAATTACACACCTGGGTCTCTCTACCCCCAGGTGTAACCCACTAACTTTGAAGACCCCGCTACACACTCCCCCTGGTGATTTGACGCTGGTCCCCAGCGTCAGGTGCACACCCATGTCTCCCAAGGAGTGGTAACATGAAGTGGGCCCCAGAGGCTATCCCTCAAATTTTGGATACTGTATGTGCCAAGACCTGCTCAACAGAAAAAGGAACTATAAAACATTAAAACTTTCGTATAAAACATCTGTCATGTACACATATACAATCCCTCCCGTCACTGTCTAAGAACCACCCCATACTCAGTAGTCTTGACTGACGAATCTCCTGCAGAAGGGAAACAAACAAAAAAAACACATCCTAACACTCTGTGTTAACTTGGCATGAGTGGGTCCGTCAGCCGAGAGACCCACTCACTCCAATAAGTAAGTAATGCATGTGTAACATTTTCAAACATTCGTTGCACAACACTGCCACCTGGTGACAGCGCTGCGGTAATGACACTTGGTGAGATCTTCATTCTTCCTGCTTTCCTACTCTAACTCTACCCAAAAAGTCTCTGCCTTTGGCACCTGAAGAAAAGGGAGAAAAAAAAACAACAGCTCCCAAATCTCCAATGAGCAAAAGCAAAGCCCAAATCAAAACAAAAGTAGGGCACAGTTCTAGGCGTCTGGGAATGTCTCTTCCAGAAAGTTTATACAGCAACAAGATAGGAGCTCACTTCTCCTATAAATAGAACCTTGGATCCGGCAGAAACAGGGGCTTCAGGTGCCCGTCAAACACTTCCACCGAATACTCGACATCCTCTCCTTCTTTCCGGCAGATGAGCACCTTATCGACATGAATATGGCGCCCAAGTCTCCAATCAGCTCTGCAGTCCTTGAACTTTTTAGACACAGGCGCCGAACATGACAGGTATCGCCTGGCATGGGGTACTTTAAGTTTTTCCCATACAAACTCGTCATACCACCTTGGTCGCAGGACCTCGACTTCATACAATAAGTCCCGAGGCAAGTAAGGGTACTCCCACCCATATTCACGGGCGACTCTCTGGGAGAAAAGTCTCTGCAACCTGGCTAGAGGTGGCATCACATCTCGCTCACCTTCTCCTGGCTGTACGATGGCCTCCGGGTGCCGAGGTACCTTCACCATCTCGGGTTTCTTTGTCTTTGGTGCCCGCAACGAAGCACACTGCATCCCCAACATCAGAGCGGGTGATGTAGTTGAATGCGGGAAGTTGGTCGGAGGACTAGATTTCCTTGAGAACTCCGGGGCCTTCACCCGGAGCGTACTGTCTTCTATGGACATGGGGGAATCCTGCGGTTTACTCAGCACAGGTAGTGGGCGTCTGTCCCAGCCCTTCCGGTGAAACAGTTCGTCTATCTCTCCGTCATCCCCACAGTCTGACAATGACTCTAAGTCGGAGGTGTCATACATCTCAGCGGGAAGGTAGTCTCTAGTAGATGGAAGGCTACCCTCCCTTGCGGGCTCCACCAACTGTGGACCCCCGACACCTCCAACCAACACCACAGTCCCAGCCCCTGGCTCACCTGGACCTTCTGAAGAACTGGGATGTCCGGGACTCTCTTCTCTACCGGCGCCATCCAGGCCAGGCAAGCGGCGGGGTGAAGCTCAACCACGACCATAGGATGCCTGTACCAGGCCGACTTTCCTCTTCGGAGGTGGGAGCAGGGAGTCTGTAGTGACCGAAGCAGTGTCCTCGGATTTTTCTCTCTCAGTCTCTGGTTGGGCAGTCACTTTGCCCTGGTCAGCGCGCACGGGAAACTCCGCAAAGGCTTTGATCTCTCCCTCCGGAGTGGCGGTTCCTGTGATGCAGTTGAGGCGTAGGGCCCGGGGCCTTTCCGTGTGTGGTTCAACCTCAAAAAGAAACTCCTTGCATGCTTCGCATCGCCCGAATGGCTTTAGTTGGACCACCAGTCCCGAGCATCCGGGACAGATCACACAGAGGGCCTCCGTGTCTCTGCATGAATACAGAGCCAACTGTCCTCGGGGCCTGAGCCTTATCCCCCTGTCTGTAATGGGTGCAGCAAATGCAGTCATCTTGAAAGGATAAGGTACCGGCATCCACGGGGAGCCTGAGTTCGCTCCGACCACTTGCTGCTCCATCACGCGCTGACCTCGTGCCGGAGTCTCCACGTGTATCTCCACACGTGGCCAGACTCCTCCCACGACTTACGTTTTCGCGGGCTTCCTTCAGTCTCCTCCCACGAATTGCACAGTCATGGGGTGCCTCGTGGCGCAGTGCAGCAAAAGTCCCCACATGTAGTTCGTCACATGGCTGGACTCCTCCCTCTTCCCGCTCTTTCTGCCTGGGCCTCTCCCGGTTTTTCTGGGAAATTTCCACGACTTCGAGCACAGGGATGCACTTTGGCCAATCACATGGCCGACCTGCTCGGACCTCCTCCGGGCAGCAAAGTTCAAACACAGCCGTTCCAAACCTCAGGGTCAACACACATTTCATCCCGGACGAGCCCCCACGTGTAGCGGCCTCACCCCGACCTCTTTAGCTAGGGGTATGTCGAGCGACAGAGTGAGATGCACTACGGCCCATGTCCTCCCCGTGCATGTGGGTGAGGTGAAGGCCAGTACCAATCTTTTCCTTGGGCCAAATGTGTGCTGGTTATGAGGGTCAGTCCTTCCGTGCCGGAATCTCCCTTTGTTCCCATCAACAGAGTCCATACACCCATCAAAGTCCAAACTCAGGTTTATTGCGTATCTCCACATACAATCAAATGCAACGGCAGGATACGATGGGGAAAGCAGGTCGAGGCACTGTACAGGTTCCTAGTCCCTACACTCCCTGTGCTATGACCAGGGGTTGCAGGAGTCTTAATGAAAGCTCCTCCGCTGCGCTGTAGCCCATATCAGGGGAAGATGTCCTCCTAGGGAGTTACCGAAGGCCCATCCGTCACCGGGTTGACACTGCACCGGGTCTTCGGACGGGTGACCTCCCCAGCCTCCTCACCTCAGATGCGGGTCCCCTCGCAAGGGGCGCCCTGGAGCAACTTCACCCTCGCGGGACCCAGTCGGAGTCACCGGGTCCCAGGCCTCCTCAATAGTACCTCACCCCAGGCTGAAGGTGCCCGGGATGGACTCCATCTTCGTTCCGGCCAGGCCTTGGGCGCCTAGGCCGGAACCTTGAACCGCCCGCACCCAGGCCTAAGGTGCCTGGGTGCGTGAAGAGATGATCTCTTCCGAAACCCAACAGCCCTCGTGGCAAGGGCGTCTCCCCCTTTTATCTCCTCCCATCGACACCACGGCGGGTTCCCCGCCCCAGCCGTACCATCTCCAGGAAGGGACAAAAAAGGGTAGCACTGTGGTAGTGATTCTACCTCGAGCCAGTAGGTACACTGACACCCACTGGTCAAAGAGAATATTACACCACCCAATCCTCCACGAATAAGAAAAAGGGGTCTAATCCCTGACATAATTACACACCTGGGTCTCTCTACCCCCAGGTGTATCCCACTAACTTTGAAGACCCCGCTACACTAGGTTTTTCCCCATTTCGTAGTACTTTTTACTTGTCCTATTGAATACCCATTTAGTATCTTGCTCCATCAAGTTCCTCAATGACTCTTGTTTTTCTGTTAATGTAGCCATTATTTGATCTTCGTGTAGTCCTTTATGTAACTGTTCCAAAGCCTGGATTTCTTGTAGAAGGGATTGTTTCTGGGCTTGCCATATTTAGAAGTCCATAACATTGTTTGTTTTAATTTTAAAAGCAGCGGCGCTCGGTCACATCAGCAAACCTGTGAGGCTTGCCGCTGCTTTTAGGGCCAGTTCACACCAGACGCAGTTCCGTTCAGTTCCGTGTGCTTTTTTTCTGCACAAAATGCATGCACAGTGTTTTCCATGTATTCCAATGGCTCTAGTTGGCTCTAGTTCACACCATGCAGTCAGTTTCCGGTCAGTTTCTGCACCGAAAACTGACCGGCAACTGACTGCATGGTGTGAACTAGAGCCAACAAGAGCCATTGGAATACATGGAAAACACTGTTGCATGCATTTTTAGTGCAGAAAAAATGCGCACAAAACTGTACGGAACTGCATCTGGTGTGAACTGGCCCTTAAAATTCAACATCAAAACAGTGTTACGGACTTCTAAATACTGTATTTGACTATGTAAGCTGAGTTTACTGTTAAAAATAACTGTGAAAAGCAAGACTCCGGTGGGTGTATAAAGATGTCTGATTGCGGACTTCTAACTCTAGCCTTATTGCGGACGAGTGCGGGTGTACCAAGATGGCCACGAGGTAACATCACTTCGGCTGCGCATCGCGCATGCGCAATAGGCCGGGTAGCGGCTTTCTGATAGGTATCTGATAGAACACTGGCCTAGGATGCTTTATATGTGCAACAAAACAGACACTGATAAGTCCAAAATAACAGGTAGCCTAAAATATTTAATATCTGGGTGTGATCACTAAACTATTACATATTGTCATAGACATTGTACTACTTACACTGACACGTGCATGTCAGATAAATCAGTCAACAAGCTGGTTAGTTCCATATCTACAGTAATTGATCACTGTAAATAATATTATAGGCTTAATAACACAGTGATCACCTTCCATCAGACACAAAGTCATGTCAGGTGTGAAGACATGTTCTCTAACTAATCAGTAATGCTAGGTTCATGAATATGGAAATTATAATTATAATTCTTTTGGATAATTTGTTTAAAGGGTAAGTTCACCTTTTTACAAAAAATGGAAAAGTGAACTAACTCTAAATATGCTGGCAACCCCTTCATAATCTGCTGCACATAGTGGCCACATTGCCCCGTGCTGCCAGTGCATTGATCTGTACACAATACACCACAAAACACATCCCTGGAGTGAGTATCCATCATAATGTTAGCTCATTGGTCACCTGAGCATGCTTACCAATGCAAAGTGCATCTGAGGCTTCTTCTGGTAAGGTGTCCCAGAAGGAAAAAGCACTTCCTTTTGGTCAGCCCGATCACCTGTGTATTGCAGTGTACGATATACGGACCACTACACCAGCAGCACTGGGCTTCATAGCCGCTACGTACAATGGGGTATGGAGGTGTCACCAGTAGTGATGAGCCGAACACCCCCGGGTTCGGTTCGCACCAGAACCCGCGAACGGACCGAAAGTTCGCACGAACGTTAGAACCCTATTAAATACAATGGAACGTTCGAAATCTAAAGTGCTAATTATAACGACTATTATGCATGTTATTGTCCTAAAAAGGGTTTGGGAACCCGGGTTCTGCACCAGAGGACATATATCAATGCAAAAATAAGTTTTAAAAACAGCCGTTTTTCGGGAGCAGTCATTTTAATGATGCATAAATTGAAAAAAAAAAAGTCAAATATTCCTTTAAATATCGTACCTGGGGGGTGTCTAAAATATGCCTGTGAAGTGCTACGTGTTTCCTGTGTTTAGAACTGCCCCTGCACAAAATTACATTTCTAAAGGAAAAAAAGCCATTTAAAACTGCTTGCGGCTTTAATGTAATGTCTGGTCCCGGTAATATGGATGAAAATCTTTAAGAAAAATGGCATAGCTACCCCATCACCCCCCCCCCCCTACCCCGGCCCATTACCCTTGGGTCTTGTATGGATATTAAGGGGAACCCCGCACACAAAATAAAAAAGGCCCTATATACTCTGAACAGCCGTATACAGGCGGTGCATACAGGACAGGGACTGTAGGTTTGTTCTTATGTGAAATCTGTTTGTAATTTTGAACAGGTACATTGTTTAAGTGTAGCTCTAGCCAAAAAATCTATTTTTAAGCTTTTTGGAAAACATAGGGAAGGGTTATCACCCCTGTAACATTTGCTTTGCTGTCTGTGCAGTGTGCACCTGTTCAGAACAGTTCCCCTCACTTTCCGTCCTAATGACAAATGTTTTTTGAAAATTTTGGGTTTTTATTGAAACAAGAATTGGTGATAAAGCATCAGTGGAGAGGAGACACTTTTTCTCCCCATATTAACTCTTACAGGAGAGAATTTGCCTTCCTAGGGGTAGATTTCCACTCACTTTCTGTTGTATCCTTCTGTTTGCAAGGAGGAGTCGTTTGTAAGTTGGATGTTTGAAAGTAGGGGCCTGCCGTATATACTCTGCTGAAATTTGCACCTTACATGTTGGTGTTGCCACAACACTGTGAGCCCTCACAGTTACTCTTGGTGGGTGCATGAATGGGCCCTGCTGTGAATTATTAGATCAAGAATTGTAATTGCATGCCCCTGTTGAACAGGGGCTGAAAAATTGGGCCTTTGGTGGTGGTGGTGGTGGTGGTGTTGACACAACACTGTAAGGCCTCACAGTTACTCTTGGTGGGCGCAGGAATGGGCCCTGCTGTGAAATATTAGATCAAGAATTGTAATTACATGCCCCTGTTA
Source organism: Rana muscosa (assembly GCA_029206835.1). Taxonomy (NCBI): domain Eukaryota; kingdom Metazoa; phylum Chordata; class Amphibia; order Anura; family Ranidae; genus Rana; species Rana muscosa. Next base: position 79,070,059 of record CM055128.1, read on the forward strand.
AACAGGGGCAGAAAAATTGCGCCTTAGGCACTGGTGCCACAACACTGCAAACCCTCACAGATACTGTACTTGGAGCACAGCAATGAGCCCTGTTGCAAAGTATTGCATCAAAAATTTTAATTACACGCCCCTGTTAAACAGGGGCTGAAAAATTGGGCCTTAGGCACTGGTGCTGGTGCCACGACACTGCAACCTCTCCCAGATACTCTAGTTGGAGTGCAGGAATGAGCCCTGCTGCAAAGCATTGCATAAAAAATTGTAATAACACGCCCCTGTTAAACAGGGGCTGAAAAATTGGGCCTTAGCCACTGGTGCTGGTGCCACGACACTGCAACCTCTCCCAGATACTCTAGTTGGAGTGCAGGAATGAGCCCTGCTGCAAAGCATTGCATAAAAAATTGTAATTACATGCCCCTGTTAAACAGGGGCTGAAAAATTGGGCCTTAGCCACTGGTGGCGGCACCCAGAAACAAAAATGTTCTTCCAAGCTATCATCATCAATCGGATCATTGAGGAGGAGGAGGATAGTCATTCAACATAACAGGACAGTCTCTCAGCATCAGCATCAGTCTTGAAGGGATGTGACATTTGGAAATAAATTAGTCTGTTATATCAGCTTCAGGTGTTTGGTAGCTGGTGGTGATCCAAGACTGGTTCATCTTTATGAAGGTCAGTCGATCAACCGAGTCGGTGGACAGGCGCACCCTGTGATCCGTGACAAATCCTCCAGCAGCACTGAATGTGCGTTCTGAAAGAACGCTGGATGCAGGACAGGCCAGTAGCTCAATTGCATACTGTGCAAGCTCTGGCCAGTGATCCATCCTCAAGACCCAGTAAGCCAGAGGATTTTCGGTGGGGAAGGTGTCCAAGTCTGACCTTGCCCCTAGGTATTCCTGCACCATGTATATCAGACGCTGGCGATGGTTACTGGAACCGATCATACCTTGGGGCTGCGGACTAAAGAATTGTCTGAACGCATCGGTCAGACGGCCACCTTCCCCACCGCTCCTTCTTTGACTGACCGAAGCCTCAGCAACTCGTTGTCCAGGACCAGGAGTTTGTAACCTCCCAGTCTCTGGGAACGCGTTGCACAGACCTTTCTGCAAGGCCTCTCGGAGTTGTCTCAACCTTACCCTTGTACCGTGGATCAAGGAGAGTGGCCAGCCAGTAATGGTCCCTCTCCTTGATCCGAAGAATACGAGGATCCTTCCGCAGACTTTGCAGGATCAGGGAGGCCATGCAGCGTAGGTTAGCTGAGGTATTCGGTCCGGAGTCCTCTGGGTCACTAAGGACGACATGATCCGCAGCCACCTCCTCCCAGCCACGTACAAGTCCACGGGTTTCTTGGGACTGTAAATCATCCCTAAAAGACTGCTGCTGATGATGCTGAGTGCCAGGCTCCACCTCCATGCTGACACAATCCTCCTTCTCCTCCTCCTCCTCTTCCTGTGCGATGGGTGGGACAGAAGGAACACTGTCTGGGTAAAGGGGGCCTTGAGAGGCAAGGAAGTCCTCCTCTTCCTGCCTCTGTTCTGCCTCAAGTGCCCTGTCCATTATTCCACGCAGCGTATGTTCCAACAGGTGGACAAGAGGTACAGTGTCACTGATGCATGCACTGTCACGGCTCACCATCCTCGTGGCCTCCTCAAACGGTGCCAGGACAGTGCATGCATCCCTGATCATGCCCCACTGGCGAGGTGAAAAAAAAAACGAGCTCCCCTGACCCTGTCCTGGTGCCGTAGTCATACAGGTACTCATTGATGGCCCTCTGCTGCGTGTGCAGCCGCTGCAGCATGGCCAACGTTGAGTTCCACCTGGTGGGCATGTCACTTATAAGGTGGTTCTTGGGCAGGTTCAACTCCTTTTGCAACTCAGCCAGCCGAGCACTGGCATTATAAGATCTGCGGAAATGCACACAGACTTTCCTGGCCTGCCTCAGGACATCCTGTAAGCCCGAGTACCTGCCCAAGAACCGCTGCACCACCAGGTTAAGGACGTGAGCCACACAGGGCACATGGGTCAGTTGTCCCTGTCGGAGGGCGGAGAGGAGGTTGGTGCTATTGTCGCAAACCACCATTCCTGGCTTAAGCTGGCGTGGCCTCAACCACCTCTCGGCCTGCCCCTGCAGAGCAGACAGAACCTCTGCCCCAGTGTGGCTCCTGTCCCCCAAACACACCAGAGCAAGCACGGCATGGCATCTTTTTGCCTGCGTACTTGCGTAGCCCCTTGAACGCCTACGGAGCACCGCTGGTTCCGAGGACAAAGCACAGGAAGAGGCCATGGAGGAAGAAGAAGAGGAGGGGGTGGAGGATAGAGGTGTGTAACAACCAGTAGTAGCATTTTGGAGGCGTGGCGGTGGAACAACCTCCAACACTACTGCACCTTGTCCTGCATCCTTCCCAGCTGCCAAAAGAGTGACCCAATGGGCCGTGAAAGAAAGGTAACGTCCCTGTCCATGCCTGCTGGACCATGAGTCAGCGGTAATATGCACCTTACCGCTGACCGCCCTGTCCAGCGAGGCCAAGACATTGCCTTCCACATGCAGGTAGAGAGCCGGAATCGCCTTCCGTGAGAAAAAGTGGCGTTTGGGAACCTGCCACTGAGGAACCGCACATTGCACAAACTCACGGAAGGGGGCCGAGTCTACCAACTGAAAAGGCAGCAGTTGAAGCGCTAGCAATTTAGCCAAGCTAGCATTCAACCGCTGGGCATGTGGATGGCTGGAAGTGAACTTCTTTCGACGGTCCAGCAGCTGGGGCAGGGAAATTTGCCTGCTAGAATCAGACGTCGGTGTACTGCTAGCAGAGTGCCCGCAAGTACTTGGCTGTGACACACCTAATTCTACACCTTCATTCCTCTCAGTGCAGGTTTCAGAGAGGACTGAAGGTATAGTGGGGTTGGAGATCCCAGCTGATGCGGTGCAAGAAGAGGTCCGCTTTGTTCTTTGGTGTTGGTCTTTAAGGTAGGCTTGCCAACGAGCTGCATGGCAGGTCAACATTTGTCTGGTCAAGCATGTGGTGCCCAAGCGGGTGATGTTTTGGCCACGCGATATACGCTTGAGACATATGTTGCAAACCGCAGCTGTGCGATCTGATGCACTCGACTCAAAAAAGGCCCACACCAAAGAACTTTTTGAATAACGGGCAGAGGCAGCGCCCTGCACAGGCGGAGCTCTGCGGTGTGATTCCGTCGGTGTGCTGCCCTTACGCTGGCCCCCCGAGGGCATCCTGCCTCGTTGGAGATGTGCCTACTCCTCATCCTCCTCCTCCTCCTCCTCTCTCCTATTAGGCACCCACGTGGAGTCAGTGACCTCATCATCCCCTCCCTCCTCATCACTGGAGCCAATCTGGCAGTATGCTGCAGCTGCTGGAACATGACTGCCAGATTGGTGTCCTTCTTGAGCATCCCCTCTCTCTGCTCTCACGCTACTGCCTTCCTCTAGCTGGGTATCATCATCAGATCCTTCGAAACGCTGGGCATCCTCCTGGAGCATGTACCCAACACTGTGCTCAAACAGTTTGGGAGACTCCTCAGGAGGACATGGTTGGTCTAGGGAAGGAGTGACTGATGATGACATTGATACCAGGGAAGAGGACGCTTTGGCAGCTGCTTTGCCAGTACCCTGAGCCTGGGTGAGAGAGGATGAGGAGGATGAGGAGGGCTTGGTCATCCACTCTACCAAGTCTTCGGCATGATGCGGCTCAACACGTCCAGCTGCCGAAAAGAAGGACAAGCGTGTCCCATGGCCACGTGCTGATGGCCATGCACCGCGTCCACGACCAGCACTGTTGTCCCTGCTTGCCCTGTTGAGCCTGCTTGCCCTCTTTTATTGGCTCCTGATTGTCTGCCTCTCCTTGTTTGCCTTCCAGACATTCTAATGGCCTGCAGGGAGATGGGAAAACCAGCAATAAGGCCTAGCTTCAGGAGTATATTTTGCAGGAATCACACTACGCCTGCTGTAAGTGCTGTAAATGCCTGTTGGTGTAACACACTAGGAAAACACAGAAATAAGGCCTAGCTTCAGGAGTATATTTTGCAGAAATCACACTACGCCTGCTGTAAGTGCTGCAAATGCCTGTTGGTGTAACACACCAGGAAAACACAGCAATACGGGCTAGCTTCAGGTGTATAATGTGCAGGAGGCACACTCCGCCCGCTGTAAGTGCTGCAAATGCCTGTTGGTGTAACACACCAGGAAAACACAGCAATACAGGCTAACTTCAGGTGTATAATGTGCAGGAGGCACTCTCCGCCCACTGTAAGTGCTGCAAATGCCTGTTGGTGTAACACACCAGGAAAACACAGCAATACGGGCTAACTTCAGGTGTATAATGTGCAGGAGGCACACTCCGCCCGCTGTAAGTGCTGCAAATGCCTGTTGGTGTAACACACTAGGAAAACACAGCAATAAGGCCTAGCTTCAGGAGTATATTTTGCAGGAATCACACTACGCCTGCTGTAAGTGCTGCAAATGCCTGTTGGTGTAACACACTAGGAAAACACAGCAATAAGGTCTAGCTTCAGGAGTATATTTTGCAGGAATCCCACTACGCCTGCTGTAAGTGCTGCAAATGCCTGTTGGTGTAACACACCAGGAAAACACAGCAATACGGGCTAACTTCAGGTGTATAATGTGCAGGAGGCACACTCCGCCCGCTGTAAGTGCTGCAAATGCCTGTTGGTGTAACACACCAGGAAAACACAGCAATACGGGCTAACTTCAGGTGTATAATGTGCAGGAGGCACACTCCGCCCACTGTAAGTGCTGCAAATGCCTGTTGGTGTAACACACCAGGAAAACACAGCAATACGGGCTAACTTCAGCTGTATAATGTGCAGGAGGCACACTCCGCCCGCTGTAAGTGCTGCAAATGCCTGTTGGTGTAACACACTAGGAAAACACAGCAATAAGGCCTAGCTTCAGGAGTATATTTTGCAGGAATCACACTACGCCTGCTGTAAGTGCTGCAAATGCCTGTTGTGTAACACACTAGGAAAACACAGCAATAAGGCCTAGATTCAGGAGTATATTTTGCAGGAATCACACTACGCCTGCTGTAAGTGCTGCAAATGCCTGTTGGTGTAACACACCAGGAAAACACAGCAATACGGGCTAACTTCAGGTGTATAATGTGCAGGAGGCACACTCCGCCCGCTGTAAGTGCTGCAAATGCCTGTTGGTGTAACACACCAGGAAAACACAGCAATACGGGCTAGCTTCAGGTGTATAATGTGCAGGAGGCACACTCCGCCCGCTGTAAGTGCTGCAAATGCCTGTTAGTGTAACACACCAGGAAAACACAGCAATAAGGGCTAGCTTCAGGTGTATACTGTGCAGGAGGCTTAGCAACAATGACACTGACACTGTCCCCTGCCTATCCTTCTCTCTCCCTGCACACAAGGTTTAGCAAAGAATATGACACTGACACTCTCCCTGCCTATCCTTCTCTCTCCCTGCACACAAGGTTTAGCAAAGAATATGACACTGACACTGTCCCCTGCCTATCCTTCTCTCTCCCTGCACACAAGGTTTAGCAAAGAATATGACACTGACACTCTCCCTGCCTATCCTTCTCTCTCCCTGCACACAAGAATAGCACAAAGAATATCAACGCTGTCCCTGCCTATCCTTCTCTTTCCCTGCGTCGGAACACACTACACAAGGCCTTTTATAGTGTGGGGTGTGTGCTAAACCCCCTGAGCTATAATTGGCAACAGGCAACCTGCCTGTGGCCAATTATGGCTCTCCTAGCTGCCGGCGCTGTGATTGGCCAAGAATGCGGGGTCACAATGCATGCTTGGCCAATGACAGCGCCGGGATTGCACTGCGATGGCGCAGTGTATTGTGGGCCGTTCGCGTCACTCGAATTTGGCGCGAACGGCCCAAATCGTTCGATGTTCGCCGAACGGTCGAACAGCCGATGTTCGAGTCGAACGTATGTTCGACTTGAACACCAAGCTCATCCCTAGTCACCAGTATATTGGGAATCAGTTCACCTTTTTATTTTTATAGAAAAGGTGAACTTACCCTTTAAGCTCCTTAAGGTGTTGTTTATTTTTTTATTAATGATATAATAAATATACGTACATATATGTAATGATATTGCATATCTGTGTTGTGCATTTTTAACCACTTAAGGACCAGCCGCCGAAGTTAAACTGAGGCAGGTTGGCTCTCCTGGGCTGCAACTGTACGTCGGCCGCTTTAAGAGCTGTAGGGTGTGCGCACACCCGCGGCGCGATGCTGGAGCCAATGCGCGGAGATCTGCCAATGTACAGTATCTCCGTTCTGCCAGGGGGGGGGGGAGAGACAGATCTGTTGTTCCTACTGTTCCTACTGTTTAGGAACAGCGATCGGTCTCCTCCCCCAGGCAGTCCCACCCTCCCCACAGTTAGAAACACTCCCTAGGTAACACTCAACCCCTTAATCGACCTCTAGTATTAACCCCTTCCCTGCCAGTGACATTTATACAGTAATCAGTGGTTATTTTTAGCTCTGATCGCTGTATAAATGTCAATGGTCCCAAAAATTGTCAAAAGTGTCTGCTGCAATTACCGCTATTACTAGTACAAAAATAAAAAATAAAAATGCCATAAATCTATTCCCTATTTTGTAGACCCTATAACTTTTGCGCAAACCAATCAATATACGCTTGTTGCAATTTTTTTATACCAAAAATATGTAGAAGAATATATATCAGTCTAAACTGAGGAAGACTTTTTTTTTATTTTTTGGGGGGGGGGATATTTATTATAGCAAAAAGTAAAAAATATTGCTTTTTTTAAAAAAAAAAAAATTGCTTTTTTTGTTTATAGCGCAAAAAATAAAAACCGCAGAGGTGATCAAATATCACCAAAAGAAAGCTCATTTGTGGGAAAAAAAGGACATAAATTTAGTTTGGGTACAGCGTTGCACAACCGCGCAATTGTCAGTTAAAGCGACTGCCATATCGCAAAAAAATGGCCTGGTCATTAAGGAGGAAAATCCTTACGGTCCTTAAGTGGTTAGAGAAGAAATTCATGTATGTTGTTTTATACATACTGTAGTTGGATTGGTGCAGATTGGGCCAACGTACCTATGCATATTACTGGGGGCTACAGACAGCAATAAAAACTAATCCTTCTTTAATTCATCAAACAAAAACAGTTTTGGTCTTGCATCCACTTTAAAAATAATTACTTGAATTTGGGCTTTAATTTGTTGCTTACCTAAAGTACATTTAAAACTACCTGCACACATCCATCTAAGACATTCTTTCCATGGGGTGACAATGCTTCTGTGCAATTTCAATGCAACCAGTTAAGAAAGTAGATACATAATGGGACCTGCTGGCAGGGTCAGCAAGTAATAAAACTATATTACAGAGGGGGCTCAGAAAAAAACAAACTATGTTAATGCTAATGACAGACTGCAGCATGTGTGTCATTTTTTAATTTTGCCTATAATTCCATTTTAATTATGTCCCTGATTTTCCATGAAATTGAAGGTAGTATAAGAATAGTATAAGAGCTAGTTGCAACTAGGGACAAGTTAATCCAATTTAAAATCCTGCACAGAATATACTATACGCCCCAACGCCTTCATCGCATATACCCAACCTCATCGGCTGCTTGCTCGAGATGCTCTTCCTACATATATTCCTACATATATTCTGGGATTGCCCACAGGTTCAAGAATATTGGAAGGAGGTAACTCAATTTATTCATGGATTGACTACCATACCTATCCCTCTGACGATCAGTGTCTGTTTCTTCTGCCTTTTGGAACAGCTGGTGTTAGCTAAAGCAACCCGCACTCTAATAGGTATCCTATTATTTTACGCAAGGAAAGCCATAGTACTAAAATGGATGTCAGCCAACCCCTCTACCTTGTCATCGTGGAAAACATTAATTAATAGAATGATACCCTTCTACAAAGCAACATATCTATCCCGAGGATGCCCCAAAAAATATGAAAAAGTCTGGCACTTGTAGACAGACTCAGAGTCTATGACAGATGATCAGCCTGTCGGGGACTGCCCTGGTTATATACCCTTAATAAAAACCCGGCCCTGTTGAATGTTGGGGTCCTGGCCCTGACAAGTGAGGGGTGGTGTTAGTCCAGGGGTCGAGTGATCACACTTGACCCTAGCTGTTCTTGTACCATCCGGCTCACTCAGACAGATAAGAGGGACAAGAGGTCCTACAGGAATAGGTATCTCCTACCATTATCCTACCATGTGAAAACTGGGTACTAGATATGGGGTTGTTTTAGTTTCAACTATAGTTAGATATGTTCAGTTTTGAGATACACGCTGAGTTGTATGCTATTATGCACATGGCTATGTGCACCAATTGGCCGGGGTATGCCCCAATGGCCCTGTTTTGTACCTCCACAGTGAAACTTTAAAAAAAAAAAAGAATTGTATAAGAGTAAAAATTCTCCAGCACTTCAATTAGATATAAATATTCACTCTGGTACATAAAATCTCTTTTAATGTAAAATAATAATTGTTTTAGTTATTTTAAGTATGAAGTGTTAAGCAGTTCAGGGATGTGATGTCGTTCTGGTAATCATTTACCAATAGTAATAAACTGAACAGGAATTGCAATATTTGGTTGCAAGATAAAGTTATGTCGGGTATTTTTGGTTGTGCCATTAGCATTACTATATCATTAGTAAAACAAGCGATACACATGTATAATATCCAAGGTATGATAATGCATTCTTAATGCCAACTTGCCTGTAGCATGTGACTAAAGAATGTAACTGCTTAGGTAACCCCCAAGTATGTTGCAATTTGTCTATAGATAAACAGATGTTAAAAGCCCAATGATAATGTGGTATAGCTAGCTACAACAAATAGAGGAACATCACTGTTGCTCTATCAAATTTTAACGGTACACCATGAGGTAATTCAAGGCATCATAATATAATATCTTTTATTCACAAATCTTAAAAACATGCATAAGAATCGCATATTGGAATAGAATGATTAAAACCATACATAAAACAAATGTACAATGTTCATATGTACTGGCTAGGACACTCCAAGGATATCAATAAGTAAAAGTTTATGCAGTATTCTAGTTGACTCTTAATTAACAAGGTGTATTTCCCATACAGTTGTCAATGCGTTTCATGGTCACGCTTTCTCAGGATAAAACAAGTGCTGTATTGTTGCAAGGTAAACCAGATTCCCAGCATCAGAAAAACAGTGCAGGCTTATGCTCACCCTCTAATGCGTGCGCGAATTGCACACTTGTTCATATTTCTGAGCAAAGAGGCAATGTTAAACGCACTATTCCAGTTTGCCATGCTTGTGTTCCTGCACGAGTGCATACCAATTAGAGTGTCCAGTGGCCTATTTAAACTGGTCTGTCATTATGAGCCGTTGCTGAATGGTCTTCATCTTGTTCCCGTGTTCCTCAGTGTACCTGCTTATCTGTGTATGACCTGGCTTGCCCTTGGACTCCGCTTCTGCTCCTGTCTTGGCTCTGTTCACCTGATTACTCTGACCCCTTCCTGTTTACTGGACTTGTCTTTACCTGCTGATTCGATACCGTTTTGCCCGGCTGTTACTGACCTTGGCCTGCCTCCTGGACTTGTTTTGCTGGTCAATTTGGTCCCTCGCTGCATCCTGTTCTGGGAACTGCGACTAACAGCTCTACCCACTTACTGGGGGCCTCACCAGCCAGCTACTCCAGGGCTTGTGCCAATCTTTGCCCTTACACTTTCTGTCTTTACCTTCAGGTGTGTTGGGCACAAGTTGCAAAAGAGGCCTCGACAACATTACAGCCTTTACCAGGTATGTGATAATAGTACACTAAACATAATAGAAAGAAATAATAAAAAAATAAAACAGTATCACTAAAATGACAATATTTAATGCAGAAAATCAAGAATATAAAAATATTTAGGCATTCTTTCACATTTTTAGGTAATGTAGCACTGGAATAACAGTCTCCCAGGTGGACATAAGGGCATACAGATGCAACAGCAGCAGCCACCCATGGAGGATAAGAGCAGCCAACAGCACCCTAGTATTCAAATAATATGTAATATCAAAATAAATATAGGGTTAAATGTCACAAATCTACATTAAGTGTCCCCCCTTACAGTATATCCATATGCTACTTACAATAAAAGGAGGACATACATAGGGGACAATGATCTTAAAAAGTATCACCACAATTCACAATGTTTATCCTGGTAAATAATATAGACTATTTCAAAGCTGGAGGCAAAATAGGAAACCATATAATATTGATGGCTATTTCCACAATCCCCACATCGGCTACACAGTGACCCTTCTAGTACACTATACAATATATAGTCTAGATACAGTAGTTTCCTTATTATATTTACTGCCAAAGCTTCCAATTACATCAGAGTCCAGCATAAAAGAAAAAGGAGGCAGAGGGAGGGGGAAGAAGCCAGTCCCTTTCTACCATAGGCAAGCCTAGTTCTGTGCCAAAACAAAGACACTGGAAGCTATAGCCACACCAAAGAAACATCACCAGTGTTATATGGATCCATCAATAGTGCCCCTCTCTCACCTCCAACATCTCCCTTGTAAAAAAAATAGGTTAACTGTCGCTCACTGCAGTAAACTGTTCATCCAAGTGGCCCCCATATATAACCCCCACAGCGCCAAAATACGCACCGGCCACCCACCAATTAGGTGGGGGATGCCTCCCCTGCTGGGAGAAGACAGTGATAATCGCAAGTTAATCCAGCAGGCTAGTTGTACTCAAGTTGATCGATTGATCAACATGGTACATTCAGCCTGTCCATTAACAGTTCGAATTTCGGCCAGTTCCTGATCGATTGATCAACTTGGTACATTCAGCATGCCCATTAACGATTTGAATCTCGACCAGTTTCTGCTGAACCGCTCGTTATTCGAACCATGTATGGCCAGCCTAAGACTAAGATATTGACTGTAAGATATACTCCACATTAATGGCCCTGGGTGTAATCTTACCTCATGTAGCATTGTGTTCCCTACTGTTGGTTTTCGGTATAAATTTGTCCTCAGGGCACTCCCATCTTGTATAAAGAACTTAGTATCTAGAGAAGTAATCCACTTGTAATCACTCTGCATTAGGAATTTCAAATTAAATGAATACCACTGTAGAGTGGACATAAAGTCAGTCAACTGTTGCACTGTTCCAGTCCAAAACATCTCATCTATGTACTTGTAGCAAAGCAGTATAATAGGCCAGAACCACATATATATTTTTTAAGAATTTGTTCATTCCAACCCCTCAGATACAGGTTGGCATACGAAGGTGCACAGTATGGGCCCATAGCCACCCCCTGTACCTAAAGGTAGTGGGACCCATCAAATGTAAATATGTTCTTATTAAGGACATGTTACAGTGATATCAGGAGAAACCTACTGTGGTATAGTGGTATAGCTATAAACTCAATGGGGCTGATTTACGAACCGTTTGCGCCATGAGTATCGGCACATCGGCATGCGCAACGGCAGTTTTGGTATTTTTGAAACATTTGGGCCGGTAACGCAGCGCTATTCCCCATTTACTATAGTGTTCTCGGCGCACGGGAGGAGGCGCTCAGTGCGCCACTATGGACCTGGCGCGCGGCACATCTTCAAATCAAAATATAAAGAAGCTGGAAGTGCCAACATAATGGGGTGATGTGCGGTGATGTGAGGAAGTATAGAGACAACTGCCCAAGTAACAAACATGCCCAAAATAGAATGAGGAAGTAACTTTTCCTGAACCAGCCTGCTGCGCCTGCAGTTACGTTTATAACTGTGAGAGGTGTAATTGTGCACTGCGCGGAAATTGCGCTCGTTCAAATGCGCCGGTTCACTGCGCCGGCAAAATCTTAGTAAATGTCAAGTCACGTAAATGCATTTGCATAAGTTGAACAGGTGCTCATCTAAACTTGCCATTATATAACAGTCCCTGCACAAAATGACATTTCTAAAGGGAAAAAAAAGTAATTTAAAAGCACTCGCGGCTATAATGAATTGTCGGTTCCCATCAATACAGAGAAAAGTAATTGAAAGTCTTTGAAAAAAAAAAAGAAAAATGCGTGGGGGTCCCCCCAAATTCCATTACCAGGCCCTTCAGGTCTGGTATGGATATTAAGGGGAACTCCTCGCCAGTTTTTTTAAAAAAAATGTCGTGGGGGTCCCCTCAAAATCCGTACCAGGCCCTTCAGGTCTGGTATGGATTTTAAGGGGACCCCCGTGCCAAACTTAAAAAAAAAATGGTGTGGGGTCCCCCTAAAAATCCACACCAGACCCTTTATCTGAGCACGTAACCTGGCAAGCTGCAGGAAAAGAGGGGGGACGAGAGAGTGCCCCCCCCTCCTGAACCGAACCAGGCCACATGCCCTCAACATGGGGAGGATGCTTTGGGGTCTGTTCATTTCAAGAACACTTGAAATGAACTCTGGACCTTTTATCTGCTCCTTGTAAATGGGATAATGAGGGAATAACACACACCTGGCCATGGAACAGCTGAGCAGCCAATTGTCCCATTACTTTTGGTACTCTTAAAAAGTGGGAGGCAAACTGTTGTAATTCCTACACCGTTCACCTGAATTGGATGTAAATACCCTCAAATTAAAACTGAAAGTCTGCAGTTAAAGCATATCTTGTTTGTTTCATCTCAAATCCATTGTGGTGGTGTATAGAGCAAAAAAGATTAGAATTGCACCAGATTTTGCGCTCTCTAATTTTAGTAAATGAACCCGCTCCATTGAGAGCCGTTCACACTCTCCTGTCAGGAAAATCGCATATGTGTGAACCTGGCCTTAGTTTATTTTTACATATCTTGGAAACTGCAACAGCAAGATATTCCATCCAACCTTGTTGCTTTCCACCTGGGAGTTTTGGATTTCCATGGCCACCTTTGAGTGTTCCAGTCCCTCCAGTCGCTCCAGCCCCTCCAGCCCCTACATTGGTCATAATATAATCTACCAGTAGAGACCCACAGAGATATGAGAAACCAAAGTGTAATGTTGTTTAATTCAGTGGAATACACTTAAAGCTGAAATATGAGTTTTGGATTAATTGACCATTTAAAATAAATTCTTTGTGTTCATTGACCTGTTAATAGTACAATGCAAGCTATTACAAAATCCATTAGGGCAATAGAAGGCCTACTATATGATACTGATTTCACATGGAGGAAGTTGCACAGATATTTCTGAAATACAGTAATCTCAAACAGTCATACGTGTCAGTGAACAATGAAGAAGGAAAACAACATTGATATGAAAACCTGAAATGCAGGTTTATCAGGTAAGGATAGACAATCGTTGGTATTTGCAAACACATGAAAAACCGTCTTGTACCCATGCAGTTATTAAAATGACTTGCCAATCGCAATATGACAGCAAACCATTGTCTTCTGTCTTTCATAACAGCTGACAAAAAAATAAAGTTCACAAAAACATAATGGGCTGATTTATTAAAAGCAAATAGACTGTGCACTTTGCATCAAAACTGCTGTTTTTTTTTTTTTCCTTGCATGTGACTGGGTATCTTTGCAAGTGAAGCTTAACCCCATTGATACCGACCTCACACAAATATGCAACCCCACTAGATTGGGCTTTTTTTCCATAGGGCCACATATATGCGTATCTCCCTTTGTGCTGGTAGTGCGCCGCGTGGCACACTCCCAGCACAGAGAACGGGGTCTCACAGAGAGCCCCGGGCCCCATACTAAAGATCGGGACCTGGAACACCCAATTCTGGATCACCTGATCACTGTAATAGCCTTTGATTGCCTAATACAGTGATCAGTTACTGTGAAGCCCGTCGCCGTGTTTTCGCTCTCTGTGAATGGAGGAGAGAGATACATTGCATCTCTCCCTTTCCTTGCAGAGAGAAAAACAAAAGTGTGTGTAAAATAAATAAATAAATAATAATAATAATAACAATAAAAAAAAAATTAAATAAAAAATACAAAAAAATACCTAGTTTAATGTGTGATCTAGGTCAGGGTCAGTGTTTGGGTCAAGGTCAGGATTAAAGGTCAGGGTCAGTATTTTTTTTGGACAGAATTTTTTTAAAATTAGTATCAGTGTCAGTTAGTGCCAGTGTCAGTTTGTTTTAGGTAGAATAAAAAAAATGCACATTATTGTTTCTGTTTCTGGGTTGTACTACAGGTACAAACAACAACTAACGTACACATATGTGTTTTTTTTTTTTACTATTTTGGGCTAGATTTTCTTTGATAATAATAAAAAAAAAAGGAGATATTCATTATCATTTACCACCAAATGAAAGCCTAATTTGGCCTGAAATAAATCCATCTGATGCACAAAGTAGTTGTAATAATATGTACAGTTTTACTAACACATGTCAAGGTTGCAAAAAATTTGCTTAGACATTAAAGAGAAAGTAATAATACATTTCAAACCATTAGTTGTACATAAAGAATTACATATCTGTCAATCTTGTCAGCCTGAACTATTATGCAGGAGAAGTTCACTAAATATTTCAATAAAGTTTAACCACTTCAATACCATGCACTTATGCACCTTCCCGCCCAGACCAATTTTCAGCTTTCAGTACTCTCACACTTTGAATGACAATTACTAAGTCATGCTACACTGTATCCAAATATTTTTTTATCATTTTCTTCTCACAAATAGAGCTTTCTTTTGGTGGTATTTAATCGCCACTGGGTTTTTTATTTTTTGCGATATAAGCAAAAAACTGCAAATTTTTTTAAAAAAACACACTTTTTTTTAGTTTCTATTGTAAAATTTTGCAAATAAGTAATTTTTCTTCATAAATTTGTGCCAAAATGTATACTGCTACATATCTTTGGTAAAAATAACCCAAATTAGTGTATATTATTTGGTCTTTGTGAAAGTTATAGAGTCTACAAACTATGGTGGCAATCACTGAAAATGTATCACATCTGATCACGCCTGATGTACTGAAGGGATATCTCATTTCTTGAGACACTAACAAGCCAGGAAAGTACAGATACCCCAAAATGACCCCTTTTTGGAAAGTAGACAGTCCAAGGTATTTACTAAGAGGCATGGTGAGTTTTTTGAAGTTGTATTTTTTTCCCACAATTCTTGGGAAAATTTGGATTTTTTTTTTTTTACACAAACTGGTCATATTAACTGTTTTTTTCTCTCACACAGCATATGCATAATTGCAACTACACCCCAAAATACATCCTGCTACTCCTCCTGAGTGTAGCGATACCACATGTGTGAGACTTTTACACAGCCTGGCCATATACAGAGGCCCAACATTGAAGTAGCACTTTCAGGCATTCTACAAGCATAAATCGCACATATCCTTTCTCAACCACCTATTACACTTTTGAAGGCCTTGGAGCACCAGGAGAATGGAATTTTCCACAAAATGACCCCATTTTGGAAAGCACACACCCCAACGTATAATCTATGAAGCATTATGAGTCTTTTGAACGGTTCATTTTTTTCCAGAAGGTTTTGGAAAATGTGGAGAAAAAATTAAAATGCATTTTTTTTACACAAAGTTGTCCATTTATAAGATATTTCTAACGCATAGCATATACATAGCAAAAATGACACCCCAAAATGCATTCTGCTACTCCTCTTGAGTATAGCGATACCACATGTGTGAGACTTTTACACAGCCTGGCCATATACAGAGGCCCAACATTGAAGTAGCACTTTCAGGCGTTCTACAAGCATAAATCGCACATATCCTTTCTCAACCACCTATTACAATTTTGAAGGCCCTGGAGCACCAGGACAATAGAATTTTCCACAAAATGACCCTATTTTGGAAAGCACACACCCCAACGTATAATCTATGAAGCATTATGAGTCTTTTGAACGGTTCATTTTTTTCCAGAAGGTTTTGGAAAATGTGGAGAAAAATGAAAATGCATATTTTTTTCACAAAGTTGTCAATTTATAAGATATTTCTAACACATAATATGTACATAGCAAAAATGACACCCCAAAATGCATTCTGCTACTCCTCCTGAGTATAGCGATACCACATGTTTGAGACTTTTACACAGCCTGGCCACATACAGAGGCCCAACATCCAAGTAGCACCTCCAGGCATTCTAGCAGCATGAATTGTACATATCATTTTCTGACTACCGATCACATTTTTGAAGGCCCTTCATATATCTAACACATAGCAGGTATATACCAAATAACAAAAGATTACCTGTGGTTTTAGAAGTGCAGTGGTCCACAGAGGAGAGCATTGGTCCAGGCAGCAGGCAGGGATGAGGTCAGCAACAGCAAAAGCAATCATCCAGGCAGCAGGCAGGAATACTGTCCATAGTTCGCACAGGCAGAGATACTGTCAGCACAGCCAGAGCACAGCCAAAGCACAGGTCCAGGTAGCAGGCAGAGGTGTCCCGGCAGAAATGCTGTCCAAAGTCAGTAGAGGCAGCAGGCAGATATATGGTCAACACAGCCAAAGTATTGGTCCAAGCAGCAGGAAGAAACATGGTCCATAATGTCATGGGTCATTACAGGCAGTAATATGGTCAGCACAGCCAAAGTATTGGTCCAGGCAGCAGGAAGGACCATCAAGCTTAGGGCCAGGGGGACAGGGGTAGAGGCTTCTCCCACCCAAAACGCTTTGAAGCTTCTGGGCAACCAGACCCTGTTCTTGGAGCACAGAAAACGAAAAACTGGTTTTCTCTACTCAGAACGCTATTCTGAAGCCCCTCACATATGTGAGACCCCTGTGTACTAAAAGTAGATGGCCAAAAGATCAGTCCAAGTGGCAGGCAAAAACATGGTCAATTAACAGGCCAAGGTCGGTACACGTGGAAGTCAGAAACGTGGTTTAAATCGGCAGGCAGAGGCATCGTCTGTAAACAGGCTGAGGTTGGTGCACGTGGAGGTCAGAAACGTGGTTTAAATCGGCAAGCAAAGACATCATCGGTAAACAGGCCAGGGTCATATAATTAACATGGAAGGTAGTTAGTAACATGGTAGCAGGCAAATGGGGAAATGGCAGTCTGTTAATAGTGATGAGCCGAACACCCCCGGGTTCGGTTCGCACCAGAACCCGCGAACGGACCGAAAGTTCGTACGAACATTAGAACCCTATTAAATACAATGGATGTGAACGTTCGAATTCTAAAGTGCTAATTATAACAACTATTATGCATGTTATTGTCCTAAAAAGGGTTTGGGAACCCGGGTTCTGCACCAGGGGACATGTATCAATGCAAAAAGAAGTTTTAAAAACGGTTGTTTTTCGGGAGCAGTCATTTTAATGATGCATAAAGTGAAAAAAAAAAAGTCAAATATTCCTTTAAATATCGTACCTGGGGGGTGTCTAAAGTATGCCTGTGAAGTGCCACGTGTTTCCCGTGTTTAGAACTGTCCCTGCACAAAATGACACTTCTAAAGGAAAAAAAAGCCATTTAAAACTGCTTGCGGCTTTAATGTAATGTCTGGTCCCGGTAATATGGATGAAAATCTTTAAGAAAAATGGCATAGCTACCCCATGACCCCCCCCCCCCCTACCCCAGCCCATTACCAGCCCCTTTGGGTCTTGTATGGATATTAAGGGGAACCCCGCACATAAAATAAAAAAGGCCCTATATACTCTGAACAGCCGTATACAGGCGGTGCATACAAGACAGGGACTGTAGGTTTGTTCTTATGTAGAATCTGTTTGTAATTTTGAACAGGTACATTGTTTAAGTGTAGCTCCAGCCCAAAAATCTATTTTTAAACTTTTTGGAAAACATAGGTAAGGGTTATCACCCCTGTAACATTTGTTTTGCTGTCTGTGCCCCTGTTCAGAACATTTCACCTCACTTTCCGTCCCAATGACAACTGTTTTTGAAATGTGGTGTTTTTCTTGAAACAAGGATTGCTGATAAAGCATCAGTACAGAGGAGACACCTTTCTCCCATATTAATTCTTACAGGAGAGAATTTTCCTTCCTAGGGGTAGATTTCCTCTCACTTCCTGTTGTCTTCTTGCGTTTGCAAGTAGGAGTCGTTTGTAAGTTGGATGTTTGAAAGTAGGGACCTGCCGTAGATACTCTGCAGAAATAGGCCCCTTAGTTGTTGGTGTTGGCACAACACTGTAAGCACTCACAGTTACTCTTGGTTGGTGCTGGAACGCCCTGCTGTCAACTATTATATCAGGAATTGTAATTACATATAATTGTTGAACAGTGGTAGTAAAAATTGGGCCTTTGATGGTGGTGCTGGTGCCACAACACTGTAAGCCCTGACAGTTACTCTTGGTGGGTGCAGCAATGGGCCCTGCTGTGAATTATTAGATCAAGAATTGTAATTGCATGCCCCTGTTGAACAGGGGCTGAAAAATTGGGCCTTTGGTGGTGGTGGTGGTGTTGACACAACACTGTAAGCCCTCAGAGTTACTCTTGGTGGGTGCAGGAATGGGCCCTGCTGTGAATTATTAGATCAAGAATTGTAATTACATGCCCCTGTTGAACAGGGGCTGAAAAATTGGGCCTTAGGCACTGGTGGCACAACACTACAACCCCTCACAGATACTGTACTTGGAGCACAGCAATGAGCCCTGTTGCAAAGTATTGCTTCAAAAATTGTAATGACACGCCCCTGTTAAACAGGGGCTGAAAAATTGGGCCTTAGGCACTGGTGCCACAACACTCCAACCCCTCACAGATACTGTAATTGGAGCACAGCAATGAGCCCTATGGCAAATTATTGCTAAAAAAATTGTAATTACACGCCCCTGTAAAACAGGGGCTGAAAAATTGGGCCTTAGCCACTGGTGGCGGCACCCATAAACAAAAATGATCTTCCAAGCTATCATCATCAATCGTATCATTGAGGACTCGGAGGAGGAGGATAGCCAGTCAACATAACAGCACAGAAACTCAGCATCAGCATCAGTCTTGAAGGGATGTGACATGTTAAAATCAATTAGTCTGTTATATCAGCATCAGGTGTGTGGTAGCTGGTGGTGATCCAAGACTGGTTCATCTTGATGAAAGTCAGTCGATCAACCGAGTCGGTGGACAGGCGCACCCTGTGATCCGTGACAAATCCTCCAGCAGCACTGAATGTGCGTTCCGAAAGAACGCTGGATGCAGGACAGGCCAGTAGCTCAATTGCATACTGTGCAAGCTCTGGCCAGTGATCCATCCTCAAGACCCAGTAAGCCAGAGGATTTTCGGTGGGGAAGGTGTCCAAGTCTGACCTTGCCCCTAGATATTCCTGCACCATGTTTATCAGACGCTGGCGATGGTTGCTGGAACCAATCATACTTTGGGGCTGCGGACTAAAGAATTGTCTGAACGCATCGGTCAGACGGCCACCTTCCCCACCGCTCCTTCTTTGACTGGCCGAAGCCTCAGCAACTCGTTGTCCTGGACCAGGAGTTTGTAACCTCCCAGTCTCTGGGAACGTGTTGCACAGACCTTTCTGCAAGGCCTCCCGGAGTTGTCTCATCCTCTGCTCCCTCTGCGACGGTAACATAAGGTCCGCAACCTTACCCTTGTACCGTGGATCAAGGAGAGTGGCCAGCCAGTAATGGTCCCTCTCCTTGATCCGAAGAATACGAGGATCCTTCCGCAGACTTTGCAGGATCAGGGAGGCCATGCAGCGTAGGTTTGCTGAGGCATTCGCTCCGGAGTCCTCTGGGTCACTAAGGACGACATGATCCGCAGTCACCTCCTCCCAGCCACGTACAAGTCCACTGGTTTCTTGGGACTGTAAATCATCCCTAAAAGACTGCTGCTGATGATGCTGAGTGCCAGCCTCCACCTCCATGCTGACACAATCCTCCTCCTCCTCCTCCTCCTCCTCCTCTTCCTGTGCGATGGGTGGGACAGAAGGAACACTGTCTGGGTAAAGGGGGCCTTGAGAGGCAAGGAAGTCCTCCTCTTCCTGCCTCTGTTCTGCCTCAAGTGCCCTGTCCATTATTCCACGCAGCGTGTGCTCCAACAGGTGGACAAGAGGTACAGTGTCACTGATGCATGCACTGTTACTGCTCACCATCCTCGTGGCCTCCTCAAATGGTGCCAGGACAGTGCATGCATCCCTGATCATGCCCCACTGGCGTGGAGAAAAAAAACCAAGCTCCCCTGACCCTGTCCTGGTGCCGTAGTCGCACAGGTACTCATTGATGGCCCTCTGCTGCGTGTGCAGCCGCTGCAGCATGGCCAACGTTGAGTTCCACCTGGTGGGCATGTCACATATAAGGCGGTTCTTGGGCAGGTTCAACTCCTTTTGCAGCTCAGCCAGGCGAGCACTGGCATTATAAGATCTGCGGAAATGCACACAGACTTTCCTGGCCTGCCTCAGGACATCCTGTAAGCCCGGGTACCTGCCCAAGAACCGCTGCACCACCAGGTTAAGGACGTGAGCCACACAGGGCACATGGGTCAGTTGTCCCTGTCGGAGGGCGGAGAGGAGGTTGGTGCCATTGTCGCAAACCACCATTCCTGGCTTAAGCTGGCGTGGCGTCAACCACCTCTCGGCCTGGCCCTGCAGAGCAGACAGGACCTCTGCCCCAGTGTGGCTTCTGTCCCCCAAACACACCAGCGCAAGCACGGCATGGCATCTTTTTGCCTGCGTACTTGCGTAGCCCCGTGAACGGCTACGGAGCACCGCTGGTTCATAGGACAAACCACAGGAAGAGGCCATGGAGGAAGAAGAAGAGGAGGGGGTGGAGGAGAGAGGTGTGTCACAACCAGTAGTAGCATTTTGGAGGCGTGGCGGTGGGACAACCTCCAACACTACTGCACCTTGTCCTGCATCCTTCCCAGCTGCCAAAAGAGTGACCCAATGGGCCGTGAAAGAAAGGTAACGTCCCTGTCCATGCCTGCTGGACCATGAGTCAGCGGTAATATGCACCTTACCGCTGACCGCCCTGTCCAGCGAGGCCAAGACATTGCCTTCCACATGCCGGTAGAGAGCCGGAATAGCCTTCCGTGAGAAAAAGTGGCGTTTGGGAACCTGCCACTGAGGAACCGCACATTGCACAAACTCACGGAAGGGGGCCGAGTCTACCAACTGAAAAGGCAGCAGTTGAAGCGCTAGCAATTTAGCCAAGCTAGCATTCAACCGCTGGGCATGTGGATGGCTGGGAGTGAACTTCTTTCGACGGTCCAGCAGCTGGGGCAGGGAAATTTGCCTGCTAGAATCGGACGTCGGTGTACTGCTAGCAGAGTGGCCGCAAGTACTTGGCTGTGACACACCTAATTCTACACCTTCATTCCTCTCAGTGCATGTTTCAGAGAGGACTGAAGTTATAGTGGGGTTGGAAATCCCAGCTGATGCGGTGCAAGGAGAGGTCCGCTTTGTTCTTTGGTGTGGGTCTTTGAGGTAGGCTTGCCAACGAGCTGCATGGCAGGTCAACATATGTCTGGTCAGGCATGTGGTACCCAAGCGGCTGATGTTTTGGCCACGCGATATACGCTTGAGACATATGTTGCAAACAGCAGCTGTGCGATCTGATGCACTAGCCTCAAAAAAGGCCCACACCAAGGAACTTTTTGAATGACGGGCAGAGGCAGCGCCCTGCACAGGCGGAGCTCTGCGGTGTGATTCCGTCGGTGTACTGCCCTTACGCTGGCCACCAAAGGGCATCCTGTCTCGTTGGAGATGTGCCTCCTCCTCATCCTCCTCCGCCTCTCTCCTATTAGGCACCCACGTGGAGTCAGTGACCTCATCATCCCCTCCCTCCTCATCACTGGAGCCAATCTGGCAGTATGCTGCAGCTGCTGGAACATGACTGCCAGATTGGTGTCCTTCTTGAGCATCCCCTCTGTCTGCTCTCACCCTACTGCCTTCCTGTAGCTGGGTTTCATCATCAGACCCTTCGAAACGCTGGGCATCCTCCTGGAGCATGTACCCAACACTGTGCTCAAACAGTTCGGGGGACTCCTCAGGAGGAGGACATGGTGGGTCTAGGGAAGGAGTGACTGATGATGAGTCTGACATTGATACCAGGGAAGAGGACGCTTTGGCAGCTGCTTTGCCAGTACCCTGAGCCTGGGTGAGAGAGGATGAGGAGGAGGAGGAGGGCTTGGTCATCCACTCTACCAAGTCTTCGGCATGATGTGGCTCAACATGTCCAGCTGCGGAAAAGAAGGACAAGCGTGTCCCATGGCCATGTGCTGATGACAATGCACCGCGTCCACGACCAGCACTGTTGCCCCCAGACACAGAGCCTGCTTGCCCTCTTTTATTGCCTCCTGACTGTCTGCCTCTCCTTGTTTGCCTTCCAGACATTCTAATAGATGGCCTGCAGGGAGATGGGAAAAAAGCAATAAGGGCTACCTTCAGGTGTCCTTCTCTGTCCCTTGAAACAAGGACTTGCACAGTGAAAGAAACTGACACTCTCCCTACCTACAGTTTTCTGTCCCTAGAAAAAATGTTTTTTTTAAGCACAATATAGCACAAGGAGAATTCACTCACTGTCCTTCCAGGTCCCTGGAAACAAGGACTTGCACAGTGAAAGAAACTGACACTCTCCCTACCTACAGTTTTCTGTCCCTAGAAAAAATGTTCTTTTTAAGCACAATATAGCACAAGGAGAATTCACTCACTGTCCTTCCAGGTCCCTAGAAACAAGGACTTGCACAGTGAAAGAAACTGACACTCTCCCTACCTACAGTTTTCTGTCCCTAGAAAAAATGTTTTTTTTAAGCACAATATAGCACAAGGAGAATTCACTCACTGTCCTTCCAGGTCCCTAGAAACAAGGACTTGCACAGTGAAAGAAACTGACACTCTCCCTACCTACAGTTTTCTGTCCCTAGAAAAAATGTTTGTTTTAAGCACAATATAGCACAAGGAGAATTCACTCACTGTCCTTCCAGGTCCCTAGAAACAAGGACTTGCACAGTGAAAGAAACTGACACTCTCCCTACCTACAGTTTTCTGTCCCTAGAAAAAATGTTTTTTTTAAGCACAATATAGCACAAGGAGAATTCACTCACTGTCCTTCCAGGTCCCTAGAAACAAGGACTTACACAGTGAAAGAAACTGACACTCTCCCTACCTACAGTTTTCTGTCCCTAGAAAAAATGTTTTTTTTAAGCACAATATAGCACAAGGAGAATTCACTCACTGTCCTTCCAGGTCCCTAGAAACAAGGACTTGCACAGTGAAAGAAACTGACACTCTCCCTACCTACAGTTTTCTGTCCCTAGAAAAAATGTTTTTTTTAAGCACAATATAGCACAAGGAGAATTCACTCACTGTCCTTCCAGGTCCCTAGAAACAAGGACTTGCACAGTGAAAGAAACTGACACTCTCCCTACCTACAGTTTTCTGTCCCTAGAAAAAATGTTTTTTTTAAGCACACTATAGCACAAGGAGAATTCACTCACTGTCCTTCCCAGTCCCTAGAAACAAGGACTTGCACAGTGAAAGAAACTGACACTCTCCCTACCTACAGTTTTCTGTCCCTAGAAATTTTTTTTTTTTAAGCACAATATAGCACAAGGAGAATTCACTCACTGTCCTTCCAGGTCCCTAGAAACAAGGACTTACACAGTGAAAGAAACTGACACTCTCCCTACCTACAGTTTTCTGTCCCTAGAAAAAATGTTTGTTTTAAGCACAATATAGCACAAGGAGAATTCACTCACTGTCCTTCCAGGTCCCTAGAAACAAGGACTTGCACAGTGAAAGAAACTGACACTCTCCCTACCTACAGTTTTCTGTCCCTAGAAAAAATGTTTTTTTTAAGCACAATATAGCACAAGGAGAATTCACTCACTGTCCTTCCAGGTCCCTAGAAACAAGGACTTACACAGTGAAAGAAACTGACACTCTCCCTACCTACAGTTTTCTGTCCCTAGAAAAAATGTTTTTTTTAAGCACAATATAGCACAAGGAGAATTCACTCACTGTCCTTCCAGGTCCCTAGAAACAAGGACTTGCACAGTGAAAGAAACTGACACTCTCCCTACCTACAGTTTTCTGTCCCTAGAAAAAATGTTTTTTTTAAGCACAATATAGCACAAGGAGAATTCACTCACTGTCCTTCCAGGTCCCTAGAAACAAGGACTTGCACAGTGAAAGAAACTGACACTCTCCCTACCTACAGTTTTCTGTCCCTAGAAAAAATGTTTTTTTTAAGCACACTATAGCACAAGGAGAATTCACTCACTGTCCTTCCCAGTCCCTAGAAACAAGGACTTGCACAGTGAAAGAAACTGACACTCTCCCTACCTACAGTTTTCTGTCCCTAGAATTTTTTTTTTTAAGCACAATATAGCACAAGGAGAATTCACTCACTGTCCTTCCAGGTCCCTAGAAACAAGGACTTACACAGTGAAAGAAACTGACACTCTCCCTACCTACAGTTTTCTGTCCCTAGAAAAAATGTTTTTTTTAAGCACAATATAGCACAAGGAGAATTCACTCACTGTCCTTCCAGGTCCCTAGAAACAAGGACTTGCACAGTGAAAGAAACTGACACTCTCCCTACCTACAGTTTTCTGTCCCTAGAAAAAATGTTTTTTTTAAGCACAATATAGCACAAGGAGAATTCACTCACTGTCCTTCCAGGTCCCTGGAAACAAGGACTTGCACAGTGAAAGAAACTGACACTCTCCCTACCTACAGTTTTCTGTCCCTAGAAAAAATGTTTTTTTTAAGCACAATATAGCACAAGGAGAATTCACTCACTGTCCTTCCAGGTCCCTAGAAACAAGGACTTACACAGTGAAAGAAACTGACACTCTCCCTACCTACAGTTTTCTGTCCCTAGAAAAAATGTTTTTTTTAAGCACAATATAGCACAAGGAGAATTCACTCACTGTCCTTCCAGGTCCCTAGAAACAAGGACTTGCACAGTGAAAGAAACTGACACTCTCCCTACCTACAGTTTTCTGTCCCTAGAAAAAATGTTTTTTTTAAGCACACTATAGCACAAGCACAAAACACACTGACACTCTCCCTACCTATCCTTCTCTTTCCCTAAACTAAAGGAATCCAGGTTAAGCAAGAAAGAAATAAAAGTCACTGTCCGTGCCTATGCTGCTCTATCCCTGCTCCGGAACACACTACACTAGGCCGCCGTGCTGGCGGCCTTTTATAGTGTGGGGCGTGTACTAAACACCCTCAGCAATAATTGGCCACAGGCATCCTGCCTGTGGCCAATCATTGCTCTCCTCGCTGCCGGCGCTGTGATTGGCCAAGCATGCGGGGTCACAGTGCATGCTTGGCCAATCACAGCGCCTGGATGACACTGCGATGGTGTAGTGCATTGTGGGCCGTTCGCGTCACTCGAATTTGGCGCGAACGGCCCAAATCGTTCGATCTTCGTCGAACGATCGAACAGCCGATGTTCGAGTCGAACGTATGTTCGATTCGAACACGAAGCTCATCCCTATCTGTTAATAATAAGGGGAACTAATGGATGTATGATAATTTTTGAAGCAATTTCCGATGCACAGGTCAGGTTGGGAGGGACAATCGGGACAATAATAGCTGGTGTCTCTTCTTACTCCTCCTCTGCTGCATACACAGCATTTCTTTTGGCGTCTTCTTCCAGATTCTGTGGGGGGGATGCTAAAGGGATAGTGTCGCTCGTGAAGCCGACTCACACTATCAGAGCGAATGCTTCCTGGGGCGGGATCTTGTTGGTAAATGAGGGCATCGATGATATCTTCGATATATTGGAGGTAGTGGAGTTGGTGATTTTGAGTTGCTTTTTGGTAGCAGACAAACAAATTAAAAAGGGCCATGTGAAACAGGTGAAACACAACTTTTTTGTGCCAATAACGGGACTTTCTTGTTGATAAGTAGGGCTGTAGCATCTGGTCGTTTAAATCCACCCCCCCATGTACAAATTGTAGTCGTGGACACATTCGGGCTTTACAATGGGGCCGCGTGTTCTTGGGATCTCCACCACGGTGTCATTGTGGATCGTAGAGAGGATGTGGACATCTTTCTTGTCCCTCCACTTCATGGCCAACACCTCCTCGTTCCTCATGAATGCCGATTCTCCAGGTCGCAATTTTTTGGTCAATAAAGTTTGTGGGAATCCCTTCTGTTTTTTTTAAGGTACCACAGGCCGGGGTTTGCTTACTGTAAAGGTGGCGAAAAAGGGGCAGGCTGGTATAGTAATTGTCAACATATAAATGGTAACCTTTTCCGAACAGGGGGTATGCCAACTCCCAGACAATTTTCCTACTGGTTCCAATATATGTGGGGCAATCACGGGGCTGGAGCTGGGAGTCTTTGCCTTCGTAGATCCTGAATTTGAAGACGTGTCCAGTGGCTCGATCACATAATTTATTTAATTTTAACCCATACCTGGCTCTCTTGCTTGGTATGTACTGCTTGAACTGCAGTCGGCCGGTGAAATGTACGAGGGACTCGTCCACACAAATATTTTGGTCTGGGATGAAAACTTCTTCAAATCGCTGGGAAAAGGCATTGATTAGGGGGCGTATCTTGTACAATTTGTCGTAGTTGGGATGATCTCGGGGAGGGCACTGTGAATTGTCATTGAAGTGGAGAAAGCGCATAATCATGTCGTATCTTTTCCTGGACATGACAGCGGAATATATGGGCATGTGTTGGATGGGGCGTTTGGACAATATGCATGGACTTCGTTCTTTTTTGTAAGCCCCATATTGAACAGGCCCACAAATAATTTAAATTCGTCC
Organism: Rana muscosa; assembly: GCA_029206835.1. Lineage (NCBI taxonomy): Eukaryota > Metazoa > Chordata > Amphibia > Anura > Ranidae > Rana > Rana muscosa. The sequence continues at coordinate 79,096,653 of CM055128.1, forward strand.
AATGTTAGACGCCGCCACTGGAACATACGGGTGTAGGAAGAATCGGGGTTGGCAGCAATAAATTGGGATGCATACAGATTCGTTTGATCCACTATATTCTGCAGCAAATCTTGTGGGAAAAATAAACAAAAATAATCAAATTTAGAAAAATTTGTAGTGTCGGGCTGCACACCTGGCTGTGCGGTGAAAGGGGGGATGATAGCGGATCCTGAGTTGGCAGGCAACCATAAGGGGTTTGCCAGGGCATCGGGAAGGTAGGACTGGGGCTGGATTCTTCGGGTTGGGCGTGCATTTTCATTACTTGTACTGGGCTCCTCTTCCTGGGGTATGGCGCTGCTGGTGGTGGGCAGTTCTCCTGATCTTGGTGCTGATCTTGGTGCTGATCTTGGTGCTGATCGCATTCTTTTGGGAGGGACGGTTTCCTCCGGGGACTCGGACTCTGAGCCACTATCCTCCACTGGCTCGTATTCCGAACCAGAATCGGATAATGGGAGCTCCCCACTGCTCTCATCATCCGACATGGCAAGAATGGCATATGCCTCCTCAGGTGTGTAAACCCTTTGGGACATTATGGCAGTGCTTATTGGTGGGCCTGTGTAATGGTACTGCTGGTGGTAGTGGTGGCGGTCTGTGTGGTAATACCGATGGAGGTATTAGTGGTGGGCCTGTGTGGTGCTACCGATGGTGGTATGGGTGGTGGTGGTACCAATGGCGGTACAGGTGGTGGTGGTACCGATGGTGGTACGGGTGGTGGTGGTACCGATGGCGGTACAGGTGGCGGTACGGGTGGTGGTGGTGGTAGCGATGGCGGTATGGGTGGTGGTGATACCAATGGCGGTATGGGTGGTGGTGGTACCAATGGCGGTACAGGTGGTGGTGGTACCGATGGCGGTATGGGTGGTGGGGGTGGCGGTACCGATGGCGGTACAGGTGGCAGTACGGGTGGTGGTGGTACCGATGGCAGTACGGTGGTGGTGGTACCAATGGCGGTACAGGTGGTGGTGGTACCGATGGCGGTACGGGTGGTGGTGGTGGCGGTACCGATGGTGGTACAGGTGGCGGTACGGGTGGTTGTGTTACCGATGGCGGTACAGGTGGTGGTGGTACCGATAGTGGTACGGGTGGTGATGGTACCGATGGCGGTACAGGTGGTGGTACAGGTGGTGGTGGCACTACCGATGGTGGTACGGGTGGTGGTACTGGTGATGGTACCGATGGCGGCACTAGTGGTGATACTGGTAGCGGGCTTGTGTGGCAGTATAGATGCAGGGCCTGATGGCGGTAGTAGTGGCGGTACTAGTGGCGGTACTGGTGGCGGTACTGGTAGTGGTACCGATGGCGGTACTGGTAGCCTGTGTGGCGGTACCAATGGCGGTACCGATGGAGGTGGGCCTGTGACAGATGATTGGCAGATGGGCTGATGGATTGATTGACAGATGGGCTGATTGATTGATTGACAGATGGGCTGATTGATTGACAGATGGGCTGATTGATTGACAGGTGGGCTGATTGATTGTCAGATTGGCTGATTGATTGATTGACAGATGGGCTGATTGATTGACAGATGGGCTGATTGATTGATTGACAGATGAGCTGATTGGCTGGGCTGATTGATGTGCTGGGCTGTGTGACAGGTCCTCTCTCCTCACAGATCGGTGTGTGAGGAGAGAGCAGGGATCAGGTAGTAACTCCTGCGGTTTGTTTACATTTGTGACCGGCTGTGATTGGACACAGCCAGTCACGTGGTAAACAGCCAATTCATTGGCTGTTTACCCTGATCGGGGACGCGCTGTGTCCAAAGGACACTCGCCTTCCCCGATCCCCGCTCTGCAAGCCTCTGCCGGCGCGCACCGGAGCGTGCCGCTGAGTCTGTTGTGACATGTGATCGGCTGTGACTTTGACACAGCCGATCACATGGTAAACAGCCAATGAAATTGGCTGTTTACCGTGATCGGGGAAGTGCTGTGTCCGAGAGACACACGCTGTCCCCGATCACCGCGCTGCGCGCCCCCGCGGGCGCGCGCAAGGCATTATCCTGCAGGACGTCAATAGACGTCCAGTGTGGATAATGCAACCACTTCCCGGACGTCAATTTGCTATTGACTGGGCGGGAAGTGGTTAATAAATATTATTATAGTAAATCCTCTAGAAAAGGGTGAGTATGTAGAGTTGGATTATTATTATTATTATTATTATTATTAATATTATACAGGATTTATATAGTGCAAACAGTTTGTGCAGTACTTTACAACAAGTGGGCAGACAGAACAGTTACAATACAATTCAATACAGGAGGAATCAGAGGGCCCTGCTAGTAAGGGCTTACAATCAGGGGCGTAACTAGAAATCACAGGGCCTCATAGAAAAATGTTGTATGCCCCCCCCCTGCAAACAGCCCCCCCCACCAAAAAAATGAACTAGTGCCATTGAACAACAGATTACAACACTCACGTGACACAGTACCCAGGCAACAGCTTTTATTAATTAAGTAAGGCAGCAGAGAGATGATGTAATCTCTCTGCTGCCTGCACAGTGAGTGGGGGCGGAACTGCCGGGATGCAGGGCGGGTGCCAGGCGGAGAGAGATGATGTCATCTTTCTGCTCCGCCACCCGCTGATTGGCCAGTCCACCCACCGAGCCTCCCAGCAGGCAGTTCCCCCATCCGCTCTCTCTCCCACCCGCCGAGCCGCCTAGCTGCATCCGCTCGCACAGTCAGTGTGACTGTGCGAACGCCGAGCGGACGGGCAGCTTGGCGGCTCACCCGCCCAGTGCCATCTTAAGAGCATTATAGGCCCCCGGGCAATACAGTGCACTGGGGCCCTGTCTACACTACACTACACTATATCCACTGACCACTACACTACACACCACACTGACCACTACACACCAACCTACCTGATTCCTATACTGACCACTACTACACAATACACTATACACTACCCACAGACCACTACATAATACACTACATACTGACCGCTACACAATACTCTACCCACAGACTAATACACCACACACACAATACACTACATACTACACACACACACACAAAATACACTACATACTACACACACTACACTACACACACTACACTACACACACACACACACACACACACAATACACTACCCACAGACCACTACATAATACACTACATACTGACCGCTACACAATACTCTACCCACAGACTAATACACCACACACACACACAATACACTACATACTACACACACACACACACACACACACTACACTACGCACACACACACAATACACTACACACACACACACACACACAATACACTACACACACACAATACACTACACACTACTGCCTGCACACTATACACTACACACACACACACACACAATACACTATACACCACCCACACACACACACACACTATACACTACTGCCTGCACACTATACACTACACACACACACACAATACACTATACACACACACACACACACACACACACACTATACACTACACACTCACACACAATACACTACACACACTATACACTACTGCCTGCACACTATACACTACACACTATACACTACACACACACACACACAATACACTATACACTACATATACACACAATACACTATACACACACACACACACTATACACTACACACACAATACACACTACACTACACACACTACTGCCTGCACACTATACACTACAAACACACACTATACACTACACACACACAATACACCACATACACACACAATACACTACACACACACACACACACACAATACACTACACACACTATACACTACTGCCTGCGCACTATACACTACACACACACACTATGCACAATACACTATACACTACACACAATACACTATACACTACACACACATTACACTATATACTGACTTTATGGCTGCTCCCCCTCCCCAGACCATATCTCTCCCCCCCCGGGCCAGCAACAAAACTCACGAGTGAGTCTCTTACCTTTTTTTCTTCCATGATCTGTACGCCGCCGCCTGTCACACTGCCTGCCCCGGTGGGGACATGATCGGTGACCCGGAGAGGAGGCGGAGAAGACATCGGCCACAGCTCACAGTGAAGGCCAGCCCCGCTCTCCCGTGATTGAGGACAGGCCAGCCCCACCTGCCGCACATGACCCCTTTCGCCCAATCACAGGGCGCCTGGGGCCAGCCTGAGACTGAACATGGCGGCCAAAGCGCGCGGTCACAGAAAGTTGAAATTAGGAGTATGGAGCGAGGGTGACACAGATATGCTTGGCTGGGGTCGCTGGGCAGGTGGGGCCCCCCAGGCAAGTGGGGCCCCTGGGCAACTGCCCAGCGTGCCCATGCGAAAAGACGGCCCTGCACCCGCCGCCCACACAGTCACTTGCACGCCGACTCACAGGGCCCCCCTCGGCTGCGGGCCCCATAGTGCACGCGTGGGTCACTATGGCGGTAGTTCCGCCACTGCTTACAATCTAAAAGGGAGGGTCAAGTGATACAAAAAATAATACCCGTGGGGGTTGAGCTGAAAGAGAAAATAAAAGTACACTTGTTAGGTGGAGGCAGGATAGGCTTCTCTGAAGAGAAATTTTTTCATGGATTGCCTAAAAGTGGATAGAGTAGGAGATAGTTGGACAGATTGGGGTAGGGAACTCCAAAGGATAGGAGAGGCTCAGGAGAAGTCCTGGAGGCAAGCATGGGAGGAGATGACAAGGGGACTAGAGAGCAGGAGGCCTTGGGGAGAACGAAGAGAAAGATTTGGTTGGTATTTTGAAACTAGGCTAGTGATGTACAATTTAAAGTATTAGGTTTATATGTTGTATCTTCAAACAAATAACTTGCTGTTCCATCTGTGCTTTTGTTATTCCCAGCATAACCTGCACTGTATCAGAAGCTCCTGAAGAAGCTCACAGAGCGAAATATGTTGAGCGGTATTATTGCAGTTATCTATGCATATGGCAGAATCTCATGTATTTAAGACGGATGCTTTTTACCTGTGCTTGTTTTTTACTTTTATAATAAAATATTGAAATTTTATAATGCTGTTACTATGTTTCTACCAGTTTCATTGAACACCGTTTAAAGTCCCGGGGTTTGTTACCCCCTTTCCCTTCTAGGATAGTGATGTAGCTGGGGGCCAAGTTGTGGATGGCTTTGTAGGTTATTGTTAGTATTTTGAATTGAATTCGTTGGGTGGCAAACACTGAACACTTTGTAAGGTGGATGAGTCTGGCAGCAGCAAATGGATAATGAACTGAATAGGGAATAGCCTTTTTAAAGGTAAGCCAATGAGGAGGGAGTTGCAGTAGTCGAGGCAAGAGATAACCAGAGAGGGAATTAGAAGCTTTGTGGTGTCATTGGTTAGGAAGGTGCGTATCCTGGAGATGTTGCAAAGGTTGAGGCAGCAAGCTAGTTAGTAGATTAGTGATACGCAAGGAGACTGATGGAGTGAGCTGAGGGGTAGAGAGATAAATTTGGGTGTCGCCAATGTAGAGATGATATTGAAAGCCATGGGAGGCTATCAGCTGACCCAGGGAGGAGGTGTAGCTTGAGAATAGGAGCGGTCCAAGAGCAGAACTTTGGGGGTCCCTGGTGGAGAAAGGAAGAGGAGAGGAGGAAGTAGAACTGTAAGTGACACTGAAGGTGCAGTGGGATAGGTCAACCATATCAAAGGCAGCCAAAAGGTACAGAAGTAGGAGTACTGAATAGTATCCATTGTTTTTTTTTTGCTGTTAGTAAGTCGTTTGTGAGTTTTAGGAGTTTTGTGGAGTGCTGAGGGAGAAATACAGACTGAAGGGGATCAAGAAGAGTTTTTTTAATGAGGTAGACACTCAGTTGTTTGTAGACCAGGCATTCAAGGAGTTTGGAGGAAAAGGGGAGCAAGGAGATGGGGCATAGGTTGTTAAGATTGGTAGAGTCCAAGGAAGGCTTTTTAAGTATGGGGGTTACTAGTGCAATAGTACATTATATTTCTTTCAATGGAGTGAATTCGATATTAAAGGGGTTGTAAAGCTTCGTGTTTTTTCACCCTAATGCATCCTATGAGTCGAACTCATGTTCGAGTCGAACATTGCCTGTTCGGCATTTTGCCGAACAGCGAACAATTTGGGGTGTTCGCGGCAAATTCCAAAAGCCGCGGAACACCCTGTAAAAGTCTATGGGAGAAATATAAAGTGCTAAATTTAAAGGCTTATATGCAAGTTATTGTCATAAAAAGTGTTTGGGGACCTGGGTCCTGCCCCAGGGGACATGTATCAATGCAAAAAAAAGCTGCCTACAAACCCACAAGAACTTCGCCCAGCTACTGTTACCCCTTTTCTGCCTTATTCCGATCCTCCTTCCCGGTCTGCTACACCCCTTACCTACAAGGCTTCAGTGGTTAAGCCAAAGAAGAGACAAAAGTTCTTTCCAACAAGTACGATCCTGCCAGTAACCCAACCTGCCTCCACACCCACTAAGCTGCTCCAGCCTGCAATCCCCGAGCCAGCCTTCCAGCCTGCAGTTCCTGAGCCAGCCTTGCAGCCTGCAGATTCAGAGCCAGCCTTGCAGCCTGCAGTTTCAGAGCCAACCTTCCAGCCTGCAGTTTCAGAGCCAACCTTCCAGCCTGCAGTTCCAGAGCCAGCCTTCCAGCCTGCTGTTCCAGAGCCAGCCTTCCAGCCTGCAGTTCCAGAGCCAGCCTTCCAGCCTGCAGTTCCAGAGCCAGCCTTCCACCCTGCAGTTCCAGAGCCAGCCTTCCAGCCTGCAGTTCCAGAGCCAGCCTTCCAGCCTGCAGTTCCAGAGCCAGCCTTCCAGCCTGCGGTTCCAGAACCAGCCTTCCAGCCTGCGGTTCCCGAGCCAGCCTTCCAGCCTGCGGTTCTAGAGCCAGCCTGAGGTCCCTATGTCGGTCTGCCAACCTGCGGTCCCTGTGCCGGTCTGCCAGCCTGAGGTTCCTGTGCCTTTTGCCCAGCCTGAAGCTCCTGTGCCAGTTTGCCAGCCTGAATTCTCAGTACCAGCCTGACAGCCTGAAGTTCTTGTACCAGCCTGCCAGCCTGAAGTTCTTGTACCAGCCTGCCAGCCTGAAGTTCTTGTACCAGCCTGCCAGCCTGAAGTTCTTGTACCAGCCTGCCAGCCTGAAGTTCTTGTACCAGCCTGCCAGCCTGAAGTTCTTGTACCAGCCTGAAGTTCTTATACCTGCCGGCCAACCTGAAGTTCTTGTGCCAGCCTGAAGTCCCTGTATCAGCCTGCCAGCCTGAAGATCCGGTGCCCGTTTCCCGGCTTGAGGTTGTGATGCCCGTTTCTCAGTCTCTGGAGTCTGCTGCCCAGCCTGAGATGATCCCGTCTGCTGCCCAGCCCGATGTGTTCCTGTCTGCTGTCCTGCCGGATGTGTTCCTGTCTGCTGCCCAGCTCGATGAACCGGAGCCTGCAGCCCAGTTTGATGACCCAGAGCCTGCTGCCCAGCTCGATGACCCGGAGCATGCTGCCCAGCTCGATGACCCGGAGCCTGCTGCTCAGCCCGATGTGTTCCTGTCTGCTGCCCAGCTCGATGACCCGGAGCCTGCTGCCCAGCCCGATGACCCGGAGCCTGCTGTCCAGCCCGATGTGTTCCTGTCTGCTGTCCAGCCCGATGTGTTCCTGTCTGCTGCCCAGCTCGATGACCCGGAGCCTGCTGCCCAGCCCGATGACCCGGAGCCTGCTGTCCAGCCCGATGTGTTCCTGCCTGCTGCCCAGCTCGATGACCCAGAGCCTGCTGCCCAGCTCGATGACCCGGAGCCTGCTGTCCAGCCCGATGTGTTCCTGTCTGCTGTCCAGCCCGATGTGTTCCTGTCTGCTGCCCAGCTCGATGACCCGGAGCCTGCTGCCCAGCTCGATGACCCGGAGCCTGCTGCCCAGCTCGATGACCTGGAGCCTGCTGCCCAGCTCGATGACCCGGAGCCTGCTGCCCAGCCCGATGTGTTCCTGCCTGCTGCCCAACTCGATGAGCCTGCTGCCCAGCTCGATGACCCAGAGCCTGCTGCCCAGCCCCATGTGTTCCTGTCTGCTGCCCAGCTCGATGACCTGTAGCCTGCTGCCCAGCTCGATGACCCAGAGCCTGCTGCCCAGCTCGATGACCCGGAGCCTGCTGCCCAGCTCGATGACTCGGAGCCTGCTGCCCAGCTCGATGACCCGGAGCCTGCTGCTCAGCCCGATGTGTTCCTGTCTGCCGCCCAGCCCGATGTGTTCCTGTGTGCTGCCCAGCTCGATGACCCGGAGCCTGCTGCCCAGCTCGATGACCCGGAGCCTGCTGCCCAGCCCGATGTGTTCCTGTCTGCTGCCCAGCCTGAGATGATCCTGTCTGCTGCCCAGCTCGACGACCCAGAACCTACTCCCCAGCTCGACGACCCAGAGCCTGCTGCCCAGCTTGTCTGCCCAGATGTGCCCACCGTCTGCCCGGATGTGCCTGTTGCCCAGCCTGCTGTCAGAGACTATGGACAATTTCAGCTAGCTGGAGCGTCCGGAGGCCGCTCCTTTGAGGGGGGGGGTACTCTCAGGGAAGGTTCCATCCGCTGGTGACACTGCCTGATGTTTGGTGTGCAGTACTGCGGTCCACCAGCAGGTGTCTCCTGGCAGACTGGAACTGCCAGGGGAGCTTCCCCCTGGTAATGTTATGTGATGTTTGGGCCGCAGTACTGGTATCCACCAGCGGGTGGTTCCTGGCAGTGTGGGACAGACAGCACCTTCTCCGCTCAGCTGTCACATGAGGACAATCACCACAGTCCTATAAATACCCGGCAAGTGCACACACACTGTCCTGGTATTGTCCTCGTGCCCCTACCTGATACCTGATACCTGATCCTTGCTCTGCTCCCTGCTTGTCCCTGTCTGTCCACTCCTGGCCCCCTTCTGCTGACCTCCCGTTGATGATTCTGGCCTGGCCTGACTATGATTCTGGTTCCCCTTTACTACTGATGCCGGTTAGTTATTATCACTATTTGAATATTTTTTTTTTTTAAATCAGAAAAGACGTTTATAGAAAAACAAGGTAACCGTACAGAATTACAGTCATTCACAGTTCTTGTGTATAATTGCATAAAAGGAAGGCATAGTATAGGCACATCATCACTATTTGAATATTTGGTTGTTCATTTATACTGGTGGTGTGCTCACGTTTATATTTACTTATATCTATTTATATTAATAAACCATTTTACTTTATCTATTCCTGTTTGCGGTTTCCTCTGTTGCAGTCCACACAGTTCTGATCATACCTGATTCCTGACATATGCAACCTGGCAGGCCGCAGGAAAAGAGAAGGGGACAAGAGAGCACACCCCCCCCGAACCGTACCAGGCCACATGCCCTCAACATGGGGAGGATGCTTTGGGGGTCTGTGACCCTTCAAAGCACCATGTCCCCTTGTTGATGGGGACGAGGGCCTCATCCCCGCAACTCTTGCCCGGTGGTTGTGGGGGTCTGCGGGCGGGGGGCTTTTCAGAATCTGGAAGACCCCTTTAACAAAGGGGACCCCCAGGTCCCGCCCTCCCCTATGTGAATTGGTACGGGGTACATTGTACCCCTACCATTTCACAAAGAAAGTGTAACAAATTGTAAAAAAACACACAGACACCGTTGGGATAAGTCCTTTATTAAAAAAAAGAATAAAAAAAAAAAGATTCCAGCTCCAGTGTGCCCTCGGGCTTTCACACTAGATGGTGACATCCTATTCATGTATTACACAGTGAAGGAAGTTCCCCATCAGGTCCGCTCAGGCCAATGACGTAGGCGGGGTATGACATACGAGGGGGCGGACCTGATGGGGAACTTCCTTCACTGTGTAATACATGAATAGACCCGCCCCTTCTCATGTTCCGCATCTGGTCCGCTTAGCCTTACACCTAGTCATTGGCTGAGCGGACCTGATGGGGAACTTTAGAAGGGGTGGGTCTATTCATGTATTACACAGTGAAGGAAGTTCCCCATCAGGTCCGCCCCCTCGTATGTCAGACCCTGCCTACGTCATTGGCCTGAGCGGACCTGATGGGGAACTTCCTTCACTGTGTAATACATGAATAGACCCACCCCTTCTAAAGTTCCCCATCAGGTCCGCTCAGCGGTTCCTAAAGGCCTAAGTGCAGGTCCCGGTCATCAGTTAAACATGCCGTGAGGAAGAAAATATTTCTGTACATACATAGTCTGTAAAACTAGAACAAGAAAAGGGGGATAGTAAGAGAAAAAATATAAAAAAAAAAAAAGAAAGGAGGAGAAATGTAAAGGAAAGTAATGCCAACCAAGTAGACTTGTCGCTCGAGGATCCTGCCGAACATAGACCCCACGGAGAGGGGGGCCCCAAAAAATCAAGTAGGATCCACCCGAAGGTACCAACCCTCCCATACTGCTGTGTGTCTAGCCATGCAATTTTCTAGGCGGGCCGACATAGACTCCATGAGCTCCACATCTTTAATTCTGGTGTAGAGATTTGAGAGAGTTGGAGGATGTCGATTCTTCCAGTGTAACGCCTCCTTGCCGCTGTGAGTATGTGTGTGGCAAGTTTTTTTGCTAGTCCAGGGGGATTAAGAGGGAGGAAACCCAGTAGAAATAGCTTAGGGGAGAGGGGGAGATCCACCTCTAACAGCTGATGAAGAAGGCCCCGCACCGAGCCCCAGTAGGGCTGGAGAGCCGGGCAGCTTCAATATACATGGAATAGTGTGCCCCGGTCATGGAGACATCTCCAACAGCGGTCCGAGGCCGATGGATATATGGCATGTAAGCGAGATGGCGTCAAGTATCAACCGTAGAGCATCTTATAAGTGTTTTCTTTGTAAAGAATGCATATAGAACTTTTAGCTGCACAGGACCATATAGTTCTCCATTGTGCAGGGGAGAGTTCCTCTCCGAGGTCTTCCTCCCATTTTCGCAAGTAGCTATGTTTCCCCAAGGAGAGTCTATCACTAGAGTTAAAAAATTTGTATATATATGAGGTCAGTCCTCTCTGTGAAGGGCCAGAAAGGACCACTCTCTCGAATGGGGAAAGCGTGGAGAACTGTAGTGTCGGGGCGAAAGTGAGGGCATAATGCCGTATCTGAAGATATCCGAAAAGAGCAGTACTGGGGAGGTCGTGCTTGGCTCTAAGTTGATCAAAGGGCAGCAGTGTCCTAGTTACCGGGTTTACTAGGTGTCCGAAGTGGAAGAGTTTTTCTGTAACCAGGGAGAAATCATTTGGTAGGTTAGACTATTGGGTAATTTAGGGTTATAAAGGAAGGCTGTGACTAAGAAGACCTCAGATTTAAGTGGGTTAACATGATTCAGTCGTTTCCAAATAGACCGCAGTAGGGCCATGGTGTGTAATAGAGAGGTGGAGGGGACATCGGCATTTGTGTTCCACAGTAAGTTGTTCGGCGGGATGGGGGCTATCCATAATTTATCTATTTGGGTCCATCTATTGTAGGCCCGTGAGGTTGACCCAGGTTGCTATTGCTCTCAACTGGGTTGCATAGTAATAGCGGAGGAGGTTTGGGAAGGCCAGACCACCCTCGTTCCGGGAGGCTAATGCCCTGTACACACGATCGGATTTTCCGATGAAAAAAGTCAGATGGAAGTGTTTTACGTCCGTTTGTAGTTCCAGGTAAAGTTCAAATGATCAGTCTGGAGTGTACTAAGTTGTACTAGTGGGATGGGAACTGGGAGGGTCATAAAGCAATACAGTATTTTAGGTAGTATGGTCATTTTGATCAAAGCTATACGTCCGAGCCAAGATATTGGGTAGTGTCTCCATTTAGATAGAATGGACCTAATTTGCGCAAATAGGGGTCTAAAGTTTGCGTCACATAGCGATTTGTAGCGGGGGGTAAGGTGTACTCCAAGATACTTAATGGCGTGGGTCTTCCAGGAAAATTGTCAGAGAGATGGCGTACCTCTGAAGGGGGGATGTTAATTGGCAAGGCTTCCGATTTAGCGGAGTTTATTTTGCAACCTGACAGGGGTCCAAATTCTTCCAGGAGCCTATGAAGATTAGGGAGGGTCATGCGTGGGCGTGTCAAGGTCAGGAGTATATCATCCGCAAATAGTGAGATTTTGAATTTGCGTCCCCTAACCATAATTCCACTAACGTTGGGTTCCTGTTTGATCTGGGCTGCCAGGGGTTCAACACACATTGCAAAGAGCAATGGTAAGAGCGGACATCCTTGCCTAGTCCCATTCGAGATGGGAAAAGGGGGGGATGTCGCATAGGGCGTTTTAATTGATGCGGATGGGGTCGTGTAGAGATGCCTAATCGCCTGAAGGAACGGGCCCCTGAACCCCAGGTACTCAAGGGTCAAGAACAGAAATGGCCAGCTGATCCTATCAAAGGCTTTTTCAGCGTCTAAACTTAGAAGAAGCGCTTCAGCCCTTTGTCTGTTAACGATGTCAATCAGGTTGATGACTCTCCTGGTATTGTCCCCCGCCTGACGTCCAGGGACAAAGCCCACTTGGTCTTTATGAACCAGGGAAGGTAGCACTAAGTTTAGGCGAAGGGAAAGCAGTTTCATGAAGATTTTTAAGTCCGAGTTCAACAGAGCTGTAGTTCCCACAGAGTGTGTGGTCCTTATCAGGTTTGGGTATTAATGTCAGATGGGAGGCTTGCATATCTCTTGGGATGTCGTCTTTGTTCAGAAATCCATTAAATAAACGGGTCATGTGTGGGAGTAAGGTAGGAAAGGAACATCTTATAATATTCATACGGGAGACCATCAGGGCCTGGGGCCTTACCATTTGGTAGGAGTTTTCAAGTCTCAGAAATCTCCTTCCCGGTTATTAGAGAGTTGAGAGTCTGTAGCTCTTCTGGGGGAAGAGTGGCCACTCCACTCTTCGCCAGATACGTTCGGACGCGGTCTGTAAGGCTGTCTGGAGTCGGGATGTGTGGGATGGAGGGGTTATTGTAAAGATCTGAGAAGTAGTCGTGGAGCAGTCGTGCTATGCGGTCAGGGTGATAATGGAGGGTCCCCGTAGAGTCTCGCAGGGCCTGAGGGGCTGATGTGTGGGTTTGCTCCCGGAGTTTATGGGCTAATAGGGTATGGGCTTTGTTGCCCTTGTCATAGTAGTGCTGGCTTAGTTTTTGAAGGGGTTTTTCTACCCCACCTATATCTATGCTCTTAAGGACCGCTCGTGGGCGTATAATTTCTCTGAGTAGTCTGATGGAAGACAAGGATGTAAGTCTGGACTCTAGGTCTCGGAGTCTCTGTACTGTCTGCTGCCTAAATAGTTAGAAGAAAAAAGGGGGGGATTACTGCGCTAATGTGAAAATGGATTGAAGAAACTAATTGTGCTAATTAACACCTAGGCTGCGACAAATAAATATGTGAAACCATACAAAAATATCGGAAAGTGCAAAAAATTATCGCGCCCAATATAAATGAAAAAGAATAATAAATTATTCTAATGTGAAATAATTGAAAATAAATAAAATAAGCAAACCTCATAACCGTAAATAGAGTGAACATCCACTGTAGTGTCTTAGTCCACAACCACCCTAAGTGAGACTCAGGGTGAAGTAGGAATCAAGGAAATCAGTGATTAATATAAGGTAACCATAGAGTCACAATGAAGTGACGTACAATAATGTAATAAAAAAGTCCCTTAAAAAAATTATTTACAACACCAAAAAATGAAAAAAGAAAAAGAATCAGAAAAAAGAAAAACAAAAAAAGGGGGAGGGGGGGGGTGTTGGAAGGCAAAAAACTTGTCCAATATAATCAATGTTTCACAGAGGAGAAATGGAGGGCTCTTCTAAAGATGTTGAAGACAGAAGAAATATCCCAGGAAAGTCCACACAGACCAAAAGGAATAATCACATCCACCACGGTGAGAATGGTTAGAAGATGGTTACTTTACCAGAAGTGTTGGACCTCCTCTGTGGCAAGGTCTAAAGAGCCTGCAGATATCACCCTCTGCGGGGTACAGATGATGGTTCCAGAAATCCAAAAGATGTCACCAAACCGTAATCCTGGTACTAGCTCCTAGTACACACTGTCACTTCAGCTAACACGAAGCAGGCCTCCAAGATCAAATGCAGGCACATGAAGGAAAGAGAAGGGGACTCGAGTAGTGTATTACCTCCAGATACGTTTATTCCAAACTCGCGAGGCATACAAATACAAAGTAAAAATTAAAAAAAAAGCCGGCATAAAATAGTGGTAGCGTTCGCCCGTGCTGGCGGGGTCACGTGGTAGTGACGTCAGTGCGTTGCACCGCCCTGACTAGCCCAAGCCTGGCTAACCTCTTTATGGGGAAGTGGGAGGAGGACGTCATCTATGCTGTCGATAGGCCCCAATTGGCCCTATGGGCTAGATACATTGATGACGTCCTCCTCCTATGGAGGGTTTCTAGGGAGTCCCTTGATTCCTTTATGGAGTCTCTCAACATGAACGAGAGGGGTATTGAATTTAAATATGAAGCAGACCAGAATTCAATACATTTCTTGGACCTCCAGATTAAAGTGGAGGAGGGACGTTTTATTACTTCCACGTACTTTAAAACCACGGATAGGAATGCTTTTATACCCCAAGACAGCTGCCATCACCAATCATGGCTTAATGCTGTCCCCAAAAGCCAATATGTGCGCTTAAGGCGCAATTGTACGAAACTTAGTGACTATCGAGAACAGGCCGATATCCTGACTAGGCGATTCCTTGAGAAAGGATATTCTGCTAGTGACCTCGAACATAGGTCCCTGGAAGTGGAACATCTTGATAGGGAACAACTTTTGAGCGATAAAGTGGCCAATGGAGATAAGAATTCCTTGATTGTGCCATTTATCACAGGTTTCTCTAATCAGCATTATCTGGTGAAGAAATTGATCTATAAACATTGGCACATTATCAAGGATGATGTGGTGTTGGGACCCATATAACCCGACCGCCCGCAGGTGGTTTTTAGGGGTGTACCCTCTTTGAGAGACTCATTGGCTCCAAATGTATGTGACCCTCCTGTTAATAAACCTATGTTTTTTCAAAATCTGGTGGGCTACCATAAATGTAAACGATGCCCTGTCTGCAGTATCAATTGCATTAAGGCACGGAAAACCCTCAATTTTGTCTCCAATAGTACCTCCCAGGAGTTCAATATTAAAACGTTTATTATGTGTTCTACTACTCATGTAGTATATCTCCTCACCTGCCCATGTGGATTACAATATATAGGAAGGACAGTTCGGGCCTTTCATGTTAGGCTTAATGAACACATTGGAAACATTAGAAGAGGCTTCAAGGGACATTCCGTTTCTAGACACTACAGGGAAGTCCACAATAGGGACCCTAGAGGGACATCCTTCGTGGCTATAGACAAGTTGAAGAGCCACTGGAGGGGGGGTCCTAAGAGGAGAGCAATATCCAAACTCGAAATTAGTTGGCTATATAAGTTAAAATGCCTCAGACCACTTGGATTGAATGTTGACATTGAAATTAATGCGTTTATAGACAACTCTTGATTTTCTCAATTCTTTTAGTACCCCTTTTACTAAGTGGCTTCCCTTTTTAATTGATTGCCTCCATGTATAATGTGGCATATGGTCATACATTTTTGTATTGATTAAATATAATTCTAGTTCAATTAATGTAGTTTAGAAGTGGATTTGGGTATTTATTATACCATCAGTATGTACTACCATTTCCAGCCCAATTCATTTTTTGCATTTGGGTATATAGTGTTGTATTTTTACTAACTTATTCAGTACAATTACATATATGGTTTTCTTAATTTTGCGGGTTCTATCCATCATTGGGGTACCCCTCTAAGCTATTCTTGTGGCTATTCACTATGGGTAATAGTTTATTATAATATTTACATTGTTAGCTGCCATATGAATAATGATCTTATGTTATTTTACAATTTATCAGTTTGAATAATGGCATATAGATCTTATGTGTGCTAATGTGTTTTTATTGTATTTTTGTTTGTATATTTTATTTTTCATACATATGCAGTTCACTGTAATTTTTTAGGGTCATCTCTATGTTCGCTAGGATGAATGCAGACAGCTGCGATACCCTATTTTCCCCTGGTTAATGGGGTGTCTGTAACATTTGGGCGAACATATTGAAGTTATGTCATGCAATGTTGATTCTTAGGATGTACGTAAAAAGGGACTTTTAGCTTCAGCTGTATGTACTAGCGTCGCCTAACATTTTACGTGGGCGGCGCGGTCTTCGCTGTTATTTTGTTTTGTTTGTAATGGTGAATCTTATGGGATGCTTGCCATCACTTCATTGTTATGGCAACTGTTCTGAAAACGAGGCGTGAATGCGCTTCATCATTTCACCGTCAATGGTGTTGATACGAAAATGAGGCGTGGATGCGCCTCTTACGTATATATAGAGTGACGTTTCAGTGCGTCGCCCGTGCCCTTTGAGAACGTTTACAGGAAACTAAACTAGTCAGGGCGGTGCAACGCACTGACGTCACTACCACGTGACCCCACCAGCACGGGCGAACGCTACCACTATTTTATGCCGGCTTTTTTTAAAATTTTTACTTTGTATTTGTATGCCTCGCGAGTTTGGAATAAACGTATCTGGAGGTAATACACTACTCGAGTCCCCTTCTCTTTCCTTCATGTGCCTGCATTCGATCTTGGAGGCCTGCTTCGTGTTAGCTGAAGTGACAGTGTGTACTAGGAGCTAGTACCAGGATTACGGTTTGGTGACATCTTTTGGATTTCTGGAACCATCATCTGTACCCCGCAGAGGGTGATATCTGCAGGCTCTTTAGACCTTGCCACAGAGGAGGTCCAAAACTTCTGGTAAAGTAACCATCTTCTAACCATTCTCACCGTTAGGGATGAGCTTCGAGTTCGAGTCGAACTCATGTTCGACTCGAACATTGCCTGTTCGCCCGTTCGCCGAACAGCGAACAAATTGGGGTGTTCGCGGCAAATTCGAAAAATCTATGGGAGAAATCTAAAATGCTAATTATAAAGGCTTATATGCAAGTTATTGTCCTAAAAAGTGTTTGGGGACCGGGGTTCTGCCCCAGGGGACATGTATCAATGCAAAAAGAAGTTTTAAAAACGGCCGTTTTTTCGGGAGCAGTGATTTTAATAATGCTTAAAATGAAAAAATAAAAGTGAAATATTCCTTTAAATTTCGTACCTGGGGGGTGTGTATGATATGCATGTAAAGTGGCGCATGTTTCCCGTGCTTAGAACTGCCCCTGCAAAAAATGTCATTTTTGAAAGAAAAAAATGCATTTAAAACTGACTCACGGCTATTAATGAATTAATTAATGTCGGCTCCCGGCAATACAAACAAAAGTCATTGATAGAAAAAAAAAAAAAAAGCGTGGGGGTTCCCCAGAATTCAATTACCAGGCCCTTCAGGTCTGGAATGGATATTAAGGGGAACCCCGCCGCAAATTAAAAACAAAATTGACGTGGGGTTCCCCCAAATATCCATTCCAGGCCCTTCAGATCTGGCATGGATTTTAAGGGGAACTCCACCCCAAATTTAAAAAAAAAATGGCGTGGAGTCCCCCTAAAAATCCACACCAGACCCCTTATCCGAGCACGCAACCTGGCCGGCCGCAGGGGAAAAGGGGGGGACGAGAGAGCGCCCCCCCTCCCTCCTGAACCGTACCAAGCCACATGCCCTCAACATGGGGAGGATGTCCCCATGTTGATGGGGACAAGGGCCTCATCCCCACAACCCTTGCCCGGTGGTTGTGGGGGTCTGCGGGCGGGGGGATTATCGGAATCTGGAAGACCCCTTTAACAAAGGGGACCCCCAGATCCCGCCCCCCCCTATGTGAATTGGTAAGGGGTACATTGTACCCCTACCATTTCACGAAGAAAGCGTAAAAAAATGTTTAAAAAAACACACAAACACCTTGAAAAAGTCCTTTATTTAAAAAAAACAAAAAAAACATTCCAGCGGTGAAATCCAGTGTCCCGTGGCGATCCCGATGTCCAGCGCTGTCCTTCATTGGTTGTGCCTGAGCGGACCTGATGGGGAACTCCCTCTCAGTATTTTAAATGTATAGACCCGCCCCTTCTAATGTTCCCCATCAGGTCCGCTCAGCGGACCAGATGCGGAACATGAGAAGGGGCGGGTCTATACATGTATTACCAAAGTGAGAGCAGTTCCCCATAAGGTCCGCCCCCTCGGTATGTCGGACCCGCCTACGTCATTGGCTTGAGCGGGGAACTTCCTTCACTGTGTAATTTAAATTTACATAGTGAAGGAAGATCCCCGCTCAAGCCAATGACGTAGGCGGGTCCGACATACCGAGGGCGCGGACCTGATGGGGAACTGCTCTCACTTTGGTAATACATGTATAGACCCGCCCCTTCTCATGTTCCGCATCTGGTCCGATGAGCGGACCTGATGGGGAACTTTAGAAGGGGCGGGTCTATACATTTAAAATACTGAGAGGGAGTTCCCCATCAGGTCCGCTCAGGCACAACCAATGAAGGACAGCGCTGGACATCGGGATCGCCACGGGACACTGGATTTCACCGCTGGAATGTTTTTATTTTTTATTTTTAATAAAGGACTTTTTCAAGGTGTTTGTGTGTTTTTTATTTAAATTTTTTACGCTTTCTTCGTGAAATGGTAGGGGTACAATGTACCCCTTACCAATTCACATAGGGGGGGCCAGGATCTGGGGGTCCCCTTTGTTAAAGGGGTCTTCCAGATTCCGATAAGCCCCCCGCCCGCAGACCCCCACAACCACCGGGCAAGGGTTGTGGGGATGAGGCCCTTGTCCCCATCAACATGGGGACATCCTCCCCATGTTGAGGGCATGTGGCTTGGTACGGTTCAGGAGGGAGGGGGGGCCGCTCTCTCGTCCCCCCCTTTTCCCCTGCGGCCGGCCAGGTTGCGTGCTCGGATAAGGGGTCTGGTATGGATTTTTAGGGGGACTCCACGCCATTTTTTTTTTTAATTTGGGGTGGAGTTCCCCTTAAAATCCATGCCAGATCTGAAGGGCCTGGAATGGATATTTGGGGGAACCCCACGTCAATTTTTTTTTAAATTTGCGGCGGGGTTCCCCTTAATATCCATTCCAGACCTGAAGGGCCTGGTAATTGAATTCTGGGGAACCCCCACGCTTTTTTTTTTTTTTTTTTATCAATGACTTTTGTATGTATTGCCGGGAGCCGACAATTCATTAATAGCCGCGAGTGAGTTTTAAATGACTTTTTTTCTTTCAAAAATGACATTTTTTGCAGGGACAGTTCTAAGCACGGGAAACATGCGCCACTTTACATGCATATCATACACACCCCCCAGGTATGAAATTTAAAGGAATATTTCACTTTTATTTTTTCATTTTAAGCATTATTAAAATCACTGCTCCCGAAAAAACGGCCGTTTTTAAAACTTCTTTTTGCATTGATACATGTCCCCTGGGGCAGGACCCAGGTCCCCAAACACTTTTTAGGACAATAACTTGCATATTAGCCTTTATAATTAACACTTTAGATTTCGAACGTTCGAGTCCATTGTATTAATAGGGTTCTAAGGTTCTGGTGCGAACTGAACAGGGGGGTGTTCGGCTCATCCCTGCTCACCGTGGTGGATGTGATTATTCCTTTTGGTCTGTGTGGACTTTCCTGGGATATTTCTTCTGTCTTCAACATCTTTAGAAGAGCCCTCCATTTCTCCTCTGTGAAACATTGATTATATTGGACAAGTTTTTAAGTTTTTTGTCTTCCAACACCCCCCCCCCTTTTTTTGTTTTTCTTTTTTCTGATTCTTTTTCTTTTTTCATTTTTTGGTGTTGTAAATAAGTTTTTTAAGGGACTTTTTTGTTACATTATTGTACGTCACTTCATTGTGACTCTATGGTTACCTTATATTAATCACTGATTTCCTTGATTCCTACTTCACCCTGAGTCTCACTTAGGGTGGTTGTGGACTAAGACACTACAGTGGAAGTTCACTCTATTTACGGTTATGAGGTTTGCTTATTTTATTTATTTTCAATTATTTCACATTAGAATAATTTATTATTCTTTTTCATTTATATTGGGCGCGATAATTTTTTGCACTTGCTGCCTAAATAGTTTGGAGTTTTTTTTCCAGGCCATCGAGGCAGCTATGCAGTGTCCGCGTATTACCGCCTTATGTGCCAGAGAATTCCAAGTCTCTGGAGCACTGTTTTCGGTAAAGTACTGTTTTTGAGCAGTTTCTAGGTCCATCCTGGCTGTGTCGTCTTTTAGGAGATAATTGTTAAGCCGCCAGTGGCAACTCTTGACCCTAAAGGAGTCTAGTTTGAGCCGTAGAAGTATCGTGGCATGGTTCGACCACGACATAGTATGCATTAAGATAAAAAACTTTCTGCCTTAACAACCACTTTAACAGTGCTTTCCGCTATCCAGCACATCTGTAGTATGTGTGAGAATGTGTCCTTCCCTCATATACAGTATCTCACAAAAGTGAGTACACCCCTCACATTTTTGTAAATATTTTACGATATCTTTTAATGTGACAACACTGAAGAAATGACACTTTGCTACAATGTAAAGTAGCGAGTGTACAGCTTGTATAACAGTGTAAATTTGTGAGTACACCGCTAAGTGAAAATGTCCAAATTGGGACCAAATTGGGACCATTGTCAACATTTTGTGTGGCCACCATTATTTTCCAGCACTGCCTTAACCTTTTTGGGCATGGAGTTCACCAGAGCTTCACAGGTTGCCACTGGAGTCCTCTTCCACTCCTCCATGACGACATCACGGAGCTGGTGGATATTAGAGACCTTTCGCTCCTCCACCTTCTGTTTGGGGATGCCCCACAGATGCTCAATAGGGTTTAGGTCTGGAGACATGCTTGGCCAGTCCATCACCTTTACCCTCAGCTTCTTTAGCAACAGTGGTCGTCTTGAAGGTGTGTTTGGGGTCATTATGTTGGAATACTGCCCTGCAGCCCAGTCTCCAAAGGGAGGGGATTATGCTCTGCTTCAGTATGTCACAGTACATGTTGGCATTCATGGTTCCCTCAATGAACTGTAGCTCCCCAGTGCTGGCAGCACTCATGCAGCCCCAGACCGTGACGCTCCCACCACCATGCCCATGCTTGACTGTAGGCAGGACACACTTGTCTTTGTACTCCTCACCTGGTTGCTGCCACACACGCTTGACACCATCTGAACCAAATAGGTTTATCTTGGTCTCATCAAACACAGGACATGGTTCCAGTAATCTTTGTCCTTAGTCTGCTTGTCTTCAGCAAACTTTGGGCTTTCTTGTGCATCATCTTTAGAAGAGGCTTCCATCTGGGACGACAGCCACGTAGACCAATTTGATGCAGTGTGTGGCATATGGTCTGAGCACTGACAGGCTGACCCCCCTCACCCCTTCAACCTCTGCAGCAATTCTGGCAGCACTCATACATCTATTTCCCAAAGACAACCTCTGGATATGACGCTGAGCACGTGCACTCAACTTCTTGTTCTGAGTGGAACCTGTCCTGTTAAACTGCTGTATGGTCTTGGCCACCATGCTGCAGCTCAGTTTCAGGGTCTTGGCAAACTTATTACAGCCTAGGCCATCTTTACGTAGAGCAACAATTCTTTTTTTCAGATCCTCAGAGAGTTCTTGCCATGAGGTGCCATGTTGAACTTCCAGTGACCAGTATGAGAGAGTGAGAGCGATAAAACCAAATTTACCACACCTGCTTACCATTCACACCTGAGACCTTGTAACACTAAAGAGTCACATGACACCAGGGAGGGAAAATGGCTAATTGGGCCCAATTTGGACATTTTCACTTAGGGGGTGTAAGTGGGTCCTGTGCGTGTTTGGTCCGAATGCAGTGCGATTTCACTTATACAGTTTGTATGGCTGAAATCACATTGCACAGACATCGCATGTGTCTGGCATCGCACCAGTGTGAACCGGGCCTAACATTGTATTGAAACCTGCAGCGGTACACAGAGGGCAGTGTGAACTGCCTGTGGGAGAGATATGCGATGCGGAAACCAATGCTGGAATTGTGCTGGTTCCCGTATTGCTACAGTGTGAACCTAGGCTTAAGGCAATAGCATACCAAGACATTTTGGACAATTTCATGCTCCCAACTTTGTGGGAACAGTTTGGGGATGGCCCCTTCCTGTTCCAACATGACTGCGCACCAGTGCACAAAGAAAGGTCCATAAAGACATGGATGAGTGAGTTTGGGGTAATTTGAATTATAGCGGAGACTGTGAGCCAGGCCTTCACGTCCACATCAGGTCCTGACCTCACAAATGCGCTTCTGGAAGAATGGTCAAACATTCCCATAGACACACTTCTAAACCTTGTGCACAGCCTTTGCAGAAGAGTTGAACCTGCAAAGGGTGGGCCAACTCAATATTGAACCCTACGGACTAAGACTGGGATGCCATTAAAGTTCATGTGTGTCTAAAGGCAGGTGTCCCAATACTATTGACAATATAGTGTATTTTATATGTATTTACTTGACTTAAACTTGTCCCCCCAAATTTTTTTGCGTGCACTAAAATTCATGTTAATGTATATTTTACTAAAAATAAACATTTTTTTTAATATACGTTTTTATTGATTTTCAAAAACACAGACAAAAATGTACAATTACAAAAACAATATACAAGCAGAGACAAGGACAGAACAAAACAAAACCAGACAAAAAAAACCCCACATACATTGGTCTTACATGGTATTTCTGTAATTCCTACAATAGACATTATATTAAGTTTATTGAAAAATTTGGATTTGATACTACTCCTGTTAACTCCATTTTCTTCAAATTTGGGAACGGTGTAGTCCTATAATATATATGCCAATACAGGGTTTCCGAATTATCACAGATATTTTCCCATATACAGTAACTAGCGGAGAGAGAAGGGAAAAAAAAAAAAAAAGAAAATCTTCCTCTAAAAAGCTTCCGAGGCTGTGTAAGAAACCATCAACCATTTTGACCAAACCTTCTATTAATATAGGTCTCTTTGTACAGTGCTACACTATTGTTTAGTGATGAGCCGAACACCCCCGGGTTCGGTTCGCACCAGAACCCGCGAACGGACCGAAAGTTCGAACGAACATTAGAACCCTATTAAATACAATGGATGCGAACGTTCGAATTCTAAAGTGCTAATTATAACAACTATTATGCATGTTATTGTCATAAATAGGGTTTGGGAACCCGGGTTCTGCACCAGGGGACATGTATCAATGCAAAAAGAAGTTTTAAAAACGGTCGTTTTTCGGGAGCAGTCATTTTAATGATGCATAAAGTGAAAAAAAAAAAGTCAAATATTCCTTTAAATATCGTACCTGGGGGGTGTCTAAAGTATGCCTGTGAAGTGCCACGTGTTTCCCGTGTTTAGAACTGTCCCTGCACAAAATGACACTTCTAAAGGAAAAAAAAGCCATTTAAAACTGCTTGCGGCTTTAATGTAATGTCTGGTCCCGGTAATATGGATGAAATTCTTTAAGAAAAATGGCATAGCTACCCCATGACCCCCCCCCCCTACCCCAGCCCATTACCAGCCCCTTTGGGTCTTGTATGGATATTAAGGGGAACCCCGCACATAAAATAAAAAAGGCCCTATATACTCTGAACAGCCGTATACAGGCGGTGCATACAAGACAGGTACTGTAGGTTTGTTCTTATGTAGAATCTGTTTGTAATTTTGAACAGGTACATTGTTGAAGTGTAGCTCCAGCCCAAAAATCTATTTTTAAACTTTTTGGGAAACATAGGTAAGGGTTATCACCCCTGTAACATTTGTTTTGCTGTCTGTGCCCCTGTTCAGAACATTTCACCTCACTTTCCGTCCCAATGACAACTGTTTTTGAAATGTGGTGTTTTTCTTGAAACAAGGATTGCTGATAAAGCATCAGTACAGATGAGACCCCTTTCTCCCATATTTATTCTTACAGGAGAGAATTTTCCTTTCTAGGGGTAGATTTCCTCTCACTTCCTGTTGTCTTCTTTCGTTTGCAAGTAGGAGTCGTTTGTAAGTTGGATGTTTGAAAGTAGGGACCTGCCGTATATACTCTGCAGAAATAGGCCCCTTAGTTGTTGGTGTTGGCACAACACTGTAAGCACTCAGTTACTCTTGGTTGGTGCTGGAACGCCCTGCTGTCAACTATTATATCAGGAATTTTAATTACATATAATTGTTGAACAGTGGTAGTAAAAATTGGGGCTTTGATGGTGGTGCTGGTGCCACAACACTGTAAGCCCTGACAGTTACTCTTGGTGGGTGCAGCAATGGGCCCTGCTGTGAATTATTAGATCAAGAATTGTAATTACATGCCCCTTTTGAACAGGGGCTGAAAAATTGGGCCTTTCGTGGTGGTAGTGGTGGTGGCGTTGCCACAAGACTGTAAGCCCTCAGAGTTACTCTTGGTGGGTGCAGCAATGGACCCTGCTGTGAATTATTAGATCAAGAATTGTAATTGCATGCCCCTGTTGAACAGGGGCTGAAAAATTGGGCCTTAGGCACTGGTGGCACAACACTACAACCCCTCACAGATACTGTACTTGGAGCACAGCAATGAGCCCTGTTGCAAAGTATTGCTTCAAAAATTGTAATGACACGCCCCTGTTAAACAGGGGCTGAAAAATTGGGCCTTAGGCACTGGTGCCACAACACTCCAACCCCTCACAGATACTGTACTTGGAGCACAGCAATGAGCCCTATGGCAAATTATTGCTAAAAAAATTGTAATTACACGCCCCTGTAAAACAGGGGCTGAAAAATTGGGCCTTAGCCACTGGTGGCGGCACCCATAAACAAAAATGATCTTCCAAGCTATCATCATCAATCGTATCATTGAGGACTCGGAGGAGGAGGATAGCCAGTCAACATAACAGCACAGGCACTCAGCATCAGCATCAGTCTTGAAGGGATGTGACATGTTAAAATCAATTAGTCTGTTATATCAGCATCAGGTGTGTGGTAGCTGGTGGTGATCCAAGACTGGTTCATCTTGATGAAAGTCAGTCGATCAACCGAGTCGGTGGACAGGCGCACCCTGTGATCCGTGACAAATCCTCCAGCAGCACTGAATGTGCGTTCCGAAAGAACGCTGGATGCAGGACAGGCCAGTAGCTCAATTGCATACTGTGCAAGCTCTGGCCAGTGATCCATCCTCAAGACCCAGTAAGCCAGAGGATTTTCGGTGGGGAAGGTGTCCAAGTCTGACCTTGCCCCTAGATATTCCTGCACCATGTTTATCAGACGCTGGCGATGGTTGCTGGAACCGATCATACTTTGGGGCTGCGGACTAAAGAATTGTCTGAACGCATCGGTCAGACGGCCACCTTCCCCACCGCTCCTTCTTTGACTGGCCGAAGCCTCAGCAACTCGTTGTCCAGGACCAGGAGTTTGTAACCTCCCAGTCTCTGGGAACGCGTTGCACAGACCTTTCTGCAAGGCCTCCCGGAGTTGTCTCATCCTCTGCTCCCTCTGCGACGGTAACATAAGGTCCGCAACCTTACCCTTGTACCGTGGATCAAGGAGAGTGGCCAGCCAGTAATGGTCCCTCTCCTTGATCCGAAGAATACGAGGATCCTTCCGCAGACTTTGCAGGATCAGGGAGGCCATGCAGCGTAGGTTTGCTGAGGCATTCGCTCCGGAGTCCTCTGGGTCACTAAGGACGACATGATCCGCAGCCACCTCCTCCCAGCCACGTACAAGTCCACTGGTTTCTTGGGACTGTAAATCATCCCTAAAAGACTGCTGCTGATGATGCTGAGTGCCAGCCTCCACCTCCATGCTGACACAATCCTCCTCCTCCTCCTCCTCCTCTTCCTGTGCGATGGGTGGGACAGAAGGAACACTGTCTGGGTAAAGGGGGCCTTGAGAGGCAAGGAAGTCCTCCTCTTCCTGCCTCTGTTCTGCCTCAAGTGCCCTGTCCATTATTCCACGCAGCGTGTGCTCCAACAGGTGGACAAGAGGTACAGTGTCACTGATGCATGCACTGTCACTGCTCACCATCCTCGTGGCCTCCTCAAATGGTGCCAGGACAGTGCATGCATCCCTGATCATGCCCCACTGGCGTGGAGAAAAAAAACCAAGCTCCCCTGACCCTGTCCTGGTGCCGTAGTCGCACAGGTACTCATTGATGGCCCTCTGCTGCGTGTGCAGCTGCTGCAGCATGGCCAACGTTGAGTTCCACCTGGTGGGCATGTCACATATAAGGCGGTTCTTGGGCAGGTTCAACTCCTTTTGCAGCTCAGCCAGGCGAGCACTGGCATTATAAGATCTGCGGAAATGCACACAGACTTTCCTGGCCTGCCTCAGGACATCCTGTAAGCCCGGGTACCTGCCCAAGAACCGCTGCACCACCAGGTTAAGGACGTGAGCCACACAGGGCACATGGGTCAGTTGTCCCTGTCGGAGGGCGGAGAGGAGGTTGGTGCCATTGTCGCAAACCACCATTCCTGGCTTAAGCTGGCGTGGCGTCAACCACCTCTCGGCCTGGCCCTGCAGAGCAGACAGGACCTCTGCCCCAGTGTGGCTTCTGTCCCCCAAACACACCAGCGCAAGCACGGCATGGCATCTTTTTGCCTGCGTACTTGCGTAGCCCCGTGAACGGCTACGGAGCACCGCTGGTTCATAGGACAAACCACAGGAAGAGGCCATGGAGGAAGAAGAAGAGGAGGGGGTGGAGGAGAGAGGTGTGTCACAACCAGTAGTAGCATTTTGGAGGCGTGGCGGTGGGACAACCTCCAACACTACTGCACCTTGTCCTGCATCCTTCCCAGCTGCCAAAAGAGTGACCCAATGGGCCGTGAAAGAAAGGTAACGTCCCTGTCCATGCCTGCTGGACCATGAGTCAGCGGTAATATGCACCTTACCGCTGACCGCCCTGTCCAGCGAGGCCAAGACATTGCCTTCCACATGCCGGTAGAGAGCCGGAATAGCCTTCCATGAGAAAAAGTGGCGTTTGGGAACCTGCCACTGAGGAACCGCACATTGCACAAACTCACGGAAGGGGGCCGAGTCTACCAACTGAAAAGGCAGCAGTTGAAGCGCTAGCAATTTAGCCAAGCTAGCATTCAACCGCTGGGCATGTGGATGGCTGGGAGTGAACTTCTTTCGACGGTCCATCAGCTGGGGCAGGGAAATTTGCCTGCTAGAATCGGACGTCGGTGTACTGCTAGCAGAGTGGCCGCAAGTACTTGGCTGTGACACACCTAATTCTACACCTTCATTCCTCTCAGTGCATGTTTCAGAGAGGACTGAAGTTATAGTGGGGTTGGAGATCCCAGCTGATGCGGTGCAAGGAGAGGTCCGCTTTGTTCTTTGGTGTGGGTCTTTGAGGTAGGCTTGCCAACGAGCTGCATGGCAGGTCAACATATGTCTGGTCAGGCATGTGGTACCCAAGCGGCTGATGTTTTGGCCACGCGATATACGCTTGAGACATATGTTGCAAACAGCAGCTGTGCGATCTGATGCACTAGCCTCAAAAAAGGCCCACACCAAAGAACTTTTTGAATGACGGGCAGAGGCAGCGCCCTGCACAGGCGGAGCTCTGCGGTGTGATTCCGTCGGTGTACTGCCCTTACGCTGGCCACCAAAGGGCATCCTGCCTCGTTGGAGATGTGCCTCCTCCTCATCCTCCTCCTCCTCCTCTCTCCTATTAGGCACCCACGTGGAGTCAGTGACCTCATCATCACCTCCCTCCTCATCACTGGAGCCAATCTGGCAGTATGCTGCAGCTGCTGGAACATGACTGCCAGATTGGTGTCCTTCTTGAGCATCCCCTCTGTCTGCTCTCACGCTACTGCCTTCCTCTAGCTGGGTTTCATCATCAGACCCTTCGAAACGCTGGGCATCCTCCTGGAGCATGTACCCAACACTGTGCTGAAACAGTTCGGGGGACTCCTCAGGAGGAGGACATGGTGGGTCTAGGGAAGGAGTGACTGATGATGAGTCTGACATTGATACCAGGGAAGAGGACGCTTTGGCAGCTGCTTTTCCAGTACCCTGAGCCTGGGTGAGAGAGGATGAGGAGGAGGAGGAGGGCTTGGTCATCCACTCTACCAAGTCTTCGGCATGATGTGGCTCAACATGTCCAGCTGCCGAAAAGAAGGACAAGCGTGTCCCATGGCCATGTGCTGATGACAATGCACCGCGTCCACGACAAGCACTGTTGCCCCCAGACACAGAGCCTGCTTGCCCTCTTTTATTGCCTCCTGACTGTCTGCCTCTCCTTGTTTGCCTTCCAGACATTCTAATAGATGGCCTGCAGGGAGATGGGAAAAAAGCAATAAGGGCTACCTTCAGGTGTCCTTCTCTGTCCCTTGAAACAAGGACTTTGACAGTGAAATAAACTGACACACTCTCCCTACCTACAGTTTTCTGTCCCTAGAAAAAATGTTTTTTTTAAGCACAAATTAGCACAAGGAGAATTCACTCACTGTCCTTCCAGGTCCCTGGAAACAAGGACTTTGACAGTGAAAGAAACTGACACACTCTCCCTACCTACAGTTTTCTGTCCCTAGAAAAAATGTTTTTTTTAAGCACAATTTAGCACAAGGAGAATTCACTCACTGTCCTTCCAGGTCCCTGGAAACAAGGACTTTGACAGTGAAAGAAACTGACACACTCTCCCTACCTACAGTTTTCTGTCCCTAGAAAAAATGTTTTTTTTAAGCACAATTTAGCACAAGGAGAATTCACTCACTGTCCTTCCAGGTCCCTGGAAACAAGGACTTTGACAGTGAAAGAAACTGACACACTCTCCCTACCTACAGTTTTCTGTCCCTAGAAAAAATGTTTTTTTTAAGCACAATTTAGCACAAGGAGAATTCACTCACTGTCCTTCCAGGTCCCTGGAAACAAGGACTTTGACAGTGAAAGAAACTGACACACTCTCCCTACCTACAGTTTTCTGTCCCTAGAAAAAATGTTTTTTTTAAGCACAATTTAGCACAAGGAGAATTCACTCACTGTCCTTCCAGGTCCCTGGAAACAAGGACTTTGACAGTGAAAGAAACTGACACACTCTCCCTACCTACAGTTTTCTGTCCCTAGAAAAAATGTTTTTTTTAAGCACAATTTAGCACAAGGAGAATTCACTCACTGTCCTTCCAGGTCCCTGGAAACAAGGACTTTGACAGTGAAAGAAACTGACACACTCTCCCTACCTACAGTTTTCTGTCCCTAGAAAAAATGTTTTTTTTAAGCACAATTTAGCACAAGGAGAATTCACTCACTGTCCTTCCAGGTCCCTGGAAACAAGGACTTTGACAGTGAAAGAAACTGACACACTCTCCCTACCTACAGTTTTCTGTCCCTAGAAAAAATGTTTTTTTTTAAGCACAATTTAGCACAAGGAGAATTCACTCACTGTCCTTCCAGGTCCCTGGAAACAAGGACTTTGACAGTGAAAGAAACTGACACACTCTCCCTACCTACAGTTTTCTGTCCCTAGAAAAAATGTTTTTTTTAAGCACAATTTAGCACAAGGAGAATTCACTCACTGTCCTTCCAGGTCCCTGGAAACAAGGACTTTGACAGTGAAAGAAACTGACACACTCTCCCTACCTACAGTTTTCTGTCCCTAGAAAAAATGTTTTTTTTAAGCACAATTTAGCACAAGGAGAATTCACTCACTGTCCTTCCAGGTCCCTGGAAACAAGGACTTTGACAGTGAAAGAAACTGACACACTCTCCCTACCTACAGTTTTCTGTCCCTAGAAAAAATGTTTTTTTTAAGCACAATTTAGCACAAGGAGAATTCACTCACTGTCCTTCCAGGTCCCTGGAAACAAGGACTTTGACAGTGAAAGAAACTGACACACTCTCCCTACCTACAGTTTTCTGTCCCTAGAAAAAATGTTTTTTTTAAGCACAATTTAGCACAAGGAGAATTCACTCACTGTCCTTCCAGGTCCCTGGAAACAAGGACTTTGACAGTGAAAGAAACTGACACACTCTCCCTACCTACAGTTTTCTGTCCCTAGAAAAAATGTTTTTTTTTAAGCACAATTTAGCACAAGGAGAATTCACTCACTGTCCTTCCAGGTCCCTGGAAACAAGGACTTTGACAGTGAAAGAAACTGACACACTCTCCCTACCTACAGTTTTCTGTCCCTAGAAAAAATGTTTTTTTTAAGCACAATTTAGCACAAGGAGAATTCACTCACTGTCCTTCCAGGTCCCTGGAAACAAGGACTTTGACAGTGAAAGAAACTGACACACTCTCCCTACCTACAGTTTTCTGTCCCTAGAAAAAATGTTTTTTTTTAAGCACAATTTAGCACAAGGAGAATTCACTCACTGTCCTTCCAGGTCCCTGGAAACAAGGACTTTGACAGTGAAAGAAACTGACACACTCTCCCTACCTACAGTTTTCTGTCCCTAGAAAAAATGTTTTTTTTAAGCACAATTTAGCACAAGGAGAATTCACTCACTGTCCTTCCAGGTCCCTGGAAACAAGGACTTTGACAGTGAAAGAAACTGACACACTCTCCCTACCTACAGTTTTCTGTCCCTAGAAAAAATGTTTTTTTTTTAAGCACAATTTAGCACAAGGAGAATTCACTCACTGTCCTTCCAGGTCCCTGGAAACAAGGACTTTGACAGTGAAAGAAACTGACACACTCTCCCTACCTACAGTTTTCTGTCCCTAGAAAAAATGTTTTTTTTAAGCACAATATAGCACAAGCACAAAACACACTGACACTCTCCCTACCTATCCTTCTCTTTCCCTAAACTAAAGGAATCCAGGTTAAGCAAGAAAGAAATAAAAGTCACTGTCCCTGCCTATGCTGCTCTATCCCTGCTCCGGAACACACTACACTAGGCCGCCGTGCTGGCGGCCTTTTATAGTGTGGGGCGTGTACTAAACACCCTCAGCAATAATTGGCCACAGGCATCCTGCCTGTGGCCAATCATTGCTCTCCTCGCTGCCGGCGCTGTGATTGGCCAAGCATGCGGGGTCACAGTGCATGCTTGGCCAATCACAACGCCTGGATGACACTGCGATGGCGTAGTGCATTGTGGGCCGTTCGCGTCACTCGAATTTGGCGCGAACGGCCCAAAACGTTCGATCTTCGTCGAACGATCGAACAGCCGATGTTCGAGTCGAACGTATGTTCGACTCGAACACGAAGCTCATCCCTACTATTGTTAATGAGTTGTTTCCACATAGACAATGATGGGGGGGGGGGGTAGTTTTTTCCAACTAAGAGCTATAACTTTTCAAACGTAGAACAAAAGTAGCCCCACCAGAGTACGTCCTGCTACTGTGGGAATATATTGCTCTATCAAACCCAACATGCATATTGCCATTGATGGTTGTAATGAAATAGAGGTCATTTGGGATATAAAGGCTAATATCTCTTCCCAGTACCCCACTATTGCTGGACAGGTCCAAAAAATATGGGTAAAATCTCCAGAAGTCCCCCCCACATTGCCAACAGCCAGGGGCATAGTCCGGATTAATTTCATGTTAGGGTGACCAGACATCCCCGGTTTCAGGGGACAGTCCCCTGATTGAGGACACTGTCCCCGG
This sequence comes from Rana muscosa, assembly GCA_029206835.1. Classification (NCBI taxonomy): domain Eukaryota; kingdom Metazoa; phylum Chordata; class Amphibia; order Anura; family Ranidae; genus Rana; species Rana muscosa. The sequence goes on from CM055128.1 coordinate 79,128,068, forward strand.
ACCAAGTCTGTCCCCGGTTTTGCCCCCGGATTGGATTTGAACAGAAGCTGGGGCAATTTTAAAGACAGACAATGCAAAAAAAAAAAAAAACATTCTGAATTACACTTCCCCGCTCCGCTGCTCCTACTAGCTTAGGGGGGTGTATTTTTTCCATTATCTGTGCCCCTTTCTGATGATCATGTGCTGGTCAGAGCAGACAAAATATTTCATCAGTTTTGGGCGCATGCCCATTCAGCTCCTCTTTGCATGTTCTTTTGCCTTGGCTCAAGTCCCGGCCAGCCGCCTGCCTGTTTATCTCCTTGCCTTCCCTGGTGGAGTGATCTTCCTCCGCTACCCACCCAGTAGTAGCCGGGGCCCGGAGAGTAAGACTTAAAAGGCTGTGAGGCAGGCAGCGACGGGCAGATAGTTGCTGATTGCCGCCATTACTAGTAAAAAAAAAATTATGTCCCCAGATTTCATTTTAAAAATCTGGTCACCTTATTTTATGTAATATACTCCCGGGGAGTAAGATATGCCCTATGTGCCATCTTGAACTGAATCAGCCTGCCTCAAGGAGACAAGAGAGTTGAAAGGAAAGTTCCATATATCATCCCAATCGTCATTATCCAGTTCAGGAATGTCCCTAGACCATTTAAATATAAGTTTCTCTAGTGTTGGAAGGGAGACGGTTGTTAAATGAAGATATAATTTAGAGGCAGCATTCTTTGCACAGTCCAACCTAAGAAGCTTCTCTAGAGCGGATTGAACTAATGAAAATAAACATTTAATAATTGTGCAGCAGAAAAAAAATGCAACTACCACCTCCTTTTTTTTCTACAAGGCCTCTGCTTTCAGAAAATATATCATATGTTGGGGGTTTTAAGTCATTTTCTGCCCAAACATGCAGGTTTTAATAAAGTGTGTGAAAAATGAAAAAATATATATGCTCCAGTATCAAATTGGTTAAACTAAATGATGGGGCAACTACATTTTTTTGGTAGATAATTCTGCCCTGTTTATCTAAATTTAAGAAGTGTGCTTCAGATAAGAAAAATCATGACTTAATCTCCTTGAATGTATTTGCTAATTCCCTGTCACGCTCAGTACCATATCACACAGGTCAGAAGGAGACCACAACGAACTTGAAAACCAAAAGGCACACCTACCAACTTTCACAACTTTATTTTACGTGACCTGGAGGGTATAAATATTGTACCGGTAAATATAATTCACCAGTGCCTTTTGTATAGCAAGAGCGAAGTACAGACCACACATCATGGCCAGTAAGTATTTTTTCTAATAAGGGTTACTCCATTCTACTGTGGGACCTGCTATATTATTGTGACTTCTACGCAGGAATCTGTTTAAATTTGATGAACCTACATACACTATATTACCAAAAGTGTTGGGACACCTGCCTTTACACACACATGAACTTTAATGGCATCCCAGTCTTAGTCTGTAGTGTTCAATATTGAGTTGGCCCACCCTTTGCAGCTATAACAGCTCCATCTCTTCTGGGAAGGCTGTCCCCAAGGTTTAGGAGTGTGTCTATGGGAATGTTTGACCATTCTTCCAGAAGTGCATTTGTGAGGTCAGGCACTGATGTTGGACATGAAGGCCGGGCTCACAGTCTCCGCTTTAATTCATCCCAAAGATGTTCTATCGGTTTGAGGTTAGAACTCTGTGCAGGCTGGTCAAGTTCTTCCACCCCAAACTCACTCATCCATGTCTTTTTGGACCTTGTTTGTGCACTGGTGCGCAGTCATGTTGGAACAGGAAGGGGCCAAGCTGAATGAAATTGTCCAAAATGTCTTGGTATACTGACGTCTTAAGAGTTCCCCTCACTAAAACTGTACTGTTAGTTCCCTTCACTGGAACTAAGGGGCCAAGCCCGACCCCTGAATAACAACCCCACACTATAATCCCCCCTCCACCAAATGATTTGGACCAGTGCACAAATCAAGGTCCATAAAGACACGAGTGAGTTTGGAGTGGGGGTACTTGACTGGCCTGCACAGAGTCCTGACCTCAACCCGATAGAACACCTTTGTGATGAATTAGAGCGAAGACTGCGAGTTAAGCCTTCTCATCCTTATCAGTGCCTGACCTCACAAATGTGCTACTGAAAGAATGGTCAAACATTCCCATAGACACTCCTAAACCTTGTGGTCAGCCTTTTCAGAAGAGTTTAAGCTGTTATAGCTGCAATGGGTGGGCCAACTCAATAGTGAACCCTACAGACTTATGCCCTGTACACACGAGCGGAAATTCCGTCAGAAAAACCTTGGATGGTTTTTCCAACGGAATTCCGCTCAAGCTTGGCTTGCATACACACGGTCACACAAAAGTTCTCGGAACTTTTGACCGTCAAGAACACTACGACGAGCCGAGAAAATTAGGTTCAATGCTTCCGAGTATGCGTCGAATTGTTTCCGAGAATGCGTTGAAATTTTGCAGGTCGGAATTGCTACAGAAGATCAGAATTTTTTCCATTGGAAAATTTAGAACCTTCTCTCAATCTTTTGCTGGCAGCAAAAGTCCGATGGAGAGTATGCACGGTCGGAATTTCCGACCAAACGCTCACATCGGACTTTTGCTGGCGGAAATTCCGACCGTGTGTACGTGGCATTAGACTGGAATGCCATTAAAATTCGTGTGTGTAAAGGCAGGTGTCTCAATACTTTTGGTAATATATTGTATATCCAGCCTAAACTTCTTACCTGCAATCAGAAACAAATTAATTTTTTAGGGCTTGTGTGTCTATCATTGCCGCCCTTCTGAAAAGCGATGCATTCCTGCTACGAGCAAGTGTGAATGTGGCCTAAAAAGGATGGTGCTAACAAAGGGATGTTGGGCTCCAGTGATAAAAATCTGGCTTTAGCTATAGTCGTAAAGGAAACCTGTAGTGAAAGAAATACAGGGATGCCATTGCTAACCTTCTTCTGGGAATACTAGATGCCTGGCAGTCTCTGCCTTCAATACTTTTTAGTCACTGATCCAGAACAGCCAAGTAGATTAGAAAGTAAAGCCTCGTACACATGGCCGATTTTCTCGGCAAGAAAGCTCTCCCGGCAGTTTTCTTGTCATTTGACGAGAAAACCGGCCGTGTGTACGAGGCTTAATGCCGCGTACACACGATCATTTTTCCCGTCGGGAAAAATGACATTTTTTTTTTTCGCCGAGAAAAACGATCGTCTGTGGGCTTTATGCCATTTTTCTCGTTGAGAAAAACGGCAGGAAAAACGACGAGAAAAATTAGAACATGTTCTAAATTTTCTCATCGTTTTTTCCATCATTTTTTTCCGCGGCAGTTTTCCCATAGGGAGACACTGCCGCGGAGCCCACAGACGGTCGTTTTTCTCGACAAAGAAAAAAATGACGGGAAAAACGGTCGTGTGTGGGGGAAAATGCCGTTCCCTCGTTTTTCATTTTTTTTCATGTCGTGATTCACGGCGGTGTTTTCACCGCCGTGAATCACGATCGTGTGTACGCGGCATAAGACTTAAATCAGCGTTCCTAATCTACAGACAAGTTTAGGGTCAGAGCCAGTGGATCAGCATGACAGCCAGGCTACAAGAATTTTTAGAAAGAAAGGGAAAGAGGAGGAACACAGTGACAACCTGTGAAGCTCTGGTGAACTCCATGCCCAAGAAAGTTAAGGCAGTGCTGGAAAATAATGGTGGCCACAAAAATATTGACACTCTGGGCCCAATTTGGACATTTTCACTTAGGGGTGTACTCACTTTTGTTGCCAGCAGTTTAGACATTAATGGCTGTGTTGAGTTATTTTGAGGGGACAGCAAATTTACACTGTTATACAAGCTGTACACTTACTACTTTACATTGTAGCAATTCTTCAGTGTTGTCACATGAAAAGGTATAATAAAATATTTACAAAAATGTGAGGGGTTTACTCACTTTTGTAAGATACTGTATATATACTATACATGAATATATACTATTCCTTTATTTTTTTAGATACATGGAATTGACTTTATGTATGTAAAAGTACAGTGGAACCTTGGATTATGAGCATAATCCGTTCCAGGAGAAAGCGAGTTTCCCCATTGAAGTCAATGTAAATAATTTGTTCCGCATTGATTTCAATGGCATACAATACCGCATGCAGCCAGAGGCGGGGGGGGGGGGGGCGCCGGAGAGCCTTGTAAACACTCGGAAAGGGCTGAGGACACCTCGGCTGAACTCGGAAAACCTCGGAAAGGCTCAGGAATAAAGTATTCCCGAGATTTTCCAAGCATTTCCGAACGGCTCAGAACCGGAGTCGATTGGCGCCGTTCGGCTCTGCTCGGCTCCGGTGCCCCCCTACCTCAGACCAAACGCGGTATTGCACACCGCTTTGGCTTGAATCCTGCTCATTTTGTGAGACAACACTCGCAAACCGAGTCAGGATTTTTTAAAATACAGTGCTCGTATTGCGAAACGCTCGTTAACCGCGTTATTCGCAATCCGAGGTTCCACTGTATATCTAAAAGCTCAACTTTTTTCTTTAGTTTGGGATAGAGTGGTAAGGGGTTACAGCCTCTATCAAGACTTTGTTGCTGCCTGGGACCCCACTGAATAGATTCATCCTTGCTGTTATTTCTGGTGACCATGATTACCAGGACAGAAAGTGGTGGGAAATGTAAAAGTTTAACGTGGTCACCGAAACAGAAAGAGGGAGGGAGTCTTCCAATGGGACCCGTTCTGGTGACAACTGTCTAAAAGATGATTATATGTCCTCTCACTTTCTGTTGTGTCTCCCCAACATGACAAAAACAGGGCTTTTAACCATTTCCTAGAATTTCCAACACCAACAGTGTTCTGGCTTTATATACTAAAGGATAAGAGCATTCAAGACAAAGTGCATTTATTCCCTTTGACCCTTTACTATGACCTAACCTAACCAACCTTCTCTTTCCACCAATGTTTACTTAGCTCAAACGGCCTTTGTTTTTGTTTTTAATTCTCGGCCGTACCTGTACGTTACAGCCTCATAGATTTCTATGCAGCTGTCTTTTTGTTTCCAGCCTCAGGACACAGCTCTATGAAAACAAAATAAATCTAAAATCCTCTAGGTCCAACAAATTATATACAGTGGAACCTCGGATTACGAGCATAATCCGTTCCAGGAGAATGCTCGTAATCCAAACTACTCGCATTTCAAAACGAGTTTCCCCATTGAATTCAATAGAAACGAAAATAATACGTTCCGCATTGACTTCAATGGGATGCAATACCGCATGCGGCCAGAGGTCGGCCCTGCTGTCCTTGGGCCTTTCCGTGCATTTCCAAACGGCGCCGATCGCTGTGATCGGCGACGTTCGGCTCTGCTCGGCTCCGGTGCCCCTCAGGCCAAAAGCGGTACTGCACACCACTTTGGTCTAAATCGTGCTCGTTTTGCGAGACTACACTCGCAAACCGAGTCATGATTTTTTAAAATACTGTGCTCGTATTGCGAAACGCTCGTTAACCGCGTTACTCACAATCTGAGGTTTCACTGTAAATTGAATATTTAGATGAGTGGGGAATCACTGTTGAAGTTAAGTGCGGATAAACGAAAGAAAATAAAAATGAATCAGTTTGGACTTTACCCTCTTCCTCTTATTATCTAAAAAAGCCTGCAGAATCCTAGTAATGCTAACAGATTAAAGTGGTTCTAAAGGTAAAAGTTTTTTTATGCTAATGCATTCTTTGCATTAAGGTAAAAAAAAAAACTTTTAATGGGGTTCCCCCCCCTAAATACTCACCCAAACCTGATCTTGGTCCAGCACTGTGCAGCTCTTCTCCTCTCTCTCCGATCTCACAGGCTTGGCTAAGTTGGCTGAGAGCAGCAAGCAGCGGGAGTCATTGGCTCCTGCTTCTGTCAATCAAAACCAAAAAGCAGAGAGCGGGGGGCGGGGCACGGCCGAGAAAGGCTGTGTGTCTGAATAGACCCAAAGAGCCGGGCTCAAAATAAAGCAGTGCCCAATAGGAAGCAGTTTCCTATGGGGGCACTCGCGGCAGAGAGGAGCCAGAAGCACCAGCGGGGAACCCGAGAAGAGGAGGATCAGGGCTGCTTCAGGGCTGCTCTCTGCAAAAGCATTACACGATGCAGGAAAGTATGACATGTTTGTTGTGTTTTTTTTTTTTTTTTTTTAATCGAGCTTGAGGCATCATGTACACTGGACGTTAAAATAACGTTATAAAAACGCCAGTAGCTTTGCAGTGGGTTTTTCAACTTTTTTACAATAGCCTTTTTTAGCATTTATTAGCGTTTTTTTAGCATTTTTCCGCGTTAGCGTTTTTTAGCCTTTTTTCTTTTTTTGCAGATTTTTTTTCATTTTTTTTTCAATGGATTAAAAACATAAAAAAACGCTGGTGAGCGATGTTTTTGAGCGTTTATCGACATTTATCAGCGTTAGAGCGTTTTTACAGCTGAAAAACATCTCTCAGAACCCACTAGTTTTGTGTTTTTTTTACTGCTCAAAAATGCCACTGACCAAAACTGCTGATAACAGCCTATGTGTGCAGGCCAGTTAAGTTCCTCCACCCCAAATTTGCTCATCCATGTCTTTATGGACCTTGCTTTGTACACTGGTGCGCAGTCATGTTGGAACAGGAAGGGGCCATCCCTAAACTGTTCCCACAAAGGTGGGAGCATAAAATTGTCCAAAATGTCTTGGTATGCTGACACCTTAAGAGTTCCCTTCACTGGAACTAAGGGGCCAAGCCCGACCCCTAAAAAACAATCCCTCATAATATCCCCTCCACCAAATGATTTGGATCACTGCACAAAGCAAGGTCCATAAAGACATGGATGAGTGAATTTGGGGTGGAGGAACTTGACTGGCCTGCACAGAGTCCTGACCTCAACCCGATAGAACACTTTTCGAATGAATTAGAGCAGAGACTGCAAGCCAGGCCTTCTTGTCCAACATCAGTGCCCGACCTCACAAATGGGCTTCTGGAAGAATGGTCGACATTCCCATAGACTCACTCCTTCAGGTTTTAGCACTGGATGTGCACCAATAGCAGAGGCCTCGGTATGTATCTGTGGAGGGGGTAGGTTAATTAGGTTAGTTTAGGGCAGTGGCCCTTTGGTTCTCTTTAACTGGCCCTTTGAGCGCTGTTCCTCCCAATGACATGTGGCACTGTTCCTCCCAGTGACATCAACGATAGGGCAGTTTTCCTCCCCTTAATACGAATGATAGGACACTATTTCCCTCACTCACATAAATGATGGCCAAAATTCCTTCCACTGACTGTGATGATGGGACACTATTCCTCCCACGGATACCAACATTGAGGTACTATTCTTCCCACTTACACCAATGATGGGGCACTATTCTTCCCACTGACACTAACGATGGGCCAGTATTTCTCGCAATGACACCAACAATGAGGTACTACTCTTCCATTTGACAACAATGATGGACAGTGGCGGCTGGTGCTCAAAATTTGGGGGGGGGGAACGCAAGCAAAAATTCTAAAAAAATTCAGAAAAAAAACATCAATTGCAGCCTCACTATGCCCAATAAACGCAGCCATTGTGCCATCAAACGCTGCCACTGTGCCCATCAAACGCAGCCACTGTGCCCATCAAACGCAGCCACTGTGCCATCGAACGCAGCCACTGTGCCCATAAAATACAGCCACTGTGCCATCAAACGCAGCCACTTTGCCCATCAAACGCAGCCACTGTGCCCATAAAATACAGCCACTGTGCCATCAAACGCAGCCACTTTGCCCATCAAATGCAGCCCATGTGCCCATCAAACGCTGCCACTGTGCCTCAAGTGCTGCCACTGTGCCCCAAATGTTGCCACTGTGCCCCAAGTGCTGCCACTGTGCCCCCCGCCCGCCACTTACCTTGTCTCGGGTGGGCAGCGGGTGGCAGCAGCGGCGAGTGGTGTCCTCCATTTCCTCCCTGACCCCGATGTCTTCTCCCGCCCACTCCTCCTCTCGTCCTCTGCTATGATTGGATGCCTCAGAGGCATCCAATCACAGCGTCTGTCGTTTCAGCCAATCAGGTGACAGGTAACACAGACCCGGTGCACCTGATTGGCTGAGAGGCGGTTCAATGTTAGGAAAGCAAATTCCTTTGCTGCCCACCCGAAACACACAGAAAGGCTGATTTACGAAACGTTTGCACCATGAGTATCGGCGCATCTGCGTGCGCAATGGCTGTTTTGGTATTTACAAAACATTTGCGCCGGTAGAGCAGCGCTATTCCCCATTTACTAAAGTGTTCTCGGCGCACGGGAGGAGGCGCTCAGTGTGCCACTATGGACCTGGCGCACGGCATCCTAAAATCTAAATATAAAGAAGCTGGAAGTGAGAATATAATGGGGGTGATGTGGGGTGATGTGAGGAAGTGTAGTGACACCTGCCCAAGTAACAAATATGCCCAAAATAGAGTGAGAAAGTAACTTTTTCAAAACCAGCCCGCTGCGCCGGCAAGTACGTTTAGAACTGCAAGAGTTTTTTTTGTGCTCAGCGTGGGAATTTCACTCAATCAAACGCGCCGGGACACTGCGCCGGCGAAATCTTTGTAAATGTCAAGTCATGTAAATCAATTTGCATAAGTTGAACAGGCGCAGCTCTGAACTTGCCAGTGCGCCAGCAAAATGACATTTCTAAAGGAAAAAAAAGGCATTTAAAAGCACCCGCGGCTGTAATGAATTGTCGGCTCCCGGCAATATAGAGAAAAGTCACTGATAAAAAAATAAAAAAAAATGTGTGGGGTCCCCCCAAATTCCATTACCAGGCCCTTCAGGGCTGGTATGGATATTAAGGGGAACTCCGTGCCAATTTTTTTTTTAAAAATGACGTGCGGGTCCCCCTCAAAATCCATACCAGACCTAAGGCCCTGGTATGCTCCTGGAGGGAAACCCATGCAGGTTTTTTAATAAAAATTTGGCGTGGAGTTCCCCTTCATGATTCATACCAAACACGGGACAACGAGCGCGAGGCTGCTGAGAACCAGCGTGATGGCATCGCACTGGAGACATTCTCGGGCAGGTAGTCGCCTCTAGGACACGACTTGAGCGGCTGCTTCACGCTCAAGTTGTGTCCAAGTTGCCTCGCAAAGTCGCGCTGTCCCTCTGTCAACCGGCACACGAGTCGCCCCGCAAGTCGGATCGTCTTCATCCGACTTCCCGGGTGACCTCTATTCAAATCAATGGGCTCCCATAGGGAACCATTCATTTTCAATAGAGCGCCGCTCACATTTTTATTTACTATAGCAGTGCTCCGCCGGTTCATGCGCTCAATTAAGGATTTATCCGGCGCACCAATTAAGGTATGAACCTGCGCAGCGCACTGTTGATAGTAAATCACCCCCACAGTGTAGATCTTCTTCAGGGACCAAAAAGGGCTTGAAACTTCCAAGGCTGTAGCTTAAGTCTATGATGATAGAGTGTATGTCATCAGAAATATGTACACGATTTACATATTACAATCATACAATTCATACACAACGATCATGCATGTATATTATGACAAAGCCAGAAAGTTTAACAGCTGAAAATACTGACCCCAAATGTAAGCGTTCCACCGAACAGCAGAAATAACTCAACAAGTGAAGAGAGCAAATGGTCCGTCAGAGCCACGCATGGATACCGCCCAGAATGTCATCGACTGATGGTAATTCACATGTGACACAATAAGCACTCAAAAGGAGTGCAATTGGGCAGTAGATTTGACTGCAACATATCTAAATGGATATAAAGATTATTCCACCACTTAAGCCCTGTACACACGATCGGTTTTACCGATGAAAACAGTCCGATGGACTTTTCTCATCAGACAAACCAATCATGTATGGGCCCCATCAGTCTTTTTTCCATCAGTGAGAAAAAATAGAACATGTTTTAAATTTATCCGATGGAAAAAAAAACAATACCAAATTCCGATCGTCTGTGTGGAACTCCATCGGAGAAAAAACCCACGCATGCTCAGAATCAAGTCGACGCATGCTCAGAAGCATTGAACTTAATTTTTCTCGACTCGTCGCAGTGTTTTACGTCACCGCGTTTGGGACAGTCGGATTTTTGACTGATGGTGTGTAGGCAAGACTGATGGAAGTCAGCTTCATCGGATTTCCAATGGAAAAATCCATCGGATTTGAATCTATAGGAAATCCGATCATGTGTACAGGGCTTTAGATGCTAAGAATTCATGAATTGGTACAAATATAAACAGCCAAAAGATTGCCTAAAAAGTAAAACCGGTCATAAGTAACACATGGAATCAGTATAGACCAATTCCAATGATCTATACTGCTGCTGATGATGTCACGCCCCGGCGCGGCCTACTGTTGTGCTCTCCAAGCCTCGTTTTGAGATCCGATCACACGGCCGCGTGTTTCTATCCACCCGGAAGCCAAGCGAGTACTTGTGACCGCAGCGCAGCACCGCCAGCCATCCGGCTCGGATATCCTTCCCCAGCCACTGCCCTGGAACCTGCATCTGAACTGCCTGACTGACATTTCACTCTGCATTAAAAGTTAAAACCTGCTGGGCTGTAGAAAGAAACTCACAGAAGGAACTCTCCTGCCGTGGCTGTCATCACACGCTTCCCCAACAGGATTTCTTGTGGTGCCAGCCCCATGGATCTACTGTGACTTGTAGTCCCTCTACTCTTCCACCCAGCTGAATACTACTACTTCATTCTACATGTGAGTGAATATTACTATCAATAAATGTTGGAAACCAGCTTCTGGTCCTTTTGGTGGCTGCCCTGACCGACCTTCGTCCACTAATGCTTTTGAGAGTATAAGTTCCCACTATACATCTCTTATTTTTTTCTGGCCTTGGACTATCTGGTATTATTCTATGCATATAGTGAGATACTTGTACATTGCGCCTTTTTTACTTGTTTTAATTCCAATGATAGGACAATGATAAATACTATTCCTCCCACTGATTCTAATGATGGGACACTATTGCTCCCACTGATATCAATGATGGAACATTATTCCTCCCTCTGATACCAATAATGATTCAGGATTCCTTCAACTGATACCAATAATGGGGCTCTAGTCCTCCTTCTAATACCAATGATGGGGCACTATTTCTTCCACTGACACCAATGACGGGGGAATATTCCTCCCATTGACACCAAGGATGGGGCACTATTTCTCCCACTGACACCAACAATAGGGCACTATTACTCTCACTGACACTAACGATGGGGCACGATTCCTCCCACTGATACCAATGATAGGGCATTATTCCTCACCCCCCTAATGACTACAGGCACTAAACCTCCAAGCTTGAGGCTTTATTTAGTCCCAGTGATGCTGGGGTATTGTTGATTCCCGGGGGCCAGTGTGATCCGTAAATTGGCCCTTTGTTTCGAAAGTTTGGAGACTCTTGGTTAAGGCAAATGCCCTGTACACACGAGCGGAATTCCCGTCTGAAAAAAGTTGGATGGTTTTTCCGACGGAATTCCGCTCAAGCTTGGCTTGCATACACACGGTCACACAAATGTTCTCTGAACTTTCGAGCATTAAGAACGCGGTGACATACAACACTACGACGAGGCGAGAAAGAAGTTCAATGCTTCCGAGCATGCGTCAAATTGTTTCCAAGCATGCGTGTTTTTTTGCGCGTTGGAAAAGCATACAGACGATCGGATTTCCCAAATTTTTGGCGGAAATTCCGACAGTAAAAGTCCGATGGAGCATACACACGGTCGGAATTCCTGTTCAAAAGCTCACATCTGACTTTTTCTGTGGGGAATTCCGACCGTGTGTACACGGCATAAAGGCATAAATGCACTTTGTTTTAAATTGCACATAGCCATAAACCAATGAGGTTAGTCAATGAGAGGTTTGCTTTCATGTTTGACCTGAAACATAAAAACAACATTTGGAATCTACTTGGTTGATAAAGCACCATCTACCTAGTTTGATCCAGCTGGTAAAAAAAAGGACCTGCAAAGGTTAAGAAAACTTTCCCTTAAAGTGGATGTAAACCCACTCTCTAGGATATAGATGCCTCCTGCATGTATCCTTATCTGTCAAATGTCTCCCCTCTGTCTGTTATAAGAACTGAAAAACTGCAGATTCTGTGGGTGGATCTGTTGTCTGGAGCTCGGTGGGTGGAGTCGTGATGTCAGTAGACTCCCCGCCCACCTCTACACTCCCCCTGTCAACATGCATTTTCTCCTGTGTATTCCTTCTGCTATGATCACTAACATCCAGTCAAAATCCAGAAAAGTAACCACATGACTTCAGAAAAGGAGTGAGGGTGGGAATTATAAAATAATGCTAGTGCACGAGATATGTAAATAACCTGCCACTCAAAGCAAGGGGGGCGTAACGGACAAAGGTTTTTCTCTGTTTGTCCGTTTTATCTCACTGAACAATAAAAGAGGATTTCTCAGAGCTGGATTAACTCTTTGTGGCAAGACTCGGCACAGATGATAGAAAAAGGTGGAGAAAAACTTAAATGCTACACGCCTTTTGGCTTGAACATTGAGGTTGATGTTAATTGCTTCATTGATAACTCCTAGGATCTTTTTCTCCTCCTTTTGGTATTCACATCTTTATATATATTCCTTTTCATATGAATTTCCTTTTATCAATACCCTGATAATATTCAGGTTTTGAGACCGTGGGATATGTCTATGTTTTGTGAACTTGATGTGAGTCACGATTGGCTGCATTGCTATGTTATTTATTTTTCATTTATTAATATTTTTATTTTATTTTTAACCAGAATAAAAAGGAATTCGTATTGATCGCAATTCTATGTCTTGGTTGATTGAATTGTGAGGAGTAATTTTTTGCATAATTGTGCCCTTTTGGTATAGAAGGGGCACCGTTTCTTATGACCTATCTCCATTTGAATCATATTGGGTTTTCCATGTTACCTACTGTGAGCCTAGGTTATTATACAGTTTTTATTATATTTTTATTTATAGAATTTTTTAATAATGCCTATAGTAGTTGGTGATAACTTTAAAAAAATGTCCCTTAGTTGGCTGTATGTTGTTCCAGTCTGCACTAATCGTCACCTTAGACTTCGCGATGCACTCAGTCATCCATGGGTAATATCCTTACAGATGACTGATAGTTGTCCATATATACTCACGTTTGCCCTTACAGGTATGGAGTATATCACTAACATGTTAAGTCGTTTCCATCAGTTAAGATGGTGATTTAGCGGTCATTCGAGACTCACAACGAGGCTGCGTTGTTTACTATGGCATTTAAGCTGTGAATCAGAACGCCGCCCGTATCCTGTGACCATGTCCTTCTAGTGACGAAACGTTGGGAGGCACGACGTTCTGACGTCACCGCGTTCGTTCCCAGACCCGGAAGATACGGGCTGTCCTTTATAAGCACCTTACCTGTAAGTGTTTTTTTTTATCTACCTCAAATAAAACTTTTTAAAGGGTTTTATGCCATGCTGGTTCATTTATATTTCCATGTGGTGTGACTCGTGTGTTGCTGGTTGACATCTACATCCCTGTGAGCGGAGGTGTTATACTACAGACAACCCCAGGCTGGGTTATTAGCCTATGCAAATCTGGATCTCCTGTCATAAAAGATCATATCCATCCGGTAAGCGTCAGTGTGTGCCTACGGTGGAGGTGTCTTTCTATCATCACGTTTTTCTCAACTGATGCGGATCAAGTTTGGCACTGGTGTTTTCTACTATAAGGAATTTTTCACTTTATTGGCTGTTTCATCAGGATACAGACTGTCTTCACCTATTTGGTTTTCATGGACTGAGTACAGATGATAGGAAATCTTATACATTGTGACAGCAAAAAAAAAAAAAAAATTTGGGTTTACATCCACTTTAAGGCCCCTTTCACACTGGGGCAGGAGGTGCGTCAGCGGTAAAGCGCCGCTATTTTTATCGGCGCTTTACCGTAAATTTTGCGGTGCTATTCGGCTATACCGCCGGCAAAGCACCGCTGCAGCAGCACTTTGCGGTGGTTTTAACCCTTTCTCGGCCGCTAGCGGGGTGGTAAAAGTGCCCCGCTAGCGGCCGAAAAAGGGTTAAAACTACCGCAAAGTGCTGCTGCAGCGGCGCTTTGCCGGCGGTATAGCCGCGGTGCCCATTGATTTCAATGGGCAGGAGAGGTGGAGGTGCGGTAAACACACCGCTCAAAGATGCTGCTAGCAGGACTTTTTTTATCGGCCTGCTCACGCACCACTCCAGTGTGAAAGCCCTTGGGGCTTTCACATTGGAGAGACAGCAGCGGCTCTTTCAGGGCACTTTGCAAGCGCTATTTTTAGTGTTATAGCGCCTGCAAAGCGCCTCAGTGTGAAAGGGGTCTAAGAATCAATGCCATTGTTTTATCAGAGCAGATAGCCATAGGATAAAATACAGACAAGATTAGATGTTGAATGTTGCCATATATTTCCCCAGACATGCTGTATGTGGAAAGTGTCGATTTTCATGCGGTAAAGAACAAGCTTGACCATCGCACCAGTGCCTTTATCTCCAACCAGCTCATTGTGAGAAGAGGACAAGACTTTCAGACGACTCTCTCTCTCAACAGAGCCCTGAAAACTGCTGACAAAGTTACCTTTGAGGTTAAAACAGGTAAGACATTTTGGGATTTTGGGATTCAAATGCAGAGAACATTTTTAGTTAAAGTGGAACTTTAATCTTTCCATCTATTAAATCTTCTGCCCTTGTTGTTGTTTTAACTTTGGATAGGAAAACATATTTTTTTCTGCCAGTAAACAGGCCTCTTCCTGTTTCTTGTCTGTTAAAAAGCCTAGGCTGAGAGCTTCAGAGCTGGAGATGTGCCTCTGTGTGTCTGTGTATATCCAGGAAGTGAACAGGCAGCAGCTTCAGCTGCCCACAGTTAAAATGGATGCAGTCAGACTTAGTGGAGGGAGATTTCTGCAGCATATTTGGCAAGTACAGAATCACAGTATATATAAAATAATATGCAAAGTGGTTGGAGGGAAGCTTCAGAATGGCAAATATGTTTTACTACAAATTATCTGAGCAGACTGCAGTTCCTCTTTAATATGCGTGAGACAAATTCCAAACCAATACATGAAAATTAAAATAATCAATAGCAATGCTGTTCCATTCATCATATGCCATTTGTTTTCATAGAAATACTGGCCAACATATATGCATGTATTTTTTGTTTGCAAGAGTATAGAGTCAAAGAGGAGACAACTTGTAATAAAAGTAGGTGTAAACCCTAACTGAAATAAATTACATTTTCTAAAGTAGTGTCATAAACAACTGCCATTTTTTAATAAAATACTTGTTTTCAAATTTTTTCCTAGTTTGTTGCATCTCATTGCTGCTGATCTCCCACAGCTTCTTTAAAGGCACATTGTGTGTAGCACTAGGGTTGCCACCTGTTCGAGATTCACCCGGACAGTTCGGGTTTGGAATCATGTGTCCGGGTTTCAGACTGTCTGAGACCCGGACACATTATTCAGACCGGACTAAGTCTCTCCCCTCCCCCCTTCTCTCTCTAGCCTCTAAGTGAGTACGCTAAGGTAAATCAGGGTTCCCAGAGCACTTATTACATCAGAGTTCCCCTTTACACCAGAGGCCACAGTGTTCCCCCTTACATCAGAGTCCTATCTGTACACCAGAGCATCCCTTATGTTAGCCTCCCCAGAGTTCTCCCTTACATCAGAGCCTGCAGAGTCCCCCCTTACAGTGAAAGGGAACTCTGCGAGTTCAGATGTAAAAGCGGAACTCTGTGGACTCTGATGTAAAGGGGGACTCTTGTGATTAACTTCATATGATTAGAATTTTTTTTTAATAGCAACATCTATGCATAGTTTATCTACGCATACTCTGAAAAAAATTGCTGCGTGACGCTGAAGTGTTCATGTTTGACTTGAAAAAAAGGTGGCAACCTTTTCTTTAAGTCAAACCTGAACGCTTTAACGGCGCATGGCATTTTATTTTTAATAGTATAAACTATACATATATTTTGCTATTAAATAACATTTCTAATCATATGAAGTTAATAACAAGAGTCCCCTTTTACATAAGAGTCCAACAGCGTTCCCCTTTTACATCTGAACTCACAGAGTTCCCTTTCACTGTAAGGGGGGACTCTGCAGACTCTGATGTAAGGAGAACTATGGGGCCTCTAACAAGGGATCCTTTGGGAACCTTGATTTAAGGGGCAACACTTATGCCACGTACACACAACCGTTTTTCATGATGAGAAAAATGCAATTTAAAAACGATCGTGTGTGGGCTTCAGAGCATTTTTCACGTCGTTAAAAATGGCCATGAAAAATTTGGAGCATACTCAAATTTTTCTCGTCGTTTTTCACGTCGTCGTTTTTCTCGTCATGAAAAACGGGCGTGTGTAGGCTTTAACGACGTGAAAAAAACGTGCATGCTCAGAAGCAAGTGATGAGACAGGAGCGCTCGTTCTGGTAAAACTAGCGTTCGTAATGGAGATGGCACAGTGTTTCTCAACTCCAGACCTCAAGGCGCCCCAACAGGTCATGTTTTCAGGATTTCCTTTAGATGAAAGGGCTGGGGTTATTACTAAGGCAGTGAAACTGATCAAATCACCTGTGCAAAATAATGGAAAGCCTGAAAACATGACCTGCTGGGGCGCCTTGAGGACTGGAGTTGAGAAACCCTGAGATAGCACATTCGTCACGCTGTAACAGACTGAAGAGCACGAGGCTGAAATGCGTGAATCGTCTCTTACCAAACTTTACTAACACGAGGATCAGCAAAGGCAGCCCAAAGGGTGGCGCCATCCGAATGGAACTTCCCCTTTATAGTGCCGTCGTACATTTCGTCCATCACCGCACTTTGCTCTAGCATTTTTTTTCATGATCATGTGTAGGCAAGGCAGGCTTGAGAAGAATCACGTTGTTTTTTTCAATGACATTAAAAACTGTCGTGTGTACGCGGCATGAGAACTCTGATGTACAGAAAAGACTCTGATGTAAGGGGAAAGAAACACTGTGGCCTCTGGTGTAAAGGGGAACTCTGATGTAAGGAGTGCTCTGAGAACCCTGATTTTCCTTAGTGTACTTACTCAGAGGCAGGAGAGAGAAGGAGGGAGACTTCAGTCACAGACAGGGATGGGTGGTAAGCTCACTCACCCCTTAGGCCCCATGTACACTGCTGCTGCTAAATGGACGTTCAGAGGCAGTTGGACACTTTTTTCAACTGCCCCTGAACTCATTCAATGTTATCTTATGTGTACATGTACACAGTGTCGTTTACTGTAGTTTTTAGGCTGTTGCGTTTATAGGACTTTTTTTGAAGGCAAAAAAATGATCTCAGACGCCAACGTTTCCGACGTTTCAGACGCTGAACATAGCTAAATGTGGGATACCGCATTTAGCCGCGTTTCTTTTATAGGCATTTTTTGTTTTTGATCATTTAAAAAAAAAAAAAAGTTTTTTTTTTCAAATGCTTCTAGACGCAAACGCGGCTAAACGCGGCATGTAAACGCGGCTAAACGGCCGTTTTTATACACTGGTTTCTAGCTGTCAAGTTAAATTGTTCAGGAGAGGTTGAACAACGTCCCGTGTACATGAAGCCTTAGCAGTCATCACCTCTCATCCCTATCTATCTGAGGCTGCTGGCCTTTAAATTTCTGGCCCTAGCTTTCCTTTTCTGAGGCACAGCACCGGGGATTGGAGTGTGGGCAGACACAGAGGGGAAGGGGTGGGGGGAAGAGGAGCAGATGGAGCCCTCTCTCCTCTCCCGTCTGTGTGTGTGTTTGGGAGGTTGTTAGTGCTGGCTTTGGGCACTGTGAAAGAGTGTAACAGACACTCTCAGCTTAGACAACTGCAGCTAGCAGCCCTGCTGGGAAGCCAAAGTCCAGTCTAAATAATGTGTCCGGGTTTCAGGCAGTCTGAAACCTGGACACATGATTCTAAACCCGAACTGTCCGGGTGAATCCTGGACAGTTGGCAACCCTAGCTAAGTGTAGTTTTTTTTTTTTTTGCAAGCTGCCAGTGCAGGTAAATTTAAGCAGGCCTTTGCTGCGAGCTAGGCCTGTTTGTTTTTGATCTGGAGGCAGGGGAGTGGTTTAGTGTAGCAGTGGGTGATTGACATGTACTTCAGCTCTTTACTTCAAGGTTTTTTGGAGTGCGGCTGTCCATATCATAAATTTTCTTTTTACTTCAGCTCTTTGACGCCTCCCCTGTTTTCAGTTGAGAATGTTCTGGAAAATGGGCAGGGCTGAGTGCTGGAGTGACATGGGGTACATGTGAGGAGCTCTGACCAATCCCCATCTAGGATTGGCAGGGGGCAGGCCTCCTACATATACCCACAGTCAGCCTGCTTGGGGAGCAGTTGTCAGCTGGATGAACTGAAGGATGGAGTGCTAGACTGTCGTGCTGGAGGAATACCCCCATCTGGGGAGGTGTAAATGTGGCTAAGGAACTCAGGAGCTGGGAGGGAGCCTCTCCTTACATGGTCATGGAGAGATGTCCTGGAACAGGAGCTAGGAGAGACAGTTGGTCTGCACGGTCCATAGTAAGTCCTTCAGGAAGGATCCAGGGCAGGTGTCGGTAAGTGGAAGCACAGTGAGAGATCTGGAAGAGGCATGCCAGGGGAGCTGGGTGCAGAGCCAGAGGGAGAGACTGTGGAGTTTGTGTCAAATCAATGCAGCCATGAGGGCGGGCAGGATTTGCATGTCGGACCGCTGGGATCAGTAGTCCATCACCATTAAATCTACTAAAATGATCGGTTGTCACCATGAGGGGTACTGGTTCCAGGCCTTCAACGGTGTCATCTTCTACTTAAACTGGGACTTATTCAGAGTGAGGCCTAGTCATATCTGATGGTGTGACAGGAATACTAAGACTATGATAGGAGGAGATGTTCTGAGGTAAAAGTCTGTCAAGCTGAGTGCTGAAGGGAGAGGAGTTCTGAGGTAAAAGTCTGTCAAGTTTAGTGTCAGCCATCTTGTCCTATCTCAAATGAGTGTGACACACTAATTTCTATATCCTATCTGAAGAGGCGTAACGCATTTATTGCTATAACATTTCAACTATTCATTTGTTTCTATGGGCATCCCATATCCCTTCCCCAACCAAGTTCAATCCCCTAATAAAAAATAAATAAAAAAACAAGTGTAGCGGGTATTTGAATTTAGGGGAGGTATCTGGGTGGTAGTGTAACCCAGATGCACTAATTGTTAGGGAATCTGAGACCTTTTATGGTTCTTGGAGGACTCTGGTGGTGTGAGGTTCCCTGCGGCCTGCAGGTGGCATTGTCACCCTGGGCCGGAGTTGAACAAACACCGCAAGACTGTGCCTTTTTGTCCTTTCCTGGCGCTTGTACAGCGGGGAGGGGAACCCGCTGTGACGCAAAGGGAGAGGGGATAAGAGGGGCGGACGCCCTTACTAAGTGGTTTCAGAGTTCGGAGGAGAGGACGCGGCCGCACCCAGGCACCTTCAGCCTGGGTGCTGGCGTTCAGGAGTTCCGGGCCCAGGTGCCCTTGACCTGGCCGGAGAGGGAGATGGAGTCCATCCCTGGCACCTTTAGCCTGGGGTGGGGTACTATGGCGGAAGCCTGGAACTCAGTACCCTCGACTGAGTTCCGCGAGGGTGGAGGAATCCGAGGGTGCCCTAACTCCTTGGGTGCCCGTATCTGAGACGAGGAGGCCGGTGAGCGGAACTTCTCCGGAGAGTCCGGCTCAGCATTCGCTGGTGACGGAGAGGCCTCCGGTAACTGTCTTGGATGGATGTCTTCCCTCTGATAGGGGCTACGTTAGCGAAGGTAATCCATGTTCTGTTCTATATAGTCAGTGGCAGTGACTATGCGCCACTGGTGACACCACAGTGGTTAGCTCTATCTTAAAGGATTGTGCCTTGGCCTACTCCCCACAAATACTGAAGTGTTACATGGGTCTCAACCTGTCTGTGCTGGATGACTATTTGTTGGGAAGAATAAATACGAGTTGGACCTTTTCAGTGTGTGGAACTCTGGTTACTGGAAGCAAAGGGAGTCATTTCAGAGAAAGGATCTGACCCTGAGACATACATACCAAACCCATCGCTACACGTGGGGGCATCGTGTCTGGGATGTGTATGGTGTCTGAATTTGAACTTTGCTGTCCGGAGGAGTTCCGAGTAGGTCGGCCATATTGGCCAATGCGCCACAAGGCTAACCATAGCTGCGCTGTTCGTGGGCGGGAAGAAGAGAAAGCCTGCGAACAAATGCAGAGGAGTCTGGCCATGTGGAAGGACACACGTGGAGATTCCGGCACGAAGGGGACAGTGCGCATTGGAGCAGCAGCCAGTGAGGATGACTTCAAATACTCTGTGGATTTCTGTTCCTTCCATCACGGAGATGACTTCTCTTGCTGCCCCGATCACGGATACAGGAATAAGACTAAGGCCCCGGGGGCGTTTGGCTCTGTATACCTGCAGAGACATAGAGGCCCTCGGTGTGATCTGTCCCGGCTGTTCGGGACTGGTGGTCCACTTGAAGCCGTTCGGGCAATGTGAGGTCTGCAAAGAATTCCTCTTCGAGGTGGAGCCATCCACAGAAAGGCCTTGTGCCTTCCACCTCAACTACCTCACAGGTACTGCCACTCCGGAGGGAGAGATCGATGCCTATGCGATTCCTGCGCGCATTGACCAGGGCGAAGTGACTGCCCCAGCGGAAAGTGAAAGAGAAAAATCTGAGAATGCTGCCTCGGTCACCACAAGCTCCTTACTCATACAACCGAAGAGGAAAGTCGGCCTAGTGAAGGCGTCCTGCGGTCGTGGAAGAGCTTCGCCCCGTCGCTTGCCTGGCCTGGATGGATCCGGAGGGAAGAGCCCTGGACATCTCTGTTCTACTAAAGGCCCAGGTGAGCCAGAGGTTGGGACTGTGTGTGTGGTTGGAGGTGTCGGCAGCCCAGAGTCGGTGGGGGCCGTTAAGGGGAGTGATTCCGTGTCTACTGGGAATTACTTGCCTGCAGAGTGTTATGACACCTCCGACCTAGAGTCGCTATCTGATGCCGGTGATGATGGGGAGATAGATGAAATCTTCCACAAGAAGGGATGGGACAAGATGCCATTACCCTCGTCCCGTGTCTCAAGGGACCCACCTATGTCCATTG
Organism: Rana muscosa; assembly: GCA_029206835.1. Classification (NCBI taxonomy): domain Eukaryota; kingdom Metazoa; phylum Chordata; class Amphibia; order Anura; family Ranidae; genus Rana; species Rana muscosa. The sequence continues at coordinate 79,149,077 of CM055128.1, forward strand.
GGGATAGTACACCCCGCGTGGAGGCCTTGGAGCCTGGGAAGAATCTGGTCCTCTGTCTGTGATCCCACTTCTTGAGCCAGCGGCTGTTTCACCTGTTCCTGTTGCGGGAGTGCAACGTGCATCACTGCGGGCTCCTAGGCCCAAATCTACTGAGGTAGTGAAAGTACCTCATCACCCTGAAGCAATCGTTTTTCCTGGAGAAGGAGACCGTGCCACAATGTCACCTTTGGCCAGGCTGCAGCGTCTCTTTTGTCAGAAGGTTGCCAGTGAATATGGGTGGGAATACCCGTATTTACCCCGAGAATTGCTCTATGAGGTGGAAGTTTTTCGTCAGCGGAGGTACAATGGCTTTGTTTGGGCAAAGCTTAAGGTACCTCACGCACGCCGATACCACTCGTGTTCCCCTACAGTTACAAGAAAATTCGAAGACTGTAAGGCGGAGTGGATGTTGGGGAGGCACATCCATGCTGACAGGGTGATTATCTGTCGGAAGGTTGGAGGGAACATTGAGTACCATGTGGAGGCTTTTGACAAGCATTTAAAGCCTGTGTTCCTGCCGCACCCAAAGTTCTACTTCTAGGGGAAAGAGACTCCTTTGCCTTTTCTTTTATTGCTGAACTTTCCAGAAGTATGTGCTGGAACACAGGGACTGTGCCCTATATTTTTCTGGGTGTTGTGCTCTTAGGAGAAATGGGAACTGTTGTTGGTTGTTCTCCTTTCCTCCTTCCATCAGAAAAAAATCTGTGACTTTGGGGCATAGCCAGCGTAGGGCCACAGTAAAGAGAGAAAAGTTCATCTGGATTGATAAGTGTCTTTACCGCGGCATTGCCACCAGGTGGCGGTGTTGCGTTATGATTGTTTGTTTTGTACACTATGCATCATGCTCATTGAGGCAAATGGATTTCTCTTTGGATAGACCCATTCATTTCAAGCAAACACAGACATTATGTTAGGATGTGTGTTTTCTTTTTCTTCCCTCTGCAGGAGACTCATCTATCAAGGCTGCTGAGAATGGGGTGGTCCTTAGATAGCCAGGGGGAGGGAGAGATGTAAATGTGTGAAACAATTTAAAGTATTTTTATGCCAAGTTCCTGGGTTTTTTTTTTCTGCATGCCTGTTTCCCTTTCCCGTTTTAGGTCCTGGCACAATTCCTGGTTAAATTGTTGAGTTTGGTTTTATGTGAACGTTTGTCTCTGGGTCGAACTTATGTTACCACTCCTTGGGAGACATGGGTTTGCACCAGACACTGGGGACCAGTGTCAAATCACTAGGGGGAGAGTGTAGCGGGTATTTGAATTTAGGGGAGGCATCTGGGTGGTAGTGTAACCCAGATGCACTGATTGTTAGGGAATCTGAGACCTTTTATGGTTCTTGGAGGACTCTGGTGGTGTGAGGTTCCCTGCGGCCTGCAGGTGGCGTTGTCACCCTGGGCCGGAGTTGAACCCACACCGCAAGACTGTGCCTTTTTGTCCTTTCCTGGCGCTTGTACAGCGGGGCGGGGAACCCGCTGTGTCGCAAAGGGAGAGGGGATAAGAGGGGCGGACACCCTTACCACAGGGTTTCAGAGTTCGGAGGAGAGGACGCGGCCGCGCCCAGGCACCTTCAGCCTGGGTGCTGGCGTTCCGGAGTTCCGGGCCCAGGTGCCTTTAGCCTGGGGTGAGGTACTATGGCGGAAGCCTGGAACTCAGTACCTTCGACTGAGTTCCGCGAGGGTGGAGGAATCTGAGGGGGCCCTAACTCCTTGGGTGCCCGTGTCTGAGACGAGGAGGCCGGTGAGCGGAACTTCTCCGGAGAGTCCGGCGCAGCATTCGTTGGTGACGGAGTCATTTCAGAGAAAGGATCTGACCCTGAGACATACATACCAAACCCAATATTTTCTGGCTTTCACCTCTATACCTGCTGGAGGACATGGGCCGTGGTGTATCTCATCCCTCCCCCCGTGTTAACCCCTAGACAAGACAACAAGCCGAGAATGAGAAGGGGCGAGAGGGGCGAGGTCGCTACACAAGCAAACGACTGTTCATTGACTAAAGGAGTGTCTAATGGATGTCTGGCAGCAGGGTGAAATGTGTGGATGTAGTAACTCGTAGAAACCACCTGCTACATGTGTATACTTGCACTTAAGCGATGGCTATATGACATTTCTCAGGGAAGGTTTTTTGTTGGTGGCAGCTGTGGTTCATGTCTGTGCAATGTGTGTCAGCATAGCTACTTTTAGTCTTCATTTTAAAAAAACTGTTGACAGGGTGACATGCAGAAGACCTAACAGACAGCTGATATAGCATTGTCACCCTATAGCAGGAAGTACCTGAACAAGGACCTTTGTGGCAGGATCACCACTTATTATTTAATGAAAGAATCAGATTTAAAATATGCAAAATTACTCTTGGTGAAAAGGATATAGGAATTTAGCAATTGCGTTTACATAAACCACAGAGTGCACAGGACAGCACTGGGTTTGTGATCTGCCTAAAAGTTTAATTTAGCTATGTGGCCAGTATAGATACAAATGAATACAAATGATACTTAATGAACTTCTGTTCGATAAACTGTTATTTTCCCCAAGTATATAAATGTGATGCTTTTATTATAATAATCTGCTCCACCAGCTGTTCCAAAAGTCTCGTACACACGACCGAGAATCTCGTTGTAAAAAAAAAACGTTATTTTTCTAGCCGAGATTCTTGTCAAGCTTGACGAGCTTCTTGTCAAGCTTTCCTTGCATACACACTGTCAATTCCAAATCTCGTCGATGGAAAGCGCGGTCACGTACAGCACGTACGATGACAGTATAAAGGGGAAGTTCGATTTCAGTGGCGCCACCCCTTGGGCAGCTTTTGCTGATCTCGTGTTACCGCGTGTTAGTAAAAGTTTGGGGAGAGACGATTCGCGCTTTTCAGTCTTCGTGCTTTCAGTTCGTTTTAGCGTGACAAATGTGCTATCTCCATTACGAACGCTAGTTTTGCCAGAAGGAGCGCTCCCGTCTTATAATTGATTCTGAGCATGCGCGATTTTTTAAAACTCGGAAAAGCATTGGTCGGGAAACAGGCCGACGAGAATCTTGATGAGAAAATAGAGAGCAGGTTCTCTATTTTTCTCGTCAAGATTCCCGGCAGTTTTCTCGACGAGAAACCATACACACGAACGGTTTTCTCGGCAAGAAAGCTCTCCCAACAGTTTTCTTGTCATTTTTTGACGAGAAAATTGGTTGTGTGTACGAGGTGTGACAGCAGGAAGGTAAAGTCACCTGGTTGCATCCAGGGGGGTAGGTATATTTCTCCCAGATTCAGGCTTTATGCCGACTTATACAACTAGGGAGAGAGTTGATGAAGCCCAGCTGAGGCTAGTGGGCTCATGGATGATTCATACCTCTAGGGAGAGTGCTGGGCGTCGTGCAGGCAGGGAGTTGATGAGACCAGCTGAAGCTTGTCAGCTCGTTTAAGGCCTCTATAAAAACTCCCAGCTTCATTAGGTGTTTGCTCATGCCTGGAACCAGACCTGTGTGGACTGTCTAGGGAGAGTGAACCCCTGTGCGGTGAGACAAAGCCTGTGTGGCTATTTGTTTGGACATTTACTAAACCAGGGACTTAGGGACTAGGACAGCCCCAGGCTGATCCCAGTTGTTAGTTAGGAAACCTGCATGTTTAGTCAGAGGTCAAGCTGACCAGGGTTTATTTTGTTTATGTTTCTTTTTGCTTTGCTGTGTTTTTTGTCACTGTAAATAGAGAAATAAACCGCACCTTTTTGATCTTGAAAACCACAACCTCCGTCTGCTGGGCCTGTTTTTGTGTGGGGAGCCCATCCAGGGGATCACACACACCCGCTGCCGAGCTAACCCCCTCACAGTTGGTGGAGAACCAGTGGCAGTTTTTTTTTTTAAGCCAGCATGGAGGAGATACTGAAACAGCTGGCTCTAGCAAATGCCAATCAACAGCAGACAAATGCAGGTTTGCAAAAGAGCCTTGCAGCTCAACAACAGAGCTTCGCAGCCCAGCAGCAAGCTCATCAACAGAGCCTTGCAGCCCAGCAGCAATCTGAGGCCGCTTCATAGAGCAAGCAAGAGCAGAGACTACAACAAATGGAAGCAGTAATGCAGCAACGTCCGCAGACCAGTGAGGAAAGCCGTCCCACTAATACCGCGTCCTTTGGGGTGAGTCGTTTATTGACAAAAATGACTGGAGAGGATGATCCAGAGGTATTTTTGACCACATTTGAAAGGACTGCTGAAAGAGAAAAGTGGCCTGAGGAGCAGTGGGCTGGACTGGTGGCTCCTCTGTTAACTGGTGAATCGCAGAAGGCTTACTATGACCTAGAGCCTGACCAAGCAAAAGACTATGTGATGCTAAAAGCTGAAATATTGGCAAGGCTGGGTGTCACCCTGGCTGTCCGGGCTCAGCGTGTGCATAACTGGACTTTCCAGCTTGGAAAACCCCCCAGGTCTCAAATGTATGATCTCATTCACCTGAGCAGGAAGTGGCTACAGCCAGAGACTTTGTCCGCACCAGAGATTGTGGAACGTGTTGTAATGGATCGGTTTTTGAGAGCTCTTCCTACTGCCATCCAAAAGTGGGTAAGCCATGGAGACCCAGAGACGGCCGGTGGTCTTGTGGATCGTGTAGAGAAATACTTGGCTACAGAGAACCTGACGGCCTCTTCCAGAGACTCTCGGACTTTCCACCCTAAGACCAGACCATCCCCAGGGGCGGATAAGAGGATTCCAAGGGGTGAGGGTGGAGAGAGTGAGAGGGTGGGAGCTCTACCCAAAGTTTGGCGAGAACAGCCTGGGAAGTCAGGGGCTCAAGAGGCAGCCAAATGGATTGTTTGCTACCGCTGCCGGCAAGCGGGACATATTGCAGCAAATTGCCCGGTTGTGGAGGAACCCATGCAATGTGACTTTCTGACGGACAGACGTCAGTCGCTGTGTGCGACAGTCGCATGCACTGCCATTTGGGGAACTGAGAAACATTTATGCAAAATGTGTATTAATGGTAGAAATGTTGTGGTATTACTGGATTCAGGTAGCCTTGTGACCCTGATAAAGGCTGAATTAGTTAAAACAGAGGTCTCTGGGAATAGCAAGGTAGCTGTTATTTGTGTGCATGGGGACACCCGAGAGTATCCAGTGACTACAGTGTGTTTCAAGACCCCCAAAGGTACCCTCTCTCATCCAGTGGGGTTAGTATCTCAATTACCGCATGATGCCATTGTGGGAAGGGATTTTCCGAAGTTCTGGGAACTGTGGGATGATCCTGAGCCCCCCACTGGTGCCCCTATGTACCAGGAAGGTGATAGCCAGAACTCTTCTGAGAGTGGTGAGGACTCTCCAGAATTTCCCTTGTCAGTATTGGCAGGCGAGACTCAAGAAACTGGAGAGGAGCCCACCTCCTCAGACGAAAACCTACCGTCTGTGGAGTTTTCTGATCTTGAGGTTCACAGGGAAAATTTTGCCACAGAACAGTTAAAAGACCCCGCCCTAATAAAGGCACGGGAAAACGTAGTGGAAATAGATGGCAAGTTAGTGAACCCAGATAATACCTGCACTTACCCATACTTCAGCGTAGAGAAGGACCTACTGTATCGGGTGGCAAAAAGGGCAGAAGAAACCGTTGAGCAGCTTGTGGTGCCCAAACCTTACAGGAAGTTGGTGTTGGAGTTGGCCCATGGGCACATTCTTGGAGGTCATCTGGGGACAGAGAAAACCCGAGAGAGGGTATTACAGAGATTCTATTGGCCTGGGGTGATGAAGGACATAGAAAATTATTGTTCCTCCTGCCCTGTGTGTCAGAGGTCGGCCCCGATGCCACATTTCCGTAGCCCGCTGGTCCCTCTACCCATCATTGAGGTCCCGTTTGAGAGGATCGCAATGGATTTGGTAGGTCCTATAATCAAGTCCGCTAGGGGGCACCAGTACATATTAGTTATAATGGACTATGCCACCCGTTATCCAGAAGCGATCCCTCTCCGAAATACCTCGGCCAAAACCATAGCCAAAGAGCTATCTCTTGTTTTTAGCCGGGTGGGTATTTGTAAAGAACTGCTTACGGACCAAGGTACACCCTTTATGTCCCGGGTTATGAAAGAGCTGTGTAAATTGTTCAAAGTGACGCAATTGCGTACGTCTGTGTATCACCCCCAAACCGATGGGCTGGTTGAAAGATTCAACAAAACCCTAAAACAAATGTTGAAGAAAGTGGTGGATAGAGATGGAAAGGATTGGGACTGTCTACTTCCTTATTTGATGTTTGCTATTAGGGAGGTGCCCCAATCCTCTACGGGATTCTCCCCCTTTGAGTTACTGTATGGGAGACACCCAAGAGGGCTGTTGGATATTGCCAAGGAAACTTGGGAAAGTGAGAGTTCTCCCCACAGGAGTGTGATTGAGCATGTCGCCCTGATGCAAGATCGAATTGCACAGGTAATGCCCATCGTGAAGGAACATTTGGCCCAAGCGCAGTTGGCACAGCAGAGAGTGTACAACCGTGGAGCCAAGACCCGTACCTTTTCCCCGGGGGATAGGATATTGGTACTTGTCCCTACGGTTGAAAGTAAATTCCTTGCCAAATGGCAAGGCCCCTACGAGATAATGGAAAAAGTGAGCGAAGTGAATTACAAGGTCAGACAACCAGGAAGGCGAAAGCCCGAACAGATCTATCACGTTAATCTGTTGAAAGCCTGGAGGGATAGAGAGTCCCTAGTCGCAGAAACTTGGTCACCAGCTCAAACTGGTTGCGTGATTCCGGAGGTTGGAATAGCAGCCACCTTGTCACAACCCCAACAACAGGAGGTTAAGGAGTTTGTGCTTCGCAACAAGGAGGTGTTCTCTGAGCTGCCGGGACAAACATCTGGGGTAGAGCATGATATTATTACCCCGCCCGGTGAAAGGGTGAAGTTAAAACCCTATCGGATCCCAGAGGCCCGACGGGAGGCAATACGGGAGGAAGTACAGAAAATGCTGAACTTAGGGGTGATAGAGGAGTCCCAAAGTGATTGGTCTAGTCCCATTGTGTTGGTGCCTAAACCGGATGGGAACTGGCGATTTTGTAACGATTTTCGTCAGTTGAACAAAGTTACAAAATTTGACACCTACCCCATGCCACGTATAGATGAGTTGATCGACCGGCTGGGAACAGCCCGATACATGACGACTCTTGACCTCACAAAAGGGTATTGGCAAATTCCCCTGGCCAAGTCGGCCAAAGAGAAAACCGCATTTGTAACCCCAGACGGGGCGTTCCAATATAAGAGAATGCCGTTCGGGTTACAGAATGCGCCGGCCACATTCCAGCGGAAAATGGACCAGATACTGAGGCCCCATCGGAAGTATGCTGCGGCTTACCTGGATGACGTAATTGTCCATAGCACAGATTGGGCCTCACATCTGCCAAAAGTGCAAGCAGTCCTAGACTCTATCCGGGAAGCGGGGTTTACGGCTAACCCCAAGAAGTGTACCATTGGGCAGGAGGAGGCCAAATATCTTGGGTACACCATTGGCAGGGGAGTAATAAAACCCCAACTCAACAAAGTCGAGGCCATCCAGAGTTGGCCACGTCCCAACAGCAAGAAGCAGGTACGAGCCTTTCTGGGAATCGCGGGTTATTATCGGCGCTTCATTCCCCACTTTGCTTCTAAGGCTGTGCCCCTAACCAACCTGACGAAAGGGAAAGGGTCGGTCATGATTAAATGGACCCCCGAGGCTGAGGCAGCGTTCCAATTCTTGAAACAAGCCTTATGTAGCCAGCCAGTGTTGTACTCACCCGACTTCTCTAAAGACTTTGTCGTACAAAGTGATGCGTCAGATGTGGGGTTAGGAGCAGTATTGTCCCAGGTCTGGAACGGGGAAGAGCACCCAGTCATTTACCTCAGCAGGAAGTTGAAGTCCCATGAGGTAAATTACGCCACGGTTGAAAAGGAGTGTTTAGCGGTGAAGTGGGCTCTAGATTCCCTTCGGTACTATCTGCTAGGTAGGCACTTTGACATGGTTACGGATCACGCTCCGTTAAAGTGGATGGCTCAAAACAAGGAGACAAATAGAAGAGTAAATAGGTGGTTCCTGGCCCTACAGGAATTCAACTTCACAGTAAAGCATCGCCCTGGCGTTCAAATGGGGAATGTGGATGCTTTGTCTCGAGTACATGAATGCCTGATTGCTGGTGTTCCAACCCCAAGGTTAAAACAAGAGGGGGGGGTATGTGACAGCAGGAAGGTAAAGTCACCTGGTTGCATCCAGGGGGGTAGGTATATTTCTCCCAGATTCAGGCTTTATGCCGACTTATACAACTAGGGAGAGAGTTGATGAAGCCCAGCTGAGGCTAGTGGGCTCATGGATGATTCATACCTCTAGGGAGAGTGCTGGGCGTCGTGCAGGCAGGGAGTTGATGAGACCAGCTGAAGCTTGTCAGCTCGTTTAAGGCCTCTATAAAAACTCCCAGCTTCATTAGGTGTTTGCTCATGCCTGGAACCAGACCTGTGTGGACTGTCTAGGGAGAGTGAACCCCTGTGCGGTGAGACAAAGCCTGTGTGGCTATTTGTTTGGACATTTACTAAACCAGGGACTTAGGGACTAGGACAGCCCCAGGCTGATCCCAGTTGTTAGTTAGGAAACCTGCATGTTTAGTCAGAGGTCAAGCTGACCAGGGTTTATTTTGTTTATGTTTCTTTTTGCTTTGCTGTGTTTTTTGTCACTGTAAATAGAGAAATAAACCGCACCTTTTTGATCTTGAAAACCACAACCTCCGTCTGCTGGGCCTGTTTTTGTGTGGGGAGCCCATCCAGGGGATCACACACACCCGCTGCCGAGCTAACCCCCTCACAGAGGCTAAAGGCACCCCTTCTTTTTTTATTTTTTTGTAAAATCTTTTTATTTAAGTTTTTATGAACACATAAGATTTGCCCACTCAGGGGCTTAACAGTTGCCCACGCAGGGGCAGTTTCTCTGTTGTGGCAACGCACCACTACAGGGCACAACACATAGCACAAACAGCTTAACTTATACTATAACCCCAGATGTGGGGAGAGGGTCAGTTCAATATAATCTGTGCTCAAATTGATGTCAACAGGAGAGAACAGCATGAAAAAAGTTGGGTCAATAGAATAACAAACGAAGGATACACCGTCAGTCTAAGCATTGGTCACTGCAGCATTTGTGGTGCTTCTATCATCTAGCCAGCAACTCCATACCTTCTCAAATTTTTGCGGGCATCCCCTGGTTGAGTAAGTGGCTTTATATAGGGGTAGACTGGCATTCACTAGGCTCTTCCAGAATCTGACAGAGCGGGGAGTCGATTGTTTCCAGTTCATCGTAATGGCTTTGCGAGCATAATATAGTAACAGGGATATGAGTATTTTCCTGGCTCTGATCATTGGCAAATGTTCAACTAGCCCTAGCAGACAGTATATAGGATCATAAGGGACACAAGCTTTAGTGACCTCATTGATCACCTGGAGCACTTCATTCCAATAATGTACGATTGCCGGGCAATCCCCAAAAATGTGGAAAAAAAACCCTGGTTGATAGGAGCAGCGCCAGCACGCCGGAGAATGCTCCGGCGACATCTGGTGCAACCTGTGAAGTGTGTAGTGAGCTCTATGTACAATTTTATATTGGACCAATTTGTCCCTCGCTGAGACCAGAGGGGAGAAGGGAAAGTCCCAAATCTCCCTCCAGTCGTCCTCATCCAGCCCCGGAATGTCCTCCACCCATTTCCTGCGGAGGGAAGACAACTCAGGGACAGCAGCAACCAGCAGGGATCCATAGAGCTGAGACGTAGGTTTCTCCAGGTCTTTTACCCGGAGGGTGGATTCTAGCTCCGAGTATACCAATTCAACTGGTTGGCCTAAAAATTGACACCTGTAGGCATGAGCAATTTGAAGATATCTAAAATGGGCCCGCACAGGCACATTAAATTTGGCACATAAAATGTGAAAGGGGGTGAGGTCTCTGTTGGTGATAATATGTTTAAGGGTCAGTATTTTGTATTTGGCCCAGGCCTGTGGATCCGGGATAGTGTTGAAATGCGGTAGGTTAGGATTCAGCCACAGGGGGGTGTGAGGAGACCAAGTGTTCGGCTGGGGTGCCCTCAGCGCCCCACCCGCCTTCCATGCCCGCAGAGTAGTATGCATTGAAGGGGTGAGATTGTGAGGCGTTTTAGGCCCCCTGAATAGCAGCCCCTCCAGTGCCTCCAAAGACCCCACTATGGCTGCCTCCAACACCATTGCAGAGTTGTTCAGGTCCGGCTGCAGCCACCAATGGGCGGTCACAAGCTGAGTGGCCAAGTAATACTTATAGCAATCAGGAAGAGCCAAGCCCCCATTATCCACAGGCCTGGTCAAGGTGGTATATTTAAATCTAGGTGGCTTGGGCCCCCAAATAAAGGAGAGGAAGAGTTGCCTGAGGGAATTAAAGAAAACTTTAGTCAGCCATTGAGGGGAGTTCCGAAAAATGTATGTAAGTTTAGGGAGGACTTTCATCTTGAGAAGATTAATACGCCCAATGAGAGAAAGGGAAAGGTTACTCCACGCTTTTAGTTTGGTTTTAATGACTACCAAGACAGGGTCAAGATTGAGCCGCACAAAGTCCCCACTCTCTCTTGATACAACAACTCCTAAATAGGTAAACTGCTCGACCCACTGAAGTGGGAGAGAGGAGGGTGAGGAAGACCTGGCTCCCGCATCCACTGGGAACAATTGAGACTTGCGCCAGTTCACTCTCAACCCTGTGAAGACCGAGAAGGCATCCATGATACCGAGTGCACCCCGCAGAGATTCACCAGCGTCATTCAAAAAAGCAGCAGATCATCCGCATAGAGAGCCACTCTCTTCTCCAGCCAACCCACCCGAAGACCACAGACCTCGGCCGAGCTCCTGAGGGCTTCAGCAATAGGCTCCATGGCCAGGGCAAAGAGAGCCGGGGAGAGAGGGCATCCCTGTCTGGTGCCCCTCTGTCGGGGGAACGGAGGAGACAAGGAGCCACTCAGCTTGATGCATGCTGTGGGACTAGTATAGATTGTGCGTATCCAAGCTATAAATTTCAGCGGGAATCCCATTCTTCTAAGAACCTCCCACAGATAGAGCCATTCCACTGTGTCAAATGCCTTCTCTATATCTAGGGAGTAGGGATGAGCTTCGTGTTCGAGTCGAACATACGTTCGACTCGAACATCGGCTGTTCGATCGTTCGACGAAGATCGAACGATTTGGGCCGTTCGCGCCAAATTCGAGTGACGCGAACGGCCCACAATGCACTACGCCATCGCAGTGTCATCCAGGCGCTGTGATTGGCCAAGCATGCACTGTGACCCCGCATGCTTGGCCAATCACAGCGCCGGCAGCGAGGAGAGCAATGATTGGCCACAGGCAGGATGCCTGTGGCCAATTATTGCTGAGGGTGTTTAGTACACGCCCCACACTATAAAAGGCCGCCAGCACGGGGGCCTAGTGTAGTGTGTTCCGGAGCAGGGATAGAGCAGCATAGGCAGGGACAGTGACTGTTATTTCTTTCTTGCTTAACCTGGATTCCTTTAGTTTAGGGAAAGAGAAGGATAGGTAGGGAGAGTGTCAGTGTGTTTTGTGCTTGTGCTATAGTGTGCTTAAAAAAAACATTTATTCTAGGGACAGAAAACTGTAGGTAGGGACAGTGTCAGTTTCTTTCACTCTGCAAGTCCTTGTTTCCAGGGACCTGGAAGGACAGTGAGTGAATTGTCCTTGTGCTATATTGTGCTTAAAAAAACATTTATTCTAGGGACAGAAAACTGTAGGTAGGGAGAGTGTCAGTTTCTTTCACTCTGCAAGTCCTTGTTTCCAGGGACCTGTAAGGACAGTGAGTGAATTGTCCTTGTGCTATATTGTGATTAAAAAAAACATTTTTTCTAGGGACAGAAAACTGTAGGTAGGGAGAGTGTTTTTTTTCTTTCACTCTGCAAGTCCTTGTTTCCAGGGACCTGGAAGGACAGTGAGTGAATTGTCCTTGTGCTATATTGTGCTTAAAAAAAAACATTTTTTCTAGGGACAGAAAACTGTAGGTAGGGAGAGTGTTTATTTTCTTTCACTCTGCAAGTCCTTGTTTCCAGGGACCTCTAAGGACAGTGAGTGAATTGTCCTTGTGCTATATTGTGCTTAAAAAAAACATTTATTCTAGGGACAGAAAACTGTAGGTAGGGAGAGTGTCAGTTTATTTCACTCTGCAAGTCCTTGTTTCCAGGGACCTGGAAGGACAGTGAGTGAATTGTCCTTGTGCTATATTGTGATTAAAAAAAACATTTTTTCTAGGGACAGAAAACTGTAGGTAGGGAGAGTGTTTTTTTTCTTTCACTCTGCAAGTCCTTGTTTCCAGGGACCTGTAAGGACAGTGAGTGAATTGTCCTTGTGCTATATTGTGCTTAAAAAAAACATTTATTCTAGGGACAGAAAACTGTAGGTAGGGAGAGTGTCAGTTTATTTCACTCTGCAAGTCCTTGTTTCCAGGGACCTGGAAGGACAGTGAGTGAATTGTCCTTGTGCTATATTGTGATTAAAAAAAACATTTTTTCTAGGGACAGAAAACTGTAGGTAGGGAGAGTGTTTTTTTTCTTTCACTCTGCAAGTCCTTGTTTCCAGGGACCTGGAAGGACAGTGAGTGAATTCTCCTTGTGCTATATTGTGCTTAAAAAAAACATTTATTCTAGGGACAGAAAACTGTAGGTAGGGAGAGTGTCAGTTTATTTCACTCTGCAAGTCCTTGTTTCCAGGGACCTGTAAGGACAGTGAGTGAATTGTCCTTGTGCTATATTGTGATTAAAAAAAACATTTTTTCTAGGGACAGAAAACTGTAGGTAGGGAGAGTGTTTTTTTTCTTTCACTCTGCAAGTCCTTGTTTCCAGGGACCTGTAAGGACAGTGAGTGAATTGTCCTTGTGCTATATTGTGCTTAAAAAAAACATTTATTCTAGGGACAGAAAACTGTAGGTAGGGAGAGTGTCAGTTTATTTCACTCTGCAAGTCCTTGTTTCCAGGGACCTGGAAGGACAGTGAGTGAATTGTCCTTGTGCTATATTGTGCTTAAAAAAAAACATTTTTTCTAGGGACAGAAAACTGTAGGTAGGGAGAGTGTTTATTTTCTTTCACTCTGCAAGTCCTTGTTTCCAGGGACCTCTAAGGACAGTGAGTGAATTGTCCTTGTGCTATATTGTGCTTAAAAAAAACATTTATTCTAGGGACAGAAAACTGTAGGTAGGGAGAGTGTCAGTTTATTTCACTCTGCAAGTCCTTGTTTCCAGGGACCTGGAAGGACAGTGAGTGAATTGTCCTTGTGCTATATTGTGATTAAAAAAAACATTTTTTCTAGGGACAGAAAACTGTAGGTAGGGAGAGTGTTTTTTTTCTTTCACTCTGCAAGTCCTTGTTTCCAGGGACCTGTAAGGACAGTGAGTGAATTGTCCTTGTGCTATATTGTGCTTAAAAAAAACATTTATTCTAGGGACAGAAAACTGTAGGTAGGGAGAGTGTCAGTTTATTTCACTCTGCAAGTCCTTGTTTCCAGGGACCTGGAAGGACAGTGAGTGAATTGTCCTTGTGCTATATTGTGATTAAAAAAAAATTTTTTCTAGGGACAGAAAACTGTAGGTAGGGAGAGTGTTTTTTTTCTTTCACTCTGCAAGTCCTTGTTTCCAGGGACCTGTAAGGACAGTGAGTGAATTGTCCTTGTGCTATATTGTGCTTAAAAAAAACATTTATTCTAGGGACAGAAAACTGTAGGTAGGGAGAGTGTCAGTTTATTTCACTCTGCAAGTCCTTGTTTCCAGGGACCTGTAAGGACAGTGAGTGAATTGTCCTTGTGCTATATTGTGATTAAAAAAAACATTTTTTCTAGGGACAGAAAACTGTAGGTAGGGAGAGTGTTTTTTTTCTTTCACTCTGCAAGTCCTTGTTTCCAGGGACCTGTAAGGACAGTGAGTGAATTGTCCTTGTGCTATATTGTGCTTAAAAAAAACATTTATTCTAGGGACAGAAAACTGTAGGTAGGGAGAGTGTCAGTTTATTTCACTCTGCAAGTCCTTGTTTCCAGGGACCTGTAAGGACAGTGAGTGAATTGTCCTTGTGCTATATTGTGATTAAAAAAAACATTTTTTCTAGGGACAGAAAACTGTAGGTAGGGAGAGTGTTTTTTTTCTTTCACTCTGCAAGTCCTTGTTTCCAGGGACCTGTAAGGACAGTGAGTGAATTGTCCTTGTGCTATATTGTGCTTAAAAAAAACATTTATTCTAGGGACAGAAAACTGTAGGTAGGGAGAGTGTCAGTTTATTTCACTCTGCAAGTCCTTGTTTCCAGGGACCTGTAAGGACAGTGAGTGAATTGTCCTTGTGCTATATTGTGATTAAAAAAAACATTTTTTCTAGGGACAGAAAACTGTAGGTAGGGAGAGTGTTTTTTTTCTTTCACTCTGCAAGTCCTTGTTTCCAGGGACCTGTAAGGACAGTGAGTGAATTGTCCTTGTGCTATATTGTGCTTAAAAAAAATATTTTTTCTAGGGACAGAAAACTGTAGGTAGGGAGAGTGTCAGTTTCTTTCACTGTGAAAGTCCTTGTTTCAAGGGACAGAGAAGGACACCTGAAGGTAGCCCTTATTGCTTTTTTCCCATCTCCCTGCAGGCCATCTATTAGAATGTCTGGAAGGCAAACAAGGAGAGGCAGACAGTCAGGAGGCAATAAAAGAGGGCAAGCAGGCTCTGTGTCTGGGGGCAACAGTGCTGGTCGTGGACGCGGTGCATTGTCATCAGCACATGGCCATGGGACACGCTTGTCCTTCTTTTCGGCAGCTGGACATGTTGAGCCACATCATGCCGAAGACTTGGTAGAGTGGATGACCAAGCCCTCCTCCTCCTCCTCATCCTCTCTCACCCAGGCTCAGGGTACTGGAAAAGCAGCTGCCAAAGCGTCGTCTTCCCTGGTATCAATGTCAGACAAATCATCAGTCACTTCTTCCCTAGACCCACCATGTCCTCCTCCTGAGGAGTCCCCCGAACTGTTTCAGCACAGTGTTGGGTACATGCTCCAGGAGGATGCCCAGCGTTTCGAAGGGTCTGATGATGAAACCCAGCTAGAGGAAGGCAGTAGCGTGAGAGCAGACAGAGGGGATGCTCAAGAAGGACACCAATCTGGCAGTCATGTTCCAGCAGCTGCAGCATACTGCCAGATTGGCTCCAGTGATGAGGAGGGAGGGGATGATGAGGTCACTGACTCCACGTGGGTGCCTAATAGGAGAGAGGAGGAGGAGGAGGATGAGGAGGAGGCACATCTCCAACGAGGCAGGATGCCCTTTGGTGGCCAGCGTAAGGGCAGTACACCGACGGAATCACACCGCAGAGCTCCGCCTGTGCAGGGCGCTGCCTCTGCCCGTCATTCAAAAAGTTCTTTGGTGTGGGCCTTTTTTGAGGCTAGTGCATCAGATCGCACAGCTGCTGTTTGCAACATATGTCTCAAGCGTATATCGCGTGGCCAAAACATCAGCCGCTTGGGTACCACATGCCTGACCAGACATATGTTGACCTGCCATGCAGCTCGTTGGCAAGCCTACCTCAAAGACCCACACCAAAGAACAAAGCGGACCTCTCCTTGCACCGCATCAGCTGGGATCTCCAACCCCACTATAACTTCAGTCCTCTCTGAAACATGCACTGAGAGGAATGAAGGTGTAGAATTAGGTGTGTCACAGCCAAGTACTTGCGCCCACTCTGCTAGCAGTACACCGACGTCCGATTCTAGCAGGCAAATTTCCCTGCCCCAGCTGCTGGACCGTCGAAAGAAGTTCACTCCCAGCCATCCACATGCCCAGCGGTTGAATGCTAGCTTGGCTAAATTGCTAGCGCTTCAACTGCTGCCTTTTCAGTTGGTAGACTCGGCCCCCTTCCGTGAGTTTGTGCAATGTGCGGTTCCTCAGTGGCAGGTTCCCAAACGCCACTTTTTCTCACGGAAGGCTATTCCGGCTCTCTACCGGCATGTGGAAGGCAATGTCTTGGCCTCGCTGGACAGGGCGGTCAGCGGTAAGGTGCATATTACCGCTGACTCATGGTCCAGCAGGCATGGACAGGGACGTTACCTTTCTTTCACGGCCCATTGGGTCACTCTTTTGGCAGCTGGGAAGGATTCAGGACAAGGTGCAGTAGTGTTGGAGGTTGTCCCACCGCCACGCCTCCAAAATGCTACTACTGGTTGTGACACACCTCTCTCCTCCACCCCCTCCTCTTCTTCTTCCTCCATGGCCTCTTCCTGTGGTTTGTCCTATGAACCAGCGGTGCTCCGTAGCCGTTCACGGGGCTACGCAAGTACGCAGGCAAAAAGATGCCATGCCGTGCTTGCGCTGGTGTGTTTGGGGGACAGAAGCCACACTGGGGCAGAGGTCCTGTCTGCTCTGCAGGGCCAGGCCGAGAGGTGGTTGACGCCACGCCAGCTTAAGCCAGGAATGGTGGTTTGCGACAATGGCACCAACCTCCTCTCCGCCCTCCGACAGGGACAACTGACCCATGTGCCCTGTGTGGCTCACGTCCTTAACCTGGTGGTGCAGCGCTTCTTGGGCAGGTACCCGGGCTTACAGGATGTCCTGAGGCAGGCCAGGAAAGTCTGTGTGCATTTCCGCAGATCTTATAATGCCAGTGCTCGCCTGGCTGAGCTGCAAAAGGAGTTGAACCTGCCCAAGAACCGCCTTATATGTGACATGCCCACCAGGTGGAACTCAACGTTGGCCATGCTGCAGCGGCTGCACACGCAGCAGAGGGCCATCAATGAGTACCTGTGCGACTACGGCACCAGGACAGGGTCAGGGGAGCTTGGTTTTTTTTCTCCACGCCAGTGGGGCATGATCAGGGATGCATGCACTGTCCTGGCACCATTTGAGGAGGCCACGAGGATGGTGAGCAGTGACAGTGCATGCATCAGTGACACTGTACCTCTTGTCCACCTGTTGGAGCACACGCTGCGTGGAATAATGGACAGGGCACTTGAGGCAGAACAGAGGCAGGAAGAGGAGGACTTCCTTGCCTCTCAAGGCCCCCTTTACCCAGACAGTGTTCCTTCTGTCCCACCCATCGCACAGGAAGAGGAGGAGGAGGAGGAGGAGGAGGAGGAGGATTGTGTCAGCATGGAGGTGGAGGCTGGCACTCAGCATCATCAGCAGCAGTCTTTTAGGGATGATTTACAGTCCCAAGAAACCAGTGGACTTGTACGTGGCTGGGAGGAGGTGGCTGCGGATCATGTCGTCCTTAGTGACCCAGAGGACTCCGGAGCGAATGCCTCAGCAAACCTACGCTGCATGGCCTCCCTGATCCTGCAAAGTCTGCGGAAGGATCCTCGTATTCTTCGGATCAAGGAGAGGGACCATTACTGGCTGGCCACTCTCCTTGATCCACGGTACAAGGGTAAGGTTGCGGACCTTATGTTACCATCGCAGAGGGAGCAGAGGATGAGACAACTCCGGGAGGCCTTGCAGAAAGGTCTGTGCAACGCGTTCCCAGAGACTGGGAGGTTGCAAACTCCTGGTCCTGGACAACGAGTTGCTGAGGCTTCGGCCAGTCAAAGAAGGAGCGGTGGGGAAGGTGGCCGTCTGACCGATGCGTTCAGACAATTCTTTAGTCCGCAGCCCCAAAGTATGATCGGTTCCAGCAACCATCGCCAGCGTCTGATAAACATGGTGCAGGAATATCTAGGGGCAAGGTCAGACTTGGACACCTTCCCCACCGAAAATCCTCTGGCTTACTGGGTCTTGAGGATGGATCACTGGCCAGAGCTTGCACAGTATGCAATTGAGCTACTGGCCTGTCCTGCATCCAGCGTTCTTTCGGAACGCACATTCAGTGCTGCTGGAGGATTTGTCACGGATCACAGGGTGCGCCTGTCCACCGACTCGGTTGATCGACTGACTTTCATCAAGATGAACCAGTCTTGGATCACCACCAGCTACCACACACCTGATGCTGATATAACAGACTAATTGATTTTAACATGTCACATCCCTTCAAGACTGATGCTGATGCTGAGTGCCTGTGCTGTTATGTTGACTGGCTATCCTCCTCCTCCGAGTCCTCAATGATACGATTGATGATGATAGCTTGTAAGATCATTTTTGTTTATGGGTGCCGCCACCAGTGCCTAACGCCCAATTTTTCAGCCCCTGTTTAACAGGGGCGTGTAATTACAATTTTTGAAGCAATACTTTGCAACAGGGCTCATTGCTGTGCTCCAAGTACAGTATCTGTGAGGAGTTGCAGTGTTGTGCCACCAGTGCCTAAGGCCCAATTTTTCAGCCCCTGTTTAACAGGGGCGTGTCATTACAATTTTTGAAGCAATACTTTGCAACAGGGCTCATTGCTGTGCTCCAAGTACAGTATCTGTGAGGAGTTGCAGTGTTGTGCCACCAGTGCCTAAGGCCCAATTTTTCAGCCCCTGTTTAACAGGGGCGTGTCATTACAATTTTTGAAGCAATACTTTGCAACAGGGCTCATTGCTGTGCTCCAAGTACAGTATCTGTGAGGGGTTGCAGTGTTGTGCCACCAGTGCCTAAGGCCCAATTTTTCAGCCCCTGTTCAACAGGGGCATGTAATTACAATTCTTGATCTAATAATTCACAGCAGGGCCCATTGCTGCACCCACCAAGAGTAACTGTCAGGGCTTACAGTGTTGTGGCACCAGCACCACCATCAAAGGCCCAATTTTTACTACCACTGTTCAACAATTATATGTAATTAAAATTCCTGATATAATAGTTGACAGCAGGGCGTTCCAGCACCAACCAAGAGTAACTGTGAGTGCTTACAGTGTTGTGCCAACACCAACAACTAAGGGGCCTATTTCTGCAGAGTATATACGGCAGGTCCCTACTTTCAAACATCCAACTTACAAACGACTCCTACTTGCAAACGCAAGAAGACAACAGGAAGTGAGAGGAAATCTACCACTAGGAAGGAAAATTCTCTCCTGTAAGAATAAATATGGGAGAAAGGTGTCTCCTCTGTACTGATGCTTTATCAGCAATCCTTGTTTCAAGAAAAAGACCACATTTCAAAAAGAGTTGTCATTGGGACGGAAAGTGAGGTGAAATGTTCTGAACAGGGGCACAGACAGCAAAACAAATGTTACAGGGGTGATAACCCTTACCTATGTTTTCCAAAAAGTTTAAAAATAGATTTTTGGTCTGGAGCTACACTTCAACAATGTACCTGTTCAAAATTACAAACAGACTCTACATAAGAACAAACCTACAGTCCCTGTCTTGTATGCACCGCCTGTATAGGGCTGTTCAGAGTATATAGGGCCTTTTTTATTTTATGTGCGGGGTTCCCCTTAATATCCATACAAGACCCAAAGGGGCTGGTAATGGGCTGGGGTAGGGGGGGGTCATGGGGTAGCTATGCCATTTTTCTTAAAGAATTTCATCCATATTACCGGGACCAGACATTACATTAAAGCCGCAAGCAGTTTTAAATGGCTTTTTTTTCCTTTAGAAGTGTCATTTTGTGCAGGGACAGTTCTAAACACGGGAAACACGTGGCACTTCACAGGCATACTTTAGACACCCCCCAGGTACGATATTTAAAGGAATATTTGACTTTTTTTTTTTCACTTTATGCATCATTAAAATGACTGCTCCCGAAAAACGACCGTTTTTAAAACTTCTTTTTGCATTGATACATGTCCCCTGGTGCAGAACCCGGGTTCCCAAACCCTTTTTAGGACAATAACATGCATAATAGTTGTTATAATTAGCACTTTAGAATTCGAACGTTCGCATCCATTGTATTTAATAGGGTTCTAATGTTCGTTCGAACTTTCGGTCCGTTCGCGGGTTCTGGTGCGAACCGAACCCGGGGGTGTTCGGCTCATCACTACTAGGGAGGCAATGGTCCTAGTACCCTGGTTAGGATGGGGGGCATGTATATTAGAGAACAGTCTACTTATATTAATGTCTGTGGACCTACCGGGCATAAAGCCTGTTTGATCAGAGTCAACCAGGGATCTTATCACTTTATTAAGTCTAGTGGCCAGCAACTTGGTTAAAATTTTTAGATCACAGTTTAGAAGTGCGATTGGCCTGTAGGAGGCGCACAGCTTAGGGTCTTTGTTAGGCTTTGGAATGAGAACGACATGGGCTTCTCTCATAGAGGGCGGTAAGGAGTCTTGTTGCAAACAGGTTTGGAACATCTGAGCTAGTTTGGGGGCGAGTAGTTCTATGTGGGCCCTATAGTACTCAATGGGCAGGCCATCCGGCCCTGGGGTTTTACCTGCCGGGAAAGACTTATTGGCCAGTGTGACTTCTTCTGGAGTGATCTCCGAGACAAGGAGTTGCCTCTCCGTGTCAGAGAGCCATCCCAGGGCTAGCGTGTCCAGTAGAGAGATCATAGGCGCAGGGTCAAACCCGTCAGGGAGTGAGGAAACATACAGAGAGGTGTAAAACATGGTGAATGCCGACAGAATATCCTCCTGAGAGGTGACTAAAACGCCATCTGTCGTGAGGATCTCTGATATAACCGCTGAGGGCCTGTCTTGCTGTGTTAGCAGCGCTAGTAGTTTACTATTTTTGTCTCCATGTTCAAAGTATTCCTGTCTCCTACTTTGTATACCAAGCCTAGTGGTATCTGAAACATGGAGATGTAGTTCTCGCCTAAGCGATGAAAGGTGCTCAAAATTGGGGACCGTTGCCGAGGCTGAATACTGATTCAGGGCCTCATCCACCTTACGCTGCAGGTCAGAGACCCTGTCTCCCAGCTCCGCCTTTACCGCTGCCACAGCCGAGATAAACTGACCCCTGCTGTGAGCCATGGAGGCGTCCCAGGTAATTTCCAGGGAGGCCGACCCCGCATTGTGTGCCCAATATTCGCCCAGGGGAGAAAAAACTCTGTCATGGACTGCCTCGTTATTAATCCAATGGGGTTGTAACCTCCAAAGGGCTTTGTTCCGCAACCTGGTGGTCCTAATGGTAAATTTAAGTGGGTGGTGGTCAGAGAGGCCAGAGGGAAGGTAGCATGCCTCTTGAATGTTAGCCAGCAAGGTGGAATTGGCAAAAACCAGATCAATGCGGGAGGAGGTTCGAAATGTGGCTGAAAAGCATGAATACATTCTGTCGTGGGGGTGAAGCCACCTCCATGCCTCCTGGAACTCTGTGGCCTGAGCCCACGTTCCGAGATCAGAATTCAAAGTAGATTGGGGGAAGGCCTATCCAGGTCATGGGACAGTGTAGCAATAAAATCTCCTATGAACAGAACCCGTGCTGGGCAATGCGGAGCCAGCCTCTCATAGAGTGTGTACAGAATCTGTATCTGGCTCGGGGGGGGGGGGCAGATAGACATTCACAATAACATATTTCTTGTTATAAACACTCAACACTACCATAACAAATTTCCCCTGTGGATCCAGATGAACATCATGAATTACACATGGTACCCATTTGCTAATCAGTATAGACACCCCTCGAGAATACGAAGAGTAGGTCGAATGAAGCGCCCTTTGCACCCAGGGTTTTTTCAGAGCCAGAACCTTGCTACCAGTTAAGTGCGTCTCCTGCAGCAGCACTATGTGGGGATTATGCAGTTTCAAATATTGGAATAAGAGTGATCTTTTATATTTGGAGTTAAGCCCCCTGACGTTCCACGGCAAAATGGTTAGTAGCTCAGCATCTGAGGGAGCCATCATGGAACACCAGGGGGGAACAGGAGCAGGATGAGCCCATCAAACCAACACATGTAAGCGAACCCAACATTGGCACAAATATTCAGTAGGGTCAGAGACCGAGAAAGCATTTGAGCAGTATAATACTTATCTGGATCATCAAAACAGATATACCCCTCTCCCCATAACATATAACTCCCTACCCAGACATCATACAAACCTAGCTCAGAGGCCAAAAAGCTAGACCAAAGAACCATAAAAACTGATGCAGGGTTTTGTCCCGTAACTGAAAAAAACATAGTATCCTTAGGTCACTGAGACCTCAAGAAATTGGTCCGGAGGTGGAGGAGCACTCTCCGGGAAAGCCCGTCTTGGCTGTGGGTGGGGGATTCAAAGTTTGGGGAGAGAGACAAGGGACAGCCGGGGCACTTTGGTTCAAGGGTGGGGCAATTCAGTAGGTGCTGTTGGAGCTCCTTAGGCAGGAATAAGCGGCAATCTATGCAGCAAATTTTATCTGTCATACAAATGGGATAACGGTGGAATTGGTTAGAAACCAGCAGGGAGAAGAAGGACTGGGGACATAAAGCGGGCGATGCTGGAATTCGTCAGGAAACAAGAGATAGTCCTGTTGAAGGAGGGAAGCGAAATTCAGCTGCTCCCTGCTGGACGTAGTCGACCATGGGTCCTCGGCCTTATGTAGTTAGCGGGTGTCCAGCCACGCTGCCGCAGCTTCCGGGGTGTCAAAGAAATGAGTGTCGTTGCCATCAGTGATCCGCAGTCTGCTGGGATACAAAAGGCCAAAGCGTATTCCCTTCTCCCGGAGCCGGCGTCTCACATCAGTAAAGGACTTGCGACGTTGCTGTACCTCCTGAGAGAAATCTGGGAAAAAAAGCAGTCTGGTATTCTCATATTTAATTTCAGGAATGGCACGCGCCGCCACCAGAATGCGATCCCGGTCCCGGTAATTCAGCAGTCGTAGCAGGAAGGGGCGTGGAGGGGCCCCAGGTCTCGAGGGAGCGGCGGAACCCTGTGGGCTCTTTCAACCACAAAAGTAGATGGCGTGGTACCCAGATCAAACAGAGTGGTCAGTAACTGTTCAGTGAATTCAGCAGGTCTAGGGCACTCAGCCCTCTCGGGCAGTCCAATTATGCGGATGTTGTTTCGCCTGAGGCGGTTCTCGGTATCTATTGCGCGCTCTTGGAGCGCTTTCACTTGGAACTGCAAGGCCCGCACCTCCCTGGAGTCCGACCGGACCGTATCCTCCACCGAGGAGACCCTGTCCTCCACCTCCGCGATGCGGGAGCGAAATTTATCCATATCCTGACGGATGAGACCGACATCCACTGTCAAGAAGTCGATCTTAGATGTCAGAGTTTCTTTACAGGATGTGATGGCCGCCAGGATCTCCACTCCTGTGGGGGGCGCCGCCACCCCCGACTCCGCGGCCATCTGTGTACTGGCCGCCATCCCAGCCGCGGACCGCCGTGCAGACTAAGCAGCCGCTGGCGGGGGGTATGAGGAGCCTTCGGACCCTTGGTTGTGAAATATCGAGTCCTAGGGCGGCCCATCCAAGCCTCACCCCTAGGTGGAGGAGAGTTCAGAGGGGATCGTGGGCAGGGGGGCTCAGTCCAGGGAGCAAGATGGAGGCTGTAGCAATGATGAGGTGGAGAGGTGCAGGAGTGAGACAGCCCCTTCAGCAGTGATGTGAAATAGTCAATCTCCCCCAAGGACCACAGGAGGAGGGAAGGGATGACTGGCTTACAATGCCCGGAGGATGCAGCTGGTACCGCAGGCCGCAAGATGGCGGCAGGCTGCGGGTGTGGGAGCGGGGAAGCAGCCCTCCAAAGTCCTCAGGTGTACCGCAAAACCCTCCCCCCACCGCACGGATGGTGCCTCAGGAGGACGTGGATGTGCGCCGCTTGTCCCGCGCAGCAGATTAATTGAGGACGTAGGCTGTGGGAAGTGCGGTAGGCCGCAAAATGGCGGTAGGCCGCGGGCGTGGGGAATCAACCTCCCGAGAATCCCAGGTGGCCCCAGCACAGTTCCAGTCCACTGGTGCCCCAGGCGGGCGTGGATGAGTCACCTCGGATCGCGGTAAACAGACTCGGAGGATGCGGGAATGCCGGCAGGCCGCAAGATGGCGGCGGGTCCCAGGAGCATGGAGCTGACCGCGGGCTTGGTAGCGGCACGTACGATCGGCCAAGGCCCGAAATTCAAGCTGGGGCCGAGGCAGGGGACGTTCAGGAACCCGCAGGGTAAGTTTGGGGGCTCACCGGGTGTTCAGGATGGCAGTGGATAGATTCAGGATATGCGGAGCTCCACAGCAGCACGTCTTCCTCGGTCTACATCCGGACATGCCCCCCAGGCACCCCTTCTTTGGCTATAATGTGCAGCCTATGCAGACTAAATAAGACTGTTACTGATATGCAAATGTTGACTTTTTGTGAAAAGTCAACAGCTAAATCCTCATTTTTTTCTCTTTTACTGCACCTTCAGCCACAGACCCATGCATTTTGATAGACCAGAGAAAGAAAAATAATTGCAAATCAGAGACTGTTATATGTCGCAAGGTATAGGTTGTTCACATGGACAACATGTCATGGGCCAAAGGGGGCTTATGAACAGTGGAAAGCAAAATATGCTACAGTAAAAGAGAAGTGCTCTTCTGCAATCCAGAGGTGCAAAGCCTTATATAGAAATTGAATCTGCCTCCTCGAGTTATACTCTATGTACAAGTGGCAATCTTTTAGACACATTTACCCAGAACACTGACCAATGATGGCACTTTGAACTTTATACGGATAATTCCTAACTAAAGCCCTTATTAATATATTAAAACCCTGAAAAGCATTGGATATGATGGAAACAATTAAAAAAAGCATCTTTGAACTATTCGCCCAGCCATCTCATTATAATGCTTAGCCATCTCTATGTAAGGTTTAGCCCCCCAGGATTGGATTAGAGAGCTTAACATTTGCCGTACCATACATTCATTGTATCTATGATGTTGTTTCTTTAAGGGAAATCACCTAAGGCTGCCAAAGGAACAAAAGCCACATTCTCTCTAACGACAAAAAGAGTCTCTAACGGGAAATGGAGTGCAGTTTCCGACTCTACCACCTCGAACCCTCTGATTGTACGGATCACACCTCCTGTTACGGCTCCCATTGGATCTTATCAGATGAATGTCCGCTTCTTCTCTGGAGGATACACATCCCATAAGCTGCCAGGATTTACTCTACTCTTCAACCCATGGGCCATTGGTAAGAACTTAGTGAGCAACCTATTACATATTACTTAGGCCTCATGTACACAGAGCAGCTGAAAACCTCTTCTGAAAGCTGGAAACTGGCAGCTGATAACCGACAGTGAAAAACATCCATTTTACAGCTTTTACATATTGAGTTTATGTGAGTTTAGCAGCAGTTGTGAGCATTTGAGGTTAGAAGCGCTATTTAACCACTTCTGGACAACCCACCGTCATTTTACGTCGGTATTTTGAAGAGGAATACCGGGGTTATGGCAGCAGCTAGCTGCCATAACCCCAATATCCTCTTCTTCAACGGGCGATCCGCTTTCCGATAAAAGTGGTCTCTGCGGGGGATTCGCCGCAAGATCACTTTTATCGTCAGAGGGAGAGGGCCCCCCTCCCAGGGAGGGTTTAGCGCCCGACAAACCGCAAATGTAAATGAGCCCTTACTGTCCTGAACCCCCTATAAGGCTACTTTCAAATTGATTCACTGCGGTTTACCTGCACCGCGATTGTAGCACAGTGCACCTTCGGCTTTGCTATAGACTTTTATTACGTCCTGCGGGTTTGGCTCACTTTCTGAAAGCACAGAAAAACTCCCACATTCAGGAGTTTTGCTGCTCTTTCAGAAAACGAGCCAAACCCGCAGGACATAATAGAAGTCCGAGGCTCAGTGCAGCTAACCCATAGGAAAGCCACAGGTGCACTGTGCTGCACCTACAGATTAGTGTATAAGCAGCCTAATAGTTGCCAACCCTTTTATATGTGCTAACCAGCCAATGCAAAACTGCAGTGTATGTGTTGTTTAATACACTGAGCTTCTTTCCTCATCTGGTTTCTGCTGGCATCGCTCTTTGTCTCCTAGCTGCTAGAAAGGTCTCCTGGTACAGAGGAAGCATCAGCTTTTGCGGCTCCTGCTCTCTCCGTGGCCACCTGCTTCCTCCACTGCTGGTGCTGGCTCGATGCATCTGATGCTCTGGGATAGCGGGTTGGCAAGCCCAGATCCCGATCAACGGGTTGCTGACCCAGGGCATGCACTTCCCCAATTTGAGCTTGAGGGCCACATCAGTGGCCTCCGAGGGCCACCGGTTGGGCACCCCTGCACTAAAAGATAACATTGATATGATGACCTGTATATTATAAAGGTCAAACCAAGCCTTTCCCCATAATGGGTTAAATCATATCCTCCACTTCTCCTCCTCTGTATCGCCTCTCCTGATTTTGTCACTCAAGGCAAAGAATGCTTTCCATAAAAAAAGATAATATTTATTAAAAGATCGCACTCACCAAACCTCAGTGCTCAGAGATAAATTGCATGTTAAGCATCAATCCATTGAGTAAAAGCATAAAAAAGGCCCCACCACTCTGCTATGGCGGTTATGCGCTACGTCACATCATGTGACTTCATCAGAGTCTGTGACGTAACACGTAGGACAGAGTCGGGTGACATCATCACGTTGTACCAGGAAGTAACCAGTAAACACTAGCACAAAAATTATATTTATTGATTTATCGTTGGTATTTTTTGTAAGATTTGGATTTGTAGTACTGCACTTATTGATTTGATATAACTGTGATTTGTTTATGTGAAAAACGTGTTAATGCGTGTTAATGTGTGAGCAACCTACTAGGACAAAAAAGAGATAGGGGAGCAGTGCAGGAGTGTGTACAATTCAATTAATCTCTGTTCCACAATACTCTGCCATTAGTTATCGGCAGTCTCTCAGGTTGAATGATGGCCAGCGTCATTTAGTCCACATCCTCCAAGTCCAGGTTATCATGGGAGATGTCATCACATTAGTGCTAAAAGTAGTGTTGCACTGATTGGTGCTCATTATGTGGGGGTTGTTCAGAGCAGAAGGAAGAGCTGCCCACCACCACCACTGGACGAAAAAGATTCAGGCTGCATTTACAGTACATCTGCGTGTTCCAAAAATGCAACCCAAAAGCCATAAGTAGGCATACGTGTTTGTGTGAAGTAAAAAATGCAACAAATGGCACAAAATGCATAATAAGAAAACACGTGAAGCTCTAGACCCAAAAAAGTGCAAGAGCTTCTTTGGCGCCCTATGCATGTTGCAGGGGTAGCACAGAAAATGCTCAAAAAAGTGTGCAAACTTGAGCATTGAGCAGTAGGGATGGGCCCGGTGCTCGATTCGAACCCATGTTCGAATCGAGCACCGGGCGTTCGCTCGCTCGTCGAGCCCAGAACTATTTGGGCCGTTCGCATCACATTCGTGTGATGCGAGCGGCCCCGCAATGCATTGCGGCCGGCGCGGCCGGCGCAGTGCATTGCTGGCTGATGATTGGCCAAGCATGCACTGTGACCCCGCATGCTTGGCCAATCACAGCGCCCGAAACTCGGAGAGCAATAATTGGCTACAGGCAGGACGCCTGTAGCCAATTACAGCTCAGGGGCTTTAGTACATGCCCCACCATTTAAAAGGCCGCCACGCCATCGGCCCCGGTCACATGAGTTCCGGCTTTAGGAGAGATCAGTCTGCTGATTCTGTCTTTGCTTGATACTGAAAGATTTGCTCTTCTTTGCTAAACCATTGGCTATTTCTTTGCTAAACCATTGCTACCTAAGTCATTGATCGTTCATTGCTGCTGATTGCACAGTTAGCGTGTTATTAGCTGCTGCTGGGGATTAGTCTGGTGCGTGCTTACTGTTAGTACAGTATTGCAGTAGTACCAACCGCAGTGCTGTTAGCACAGCATTGCACCCCAACAGCACCCATAGGACTTCTAGTGTGTTAGTGGCAGCAAACAGAGCTCCTATATTTTCTTCTCAGCAGCACCCATAGGACTTCTAGTGTGTTAGTGGCAGCAAACAGAGCTCCTATATTTTCTTCTCAGCAGCACCCATAGGACTTCTAGTGTGTTAGTGGCAGCAAACAGAGCTCCTATATTTTCTTCTCAGCAGCACCCATAGGACTTCTAATGTGTTAGTGGCATCACACAGAGTTCCTATATTTTCATCTCAGAAGCACCCATAGGACTTCTAGTGTGTTAGTGGCATCACACAGAGCTCCTATATTTTCTTCTCAGCAGCACCCATAGGACTTCTAGTGTGTTAGTGGCAGCAAACAGAGCTCCTATATTTTCTTCTCAGCAGCACCCATAGGACTTCTAGTGTGTTAGTGGCATAACACAGAGCTCCTATATTTTCTTCTCAGCAGCACCCATAGGACTTCTAGTGTGTTAGTGGCAGCAAACAGAGCTCCTATATTTTCTTCTTAGCAGCACCCATAGGACTTCTAATGTGTTAGTGGCATCACACAGAGTTCCTATATTTTCATCTCAGAAGCACCCATAGGACTTCTAGTGTGTTAGTGGCATCACACAGAGTTCCTATATTTTCTTCTCAGCAGCACCCATAGGACTTCTAGTGTGTTAGTGGCATCACACAGAGCTCCTATATTTTCTTCTCAGAAGCACCCATAGGACTTCTAGTGTGTTAGTGGCAGCAAACAGAGCTCCTATATTTTCTTCTCAGCAGCACCCATAGGACTTCTAATGTGTTAGTGGCATCACACAGAGCTCCTATATTTTCTTCTCAGCAGCACCCATAGGACTTCTAGTGTGTTAGTGGCATCACACAGAGTTCCTATATTTTCATCTCAGAAGCACCCATAGGACTTCTAGTGTGTTAGTGGCATCACACAGAGCTCCTATATTTTCTTCTCAGAAGCACCCATAGGACTTCTAGTGTGTTAGTGGCAGCAAACAGAGCTCCTATATTTTCTTCTTAGCAGCACCCATAGGACTTCTAATGTGTTAGTGGCATCACACAGAGTTCCTATATTTTCATCTCAGAAGCACCCATAGGACTTCTAGTGTGTTAGTGGCATCACACAGAGTTCCTATATTTTCTTCTCAGCAGCACCCATAGGACTTCTAGTGTGTTAGTGGCAGCAAACAGAGCTCCTATATTTTCTTCTCAGCAGCACCCATAGGACTTCTAGTGTGTTAGTGGCATCACACAGAGCTCCTATATTTTCTTCTCAGAAGCACCCATAGGACTTCTAGTGTGTTAGTGGCAGCAAACAGAGCTCCTATATTTTCTTCTCAGCAGCACCCATAGGACTTCTAATGTGTTAGTGGCATCACACAGAGCTCCTATATTTTCTTCTCAGCAGCACCCATAGGACTTCTAGTGTGTTAGTGGCATCACACAGAGTTCCTATATTTTCATCTCAGAAGCACCCATAGGACTTCTAGTGTGTTAGTGGCATCACACAGAGCTCCTATATTTTCTTCTCAGCAGCACCCATAGGACTTCTAGTGTGTTAGTGGCAGCAAACAGAGCTCCTATATTTTCATCTCAGAAGCACCCATAGGACTTCTAGTGTGTTAGTGGCATCACACAGAGCTCCTATATTTTCATCTCAGAAGCACCCATAGGACTTCTAGTGTGTTAGTGGCATCACACATAGCTCCTATATTTTCTTCTCAGCAGCACCCATAGGACTTCTAGTGTGTTAGTGGCATCACACAGAGCTCCTATATTTTCATCTCAGAAGCACCCATAGGACTTCTAGTGTGTTAGTGGCATCACACAGAGCTCCTATATTTTCTTCTCAGCAGCACCCATAGGACTTCTAGTGTGTTAGTGGCAGCAAACAGAGCTCCTATATTTTCTTCTCAGCAGCACCCATAGGACTTCTAGTGTGTTAGTGGCATCACACAGAGTTCCTATATTTTCATCTCAGAAGCACCCATAGGACTTCTAGTGTGTTAGTGGCATCACACAGAGCTCCTATATTTTCTTCTCAGCAGCACCCATAGGACTTCTAGTGTGTTAGTGGCAGCAAACAGAGCTCCTATATTTTCTTCTCAGCAGCACCCATAGGACTTCTAGTGTGTTAGTGGCATCACACAGAGTTCCTATATTTTCATCTCAGAAGCACCCATAGGACTTCTAGTGTGTTAGTGGCATCACACAGAGCTCCTATATTTTCTTCTCAGCAGCACCCATAGGACTTCTAGTGTGTTAGTGGCAGCAAACAGAGCTCCTATATTTTCTTCTCAGTAGCACCCATAGGACTTCTAGTGTGTTAGTGGCATCACACAGAGCTCCTATATTTTCTTCTCAGAAGCACCCATAGGACTTCTAGTGTGTTAGTGGCATCACACAGAGCTCCTATATTTTCTTCTCAGAAGCACCCATAGGACTTCTAGTGTGTTAGTGGCAGCAAACAGAGCTCCTATATTTTCTTCTCAGCAGCACCCATAGGACTTCTAGTGTGTTAGTGGCATCACACAGAGTTCCTATATTTTCATCTCAGAAGCACCCATAGGACTTCTAGTGTGTTAGTGGCATCACACAGAGCTCCTATATTTTCTTCTCAGCAGCACCCATAGGACTTCTAGTGTGTTAGTGGCATCACACAGAGCTCCTATATTTTCATCTCAGAAGCACCCATAGGACTTCTAGTGTGTTAGTGGCATCACACAGAGCTCCTATATTTTCTTCTCAGCAGCACCCATAGGACTTCTAGTGTGTTAGTGGCAGCAAACAGAGCTCCTATATTTTCTTCTCAGCAGCACCCATAGGACTTCTAGTGTGTTAGTGGCATCACACAGAGCTCCTATATTTTCTTCTCAGCAGCACCCATAGGACTTCTAGTGTGTTAGTGGCATCACACAGTGCTCCTATATTTTCATCTCAGAAGCACCAATAGGACTTCTAGTGTGTTAGTGGCAGCAAACAGAGCTCCTATATTTTCTTGTCAGCAGCACACATAGTACCTATAGTGTGTTAGTGTCAGCACCCATAGGACCTACAGTGTGTTGTGAGCACACATAGGAGTTCTATTTTTTATACTATATACACTACCGACTACAATGGCTGGAAGACCGCCAAGGAGAGGCAGAGCGTGCCGAGGCAAGAACACAGGGCAGGCAGGCTCTGTTTCTAGAGACAACAGTGCTGGCCGTGGACGTGGTCGTGCATCGTCATCAGCACGTGGCCATGGGACACGCTTGTCTTTGTTTTCGGCAGCTGGACATGTGGAGCCGCATCATGCCGAAGGCTTGGTAGAATGGATGACCAAGCCCTCCTCATCCTCCTCATCCTCTCTCACCCAGGCTCAGGGTACTGGCAGAGCAGCTGCCAACGCGTACTCAATGGCATCATCAGCCACCCCTTCCCTAGACCCACCATGTCCTCCTGAGGAGTCCCCCGAACTGTTTGAGCACAGTGTTGGGTACATGCTCCAGGAGGATGCCCAACGATTCGAAGGCTCGGATGATGATACCCAGCTTGAGGAAGTCAGTAGTGTGCGCGCAGAGAGAGGGGATGCTGAAGGACAGCAATATGGCAGTAGTGTTCCACCAGCTGCAGCTTACTGCCAAGTTTGCTCTAGTGGTGAAGAGGGAGGGGATGATGAGGTCACTGACTCCACGTGGGTGCCTGAAGGGAGAGAGGAGGAGGAGGAGGAGGATGCAGCGTCACATGTCCAACGAGGCAGGATGCCCCCTGGAGGCCAGCTAGAGGCCAGCACAGCAACTGTACCACACCGCAGAGCTCCGCCTGTGCAGGGCGCTGCCTCTGCACGTTATCACAAAAGTTCTTTGGTGTGGGCCTTTTTTGAGACGAGTGCATCAGATCGCACCACTGCTATTTGCAATATTTGTCTCAAGCGTATCTCGCGTGGCCAAAACATCAGCCGCTTGGGCACCACAAGCATGAGCAGACATATGTCGACCTGCCATGCAGCTCGTTGGCAAGCACACATAAAAGACCCACACCAAAGAACAAAGCGGACCTCTCCTTGCTCCTCATCAGCTGGGATCTCCATCCCCACTATATCTTCAGTCCTCTCTGAAAGCTGCTCTGAGAGGACTGAAGGTGTAGAATTAGGTGTGTCACAACCAAGTACTTGCAGTACACCGACGTCCGATTGTAGCAGGCAAATTTCCCTGCCCCAGCTGCTGGACCGTCGAAAGAAGTATACTCCCAGCCATCCACATGCCCAGCGGTTGAATGCTAGCTTGGCTAAATTGCTAGCACTTCAACTGCTGCCTTTTCAGTTGATAGACTCGGCCCCCTTCCGTGAGTTTGTTCAATGTGCGGTTCCTCAGTGGCAGGTTCCCAAACGCCACTTTTTCTCACGGAAGGCGATTCCGTCTCTCTACTGGCATGTGGAAGGCAATGTCCATGCCTCGCTGGACAGGGCGGTCAGCGGTAAGGTGCATATTACCGCTGACTCATGGTCCAGCAGGCATGGACAGGGACGTTATCTTTCTTTCACGGCCCATTGGGTCACTCTATTGGCAGCTGGGAGGGATGCAGGACAAGGTGCAGTAGTGTTGGAGGTTGTTCCGCCACCACGCCTCCAAAATGCTACTACTGGTTGTGACACACCTCTCTCCTCCACCCCCTCCTCTTCTTCTTCCTCCATGTCCTCTTCGAGTGCTCTGTCCTCGGAACCAGCGGTGCTCCGTAGGCGTACAAGGGGCTACGCGAGTACGCAGGCAAAAAGATGCCATGCCGTGCTTGCGCTGGTGTGTTTGGGGGACAGGAGCCACACTGGGCCAGAGGTTCTGGCAGCTCTGCAGGGGCAGGCCGAGAGGTGGTTGACGCCACGCCAGCTTAAGCCAGGAATGGTCGTTTCTGATAATGGCACCAACCTCCTCTCCGCCCTGCGACAGGGGCAGCTCACCCATGTGCCCTGTATGGCTCACGTCCTCAACCTGGTGGTGCAGCGGTTCTTGGGCAGGTTCCCAGGCTTACAGGATGTCCTGAGGCAGGCCAGGAAAGTCTGTGTGCATTTCCGCCGATCTTATAATGCCAGTGCTCGGCTGACTGAGCTGCAAAAGGAGCTGAACCTGCCCAAGAACCGCCTAATATGTGACATGCCCACCAGGTGGAACTCAACGTTGGCCATGCTGCAGCGACTGCACACGCAGCAGAGGGCCATCAATGAGTACCTTTGCGACTACGGCACCAGGACAGGGTCAGGGGAGCTTGGCTTTTTTTCCCCACGCCAGTGGAGCATGATCAGGGATGCATGCACTGTCCTCTCACCATTTGAGGAGGCCACGAGGATGGTGAGCAGTGACAGTGCATGCATCAGTGACACTGTACCTCTTGTCCACCTGTTGGAGCATACGCTGCGTGGGATAATGGACAGGGCACTTGAGGCAGAACAGAGGCAGGAAGAGGAGGACTTCCTTGTCTCTCAAGGCCCCCTTTATCCAGACAATGTTCCTTCTGTCCCACCCATCACACAGGAAGAGGAGGAGGAGGAGGAGGAGGATTGTGTGAGCATGGAGGTGGAGCCTGGCACTCAGCATCAGCAGCAGCAGTCTTTTAGGGATGATGTACAGTCCCAACAAACCAGTGGACTTGTACGTGGCTGGGAGGAGGTGGCTGGCGATCATGTCATCCTCAGTGACCCAGAAGACTCCGGACCGAATGCCTCAGCTAACCTACGCTGCATGGCCTCCCTGATCCTGCAAAGCCTGCGGAAGGATCCTCGTGTTCTTCGGATCAAGGAGAGTGACCATTACTGGCTGGCCACTCTCCTTGATCCACGGTACAAGGGTAAGGTTGCGGACCTTATCTTGCCGTCGCAGAGGGAGCAGAGGATGAGACATCTCAGGGAGGCCTTGCAGAAAGGTCTGTGCAACGCGTTCCCAGAAACTGGGAGGTTACAAACTCCTGGTCCTGGACGACGAGTTGCTGAGGCTTCGGTCAGTAGCAGAAGGAGCGGTGGGGAAGGTGGACGTCTGACTGATGCGTTCAGACAATTTTTTAGTCCGCAGCCCCAAGGTATGATCGGTTCCAGCAACCATCGCCAGCGTCTGATATACATGGTGCAGGAATACCTAGGGGCAAGGTCAGACTTGGACACCTTTCCCACCGAAAATCCTCTGGCTTACTGGGTCCTGAGGATGGATCACTGGCCAGAGCTTGCACAGTATGCAATTGAGCTACTGGCCTGTCCTGCATCCAGCGTTCTTTCCGAACGCACATTCAGTGCTGCTGGAGGATTTGTCACCGATCATAGGGTGCGCCTGTCCACCGACTCGGTTGATCGACTGACCTTCATAAAAATGAATCAGTCTTGGATCACCACCAGATACCAGACACCTGAAGCGGATATAACGGAATAATTTATAATGTCACATCCCTTCAAGACTGCCTATGCTGATGCTGAGTGACTGTCCTGTTATGTTCACTGACTATCCTCTTCCTCCTCCTCAATGATCCATGCCACCACACCAGTGCCTAAGGCACAATTTTTCAGCCCCTGTATAACAGGGGCGTGTAATTACAATTTTTTAAAAAGATGCTTCGCAACAGGTCTGACTGCTGTGCTCAGAGTACAGTATCTGTGAGGGGTTGCAGTGTTGTGGCACCAGCACCAGTGCCTAAGGCACAATTTTTCAGCCCCTGTTGGGGCGTGTAATTACAATTTTTAGGCAATGCTTTGCAACAGGTCTCATTGCTGTGCTCAGAGTACAGTATCTGTGAGGGGTTGCAGTGTTGTGGCACCAGCACCAGTGCCTAAGGCACAATTTTTCAGCCCCTGTATAACAGGGGCGTGTAATTACAATTTTTTAAAAAGATGCTTCGCAACAGGTGTGACTGCTGTGCTCCAAGTACAGTATCTGTGAGGGGTTGCAGTGTTGTGGCACCAGCACCAATGCCTAAGGCACAATTTTTCAGCCCCTGTTTAACAGGGGCGTGTAATTACAAATCTTGATCTAATAGTTCACAGCAGGGCCCATTCCTGCGCCCACCAAGAGTAACTATGAGGGCCTACAGTCTTGTGGCAACACCGTCCACCACCACCACCACCACCAAAGGCCCAATTTTTCTGCCCTGTTTAACAGGTGCATGCAATTACAAATCTTGATCTAATAACTCACAGCAGGGCCCATTCCTGCACCCACCAAGAGTAACTGTGAGGGCTTACAGTCTTGTGGCAACACCGTCCACCACCACCACCACCACCACCAAAGGCCCAATTTTTCTGCCCGGTTCAACAGGTGCATGCAAGTACAAATCTTGATCTATTAACTCACAGCAGGGCCCATTCCTGTGCCCACCAGTCTTGTGGCTACACCAACATCTAATAGGGCAAATTTCTGCAGAGTATATACGGCAGGCCCCTACTTTCAAACATCCAACTTACAAACGACTCCTACTTGCAAACGGCAAGAGAAAACAGGAAGTGAGAGGAAATCTACCCCTAGGAAGGAAAATTCTATCCTGTTAGATTTAATTTGGGAAAAAGGTATCTCCTCTCTACTGATGCTTTATCACCAATCCTTGTTTCAATTAAAACCCCACTTTTCCAAAAACATTTGTCATTGGGACGGAAAGTGAGGTGACATGTTCTGAACAGATGTGCAAAGACAGCAAATGTTACAGGGGTGATAACCCCTCCCTATGTTCTCCAAAAAGCTTAAAAATTGATTTTTTTGGGATGTAGCTACACTTCATAATGTACCTGTTCAGATTCTACTTAAGAACAAACCTACAGTCCATGTCTTGTTTGCACCACCTATATACTGCTGTTCAGAGTATATAGGGTTGTAGGTATAGGGTTTTATTTTGGGTGCGGGGTCCCCCTTAGTATCCATACAAGACCCAAAGGGGCTGGGGTGGGGGGGGGGGGGTGATGGGGTAGCCATGCCATTTTTCTCAAGGATTTTCAGCCATATGGCGGCCAGGACAAGACATGACATTAAAGCCGCAAGTGGTTTTAAATGGCTTCTTTTTTTCCTTTACAAATGTCATTTTGTGCAAGGACAGTTCTAAACACGGGAAACACATGCCACTTCACAGGCATACTTTAGACACCCCCCAGGTACCATATTTAAAGGAAAATTTCACTTTTTTTTTTTTCACTTTATGCATCATTAAAATGACTGCTCCCGAAAAAACTTTAGTTTTTAAAATTTCTTTTTGCATTGATATATGTCCCCTGGGGCAGGACCCGGGTCCCCAAACCTGTTTTATGACATTAACATGCATATTGGCCGTTGTAATTAGCAATTTTGATTTCGAACGTTCGCGTCCATTATAACGAATAGGGTTCGAAAATTCGCGCAAACTTTCGGTCCGTTCGAAGGTTCTGGTGCGAACCGAACCTGGGGGTGTTCGGCTCATCCCTATTGAGCAGGGATTGTTCAGGGGACGCTAGGTGGGAATGGGGCTTAAGCCCCATGACTTTACTGGAATGGCCTTCAGATAGGCTTTAACCTATATTTACAAATCAATACATTTTGCTGCAGAGCATTAAATTCCAAAATACTGTGTATCATACGATGAACATCAAATATACAAAATATGTCTAATATGTCAAACATACTAACCTTATGATTTCTTTTTTAGATGATGATGTTTATATGGCTGATGAATCAGAGCGAAAGGAATACGTACTAAGTGACAACACTGTCTTATACTACGGGAATAATAAGTTCATTGGTCAACGGGGTTGGAACTTGGGACAGGTGAGCCCAGACTTAATAAAAGTATTTTTCTTTTGTCAGTGTGAAACAAGCACCGTATTGTTTAGTATGCACAAGCAAATATCTCCAAGCAGGGAACCCCACAGGAGATGCAAGCCTAGGTGAATTAGCGGAGCCAAGTCCTGGAACTTGTTCCAACACTGGGCTCTGGGACTCCAGCCCAAGTCTGCAGGATGTCAGGGTTTGGTTAAAATCCCAGGATGGTCCTGCGGAATCTCGGATGTATGCCTATATACTTACCTTGCCAGTGCTCCCCTGCTGTCCTTTCCATAGTTAGTTTCAGCTGGCAATAGTACTCTGAGCCTCTGATTATGGGGACGCGCATGATCTCCTCCTTTATGGAAGTGCTCAGTCCCAGCAGCCAATCTCTAGGCCTGAGCACTGTCACATTACCAAGGGAGTTACAAACTGGCTCCCCTAGTTGCCAACACTGGTTATTTCAGGTTCAACTGCTGCAGAAATAGAATCAGCAAGGAAGCCCAATAGGAGGATTGTAAAAGACCTGGGGCACTTTTGGGCACCCTAAGTAAAGCAGTAAGGCAGCGTGCATAGTGGGTGTGGCCACATTGATTTACCAGTGGGAGGAGCTTAAAGGAGCATGATTAAGACCCCTTTCACACTGGAGCGTTTTGCAAGCGCTATAGTGTTAAAATTAGCGCCTGCAAACCGCCCTTAAACAGCTGTTACATTTGCTCCAGTGTGAAAGCCAGAGGGCGGTTTTCACCCTTTCTTGGCCGCTAGCGGGGGTTAAAAGCGCCCCGCTAGCGGCCGAAATGCGCCGCAAATCCGCCCATAGCATCGGCGGTAAAAATGGCGGCGCTCAGTGTGAAAGGGGTCTAAATCAAACAAAAACATCCTTGTACCTGTAAAAAATGCTTACATTTCTGTGCCACAAATAAGAGCCCCACAGATACTGTGGAGATGATTTACTAAAGGCAAATCCACTTTGCACTACAACGGCACTGCAAGTGCCCTTGGAAGTGCAGTCGCTTTCGATCTGAGGGGAAGATCTGAAACGAGGGGAAGCTCTGCTGATTTTATCATCCAATCATGTACAAGCGAAAATGCTGTTTTTTATTTCCCTTGCATGTCCCCCTCAGCTCTACAGCGACAACACCTCCAAGTGCACTTGCAGTGCACTTGTAGTGCAAAGTGGATTTTTCTTTAGTAAATAACCCCCTGTATGTATAAACCTCAGTACAATAATTTTTTTCAAAAATGAAACGCTTCCATTACATGTGATTTTGTATAAACTGAAAATAGAAAAAGAGCTGACACCATGTGTGACATTTAAAGTGGATGTAAACCCGATTCATTAAATTTCACCTAGGCACACACAGTATATCTGTAGTGTTTTCTTATCGCTCTCCAAAGTCCTGTGTCTTTCTGCTGTTCCAGTCCTCTGTTATCAGCATGATAACTTTTGGCAAGTTCTCAGACGGGAGATAAAACCAGCTGAAAATTTGTGTCGTGGGAGGATGCCATAAATAGATTAGATTAGCACGTCTCTGAAAGTATCTTTGTTCCTTTGTCTATGTGGAGGAGGGGGGGGGGGGGTGCCATTCCTTTAATCAGCTGTCTCACGGTGTAAGCTAAGAATCCACTCCTACTGCTGAATGAGGAAGTGAAAATTCTAACCCGATGTAAGAATTCTAAAGAATATAGCAAACTG
Organism: Rana muscosa; assembly: GCA_029206835.1. NCBI lineage: Eukaryota > Metazoa > Chordata > Amphibia > Anura > Ranidae > Rana > Rana muscosa. Next base: position 79,187,116 of record CM055128.1, read on the forward strand.
AAGACAGCAGATCTATGTGTAAAACTTGTTTAGGGAGATTTGTTTAATCTCTGTGTATCATCTGAGGCTGTTCACTTCACTGAGTATATGTGAGGGTTTACATTCACTTTAAGGAAGTACTTAAAAAAAAATGTCAGGGACTGATTAGCAACCAGCAACTATTGAGGGAATAAAAAGTTTGATCAGAAGTATTGTTCTGTCTCAACTACAAAGCGATAAAGTTCATCTCCAGGTTTAAGTAGGCCTTACTCAAGCTGGTTTGATATTCATCCCTTGCATCGATACAGGCAGTTTAACTCAATGAATAAACTCACAGTTAGGACGACAGACGATGAATCCTTTCGAATGTTCCGTTTAATGATGGATATTCATAGGTAGAAAAACGTTGCAGTTGTAAGCCACATGTAAGATGTTTAGCATGGAAGATATACAGGAGTAATGACCAGAATCAGGAAGTGGAGGAGATATATAAAGAACTACGGTGAGAGAGAGAGTTCAGCTAGAAAGAAGGGGACAGATATTAAAGACACAGAGCAAGAATAATCACATAGTGTAACACAACACTCCCCGTCTGAAATCTTTAGATTTCATAACCTTAAACTAATATATATATTTTCAAAAAGTCCAATACTGACGAATGTCCTGGAACCTGTAATAAAAAACATGCAACAATCAAATAATAAACATAAGTTCAACAGGATGAAGAACATAAAGTCACAGTATGATGTCTTCAAATAATTCCAAAGTTCTGAGTAGAACCTGTAGATGGCAGCAATGTACTCCCCGCCGTGCCAACAGCATGGCTAGTCCTTGCACAAGTCACTCACCTGGCAAAAGGAGTACTAACTCTGTAATTGGTCGACTAAAGGTTCGTGTCGATCCTCCCTTGGTTACCTTGACTTCTACCTTCCGGACTTTGTTATCGTCGCTGGGCATAACTTTAGTAATAAGACCCATAGGCCACTCATTCCGACAAACTTCCTTGTCTTTTAGAAGGATGAGGTCTCCAACCTTAAGATTCGGCTTAGATGCTTGCCATTTGTTACGACCTTGAAGGTGGTGAAGATACTTTTTCTTCCAGCGATCCCAGAACACATTGGCTAGATGCTGCACCTGCTTCCATTGATGCTTGTAATGGTGTGACCGCAGCTTCTGTTTTGTACTTACAGAAGTGTGTGGTGAGATGTTCACAGTTCTTATTTCCTTATCATCTTCAGGGTTTACTAGCCCATAGGTGGTGTCAATAGGGAGTAAGTAAGTGTCCTCACACAGAAACCTTTGAGGTGACAGCCATAAGCTGTCCTGAAGAGCGGCAGGTGACACGGCTCTGGTCCCACAGTCAGCTGGCTTGAGTTCAGTGGGAACGTGATGCCATTGACTTGGTAGAGAGAATCTCTTGATACGTTCAACCCTGTTGCTGACGAACACATAAAATTGTTTTGTTTGGTTGTTTATGTAACCAAGTACTACCTTACTGTCTGTATAGAAGGTGAAAGAATCAATTCTAGTGTCCATTTCACTTCGTATGACCTCGGCAATTTCTACTGCTAGCACGGCTGCACAAAGTTCAAGTCTTGGTATGGTATGTGCAGGCTTGGGAGTGAGTTTTACCTTGCCTAGGACAAAACTACAGTGTGATTCTCCATTCAGTTCAGAGGTCTTCAAATAGGCTACTGCAGCAATAGCTTCAACTGATGCATCAGAGAAAATATGAATCTCTCTCCGGTTAGCAGTTGAAATGGAACCCAGAACATAGCAACGGGGAATCTGAAGTTTTTCTAGTGACTTCAAAGAATATCTCCACCTTTCCCACTTGTGTTGATTCTCACTAGGCAAGGGAGTATCCCAGTCTATGTTCTCAGTAGACAACTGTCTTAGTAAAATCTTACCTTGAATGGTAACTGGAGCAAGGAAACCCAGTGGGTCATAGTGCTTTTTTTTTTTTTTTTTTGTTTAATTAATTTTTATTGAGACAAAGAAATAATAAGAACAATACAGTTCAAGGTAAGATAAAATCAAGAAAAAGAAAATAAATAAAAAAGTATACAGATGGGGTGTGCGAAACATAGTGGGTTACAGAACATAAAACCGTCTAGACTCACCGACTAGTCTCATAGTTGGAATTTCCCATCAGCTAGGGGTTGTGAAAAGTGGAAATGACAGAATACTCTCCGCTATGTCATGCACCCAACATAAAAACAGAACTTATTAGGAGGGGAAAGGCAGAAAAAGAGAGAGAAGAGAAGAAATGGGGGGGGGGGGGGGAGGGAGGGAGTGAAGGAAGGGGGGGGGGGTCTGCCCAGGTCAGGCATTGACAACATTCAATATTGTTGCAATCAGACATTAAACAGTACTAGACATTAGTTCAGCGTAGTCAGTCATATACTTAAAGGCAAACCAGCAGGACCAAACTTTTTTTGCCAAATCAGTTTTACCTCTGAGAGAGAGCGTGAGGTCTTCCATATGGTATATATGGTTGACCTCCAGCAGCCATTGGCGTAAGGTTGGGACGTTGGATTGTTTCCAATAACGTGGAATAAGCGCTTTTGCAGCATTAAGCAGGTGGGGTGTTAAAGATTTCTTGTATGCTCCCACTGATTTGCCCGTACAATGAAGCAAGACTACCCCAGGATCATCAGGAATGTCAAAACCTTGAATCACACTGGCCCAGTGTAGGATTGCCGCCCAATAGGGGCGTATCAGGGGGCAGTGCCACCATATATGAGCATGTGTTGCTCGTTCTCCACAGCTTTGCCAGCATAAAGGTGACGTGTGCGGGAAAAAGTTGTGAAGTACCACTGGGGTGTAGTGCCACCTCGTCAACAGTTTATAATTTACTTCCGCCATCTTGGAGGCTATGGAGGTAGTGTGAGCTAGTAATAGAATGGAGTTTCGTTCAGCAGCTGAGAGTTCCTTGTGAAGGTCTTCCTCCCATTTACGGAGGAAGGCGGGGCCTTCCGAGGAGGCCAAGGCTTGCAGGGATTGGTAAAAATAGGAGATGGGTCTTTCCACAGGTTTGTCTTCGGCAAGAGCCATTTCGATGGGAGTCAAGTCCGAGATGGAACATAGAGGTTTTGGTAATGAACGGACGAATGCTGCAAGTTGGCGGTAGCGCCAGTGGTCCAGGGGTGTTGTAGTAGCAGGAGGTACTAACGTGTATAAGGGAGCAATACTCAAGGAGGTAGTTACATGGTTCAAAAAAGTGGCAGAGCCGAGTTCCCAAATCTGAGTATTGGGACCCGTGTTCCCTGGTGGGAAGTAGTTGTGACCCCGTAAAGGCATAAGTGGTGAGTTGTACTTCCAATCCTGCTTGAAGCATAAAGAGTCCCATGCCATTAGGGTAGAGCGAGTAAGCGGTGATGTGGTCGGGGCCAGAGTCCTATGCTTTCTGGGTATCCAGAGTTGTGAAAAGAGGTCTGTCCCACTGAGTGTTATTTCCAAAGTCACCCACAACTTAGTGGCTTTGTGATACTTCCAGTCAGAAATTCTATTCAACACAATTGCTAAGAAATACTTCTTAAGGTCTGGCAGTGCCAAACCACCTTCCCTTTTTGGTCTGGTAAGGAGGGACCTGGCAAGTCTGGGACGCCTTCTGTTCCATATATATCTGCCAATAAGAGACCTGACTAAAGTATAAAAACCTACAGGGATTTTAAAGGGGATCATTTGCAGCAAGAACAGTAACCTAGGTAGGATATTCATCTTAACAACACAAATTTTTCCCAACCAGGAATGGGCAACCGTAGACCACCTTTGCAAGTCTGATCTGATTGTGTTCAATAGGGGCAATAAGTTGGCGCGGAACAAGGAAGCCGGGTTGGTGGTGAGATGAATTCCTAGATACTTCATCTTGCGTGTCTGCCACGCAAAAGGAAAGGACCGTGTCAAATGAGACACGAGGGTACTCGGAACAGAGATATTTAGGATTTCGGATTTTGACATATTAATTTTAAAATTAGAGACATCACTGAACACAGAAAATGCCGACATAAGGTTAGGAAGAGATATTAAAGGTTGCCGTATGTAGAACAGGATGTCATCTGCATATGCAGCATATTTATGTTCAAGACCACCCACCGTGATCCCATGAATAGAGGGATTGTTTCTAACCCTGGAGAGAAAGGGTTCTAAGGATAGGGCAAATAATATGGGCGACAAAGGGCAGCCTTGATGGGTGCCATTGTATAACGTGAAGGGGGCGCTCAAAGTACCATTGATGCGTAATTGGGCTGTGGGGGAGTTATAGAGGGCAGAGATTTGACTTCGGAAGGATTCGCTGATGCCGAGGTGGGTCAGCGTCTCCATTAGATACTCCCAGTCCACCCTATCGAACGCCTTTTCAGCGTCTGTCGACAGCAGGAGGGTGGGCTGGGAGGATCCACGCGCGTATGACATCAGGGACAGGGTACGGAGGGAGTTATCACGAGCTTCCCTACCAGGGATGAAGCCCGTCTGGTCACACGAGATCCACTGTGGGAGGAGGGGGAGGAGCCTATTTGCAATTGCTTTGGCATACAGTTTGGCGTCAATGTTTAGCAGGGAGATGGGGCGATAGCTCCCGCAAACACTGGGGTCCTTTCCAGGTTTGGGTATCACCGTAATGTGGGCATGAAGGGTCTCAGACCGGAAGGAACCACCATCAGGTATAGCATTGGCACAGCATGTCAGGTGCGGTAGTAGAACCTCAGCGAAGGAACGATAATAGGCTACCGTAAAGCCATCTGGGCCCGGCGCCTTACCATTGGCCATGGCCTTCAAGGCGATGCTTAACTCTGAGGTGGTGAACTCACCATCTAAAGTCGCGAGCGTCTCTGGGGGTAAGGCTGGTAAATTGGCTTGGGATAGGTAGTCTCTAATATGCTATAACCTAGTGTCGCGATCAGCTATGGAGTGTTGAACATGATAAAGGTGTTGATAGAATGCCCGGAACTCTTTAGCTATGGCAGGGGTATCATGTACCAATTCAGAAGATGCTGTCTTAATCTTGGCTATAAAGGAAGCACTTTTCTTTTGTTGTAATGAGTGAGCCAAAAGCCGGCCCGGCTTGTTGCCCCATTCATGGAAGCGTTGAGATAGAAGACGGGCTTGTCGCTTCTGTTCAACATGAAGGAGTGCTTTCAGTTCCTCCCTTTTCAGGGTCAGGGTATGAAAGACCTCTTGGGATTGCCTAGCCTTATGCTGTTGCTCAAGTTCCCGAATCTCCCTTACCAGTACTGACTGCTGGTGTGTTCGCTCTCGCTTTTTCCTAGATCCAAGTTCAATAAGTTTACCCCTGATATGGGCTTTATGCGCTTCCCAGAGCACACCCGGGGAAAGGTCGGGGCTCGTGTTGTCTGTAAAATAATGGGACAATTCTTCTCCCAGCATTTTCTTGTCTATGTCATCATTCAAGAGGTCATCGTTAAGCTTCCAGTTGGTTACCCTAGGGGGCATTGAAGGGATCTTAAGCGTAAGTAGGATCGGGGAATGGTCAGAGATGGGGGAGGTGCCAATGTCGGTGTCGACCGCTAGGGTGAGATGGTGGTGGTCAATAAAGAAGTAATCGATCCTAGAGTAGGATTGGTGGGTGTGGGAGTAATGAGTATAATCCTTTGCCCGCGGGTGCACAATTCTCCAGATATCAATCAGCTGTAACTCATGCAGCTGCTTGCGTATGTAGGATAAGCGTGTATGGGAGATACAGGATCGCCCCAGTGAGGTGTCCACGAGGGGTTCCATCGGGAAATTGAAATCACCCGCAAGGAGTATGCACCCATGGGCAAAGGCTCTCAGTTTCCCGAGGGTGGATGCTACGAATCCTATCTGGTTCCTATTAGGAGCGTACAGGTTGGCTAGAGTGCAGGGCATATTACCTAGCGTACCTTTTATGAACAGAAAGCGTCCCAGAGGGTCAGACAACATAGATTCCAATGTAAATGTGGAGCCTCTGCGGAAGCCAATGGCCACCCCTTTAGCCCCATTCACATCAGATAGGCTATAGTACCAAGTAGGGAAACGCGGGGAAGATAATTTTACTGACGTAGTGTGGGTAAGGTGAGTCTCCTGCAGGAAAACAATGTCTCCCCGCAGGCGGCCCAGCTCCCTGTACAAATTGTGTCTCTTACCCGGGGTATGTAAGCCCCTCACATTAAAAGAAATCAAATTTACCTTAGCCATGACAGTCAGGAGGGGGGAGACGCAGATCATAGGATCCATTGGAGGCAGACCTGAGGCGGGAGACAAGAGAGGAGAGGGTGGGGAGGGAGGAAGGGGAGAGTGAGAGAAAAGAGAGCAGAAACGAGAGAAAGGAGAGAAAACATACAGTATCAAACAACAATACATACACAGACCACATTAGGGGGTGGTCAGCAAAGGCACGCAGAGTACTGCAGTGTGAGGGAGGGGTACACGAGAGTCCCAGCACCCGCATACCGAGAGCCCAAAAGCGGGCAAGGGCACACGAGCACAGGGTCCACCGGCGCCCCACAGTACGGGGGCGGAAGGTCGTGGGCATCCGATCACGCACACCAAAGTTGGTGCAGGTGACATCCCGATGCTCCGACGCTGTCACAATAGTAACATGAGTATACATTTATATGGTAGCACTGAACTTGAAACCAAAAAACCCTAAAACCTGAAAAACTGGGGCCCATAGTTCTGAGCCGTGGAGTGGGTATCGTAGAATAGTGCCATTTGGCAAGAGTCAAGTATTTAGTAAAGTATGCAAAATAAGGCACGACGTGCAAACTGTGGGGTTGCAAAAAAAAAAAAAAAAAGAACACAACAAGGGGGCAGAACATCAGATTCGCAGAAAGGAGGTACCATTATCCGTGGGCCCAGGTGATGAAAAAATAAAAGAGAAAGAAAATGCCGCACGGCTGCGGCTCATCAGGCAGGGTGTTTTACCCCAGTTGAGGAGATGCTCCCGCGGTAGGAGAGTGACGTCTTCGGTCCACCTTGTGCCAACCTGGTTCTGAAGTGCCCGGGACAGGCGGGATGGCGTCTTGCCATCCGGGAAGCTCTGGAGGGGAGATGCCGACATCCATGCAGAACTTTTCTAGGTCTTCTGGGAATCGGAGGATCGCAGTTTTGCCATCCCTTCTAGCGATTAGGGCCGCTGGAAAGCCCCAGCGATAATTAATGGAGGCCGCTCTCAACTTCTCCGTGAGGGGCCGCAGGGCCCTGCGGCGGTCCAAGGTTTCTCTGGGTAGATCAGGGAAGAGGGTTATCACTGCACCATCAAAATCGAGCGAGGCAGACTCTCGGGCCTTCTTCATAATGCGCTCCTTTTCCTCATAATAATGGACTCGGCAAATCACATCTCGGGGGGTGTCCGAGGAAAGGTTGCGTGGACGCAGGGCCCTATGGACCCGGTCTATTTTAAGGGGATTATCCACCGCAAGGCCTAACAGGCCGTTAAAAATACCCCGTATGGATGGGAGAAGGTCTTCATCCCCCGTTGCCTCTGGCAGGCCTCTGAGGCGGATGTTATTCCTCCTATTGCGGTTCTCCTGGTCCTCGATTTTATACATGGCCATCCTATGGGCAATGGAGAGACCGCGAGTAGTGGCCTGCAGGGATCTGATGGTGGTCGCGTGGCGATCTAGGTGCTGTTCGGTCTCCTCTACTCGTTCTAAGACCTGCGAGAGGTCCGAGCGCACAGCCGATAGTTCTTTTTTAATGGCTCGTTCCAAGCCTAGTAGCATGGAGGCTAACTCCGATTTAGTCGGGAGGTCACTCACCAGGGATGCGACCTCTGGGTGTCTGGATGTGCCGCTCTCTCCTCCCGATCCGACGGACGAGGCCGGGGAATGATGGCGGAGTGCTGGTTTGAGGCGGGAGGCGGAGCTAACGCCACGCGGAGAGCGGCCCAGGCCATCCGAGTCCGCTGTTTCGTCTGGATCTACGGCCAAGAAACGTTTGATGGAGCCCGAAGAGGTGCCCCTGGTGGATAGGGGTTTGCCCGTCCTCTTGCCCATGGCGTTCAGGGTAGAAGGCAGTGCCTTAATGATAATAAAAGTGCTACAGATTAGGTGCCAGCGCCGGAGCTCCAGAGACACACGTCCTCACCGCAGCATGTCCAGACCACGCCCCAGGGTCATAGTGCTTTTCACCACGGACAGGACTCCTCTCTTAGTGAAGGGTTTGTCACAAGTTGACACTTGGAAGGTGAATTTGTCTCGCTTGATGTTCCACAACAAACCCAGACTTCGCTGTACAGGAGGCACATCTGTACCTAAGTCAAGGTTTTTTAGACTAGTGGCATAGTCCTCAGAGTGAAAGGCATTCATAAGTTCCTGGCTGTTGGATATAATCTTGTGCAGTCTAAGGTTTGCTACAGACAGCATCTCCTTTGTTCTGGTGAGAAGATCAATTGCTTCTTTAGCAGTTGGAAAGGACTTAAGTGCGTCGTCAACGTAGAAGTTTCTTTCAACAAATTGACGGGCATCAGATCCATATTCAACTTCTCCAGTCTGAGCTGTTTTCCTTAGCCCATAAGTTGCCACTGCTGGGGAAGGACTGTTACCGAAGACATGTACCTTCATGCGATAATCTATAACTTCCTTGTTGAGGTCATTGTCCTTGTGCCATAGAAACCTGAGGTAGTTTCTGTTGTCTTCTCTGACGATGAAGCAGTGAAACATCTGTTGAATGTCGGCCATTACTGCTACAGGCTCTTGTCTGAAACTAATCAAGACTCCTATTAGACTGTTGTTCAAGTTGGGTCCAGTAAGGAGCATGTTGTTAAGAGAAACACCTTCGTGCTGAGCACTGGAATCAAAGACAACTCTGATTTGGTCTGGTTTGCGTGGGTGATACACGCCAAAGAATGGAAGGTACCAGCATTCTTCTCCCTCCTTTAGTGGGGGAGCAGGCTCTGCAAGATCTCTGTCAAATACATTTTGCATAAAGTCCACAAAGTGCTTTTGCATCTCTGGTTTCCTGCTTAACCACTTAAGCCCCGGACCATTTCGGGCCATTAGGACCAGGCCTGTTTTTGGGATTCGGCACTGCGCTGCTTTAACTGTAAATTGTGCGGACATGCAATGTTGTACCCAAATGAAATTTGCGTCCTTTTCTTCCCACAAATAGAGCTTTCTTTTAATGGTATTTGATTGCCTCTGCGACTTTTATTTTTTGTGATATAAACAGAAAAAGACCGAAAATTTTGAAAAAAAATGATATTTTCTACTTTTTGTTATAAGAAAAATCGAATAAACTCAATTTTAGTCATACATTTAGGCCAAAATGTATTCAGCCACATGTCTTTAGTAAAAAAAATGTCAATAAGCGTATATTTATTGGTTTGCGCAAAAGTTATAGCGTTTACAAACTAGGGTACATTTTCTGAAATTTACACAGCTTTAAATTTATGACTGCCTATCTCATTTCTTGAGGTGCTAAAATGGCAGGGCAGTACAAAACCCCCCCAAATGACCCCATTTTGGAAAGTAGACACCCCAAGGAAATTGCTGAGAGGCATGTTGAGCCCATTGAATATTTTTTTTTTTTTGTCCCAAGTGATTGAATAATGACAAAAAAAAAAAAAAAATTACAAAAAGTTGTCACTAAATGATATATTGCTCACACATGCCATGGTTATATGTGGAATTGCACCCCAAAATACATTCTGCTGCTTCTCCTGAGTACGGGGATACCACATGTGTGGGACTTTTTAGGAGCCTAGCCACGTACGGACCCCGGAAACCAAGCACCGCCTTCAGGATTTCTAAGGGCGCAAATTTTTGATTTCACTCCTCACTACCTATCACAGTTTCGAAGGCCATAAAATGCCAAAATAGCACAAAACCCCCCCAAATGACCCCATTTTGGAAAGTAGACACCCCAAGCTATTTACTGAGAGGCATGTTCAGTCCATGGAATATTTTATATTTTGCCACAAGTTGCGGGAATATGACAAACTTTTTTTTTTTTGCACAAAGTTGTCACTAAATGATATATTGCTCACACATGCCATGGGCATATGTGAAATTACACCCCAAAATACATTCTGCTGCTTCTCCTGAGTACGGGGATACCACATGTGTGGGACTTTTTGGGAGCCTAGCCGCGTACGGGACCCCAAAAACCAAGCACCGCCTTCAAGGTTTCTAAGGGCATAAATTTTTGATTTCACTCCTCACTACCTATCACAGTTTTGAAGGCCATAAAATGCCAAGATGGCACAAAACCCCCCCAAATGACCCCATTTTGGAAAGTAGACACCCCAAGCTATTTGCTGAGAGGCATGTTGACCCCATTGAATATTTTTTTTTTTGTCCCAAATGATTGAAAATGACAAAAAGAAAAAAAAAATGTACAAAAAGTTGTCACTAAATGATATATTGCTCACACATGCCATGGTTATATGTGGAATTGCACCCCAAAATACATTCTGCTGCTTTTCCTGAGTACGGGGATACCACATGTGTGGGACTTTTTGGGAGCCTAGCCGCGTACAAGGCCCCAAAAACCAAGCACCGCCTTCAGGATTTCTAAGGGCGTAAATTTTTGATTTCACTCCTCACTACCTATCACAGTTTCGAAGGCCATAAAATGCCAAAATAGCACAAAACCCCCCCAAATTACCCCATTTTGGAAAGTAGACACCCCAAGCTATTTGCTGAGAGGCATGTTGAGTCCATGGAATATTTTATATTTTGCCACAGGTTGCGGGAATATGACAAACTTTTTTTTTTTTTGCACAAAGTTGTCACTAAATGATATATTGCTCACACATGCCATGGGCATATGTGAAATTACACCCCAAAATACATTCTGCTGCTTCTCCTGAGTACGGGGATACCACATGTGTGGGACTTTTTGGGAGCCTAGCCGCATACGGGACCCCAAAAACCAAGCACCGCCTTCAAGGTTTCTAAGGGCATAAATTTTTGATTTCGCTCCTCACTACCTATCACAGTTTTGAAGGCCATAAAATGCCAAGATGGCACAAAACCCCCCCAAATGACCCCATTTTGGAAAGTAGACACCCCAAGCTATTTGCTGAGAGGCATGTTGAGCCCATTGAATATTTTTTTTTTGTCCCAAATGATTGAATAATGACAAAAAGAAAAAAAAAATGTACAAAAAGTTGTCACTAAATGATATATTGCTCACACATGCCATGGTTATATGTGAAATTACACCCCAAAATACATTCTGCTGCTTCTCCTGAGTACGGGGATACCACATGTGTGGGACTTTTTGGGAGCCTAGCCGCGTACGGGACCCCAAAAACCAAGCACCGCCTTCAAGGTTTCTAAGGGCATAAATTTTTGATTTCACTCCTCACTACCTATCACAGTTTTGAAGGCCATAAAATGTCAAAATAGCCCAAAACCCCCACAAATGACCCCATTTTGGAAAGTAGACACCCCAAGCTATTTGCTGAGAGGCATGGTGAGTATTTTACAGCTCTCATTTGTTTTTGAAAATTAAGAAAGACATTTTTTTTTATTTTTTTTTTTATTTTTTTACATTTTCAAAACTTTGTGACAAAAAGCGAGATCTGCAAAATACTCAACATACCTCTCAGCAAATAGCTTGGGGTGTCTACTTTCCAAAATGGGGTCATTTGGGGGGGGGGTTTGTGCCATCTGGGCATTCCATGGCCTCCGAAACTGTGATAGGCAGTGAGGAGTGAAATCAAAAATTTACACTTATAGAAATCCTGAAGGCGGTGCTTGGTTTTTGGGGTCCCGTACGCGACTAGGCTCCCAAAAAGTCCCACACATGTGGTATCCCCGTACTCAGGAGAAGCAACAGAATGTATTTTGGGGTGTAATTCCACATATGCCCATGGCATGTTTGAGCAATATATAATTTAGTGACAACTTTTTGTACATTTTTTTTTTTTTTTTTGGTCATTATTCAATCACTTGGGACAAAAAAAAAAAATATTCAATGGGCTCAACATGCCTCTCAGCAAATAGCTTGAGGTGTCTACTTTACAAAATGGGGTCATTTGGGGGGGTTTTGAACTGTCCTGGCATTTTATGCACAACATTAGGAAGCTTATGTCACACATCATCCACTCTTCTAACCACTTGAAGACAAAGCCCTTTCTGACACTTTTTGTTTACATGAAAAAAAAATTTTTTTGCAAGAAAATTATGTTGAACCCCCAAACATTATATATTTTTTTAAAGCAAAGGCCCTACAGATTAAAATAGTGGGTGTTGCATTTTTTTTTTCCACACAGTATTTGCGCAGTGATTTTTCAAACGCATTTTTTGGGGGAAAAACACACTTTTTTTATTTTTAATGCACTAAAAAACACTATATTGCCCAAATGTTTGATGAAATAAAAAAGATGATCATAGGCCGAGTACATGGATACCAAACACGACATGCTTTAAAATTGCGCACAAACGCGCAGCGGCGACAAACTACATTCATTTTTAAAAGCATTTAAAAGCCTTTACAGGTTACCACGTTAGATTTACAGAGGAGGTCTACTGCTAAAATGACTGCCCTCTATCTGACCTTCGGGGTGATACCTCACATGCATGATGCAATTGCTGTTTACATATGACGCTAGACCGACGCTTGCGTTCGCCTTTTTGCAAGAGCAGGGGGGGACAGCGGTGCTTTTTTTTTTTTTTTTTTTTTTTATTATTTATTTGGCTTTTTTATTTTATTTTTAAACTGTGCCTTCCATATTTTATTTTTTTACCATTTTTATCGTTATCTCAGGGAATGTAAATATCCCCTATGATAGCAATAAGTAGTGACAGGTACTCTTCTTTTGAAAAAAATTGGGGGGTTAGACCCTAGATCTTTCCTCTGCCCTCAAAGCATCTGACCACACCAAGATCGGTGTGATAAAATGCTTTCCCAATTTCCCAATGGCGCTTTTTATATCCGGGGGGGGGACATTCCCTCCCACTGCTTGTAAAAGCAGTCTAGAGGCTAATTATCTGCTAGAATTGCTTTTACATGAAAGCCGGCTGCTGGCTGAAAAGAATGATACCAAGATGATACCTAAACCCGCAGGCATCATTCTGGTATAAACATTCAAAGTCCAGCAACATACCAGTACGTTGCTGGTCCTTGTTGGACATGTATTGTAATCTTTTTTTTCATACAGCCTATTGGCTGAACGAAAAAAAGAGATTGATTGGTGGGTATGCCCACCATTAGAATACCTCCCTTCATCCACCCACTTCTAATGATGGGCATATATGCCGAAGCATGGGGGCATCCTCCCGCAAAAAAGTTATGCCGCGTACACACGGTCAAGCCTTCGTCGGAATTTCGACCGTATGTACGCGGCATAAAAGGTTATGCCGCGTACACACGGTCGGACTTTTCCACGGGCAAGCCTCCGTTGGAATTTCGACCGTATATACGCGGCATTAGGAGCAAAATCGCTCCTCCGCCCCTGCTGCCCCCATGCTTCGGCATATATGCTCTTTTTTTTAACTGTGGTGGTGAAATCACCTCCTACAGCGTTGGAGTCACGGCTTTATGTATCGTGGGAGCAAGCGCTGTTGCTGTCAAGATAAATAGATCCGCGCTGCAACTGAATGGCGTACCTGCTAAGCAAATGGTGGTTAACATTAAAACAAAGTAACATTACAGTACAACAGTAAGACCTTACCATGCCATACCTGCAAAGCAAATACCAAAACAAAACCTAGTAAAAAATAAAAAAATGTTTTAACGCAACCTGTACCTAAAATATATATATGCCGAAGCATGGGGGCATCCTCCCGCAAAAAAGTTATGCCGCGTACACACGGTCGTAATTTTCCACGGGCAGGCCTCCGTCGGAATTTCGACCGTATGTACGCGGCATTAGGAGCAAAATCGCTCCTCCGCCCCTGCTGCCCCCATGCTTCGGCATATATGCTCTTTTTTTTAACTGTGGTGGTGAAATCACCTCCTACAGCACTGGAGTCACGGCTTTATGTATCGTGGGAGCAAACGCTGTTGCTGTCAAGATAAATAATTCCGCGCTGCAGTTGAATGGCGCACCTGAAAACAAAAAATTACATACCTGAAAAGCAAGCATGATAAAACATTGCAGAATAGAATACAGTAAAAAAGAGCAGAACAATAGAGAGAAAATAGAGAGAGAGAGAACAATAAAACGACAACTATTTTTGTTTTTTTTATTTTATATTTTTTTTGTGTTTTGTTTTTTACGTTTTTTTTTTTCTTTTTTACACTTTTTTTTGTAACTTTACAACTGTAATGGTTCGGGTCTCTCAAAATGTAATGGCATCTTGGGAGACCCTGTGTAAGTGTGTCCTTGTCTGTGAAATGCTGTACCCTACGCTAAAACTTCACTTTTGAGTGGTAGCGTTCAAAACATTCACCTTGGCAAAGACCAGGCTTGTCAGGACAGAGTGGACAAAAACTACGGGTGTCACGCCTAAATCCGCGCTTGCTACAGACACGACATCTTTTTTGGGGGTGGCTTTGGGTAGGGGTACTCGGGAGGACATACGAATAATGCCTCTCATGCAGCCGGCTTACTGCATTTGGTAGGGGATGGTGAGGTGCAGAACCGCCTGGATACAGGAGTTCTGTGACTATCTCATTCTGGAATTTTAGAAGAGATAACGTCCCGCCTGAAGCTCTGTATAGCACATGAGCGTTCAGCAAAGCCAATTGGAATAATGATAGAGACACTTTTTTGTACCAGCGTCTCGCCTTACGGTCAATTAGATACGGCGCCATCAACTGGTCGTTGAGGTCCACCCCTCCCATATTTTGGTTATATTCGTGGACACAGAGGGGTTTCTCCACAACACCAGTCGCCGTACGAATTTGGACTGTCGTGTCTGCATGAAGGGAGGTAAGAAGGAAAACATTCTTATTGTCCCTCCACTTCATAGCGAGCAAGTTATTACACTTCAAGCAGGCTCTCTCCCCCAGCCTAAGACGGGCATCTACAAGCCGCTGGGGAAAGCCCCGGCGATTAGGTCGCACGGTGCCACATGCTCCAATCTGATGATCAAACAAGTGACTAAACAGTGACACGCTTGTGTAATAATTGTCCACATACAAGTGGTACCCCTTTCCGAATAAGGGTGACACCAAGTTCCACACTATCTTGCCAGCGCTCCCTATGTAATCCGGGCAGTTGACCGACTCAATCTGACTATCTTTTCCCTCATAAACCGTAAAGTTCACTACATAGCCTGTTGCCCTGTCACAGAACTTGTAGAGCTTGACCCCGTATCTGGCACGCTTGCTGGGAAGGTACTGCTTGAAAGACAAGCGGCCAGAAAATTTAATCAGGGACTCATCAACGCAGACAACTTGATCGGGAGTAAACAAGGCTGCAAAACGTTCGTTGAAGTGGTTTATGAGGGGCCGAATTTTATAGAGCCGGTCGTATTCAGGGTCCCCACGTGGACGACAAAGTTCATTGTCGTTGAAGTGCATGAACCGCAAAATCTGCTCGTATCGTGCCCTGGACATGGAGGCAGAGAACACGGGCATGTGGTCAATTGGGTGCGTGGACCAATAAGCACGCAATGACGGAAATTTATGTGTGCCCATGTTGAGGGAAAGGCCCAGAAAGGTCTTAAATTCGGAAACCGTAATTGGTTTCCAATTTCTGGCAATTTTAGGCAACTGGGGGTTAGCGGCGATAAATTGACCAGCATATAAATTACTCTGGTCCACAATATATCTATAGAGATCTTCCGTGAAAAACAGCGAATAAAAATCAATTGGAATAAAATCAGCTGTTTCCACCTGAATACCGGGTTGGGCAGTGAATGGGGGAAGTACGGGTTCTGCAGAAGTGGTGGGGACCCAATCAGGATAGGCGAATTCTGCAGGAAGGGCAGTATGGGCACGACGGGCCTGCCTTTGTCTTCTTGGTGGCAGCGGGACACTACTTGTGCTTGCCACTTCGCCAGCTTGAACTGCACTTATGGGACTCGCCACGTCACCAAGTGTTACTGCAGTGCTGGATGTACGTCCAGGCTGTACTAGGCCGCTGGTGCTTGCCAGTTCACCAGAAGGAATAGCGGCGCTAGTACTACTCTGCTCCATGATACGAGAGACCTGCGGTTCTTGCTCCTCAACAACCTCAGAAGATCGGGATCGGGTACACCTGACCTTAGCAGGGACCTCAACTTCGTCGTCAGAGCTATCTGACGTGGGGCCGCTGACGTCACTGTCTTCTATGGGAAGATATTCTGAGCCTGAATCTGACAGATACGTGACCTCCTCTTCACTATCTGTCATGCTCAGAATCTCGTAGGCCTCTTTACTAGTGTACCTTCGTCTTGCCATTTTGGGCTCTAAATTTAGGGGTACACTAGTAAGATTCACAGGAAAAAAAGCACCTGACTGTCGTCAGCAAATATATCAAACGCTACAAAAAAACTGTTAGCGATCGCAGGGATCAGGCCTGTCTCTGCGAATGCTGCAGTTATGTGTGTTGTGTTTGGTAAGTGACAGTGATCGATCGATACTGCACTTGGGTGGGCTGGGCTGGGCTGGGCGGAGGGGCTAAACGCAGGCGCTAGCAGGTATCTGGGCTGATCCCGCTAACACTGCGTTTTTGGGAACCCTAAACCGCTGGGGATGCTAGTATAGATCTGATCAGATACTATACCACTAAGGGGGGTGTATGCTTTGCGCGTGGGTGTTAGCGTTACTGGCACTAACCTAACACTGCCTGGGGCGACGCAGACCCTCTCTGGCGCTAAAACCTAATTGATCTCACCCGCCGGGCGATCAGGGGGGTTAAACCTTTATTGGGTTATATACGGCGGGTGCCCTGATGCTATAAAAAGCAAACTAATCAACCAGCGTCACCCGTAACCTTTATATGGTGATCACTGGTGAAAGGGTTAACTAGGGGCAATCAGGGGGTTAAAACCTTTATTAGGTTAAATATGGGGGTACCTGACACTATATAAAAACCTGATGGGTAACCTAAATAACTAAATAACTTACTGGCTAACCAGTGACACCAGTGACGCTTATACGGCGATCACTGGTGAAAGGGTTAACTCTAGGGGCAATCAGGGGGTTAAAATAATATATGGGGGTACCTGACACTAATAAAAACCTGCAGCGAACCTAAAAAAAAATAACTGCCTATCTAAAACACCAGCGACACGAATACAGCGATCGGAAAAACAATCGCTTAGTGACGCTGAAGTTAGGGGGTGAAAGAGTTACCTGGGGGGTGATCAAGGGGTTAAACCTTTATTAGGGGGGGTTAGGGGGCTACCCTGGACCTAAAGGGGCCTAATCCTAACTGGCCTGCAACTTTTTACAATCACAGATGACACTAAATGCAGTGATCAGTAAAATAAATGATCACTGCAATCAGTGACACTGTGATTGGGGGCTTTGGGGTGACCTGGGGGGTGATCTGGGGGTGACTGGGGGGTGATTTGTGTGCCTATGTGTACCTACGTGTCAGTGGACTGTTGGTGCACTAACCTGCTTCTTCTCTCCTCGGCACCGGGAACGAAAAGACCGCGGCGAGGGAGATGACATCACTTCCTCCAGCCTGTGTTTACATTTCAGGCAGGAGGAAGCAATTTCATTCGCCGGGAGCGATCGCGAGGGGGGGGGGGCGGAATCAAACGGCCGCCCCCTCATGCCTGATCGCTCCCGAACACTTAACGGCCGCTCACTGCAGTGAAGGGGGTCCGGATGGACCCCCCAACTGCACAAAGGCGATCACGTAGATCTACGTGATTCTGCCTGTCGGTGCCATTCTGCCGACGTAAATCGGCGGTGGGCGGTCGTTAAGTGGTTAAGTTTCGCTTTAAGGAGGAGAATCTACTGATGGCCTGCTGTAAGTTGTTGGGCAATCTCTCTCTTGGGAGATGAAAGGGTAGGGGTGCTACCCAGTTATTGGAGTCATCTTGAAAGAACTCATTGTCCATTACTTTGATGAATTCTTTGTCTTCCATTGAAGGAGCCAGTATGTCATCTTCACTGGTTGCTTTAAACACTGTAGAGCCGAAGTCGCCATCATGGCAGGAGAAAGGGCTTGTGTCACCTGAGATACCATGTTGCCATTCGTGCCTGGCTGTCTTCTCTTTCACCCAGTAGTGATGTGGGCATGGCTCAAAGTAAGTGTTTCGGCCATTTGGCAGAACATTTGTCTTGAATGACAAAATATTGGTAGGTCTTTTCATTTTGCCTATGCAGACATTGCCTATGATGACCCACCCTAGATCCATGCGCTGGGCAAATGGGGCATCAGGGGG
The DNA here is from genome assembly GCA_029206835.1 of Rana muscosa. Taxonomy (NCBI): domain Eukaryota; kingdom Metazoa; phylum Chordata; class Amphibia; order Anura; family Ranidae; genus Rana; species Rana muscosa. Next base: position 79,205,301 of record CM055128.1, read on the forward strand.
TCCACTGACTTGTCTGTGTACCTTGTGAACTCTTAGAATGTCTCTTCCTAACAGAAGAAGGATCTGAGCATCTTTGTCAAGCGGCGGTATCTCATTTGCTATTACCTTGAGGTGAGGGTGATGGAAAGCAGCAGCTGGAGTAGGGATTTCTTCCCTGTTAGCAGGTATCTGATTGCACTCAACAAGTGTAGGTAAGGGTAATTGCAAGTTACCTTTGAGAGAAGATACCATGAGTCCATGAGCCCTTCTTCCAGAAACCTCTATAGTTCCACTACAGGTACCCAAGGTGTAAGGATGAGCTTCGCCTTTTATTTCAAATAGATTGAACAATTCCGATTTTGCAAGTGATCGATTGCTCTGATCGTCTAAGATAGCATATGCCTTTAGAGACTTTTCTGGTTGATCCTTGTGGTATATGTTCACCAAGCATATCTTAGCACAGGACTTACCACAGCAGTCTTCTCCACAAACTTCAGTGCAGGATGAAGAAATGATGGTAGAATTAGGCACTTGGTCTGTATTCTCCCCGCCATGCGTTAACCTGGGAGGAGTGTTGGCAGGTTGTGCAGAGTTGGGCTCAAGAGGATGGAGGGCTTGCACATGTTCTTCAGAGCCACACTCTATGCACTTGATGGACACATTACAGTCCCTTGCAAAATGTTCTGTAGAAGCACAGCACCTGAAACATACCCTAAATGTCTTTAAAAGTTCCTTGCGCTCTTCCAGAGGCTTTTTTCTAAAGCCGATACATTTATTGAGGGGGTGTGGCTTCTTGTGTATGGGACACTCTCTGTTAGGGTTTTCAATCTTCCTACTCTGTTTGTTCGTGGCCAGAACTGTGGTAGGAGTGGGAAGGATGTCAGTCTTTTTCACGGACACTGGGCCTCTATGGTTTCTATAGTTGCCCTGAAGACTGGTACTCTTAGGAAAGGGTGAGAAGAGGCTGTACTCACCGTAGGAAAAACTTGGATCGTTCTTGGTCTCTGCAATTTTCCTGATGAATTCACAAAAAAAAGAGAATGGAGGGAAGGAAACCTTGTTCTCTCTTTTGTATGATGACCCTAGTGCAGTCCATTTCTCTTGCAAACCATACGGGAGCTTGGAGACAATTGGGTTTACCCCTCTTGGAGTGTCAAGGTAACTGAGTCCAGGTAGTTTTGGGTCTGTCTTGGCTAGCTGAAGCTCAAGGAGAAGGTCACTCAGTCTCTGGAACTCCTTGTTGTCCTTACCGGATATCTTTGGGAAAGTTTCCAGACACATGAACAAAGCATTTTCTATAGCTTCTGGACTGCCATAACTTTGCACTAGTCGCTCCCATGCAGCTGTGAGGCCTGCAGTAGGATTGTCCATGAAAACCGATCTTAATGGCTTAACACGTGCAGCAGATAGAGGACCAAGCCATTTGATCAGCAGATTCAATTCTTGATCAGCTGTAATGCCAATATTGCTGATTGTAGTTCTGAAGGCACATTTCCAACTTCTGTAGCTCTCAGGTTGGTCATCAAAACTTGTAAGACCAGTCTTTGTGAGCTCTCTGCGAAGCATGTACCTCACAAACTCTTCTGTCTCAGTTGTCTCCGCCTTTATGTGAGATGCTGTTGGCTGTATGGTGCTGATTGCGTTATCTTTGACATTGTTGTTAAAGGACACAGGGAAATATGGTGCAGCAGATGCATCCAGGTGAGTTGCTTGCTTGAAGTCAGTTGTTCCAATGGTACGTTGATTCAAGGCTGTACCGATGACTGCAGATTGATGACTTGCTTGAAGCTTGCGCTGATGCTCTGTGACGTATGAAGGCAGGCAAGGTAGACAGGTAGGAAATGCAGTGGAGTGATTTTGAGTGCAGGAAGTTGCTGGAACCTCTTTAACTTGAAGCTGTGAAGGAGTCTCTATGTAGTCGGGAGCATTGGAGACAATGGAGTGTGCACTGCAGTGGCTTAGGACATAGTCTTGAGTGCGTTTGAGGGGGTCTTCCATATCTGCTATGTTTAGGTTAATGCTGTCTTTCTCACTTGCACCTTCGTCTGCACTGATAGCTTGCTGTAGGACCCTTAGCTTTGCCATAGCTGCGTCATGTTTACACTGTTCATTTAAGGTTTCCATTGTTGCTCTTTGTCGTGCTGACTGCGCTTCCAACTCTGCCCTTAGACGTGCTGACTGCGCTTCCGACTCTGCTCTCTGAGCTTCCAACTCTGCTCTTTGACGTGCTGACTGCGCTTCCAACTCTGCTCTTTGACGTGCTGACTGCGCTTCCAACTCTGCTCTTTTTTCTGCATATGCCACCTGCACTTTGCTGGCTTCCACTTCAGCGCGGGCATTAATAAGTCGCTCACTGAGCGTAGAGTATCTTGAACTATGGGATCTTGACGAGTTTTTAGAACGTCTGGTGGAAACAGATCTGTGAGATGCAGTGTCCTGTAACAGCTTTATTTTTGCTTCTGCCTTTAATCTGGTTTGCTGGATAAAACTGTCTCTTTCAATATTGAGAGCATTGACGCGGTTTTATTGCATCATCGCATTTTCTGACTTCATGTTTTGTAAGACATTAGTGAATTTGATGCTGGTAAGCTGATAAAGCTCATATGAGGCAGAAAGTTGTTTAATGGCGCCCTCTAGTGTCAGTAGTTCACGTTCAACAGACACTGTATTGGCTTCAGCAAGGATTTTCTCCCAGACTAATTCCAAGCTATTTGACAATTCAGTCCTTGAAGCTTCATAATTCTCCATTACTTTCCAAGTGGGTTTAACTGAGCATTTGGGTAACTCAGTTTCTTCAGGAACTTGTGAGGAGGTAGATGTGAGTTCACATGCAGAAGCTTGGTCACTCATGATAGCAGACTGACTGTGAAAGCAGGCAGGATCTGTGTGCTGAAATATGACACTGTGCAGATTGTCTCAGGCTATAAGGCTGCCATGTGCTGCTCTGTCCCTTCTGTCTTGCTATGAGGGCAGTAAATCTTGTCTGTTTCAGTACTGACATGCAGAAATCTTGTAATTAGGCTGTGAAACTCAGTTTTTCTACTGTTCTGTCTCAACTACAAAGCGATAAAGTTCATCTCCAGGTTTAAGTAGGCCTTACTCAAGCTGGTTTGATATTCATCCCTTGCATCGATACAGGCAGTTTAACTCAATGAATAAACTCACAGTTAGGATGACAGACGATGAATCCTTTTGAATGTTCCGTTTAATGATGGATATTCATAGGTAGAAAAACGTTGCAGTTGTAAGCCACATGTAAGATGTTTAGCATGGAAGATATACAGGAGTAATGACCAGAATCAGGAAGTGGAGGAGATATATAAAGAACTACGGTGAGAGAGAGAGTTCAGCTAGAAAGAAGGGGACAGATCTTAAAGACACAGAGCAAGAATAATCACATAGTGTAACACAACAAGTATGTAGTGTACAATATAGTGTATATGGTGCAGGAGTCAGTAATGTAAAATATTGTATATAAGGTGTAGACATGTGTAATGTACAATATAGTGTATATAGTAGGGTGACCAGACATCCCCGGTTTCCGGGGACAGTCCCCGGATTGAGGACACTGTCCCCGTCCAAGTCTATCCCCGGATTTGTCCCCGGATTGGATTTGAACAGGGGCTGGGGCAATTTCAAAGACAGTCAGTGCAGAATAAAAAACAAAATCTGAATTACCCCCCCCCCCCCGCTCTGCCGCTCCTACTAGCTTAGAGGGGTGTATTTTTTTCCATTATCTGTGCCCCTTTCTGATGATCATGTGCTGGTCGGAGCGGAGAGAATATTTCTTCAGTTTCGGGTTCATTCCCATCCAGCTCCGCTCGCATGTTCTTTTCTTCTGCCTTGGCTCAAGTCCCGGCCAGCCGCCTGCCTGCTTATCTCCTTGCCTTCCCTGGCAGAGTGATCTTCCTCCGCTCCCCACCCAGTAGTAGCCGGGGCCCGGAGAGTGAGACTTGACAGGCTGTGAGGCGGGCGGTGACGGCGAGGGGCAGACAGTCGCTGATTGCCGCCATTACTAGTAAAAAAGTTAATAAAAATGTCCCCGGATATCATTTTAAAAATCTGGTCACCTTAGTATATAGTGCAGGAGTCTGTTACCTGGCCATACACTGCAGGCAGGCTGACCAAATTAGGTGGATATAGGAATGAATTGTATTCTGACAGCGGCACTAGACACTATCAGAATACCCTGATCAGCAGTGTGATTGGCTGCATCCACTGATCAATAAAAATATTTTCAAACATATCTCTTCACCCCTTTCCCAAGCGCAAATTCTCTCCTCACAACACCAGTCCTCTCCTTCCCCAAATCCCCTCCCAGCACAAATTATCCCCTACAAATCCAGTCCCCCAGGACTCAATCCTCTCCCTCTCTCAAGTTTCACCTCCCAGCACAAATAACATTCACCTAGAATCCCCACTTTAGCACAAATCCTCCCAACCCCCAAAGTCCCTTGCCAGCACAATACCCATACCTATCCAAAGCTAAAAGAAAAAAGTTTTGGCTATACAGAGATGTTAAAATTTGTTGAGGAAAAAAGTCTACTCCAGGTTAATGGAATTTATTATGTGTTTATTAGCAAAAAAAATATTATTATTAATGCCAATGAGATCTGAAAATTATAGTCATGTGGCCAAAAATCAAGATACTTATTTGTGTGTTCTTCTTTGTGAGTTGAGGCTAATGCTAGGGTCTTAGTAAACTCTATTAGAGAGCCTTACATAGTTTTATCTGCCATCCCCTACAGTAGTAACATAGGGACCAGGTAAAGGTACCACAATGCACAGTGGGGATCTGGCATCTGATACACCCAGAAGTGTGTTGGATAGTGAAGATTCTTCAACAAGTTTATCTCTTAATGACAGCAACGTGGGTGGCGGGACAGGAAAGCATTGCTTTGTTTGCAAGGAGCACTTCTTTTGAGTTTTTTAAATGGTAACACAGTCAATTTAAAGCGGAGTTCCACCCATTTAATAGTCAGCAGGTACAAAAAGTGTAGCTGCTGACTTTTAATAATCAGACACTCACCTGTCCTGCGGTCCAGCGATGCGGACGCACAAAGCCCCGCTCTCCCCCTCCTGTCCATGGCGCCGGAATTCTACCTGCTCATGCATGAGCCACGCTGCGTGCTGTAAATGGCCGGGCAATCTTCTGGGACCTGTGATGTGTCCCAGAAAATTGCAGGGAGGGAGGGGGGAGAGCTGAACTTCCGGCGCCGTGGAGCCAGAGGAAGAAGTGGGAGCTGGGTGCCCGTAAAAACTGGGTACTCACTCCCCTCCCAAAAAAATTACATGCCAAATGTGGCATGTCTGGGGGTCACCATCACTTAAAGTGGAAGTTCCATTTTTGGGTGGAACTCCGCTTTTAGAGAAAAAAATTATGCGAAAAGCAATAAGCCAATTAAAAGAACATGAAACAACCTTTCTGAAGGTGTTCTGTGCATAGCTCACAAATTACACCAAGTGTATTTGTGGTTATAATAAAACAAAATTTGTATTTTTAACAGTTTAAGAAAATCCTAGCTGGCTGTATATTAAAATAGAAATGTGTTTTGGAAAAGGAGTCTATAGTGCTTTTAAATATATATTTTTTTCTAAATTGTAGTCAAGAGTAAAAATAATATGTTTCTACTCACCATAAATCCCTTTGTTGAAGTTCATGGAGCCATTTTGGTTATATAACCGCCTACGATAGGATTTGGACACTGCCAAAAAAAAAACCAGTGACTAGGTTGATATAACCCCTCTCACTCCCAGCATGTCTCAGCTTTGTAACAAAGTAGTTCAGAGGACAAGACCATAAACACAGAGGAAAGGGGCCTGTGTTCCTCTACAAAGGCCAAGAAAAGTATTTTATGGGGACTACAAATTTTTTTTAAAAACATTCTCCTTTCTCGTTTATTAGGGACATATGATTCAGAGACATTTGAGATGTCCAAAATCAGACCAACTGAGGAGTAGACAAGACAGCAAGCAAATTACTAAACAGACTAACTACAAAAAATTAATAATCAGGGACTGCCTGCAGTTCAAAGAGCTGCCTTAAGGACCTTAATGCTGTGTACACACGATCGATTTTCTCGACGGGGAAAACACTGTCGAGAAAATCTACAGGAAAAACGAGGAACGGCTTGTTCCCCTACACACGCCCGTTTTTCCCGTCATTTTTTCTCTCGGTCGAGAAAAACGACCGTGTGTGGGCTCCCCGGCAGTGTTTACCTATGGGAAAACTGCCGCGGAAAAAAATGCCGTGAATCACGATGAGAAAAATTAGAGCATGTTCTAATTTTTCTCGTCGTAATTAATGCCGCTTTTCTCATCGGGAAAAATGACCAAAAGCCCACACACGGTCGTTTTTCTCATCAAAGAGAAAAAATTAAATTTTTCCCGACGAGAAAAATGGTCGTTTGTACGCGGCATTACTCCTAGCTTGTATTAGATGAGGCCTAAACAACCACCAGGTAAAACTTAGAGAACGTGCAAATGAAAGAGCAGGTGTCAGCCTTGCAAATATGGGAAACTGTTGCCTGATGCTAAAGAGTCCAAAAAAACATATTTACGAGAGTGCTTCAACGGTAAAGGGTAGAACCTGATCCTTAAGACCATACGGTTGAACAATGATCTGTCTGAGCCACGAGAAATGGTGAAGCGAAAAACTGGTTCTGCCTTGCTTGGACCATCTGAAATGACAAAGAGAGATTTTATCTTCTTAAGTGGAGGAATTGGCTGCAAGGGAGGCTTGTATAGCACAAAATAGTTCCAGAAAATGAAGAGAAATCTCCTTCTGATCTACTGGAACCAAATAGAGAGATAAAAGTAAAATGTCCCGGTTGAGATGAAAGGCTGAAACTACCTTAGGAAGGAAAAAGAATGCTGGACCTTCAGAGCACATGTGCTGGTGAAGTCACCGGCTGCATGAACTCTGAATATCTCCTAAACAGTGCAAGTTTAGGAGCTATTCACAGTACCTACAGGTGAGCCTTATTATAGGCTTACTTGTAGGTATAAAAGGTGTAACAGTGTGTACTACCACTTTTAGAATATTACAAGATATGTAGGGACTCAAACAAGGGACAACATTCTAGGCTGTCTGTATCAGGCCTGTGAGAGGGAGCACTGTAGACTCCCTCTGTTAGTGGATCATGAACTGTAGAGGCCCAGTACAACAGGACTACTCCACTCGCTAAAAATAGCGCCGCTATACCGCCAGCGCACCTCCACCCCCAGTGTGAAAGGGGCCTTACTGGTCTTTTGTAGTCTGTTAAACACAGCATTGAAATTCTTTTGATATATCTGTTTGTTACATAAAAAAAAAAAAAAACTTGTTGATTTTGCCAATAGTGTTAATTTTGACTTCATATTTCGATTTAGTTTGAGTCATAGTCTTTTGCTTAAAATGCCATTTTAGTTTTAGTCGCATTTTAGTCTTTTAGTTTAGTCATCTGAAATATTGTAGTTTTAGTCATATTTTAGTCGACTAAAATCTCCAGTACATTTTAGTAGACTAAAAGCTCATACATTTTAGTCAACTTAAATCTGATGGTTTAGTTAAGTTGTAATGCATTATTTAAAAAGGTCATTAGAATTTCCAAACTAATTATATACTCCTCGATTAAAAATCGAATAATATGTTATTATTATTGTATTAAGGTTTTAACATGCACAGATTTAGCCATTGTGATATATAACGTCTTTATAAATAAAACCAGGTTTTATAAACAAACAAAAAATATTGCTTTTTGACAAACAGAAGTGCTTCGGATTTTTGTCCGAAGGGAGTTGGCCGGGCACACCCATAGCATACACACGCTCAGACTTTTCTGCAAATTTTCCCAAAACTTTTCCAACATCATGTGGTTTTTCTGCTGTTTACCGCCACCCTTTGGTCAACTTCTGCTATTGTTGGTTGATTTTAACATTGGTTCTGGGCATGCTTATTTGTCCATCGGACAAAAGTCCGATGGATTCCTGTACACACGGTCGGACTTTGCTTCATCGGACTTTTGTTGGCGAAAAGTTTGTCCGTTTGCAGACCGAACAAATGTCCGATAAAGACCAAAAAAGTTTGTCCGATGGAGCATACACACGGTCGGATTTTTTGGCAAACTTGCTCATTTTGAAGTTTGTTGGCAATACAAGGCTTTACTTTTCTTTCTGCGGTATTACAATAGTGCAATACATGATTAACCTTTAATGTGCTATTATTATATGCTCTGGATGGAACTGGGTTGCCAATTTAGAAATGGCCAGCAGAGTAGTGTTAATTTTGTTGTAAATTTTCAATTTAGTTTTAGTCATAGTCTAATGCCATTTTAGTTTTATGCCACATACACTTGATTGGAATTTCCGACAAGAAAAGTTTGATGTGAGCCTTTGGTCGGAAATTCCCACCGTGTGTAGGCTCCATCTGAGTTTTTCTGTCGGAATTTCCACCCACAAAAATTTGAGAGCTGGTTCTCAAATTTTCTGATGGAAAAAGTTCTTGACGGAAATTCCGATCGTCTGTATGCAACTCCGACGGACAAAAAAACACGCATGCTCTGAATCAAGCAGAAGAGCCGTACTGCCTATTAAACTTCGTTGATCACGGCTCATCGTACGTGTTGTACGTCCCCGCGTTCTTGATGGTCAGAATTTATGACAACATTTGTGTGACGTGTGTATGCAACACAAGTTTGAGCCAACTTTTCGTCTGAAAAAAATCCACGGTTTTCTTGTCGGAATTTCCGATTGTGTGTACGTGGCATTAGTCATATTTTAGTCTTATGACTAAAATTACATTTTAGTTTTAGTCATATTTTGGTCATCTGAATTGTTTTAGTCGTATTTTAGTAGACTAAAACTGTGTTAATTTAGTTGACAAAAATATTTTAGTTGACAAAATTAACACTGCTTGCCAGAAATCTTGTGAGTTGATACCTTCCTGTGCCTTCTGCCTGCACTGATTGTTATCAATTACATTGTTCTCTGATGACTACAGAATAAGGTGACCAGATTTTTAAAATGAAATCCGGGGACATTTTTTTTACTAGTAATGGCGGCGATCAGCGACTCTCTGCCCGTCGCCACCGCCGCCCGCCTCACAGCTTGTCAAGCCTCACTCTCCGGGCCCCTGGCTACTACTGGGTGGAGAGGGGAGGAAGATCACTCCGCCAGGGAAGGCAAGGAGATAGGCAGGCGGTTGGCCGGGACTTGAGTCAAGGCAGAAGAACATGCGAGCGGAGCTGAATGGGCATGTGCCCGAAACTGAAAAAATATTCCCTCCACTCCGACCAGCACATGATCATCAGAAAGGGGCTCAGATAATGAAAAAAATACACCCCCCCCCATCTAAGCTAGCGTAGGGATGTGTAATTCAGAGTTTTTTCTAAGATTCTGCACTGACTGTCTTTGAAATTGCCCCAGCCCCTGTTCAAATCCAACCCGGGGACAAAACCGGGGACAGATTTGGTCCGGGAACAGTGTCTTCCATCCGGGGACTGTCCCCAGAAACCGGGGATGTCTGATCACCCTACTACAGAACCATGCCCCTTTATTTTATGGACAACAGGAGAAGATTCCAAGGTTCCATAATCCTAATCTGTTCCTTTTGTCCTAATACTTAAGCCTGAGTGTAGTTATCCTAGGACTGACTTGACAGAATGATCAGGTGAAAAAATAAATAAAAAAAGCTTGAAAAAAGACAACTACTAAGACACCACATCAAAGGACTAGTAGGCTGCATTAAATTCAATTTTTACCCTTTGCCTTTAGATATGCTTTAAAGTTGAACTGCAGGGGAAAAAGACGGCAACAAATACAGATATGCATTTATTAAATATATTTAAGATTCAGCTAGTATAAATGCCTATATTTAACTTGACCTCCTGTATAGCAGTGTAGCCCCCTTTTCCTAAAATTGGGGCTACAGTGTAAATGTAGTTTTTGGCTGAGCTTCAAACAGCTCAGATTTGATTGATTGTTTACTTGGTTCTGTTCTAAACTAAGTTGTGTATTTCTCACTATTGCCAGTGGGTGTCACTGGTACCACAGGCCAGTATGAGAATTACAACTAGGTTGAGCTATGTAATGATTATTCTTTTTTCAGAACAGCCCAGTAGGTGGTTCCTGCCCACTGTGCATTCTGGGAAGGGGGTATTTATTGGGCAGAGCCATGTGCTCTTGCATCATTTGTTACCTAGGGGCCCTCCTGGCCCGAGGATGTGCAAGTAGGCCCAAGTTCTGCAAGTAGGCCCAGAAGCCTGTCTGGGGCCTACTAATCCTGTGGTGGTCCTTAGGCTGTCTTGCCTGCGTGGAAGAAGCCGAGCCAGGATAAAGGCTAGTCTCTCAGGAGGGCCTGGTGACTCGTTTGGAGGACGCACCCATATCTTAAACTACTCTTATAGTTTTGCCTAATGGCTTAAAGGTTCTGACACTGTGCAGCTGAATCCTATTCTACAATCGAAACCATGGTAACTAACTCCTGGCTGCTAAGTCTGTGAGAGAGACTTATCCAAGAGTGCTACTGGCTGCTAAGCCTGTGAGAAAGGCTTGTCCAGAATATCTACTGGCAGCTAGGTCTGTGTGAGAGGCCTATCCAGGTATTCAAGATCTGCTAAAATAGAAAGCTGTTTTACCTTTGGATTCAAGGAGTCTGTAAGTGATCTGCAAATGGTATCTGAAACCTCCCCTAACCCTCTCTCCTACTACTTTCAAGTTCTTTATTAAAGCATTGCAAATATTCTGTTCTAACTTCCCATTATAGCCATGGACTCAGCCCTGGGGTGCATGTAAGCATGCCCCCTGCCTCTGGAGGTACCACCTTGCTCCCAGTAGACTCAGGGGGGCGCTACAGCAGCATAAGTCTCTGAGAGGTGAAGACAAGACTGTGAGCCAATCAAGTGTCCTGCATTCACATGTGTTAACAAGGAACATGCTGAAAATAGAGGAAAGCAGTGAAATAACCCTATCAGCCTGTTGCTGATCATTTGTTGTCCAATTAGGGGCTGGGTATTGGGAGATGGCTTAGCTCTGTTGCTCAACTGCAATAGAGTAAAATCAGGTTTCTAGGATGGCAATACTGTTTGATAGGGCTATGTAAAGCTCAGAAATATAAAGACATAAATAAAATCCTTTGGAAGGCAAAGCAGTTTCCATATATGTTTGTATATACATATTTACCCAGATGAATACACTGCATGCTTTTTGTACTTTAACTTGTACTACACTTCCACTTTAAATAAGGCAAATATTACTGAGGCCTGGATTCTCCACTGAAGACTGGGAAACCTAAATGTGTTGAACAGAACCTAGCATGACAACAGTATCATACTGATGTCACAGAGCATTATGAGATTTCCAAAGACAGAGCACAGCAGAAGCTGTTTGCGTTCAGATGTTCTCTCTTTATTGTAAAGTCTGTACTGAGTAGGAAAAGGCAGCTGGAAGGGGTATTTGTTACTGCTCTGATCACTTCAGTTGTGTATGATTTTTAGCTTGAACTATAGAGTTCTGTAAACAGTAGGTCTTCAAGATAGTGACTAAGAATAGACAGGTAAATGCAAAAATCAGCCAAGAAAAAAAACTATATATAGTCACTGTCAGCAGTATTTGAGTAAGTAATGTATATATATCAAAAGTATCTGTGTCACTAAAATTATATACTTTCTCTCATCTAGTTCGAGGAAGAAATTTTGTCAATCTGTTTGCTCATTCTGGAAAAACAAACGTTGGTAGATATATCACTTTTTGGTGACCCAAAAGAAGTCTCAAGAGTGTGCAGTGCAATGGTAAGTCAACATGTACTTAAACAATTCTAGTTCAATCGTTAGGTCAACAAAATAGATTAAAATAAGCTATTTACTAAGGCGAAAGACTTGTGGACATCTGACCATCATATCTATATGGGTTTTTGGACATTTCATTCCAAAACCATGCTGACTGATATAAAGTTGGAAGGTTTTTCTCACAATTTTAGAGTGTGTTAATGGGACTTTGTACCCATTTAGCTAACAGTGTATTTGTGAGGTCATGTACTGACATTGGATGAGAAGACTTGGTTTACTGTATTTGCCGGCGTATAAGGCGACTGGGCGTATAAGGCGACCCCCTAGTTTTGCAGCTAAAATGTTGGTTTCGAGATATACTTGCTGTATAAGACGACCCCCTTCAGGTGCTTCAGATGGAGGGTCAGTTGCCAGATGGAGGGTCAGTTGCCAGATGGAGGGTCAGGTGCCAGATGGAGGGTCAGGTGCCAGATGGAGGGTCAGGTGCCAGATGGAGGGTCCGGTGCCAGATGGAGGGTCCGGTGCTTCAAACCGGTGCTTCGGACCAGGGTCCGGTGGTGGATGGCGACGTGGCCCTGGAAGAAAGAGGGGCCGAGGGGTAGCCGCATTCGGTAACATATTACTGTATACAGTATTACAGTATACCGCGCTGAGCCAATCACGACAAGCGATGTATTCTATTAATGCATACAAAGCCTGCTCGGATTGGCTTTGAGATTCAGAGAGGCGCGGGCTGATGATATTACAACCTCTGCCAATCCGAGCAGGCTTTGTATTCATTAATAGAATACATCGCTTGCCGTGATTGGCAGAGGTTGGAACATCATCAGCCCGCGCCTCTCTGAATCTCAAAACCAATCCGAGCAGGCTTTGTATGCATTAATAGAATACATTGCTTGCCGTGATTGGCAGAGGTTGGAACATCATCAGCCCGCACCTCTCTGAATCTCAAAACCAATCTGAGCAAGCTTTGTATTCATTAATAGAATACATTGCTTGCCGTGATTGGCAGAGGTTGGAACATCATCAGCCCGCACCTCTCTGAATCTCAAAACCAATCCAAGCAGGCTTTGTATTCATTAATAGAATACATTGCTTGGCCGTGATTGGCTCAGTGGACATTAATGCACATCCAGCGGGCGTATAAAACGACCCCCGCTTTTTGGCTGTGTAATTTCGGTGTAAAAGGTCGTCTTATACACCGGAAAATACGGTACAATTGGTATTTCAGTTCACTTCAAAGGTATATTCTGTAGATTTAAAGTCAGGGCTCTAGGCAGACCACTTCATGACAACTTCATCAAAGCATGTCTTTATGAATCTTGCTTTGTGCACAGTAGTACAGTCATAATGAAACAGAAAACGGTTTCCATGGGGTTTGAACACACACAATACCACTCAATTGGCTCCATTCGCAGAACCAGATTGCATGCAGTATTTATGTGCTTTCTCAAATACCGCATGCGATCCCGGAAATTCCAATTCACTGTTGCTTTATGCAGTATTTACCACATAAAGCAAAAACGCTCTGTAAATACAGCATAAAACAGGAGTAAAAATCAATTCACAAAAGAAAAAAAAAATGCATGCGGTAAATAAGCAGTGGTCCTGGCATGCGGTATTTAAGGAACCGGCAGCCGCCAACATCCTTAACAACCAGTAAACAACATTGTTGTTAGGGATCGGGTGGCCCCATGTCCTTAACAACTGCTGAATCGTCAGCGGGGTTCCCTGGAGGCACCACTGCATGCTCGCTCCTGAGCCACTGCTCTATGCATCCCCCCACCCCCACACTCTCTCCTCATTGGCTCACTAGCTATGATTGACAACAGTAGGGAGAGCTCCCATACAGCCAAGACTATAGTGAACATCACTGGATTGGAGGGAGCTCAGGTAAGAATTGGGGGGCTGGGGAGTGCCACCGTACACAGAAAGTGTTTTACTTTCATGCATAGAATGCATGAAGGTAAAAAACTTTCAGCCTTTGGAACCACTTGAGGCTGCTTATGTGGTTCAGAATGATATCAACCTCCATGTTAGGTAGCTATCTCTCAGAGGACTTCTTGCATGGATATAAAAAAATTGAGGTTTTAATTTCTGCTCAACATGGCCACATCCCTATATTTCTTGTAAAAATAGGTTTCCCCCCATTTTCTGGGACTTTAAATGTTCAGAGAGTAGAAATGTAATTAAAAAACTGGAGTTTAATGGTCAAAAAATAATACATGCAACAAAAGGAGTAAATATATCAAACAATGTAGTGCACAATAGGCTTGTGCAATTCGTTTCGTAACGAATCAAAATTCGTCCGAATTTAGCAACTTTCGGACATTCGGAAGCATTCGAATTTCCGAACAGAGCAATTACGAATAAAACCGAATCCAAAATAAATTATACCGCAAAATAGCGAATGCCCGAAGGTCTTCGGCATAATTCGTTATGAAAAAAGTTACGAATGTACGAATCCATTCGAAGCACAATAACACTCACTCTGCTCTCTGCTTCTCCCTCACCATGCTGAACTCCCTCTCAAAATGGTGTACAGGGGCGGAGGCTATAGCCGCATGAAAAAACGAAAGTAAAATACGAGATTTCAAATCCATTCGAAGCACAATAACACTCACTCTGCTCTGCTCTCTGCTTCTCCCTCACCGTGCTGAACCCTCTCAAAATGGTGTACAGGGGCGGAGCCTATAGCCGCATGTAAAAAACGAAAGTAAAATACGAGATTTCGAATCGTTACAAATAACCGCTATGTATTTAGAAAAGTACAAATCCATTCGAAGCACATTAGGCATAATAGGCAGCGTCGTTGTGAGAGAGACACGGAAAATTACGAATCAACGAACCCAAAAAAAGTTACGAAAGTAGGAGTTGTGTCCAGAATCAACGAAAAACAACGTACTCTACCGAAAGTACGAACCCAAAAAAAGTTACGAAAGTAGGAGTTGTGTCCAGAATCAACGAAAAACAACGTACTCTACCGAAAGTACGAATTATAAAGCAACAAAAAATTCAACGAAAAATGTCGCTTGCAAAAATACGAATGAGTCCGAACACGAAAAATCCCGTCTAGCAAAATTACGAATGATTACGAATCAACAGGACCGGAAAGAAACGAACCGAAACGGAACGAATTTTTCCGTTGTGCACAAGTCTAGTGCACAATAAAAATGAGGTACATGTTACCACAATGTAAATTCACACATCTATATTGGTATTTACATGCAGAGGGTGCATGGAAATAACCAACGCGTTTTGGATTCACTTGGCTCCTTCATCAGGGATAGCTTTGTAGATATGGTAGAGTGTCCCCAGGCTATGGTCTAAAAGGTCACATCAATAAAAACGTAAAAGTTGTTCAAATGCCATCACATCCAAAGGACACCCTTAGCCCACTGGGTGTAAAGCAGAAGGAATGGGTGGGGTCATCAAAACCATGAGGGGGGGTCAGTTCAGCATACACTGAGACCACCTAATGTAACAGTGCCTGTGGTGTCCAAATAGGTTGTTTCAGACAGGTCAGAAGTGTGTGGGAAGCTCAATGGTGTCTCTAGGGGGGGCCAGAGGGGGCCCTGGCCCCCCAACATTATGCTGTGCCCCACCATGTGCCCCCCAAAAAAAAATATTTTTTTTGCATTTTGCTCGGGCCGCCGCTGGAGTAACACAGTCTGTCCTGAGAGGGAGAGCGTCCCCAGTCAGCTCCTGCGGGGGATTCCTCCCCCCTCCCTCTGCTCGCTGACACTGCATAATGCGAGCGCTCACACAACCACAGCCGCCCGATCTGCTCCTTCCTCTGCATCCTCATTGGCACAGAGAAGAGCCAGTTGCAGGAAGGACTCCATGAGCACTGTGGGGGGGGGGGAGCCCAAGCCTTCATCTCAGTTACTGAAAAAACAGACTGATTTCTCCCATTCTTAGGACAGGAGAACCAGCCTGGAAATTCCAAGAGTGGTGATTGCAAGCTGAGCCGAGCGTCAGTCTATGACACTCTTTCACAGCCCAGCGAGTCCAGCCACCCCCCCTCACTCTCCTCACTTACGAGCAGGGAGGAATACAGCTTCTCCTCCCTCCTTCCAGTCCCGCCCACACTATCCCGGTGTGCTGTATCTGAAGAGAGGGGATGTGTGAAATATTTCTTTTTTAAATCCTTGCTGCCACTGAGTGACAAAGACTAAAGCCCAAGACCCACATCTGGTCCAGGATCGAAAGGGAGGAGCAACCACCCCTGTGATATATATACACATATATGCGGTTGTCCTTTTACCGCAAGGTAAGAGGCCACTCTCACTGGTGTGTCCTTTGTCACGAAGAGGAGACTGTTACACCTCTCCAGCACTTTTGCACATGGAATCTGTTTGCACACTGAAGAAAGAATATCAGATTGCTATGCTCACAATTTGACTGCGATTTTGCACATAGTTTTTGGACTTTGCACTATTTATTACAGATTGGACATTTTTATATTTTGCTTTGCACAGTTGCACCTAGTGTTTGTTTTGCACTTTGCACAGGATTACATATTGGACTTTGCACATTTATTTTGCTATTTTGCACAGCCCCTATGGATATTTATGTATATTCCAGATTCTGAGTTTCATATGCACGCTGCACTTTGTTATTATAGTTTTTTTGATTTATGTTTATGCGTTTAGCATTCATGCATTTAGCAATCGGTTGCACTCCCATTCTGGTGATATCAGTTATCTAATTTTACTATTTGAGTCTATCACTAGTAACAGCGCAGCTACCACCCCCCCCCCCCCCCCTGCTCAATCTCACATTAACGGGTTGGTTTAACCCTTCTCGGTGCCTGCAGCAGTTCCTCTTTCTCTTACTATATTATTCCACATGGTAGCGCGGGAATAAACATATTACTCAACAACCAGAGTTACTGTCCTGTCCCGGCTATTCACAGCACTGGTCTCTGTCTCCATGGCAGCGGCGGCAGCACATTGGAACCCAGTGCTGGTTACTTTATGGGGCTGATGTACAGGAGGGCCAGCACAATTTGTTGTTAGAGATAGGCTGGGCATGTTCAAAATTCCACATGCCAGAGCCTGCCAGGAAGCCCACACTGCACAGCGCTAATCACAGGCAGTGAGACATTTCCCGGTCCGCAGCTGCACAGATCAGGAAATGTCTCACTGGCTGTGATTAGCACTGTGGAGTGTCGGCTTCCTGGCCGGATCGGGCAGTGGAGCCTTCTCTGATATGCTGAACGTGATGCAATCCAGGTGATGCTCCTAGTCAAATCCTAGTGTTAAATATCAGTGATTTTATTGATCAAAGCCCACGCTTTACAGGCATAGAGCCCACATGGCTGCTGAACATACGGTTGATTATATATATGTGGTTGTACTCTTGATGCTAATAAATACTGTGTTGATTAGATCTGACTGGGAGCATCACCTGGATCACATCCCGATCAGCATGTCAACATAGAAGGTTATACAGCATTACTGCTGCTAGATGACCAGCTGGGGGCTCGGCTCTCTATAACCAATAGTGCCAGCCTTTCCCTGCATGCACCCATAATGTCACCAGCACTAGGTCCTAATAGACTGCCGCCGCTGCCAAGGAGACAGATGCCAGACCTGTGCTGTCAATAGCAGGGACAGGACAGCTGGGGAACCCCACAGTGGCAGAACACCAGGGTCCGGTGGCAAGACTAATAGTTCTCCCACTGCTTTGGACCCTTATATTTTCTTGGTGTGCTGGTGACATATATCTCTTGTTTTCTGCCACCCTGGGGGACCCCAGTATAGTAGGAAAGGGAGCTCACTGCAGAACATGTGAAAGGGCCCGTTGTGGGATCTTAGTGTAGCGCACCCTCCTATCCCCCTCCTGCATTAAACTCGGCTCCTCGCAGGGGGGAGACAGGCACACCACACCACAAGCATGTACCCTCCTGTGTTAAGAAATTAGGCAGTGTTGTTTTTGGGCCTTGTCTGCAGCCAGAGTCCGAAGTCTTCCTGAGTGATTCTCACCTCTACAGTGGGTAGATGCAAGTCCTTAACTTCCCCAGGAACGTAAATGTCCACACCAGCTGAAAGTCCAACTCAATATTTATTTTCACTTGCACAACACATAGTCTCTTGGATAGAAGAAAGGTTGGAGCAAAGACACAGGACAGCTTAAGGTGTGGAGTAGGTCCAGGCACAAACGTAGCTCAAACTCTTCTGACTGTTCAGATTTCTCAAACAGTTTTGGCGCATGGTCTCTGCCACAGACCATGAGGTTAGTCTCTGCCACAGACCCTGTGAATAAGGTCACTGCCACTGACCTGGTGAACTAGGTCACTGCCACTGACCTGATGAACCTTGGTTTCTTCCTAGGACATAGCCCCTTTCAGGGAGAAGACGTCCCCCCAGAGAGTCAACAGACCCTTCCTTCACCGTGACCACAGCACCGGTCCCTCGGAACAGATCCTCCCTTCTCTTAGGGTGCGGGTCCCCTTGCAAGGCGGCACCCTGGACTCCTCGATTCCCTAGTGGACCCCAGCCGAAGGTTGCTGGGCCCTGGGCCGTTGCTGCAGCTCCTGGGTCTCCGTACCCAGGTAGTCAGAAACGGTGAGGTAGTACCTCACCCCAGTCTAAAGGTGCCTGAGGTGGAACTGGAACAAGACTTCCGGGCCTAGGGCACCCGGAGATGACACACACACGCCCAGGCTGAAGGTGCCTGGGCGTCGACCGACCCCCTTCAGAAGATGTCTGCCCCTTTTATATCCCCTCCCGGCACGCACAGCAGGTTCCCCGCCCCACTGTGCATCTGCCAAGAGGGGTCACAAAAGGCACAGTACTGCGCTCGCGGTTCAACCCTAGCCCAGAATGGCAGCGCCACCCACCGGCCACAGGGAACACATCACCAGCATTAACCCCTGAGAACAAAAATTGTCTATAACTCCTAACAATTCAAGATGTCTGAGCCTGGTTACCACTCAGACACTTCCCCTAAATTGAACACCCCGCTACATTAGTAAAGGGCCCCAGGATGGATATGTATATATATATATATATATATATATATATATATATAAAATTGCATTTTATAGTTGGCCCCCCTACTTTTGTCCTTGTCACCCCATGTGCCCCCCCTAAATATGAAAGCTGGAGACGCCACTGGGGTAGCTGTCCATGTACAAAGGAGTATAAGCACACCAAGTTCATCCTGTGCTGGCTGAACCCGGTGTGCTTATACACCTTTGTATATGGGCGGCTAGCCACACACTTCTGACCCGTCTGAACACACCAATCAGTGGCTATAGCCTACTGATCGAGAAAAGTTTTCCAAAATTGTCCTTCAACATGAGTGGATTAAATGATCGACTTCTGTTGAACAGGGACAGCCACACACTGACCAAAATTTGGCCAGTCCCTACTCATCCAGGCAAATTTTGACCCATCTATGGCCAGCTTAATACTGGAAATAAGATCCAACCAGAAGAGCAGCATCAAAGCACAAAAGAAGACCAGAGAAGCACCTGCCATTTAAAGGCTAACACCATCTTTAAGACCTTGTAACACCCATAATAACACCCTATAGCATGCGGAGAGTGCTTCTCCCCTTTGGCAGCTGTCAGATTTAAACTCAATACAGCTCTCCCCACACAGTCATGTCATTTATTTACAGAGATGAATAGCAAACACAGTCTCGTCTGCCAGAAAACAGACTTCTGGTTCTCAATGAAACACAATGGGGTGATGACCGCACTTATAGTTTATTGACACGTCCTCCAGCTCTATAACTAAAAGTCTGTATCTCAGTATGGACATACGGCTGGAGGACAAGTCTGCAAGAGCAAATGTCATTCACTGATCCTGGTTTCAATGTTTTGCAGGCTCATTTGAAAATCAAAAATAAACACATTTTTCTGTACTTACATGTGCATTTATCATTTTTATTCAAAAGGTAGAGTTAGCCTTTAACAGCTATGTAAACTTTAAGTAAAAAATGCGCTACCAAAAATATGTGCAAAGAAACAATGTGCAAACAAACAATAATATGTGCAAATATATGCAAAAAATGTTTAAGGTGAATTGCTGTCAGATATTGTCCTAATAAACAAACAGCTAGGAAATGACTTGCTGCATTCAGGCCAATAAACCAATGAAGAAAGAAAGGGGTGAAGGGGAATGTTGATATCTTCCTCCAAACTTTTCCAAACGTTTCCAGCCGGATGAGACAAAATATTAAAAAGGGCCGCTTACCAAATCAGGTGGATCTCTGTCACGGAGATCATAGAAGCTCAGCACACTATAGGACTCCTCGTTATCCCGGCGTCAATCCCGCAGCAGGTCCGCTCTCTCCTTAGGATGTCCAGGAACACAGCTTCCCTGCAGCCAGGATTCACTCCCAATGTATTGGTATGATAAGCGTGAGTATCATAGGGAAGATTAAAAGTGGCTCATGGTGCAGTAAAATTAAAGTCCCTTTATTTAAAAAGCAGCAATACTGACATCCAGAGTCTCTTACAAACAAAATTCTAAAATCCGCGGTAAGATGAGACAACCAGCCGCGGCTCAGGCCACTCAGCTGGGGCGTGGTGACGTCAGAGGTGATTGCTCCGCCCGACGCTGCGTTTCTCCTATACAAGGCATCAACAGGGAAGGAGGCAATCCATGCTTTACAAACTTTATCAATTATCTTCTCTTATTTGGTATGTTTTTGTCTAAAAATTATACCATTAAAAGCACTTAGTTATATCTGATAAGTGCAAAAAAATTAAAATGATCTTTCCAGAAATGTCTTGTGAGTGGAGATGAAAAAGAACAAAATGGCTAGTAAAAGAAAACAAATGCAGTCACCAGTCCTAAGCACTGGTAAGCTGCAATATATTATTGTTTGTTTTTAAATATGATTTATAGAGTAATCCTTAGGGTTCACCCAGACCCAGGTGGATCTTCTATTAGCAAAGAGGGCTACATGCTACTGGGTCCATGTCATAGCTTCTCTAGAACCCTCTAGGCATAGGAAGTTATTCCCTTCCTCCTGTACATTTACATAAACTGATAAGGTCATTTTATTTTTGTTTTACTGTTGTTACTATATCAGTAGTGCTTTATTTGGAATTCTAAAGATATGAACAGATTTATTATCAATAATCTAAGATGCTACACACATTTCCTACCAATTTGATATATAAATTGTCTGTTTTCTTTAAAGATTAACAGTAATGATGACAATGGCGTACTTCATGGCAGGTGGGATGGGAAATACGCTGATGGTCGCAGTCCTTCAAGCTGGTCAGGAAGTGTGGCCATACTGAAACAATGGGCAAAATCTGGTCCAGTTCGATATGGACAGTGCTGGGTCTTTGCTGGAGTACTATGCACAGGTACAATTAATGCCTCAACCACAGCATCAAAACAAAAATATAACAAAAAATGTGTTTCCCCTTACAAATTGACATACTGGGCTCATAATAACACAAGCCAGAATGATCCCCAAGTAACAGATTTGTCAATAGCAGTGTGAAAAACAAAGCTGAAGGGTAGTATCTCATGCAAAAAACAAAACAAAAAAAATGAATTTTGGTTTACTAAAGTCATATGATTGAATTCTGGATTATGATTGGTTGTCGTATATTTCTTACTTATCTACAGCCGTGGCCAGAAGTTTTGAGAATGACACAAATATTCATTTTCAAAGTCTGCTGCCTCAGTTTTTATAATGGCAATTTGCATATACTCCAGAATGTTATGAAGAGTGATCAGATGAATTGCAATTAATTGCAAAGTCCCTCTTTGCCATGAAAATGAACTTAATCCCATATAAAAAAAATTTTTATTACACTGCATTTGTGAAGAAGGCTCAGGGCGCCCAAGAAAGTCCAGCAAGAGCCGGGACTGTCTCCTACAGTTGATTCTGCTGCAGGATTGGGGCACTGACAGTGCAGAGCTTGCTCAGGAATGGCAGTAGGCAGGTGTGAGTACATCTGCATGCACAATAAGGCTAAGACTTTTGGAGGATGGCCTGGTGTCAAGAAGGGCAGCACAAAAGCCACTTCTCGGCAGGAAAAACATCAGGGACAGACTGATATTCTACAAAAGGTACAGGAATTGGACTGCTGAGGACTTCGGTACAGTAATTTTTTCTGATGAATCTCCTTTCTGATTGTTTGGTACATCCGGAAAAAACCTTGTTCGGGGAAGAAAATGTGAGTGCTACCATCAGTCCTGTGTCATGCCAACAGCAGGGGCGGCCCGTCCATTAAGGACACATGGGAGCCCTTTCAGGACACCGGCGCATGGATTACAATGTGGAGGAGCTGTTTTTTTGAAGCACCAATTAGAGCCAGAGGTTCTAATATGCTTCAATATAGGGTGGGTTTGGGTCGCAGAGAGTGCGGTCCGAGCCCACCCAGGTGTGTTACAACAGCAAATTATTATTCGCTGTTGTAACACTGATCCTCCTCCCGGCCAATCAGGAACCGGGTTTGACACCGGTCACCCGATTGGCTGAAAGGACAGGTGATCCCATTGGACACCTAGGAGGAGGAAGGAAGAAGCTGGAGAGGAGAGGACTCGGAGCCGAGCTGCTGCACCACTCTGCCTGCTACCCGCCACAATGGGGGTAAGGGCCGTACCGACCGACAAACTGCGGGGAGGGGGGTGGCCCCCCCAAAAAAACACGAGCCGCCACTGGCCAACAGTCAAGCATCCTGAGACCATTCATGTGTGGGGTTGCTTCTCAGCCAAGGGAATGGGCTCACTCACAATTTTGCCTAAGAACACAGCCATGAATAAAGAATGGTACAAAAACATCATCCGAGAACAACATCTCCCAACCATCCAGGAACAGTTTGGTGAGGAACAATGCCCTTTCCAGCATTTTGGAGCACCTTGCCATGAGGCAAAGTGTTAACTAAGTGGCTTGGGGGAAAAAAAATCAACATTTTGGGTCCATGGCCAGGAAACTCCCTAAGGAAATACCATTGAGAACTTGTGGTCAATCCTCAAGAGGCGAATGAACAAAAAACTCCACAAATTCTGACAAACTCCAAGCATTGATTATGCAAGAATGGGCTGCCATCAGTCAGGATGTGGCCCAGAAATTGATTGACAGAATACCAGGGTGAATTGTAGAGGTCTGTATGAAGAAGTGTCAACACGGCAAATATTGACTCTTTGCATAAACTTGATGTAATTTTCAATAAAAGCCTTTGACACTTTTAAATGCCGGGAATTATACTACAGTATACTATAGTAACATCTGACAAAAAGATCTAAAAACACTGAAGCAGCAAACTTTGTGAAAATTTATATTTATGTCATTCTAAAAACTTTTGGCCACAGCTGTATATCTGGCATAACAAGACAACAATGTACAATCATCATGTTTTGATCTCTTTTAGTAATGAGATGCCTGGGAATTCCAAATCGCATTGTCACCAATTTTTCCTC
This sequence comes from Rana muscosa, assembly GCA_029206835.1. Lineage (NCBI taxonomy): Eukaryota > Metazoa > Chordata > Amphibia > Anura > Ranidae > Rana > Rana muscosa. The sequence continues at coordinate 79,228,450 of CM055128.1, forward strand.
TGCTCATGACACCGATGAAAATCTCCGTATTGATACGAATTATGATTCAGATGGGAACAACCTGGGAGGAGAAGACTCTATTTGGTAATGAATGAATGAATAGCTGGTCAAGAGGAGATATATATATTTTTTTAATTCCTCATCAGTAAATATATTTTTTGCTTTGAATTGTGAGAAAATAACCATCCTATCTACTGTATATTTCGGTCCATATGATAGAGTTGCTTGCTTTAACCAGTCTCGGACTGCCCACTGCACATTTACTGCGGCAGGGCAGGCCGCCTGGTATGTGCGTGTGTGCCGCAGGTGACCCGCTCCCACTGTAATCGGACACAGCGGGAGCCAATCAGCTGGTCCGGCAGACCCGATGATCGCAATCACCCGGCGATCTCTCCAGAGAGAGGCAGAACGGCGGTCTGCCTATGTAAACAAGGTCTGCCTATGTAAACAAGGCAGATCGCCATTCTGTCAGAGGGGAAGATGGAGATCTTGTGTTTCCGCTAAGCAAGAACACAGATTTCTCTCTTCCACCAGTCCAAGCATCCCCCACACAGTTAGCAAACACTCCCTAGGAGCACATTTAACCCTTTGATCGCCCCTGATGTTAACCCCTTTCTTGCCAGTGTCATTAGTAAAGTGACAGTGCATTTTTTAGCACTGATCACTGTATTGGTGTCACTGGTCCCCCAAATGTGTAACAATGTCAGATTTGTCCGCTGCAATGTTGCAGTCCCACTAAAAATCACTGATCGCCGCCATTACTAATAAAAATAAAAATGCCATAAAAAGATCCCAGAGTTTGTAGACGCGATAGCTTTTGCGCAAACCAATTAATATACGTTTTATTGGGATTTTTTTTTACCAAAAACATGTAGCAGAATACATATTGGTCTAAATTTTATGAAGAAATTCCCTTTTTTCAATATATTTTATTGGGTATGTTTTATAGCAGGAAGTAAAAAATATCTTTTTTTGTTTATAGCGCAAAAAACTTAAAACACAGGGGTGATCAAATACCACAAAAAGAAAGCTCTATTAGTTGGGGAAAAAAAGGACATAAATTTTGTTTGGGTACAGCGTTACATGAATGTGCAATTTCTAGTTAAAATAGTTCAGTGCCAAATTGAAAAAAATGCTCAGGTCAAGAAGGGGGTGATACCTTCCGGGGCTGAAGTGGTTAATGTAATATAGAAAATAGAGGCCTCCACAATAAGACCCCTTTCACACTGGAGCGTTTTGCAGGCGCTATCACGCTAAAAATAGTGCCTGCAAACCGACCCTAAACAGCCGCTGCTGTGTCTCCAGTGTGAAAGTCAGAGGGTTTGATCGGAAAAAGTTCTGATCGTGTGTACGGGGCATTAGAGATACAGTCAATTAGATAAGTCTGGACCCTTATTTAAATCTTCATTTATAAATTTACACTAAATCGCTTATTATTATCTTTATTATTTTATTATTTTAACTCAGATCTTAGTTTTTTCTCTTTTTTTTTTCTATTTTTGAACTTCTATATCTTAAATGGTTCAAATTAATATACTTTCATATTATTTTTTATCAATAACTCTTTTTATTGAAAGCCATATCGGATACAAATCAATTGCAATAGTTTTACAACCAACAGGATAAACGTTAACACGTCTGGGTATAGGGTCGCAACTGTTCCTGAGCGTGTAATCACTGTATCTCTGCTATCTGCTTTGTTATCTAATCCTATCTAGTTATCATAACAGGAACATGGTATGTTATCAACCGAATTTCGAGCCAATATAGTTGTTATGTGCATTAGTGCGAGGGTCCCAGAGGGGCTCCCATGAACAGGGAAAAATAAACAAGAGAAGAAAAGAAAAGAAATAGAAGAATGAAAAGGGGGGGGGAGAGGGAGCGAAGAGATAATAGTAGGGTGGGGGTAGAGGGGGTGTGGGGGGGTGTCGTCAAGTTATACCTGGCTCCAAGTCACCGCGTTCCTCCCTTCGGTGCCATAGCTCCCAAACCATGTTATGCGCGTCCAGACGATCCTGAATTCTTGCGGTCATCCTCTCCATTACTTCTACATCTCTAATCCTGGCATACAGCGCTCCCTCCGAAGGAGGGGAGCTGCGCTTCCAGTTCAGTGCCACTAGGCAGCGGGCTGCCGTAAGGACATGACTAGCTAGCTTCTTATGTGGGCGTGGGGCCTTCAGAGACATCAGTCCTAGTATGAAAAATTTAGGGGTCATGGGGACCTCCGTCTCAAGGAGACAAATTAATAGTTGGTGTACAGAAGTCCAGAAGGGGGCTATCAGTGGGCATTCCCAGTAAATATGATATAGAGTCCCCTTTGCCCCCATGCATCGCCAGCAGCGATCTGAGCTGGCCGGGCGAATGGCATGGAGAACATCTGGGGTCATGTACCAGAAGTACATTATTTTGTAAATATTTTCTTTGTAGAGCGTGCATAGCGATGTCTTGGACGCCTGGATCCAAATGGCCCGCCATTGGTCCACGGGTATCTCCTCACCCAAAGCCTTTTCCCATTTAATCATATATTTGTGTTTGCCCATTGAGTCAAGGGGCCTCTCATTCAGTATTTTGTATATATCTGAGATCAGGCCTCTCTGAGCTGATCCTGCCAGAATAAGGCGCTCAAAAGGGGTAGGTGGGGAGAAATGCAGGTTTGGAGCAAACGTTAGGGCATAGTGGCGGATTTGGAGATACCCGTAGAAAGCCTGTTTAGGGAGGTCATATTGTGACTGCAAGTCCTCAAAAGAGCGTAGCTTACGGGTGCGTGGGTCTATCAAGTTTCCATAGTGGAAAAGGTTTCTCGTTGTCCAGGGGGAGGACATTTGGTGGGTTAAGCTATCTGGCATGTCGGGGTTACAAGCAAAGGAGGTCAGGAGCGAGCTGTCCGATGACAGTTTGTGTTGTCGTGTTAGTTTACGCCATAGCCTCCGGAGCTGTGCCATCGGGCCTAGCAATCGGGCAGGGTCCACCTCCGCGTTCGCGCTCCATAACAGGTTGTTTGGGTGTATCGGGGCTAACCACAATTTCTCTATCTCTGTCCATTTATTATAAGAGCGGAGTGTGAACTTTCATATTATTAATATACTTTGATTACTAAATGCTAATTTGGCATTAAATTAATCTAACAATTTTGTCTATGTTCAATCCAATGTATACATGTTGTAAAACATTTGTGATTGTATGTGAAATACAAAACCTCATGTATGTTTAATATGTTTCAAAAAAATGTATAAAAATTAATTGTACTCAAAAAACAAAAAAAAAGGACCCGTTTGCAGCACTTCCGAAGTGCTTTTTAGGCTCTTTGGAAGCACTGCCCATTCATTGCAATGGGCAGGGGCATTTTGGGAGCGCTATTTACAGCGCTCCCAACTCGCGAACCTAAACTGTCCTAAAATGTTTCAAAAAGATAACAACAGTGCTTCGATATAGATATTGTATGTTTTTTGCAAGTCCCTTTGTTAAAATTAAGTACTGTATACATTCGAGTATAAGCCAACCTGAGTATAAGCCGAGGACCTAATTTTACCACAAAAAAAAATGGGAAAATGTATTGGCTCGAGTATAAGCCGAGGGTGAGAATGCAGCAGCTACTGTAAGCAGAAATAAGGGTCAACAATGCCTATTTGTACGCCTCACTGTGCCTATTTGCAACCTGACTGTGCCCATTGCAACCTGACTGTGCCCATTGAAGTCTCACTGTGCCATACCTCACTGTGCCCATTGCAGTCTCACTGTGCGCATTGCAACCTCACTGTGCCATACCTCACTCTGTGCCATACCTCAATCTGTGCCCATTGCAGTCTCACTGTGCCATAGCTCACTGTGCCCATTGCAGTCTCACTGTGCCCGAGTACCTGAATTCTTGACAGGCGTCCATTTTTTTAAAAGTCACAGCTTCCTCCTGGTGTTCCGTTCCATGATAGGCATTTGACACTGTGTTCCATCTATCACGGAGGTCCTCTCATCCTCGGACTCATCCTCTGACTCAGATTCCCAGCAGACACTGTGTTCAGTGTTCACGCCAATCATTCTTTCATCCTCGGGCAAGAGGACGTCCGTGATTGGCGGAACACTGAACACAGTGTCTGCTGGGAAACTGTCTGAGGATGAGAGGACCTCCTTGATAGGTGGTAAACAGTGTCAAATGCCTATCACGGAACGGAACGCCAGGAGGAAGCCGCGACTTTTAAAAAAATGGACGCCTGTCAAGAATTCAGGAACAAAAAAAACACTGACTCGAGTATAAGCCGAGGGGGGCATTTTCAGCGCTAAAAAAAGGACTGAAAAACTGGGCTTATACTCGAGTATATACGGTATGCATCCTGATGCTACATCCCACCTCATTCACTTACCAAATGCCAAAACTTCAATAAGCAATAGAGATAGAGGCTTAACTAGAACCTTTGGTGCAAGAAGGGCCCCCTTGACCCTCGGCCAGATCCCTTCCTTCAAGGCCCATGGCCCTTTCCTTTGAGCCAGGGGCCCTTTACACTCATTATGGGATCCTTTATTATTGTCGGCAGCGTGCCCCCCATGGTGGCGGAACAAGTCACAAGTGCGACCTTTGCAATCCTGGTGTCTTTAGTTTTTTATTTTTGTAATTTTTATAGTTTCTTTACATTTTATTTATGTATTTCTTTTTTACAATTTTCTTTTTTATTATTTTTTACAGTTTTTTAGGAGTCCCGTTGGGGAGCTTGGTGAAATAACAGGGGGCTAAACAGACCTCTGATGTTCCACCTTTGAGACAGAGAAAGGAGATTGAGGACACAGCCCTCAATCTCCTTCTCTGCAACCTCAGCTGCACAGATTGAATGGATAGGAAAAGCTTTGTACAGAGCTTATCATTCATTCCCAAACTGAAGCATAGTAAACACAGTTTGCTATGCCTCAGTTATGAATGGACAGAGTCAGTGATTGGTACTGATCACTAACTGTCCATTCAGAAAAGGAAGGTGCCGGTAAATTATACATTTACTGGCCCCTTCCCCGCTCTCCATCCTGACACATCCCATGCAGCAGCCAGGGGGAAATGGGAGGGGGGTAAACTGGCAGCGCTGCGGGGAGTGAGGGGGGCCAGAAGAGCACATAGGGGCCTGGGGGCAGCAGGACTTGGATAGGAGGGGCAGCGGGCAGTCTCCATTTCCCCCCAGCAGCCACTGAATGCCTGTGGCAGAGAGAGAAGCAAAAGTGGGCTTTCAGCCACTGCAGGAGAAAAATGGCCCCCGCCACCCTTCCTATCCAGGTGTACAGGGGAGCTGCATGGGTTCCCTGGAGCATGGGGCTGGGTCGCAATTTCACCCCTGCGACTCCTGTAAGTTTGCCCCTGAGTAGAGACTTTGGCATATAACAGTTAAATGACAGAGACAGAACAAAGCACTGGAAAGGCCAAAGCTTATACCTGACTTATGGAGAAGTTGAGGCCCCATGGAGGTTCTAGAGCCAAAGGGCTCAATAGAGATGCAGATATCAGCAAACGATACTAATAAAGATCCTTAAGGGGAACCTAAACTATCTCAATCAACAATAAAGTGTAACTAAAGGCAAAACTTTTTTAAGCTTTGGGCAGAGTGGAGAGCAATTAGAACATCTGTCGGTTTTTATTGCTGTCTGTGCTCCCCGTTAAAGAGATTCACACTCTCTATTGTTTAACGTTATCATCAAAAGTGAAAGTAAAAGAAAATCCCAAATCTTCCAATAGGGACACTAGTTCTGGTAAAACCTCAAGATTGCCTTTCACTTCCTGTTTTGGCTATGGGAAAGGAAGTGAAAATCTCCCTACAGGACACAGATAGCACAAAAGGGGTAAAAAAAAAAAAAAAAACACATGGGTTATAACCCTCTCTTACACTATAAAATGAAGAAACAAAGTATTGCCTATAGTTCTACTTTACAGTGGTTCTAAAGGCAGGAGTTTTTTTTTTCATCTTAATGCATTCTATGCATTAGGATAAAAAATCTTCTGTGTGCAGTACCCCCCTCAGCCCCCCTAATATTTACCTGAGCCCCATCTTGATCCTGCCCATGTTGCACAAGAGCCTTGGCTGTTTGAGACTTTCTCTCCTGATTGGCTTAGACACAGCACCATTGGCTCTCGCTGTTAATAAAATTCAGTGAGCCAATGAGGAGAGAGAGAGGATGGGCGAGCCGCAACTTCGTGTCTGAATGGAGACACAGAGAAGCAGCTTGGTTTGGGTATCCCCATAGCAAGCTGCTTGCTCTGGAGGCACTCGGCAGGAGGGAGGGGCCTGGAGTGCCGATGAGGATCAGTTTATTTCAGTCTAGTCGTACAGAACTCTATTCTAAGTTACCTTGGCATAGTGATTCTACTGTCTAATGGACTGTGTCTGAATCTACCTTCTGTATGCTCCTTTATGCTCAAACCACCATTTATTCAGACCCATATCAATACATTGATTTAATCGCTAAACGACCTTGTATCTTTTTTCCTGATACTAATTCACAGTCAAGGTAAAGGCATCCACACTGGTGTTCCTATAAGTGCTGCAGTAACTTTCACTCAACCAGGTGTGTCAGAGGGGCTGAGGTTGTTCTTGGAGTCAAGGTGCAGAACAGAGAACCCAAATTTACCAAGCGGCTCCTTCGAGGGTAGTGCTACACTAGGAAGTAAACGCTACATGAATCCTCTGTCCTTACCCAATATAGCCACGGCTAGAAATGCTAGGGGGTTATTTTTCAAAAGAATTTCTCAACGGAAAAAAAAAGCATGGAGACATGGATGGATGGGTGAGTTTGCTCTGAATATTAAAAATTAATTAAATAGTGTTTTTTATGTTGGAGATGCCAAATAGAGAGGGGGACTCTACTTCATATTTTTTGGGCATGCCCGAAGTTGGAACACTTCTGGAAGGAGGTATATCGAATTTCGCAGAAATTTACAGATTATACCCTCCCCGAAGACCCAGACCTTTTTTTGTTACATGATTCTAGTGTACCGGGGAAAGTATATAATAAATCAATTTTATGCCATCTCTTTAATGCTGCTAGATCGTGTATTGCACGGCAATGGAGAGATGTGAGACCTCCCACAATATCTTCATGGCTTACAAGAATTGAAGAGGTAAATAAGATGGAAGAGTTGGTATTTTTGGGACAAAATCGATATGAAACTTACTCCCAAACCTGGGCTTCTTGGAATATATTTAAATTTTCGGAGGAAGGAAAGACCCTATTTGTATCGTGATTGACTTAATACTGGTGATGTGCTGATCCTCCACTTTTCCTACTGGTGGGTTTTTTTTTTCTTTTTTTTTTTCTCTCCTTTGTTCCTCTTTTTCTTTTTTTTTTTCCTGTTTTGTTTTTACTTTTGATTATGAAGGTGACTGAAGTAAAGTGGATTGTTTGTATATTTAGGATAGTAAGGGGTCGAATCCAGAGTATTGACGGCTCTATTTAAAGTCTATGTTTTGATATGGGTAGGATAAGGGTCGTTCTGTCTGACAGTATATATAAGTTTATGAATTTGGACTGATGCTATATATTTGAATTTGTATACAATTGTGTTGTGTTAATTACTGGATGTATCAGATCAAATGGAAAGACTGTCCTATGTATAATGGATAATTTAAAAAAAAAATAAGTATTTAAAAAAAAAATTGTGTTTTTTCGTTTGTGGTGCACAGATACAGTTTAGCTCCACTTTAACCACACCACAAGGTGCTGTAATTTTGTTATTTTATAGGTGTTTAAGACTTTTCAGGTTCACTTTAAACTAAACAGGAAAAGGTCACATGCCCATACCCAAAGATACCGGGTTTCTCCTAGACCTAGGGCCTTTAACCCGGGCAAGGTAAATATCAGTAGGTTGGAATTTCAAGTAGCATTTTTAGCTTACGCTGACTGTTATCTAAAATTTACTATCATCTACTGTAGCTTTCTCATTTCACTGTAAATCCCTGTACTCTATGCTAGTGTTTACATTTCATAAAATGATGAACACACCTTCTTACATTGTCTTCTACAGGAACTTTCATGTATGGAATGAGGCTTGGTTCACCAGACCTGATATAGGATCCTTTTATAATGGATGGCAAGTTCTGGATGCTACCCCACAAGAGCAAAGCTCTGGTTGGTGTGACCAGTAATTATATAAAAATAAAAAAAGACACAAAATCTTTATGCAACATGTACTCTAACATCTCTTTTTACATAGTAGATTATTATTACTATTATACAGGATTTATATAGCGCCAACAGTTTACAAAAGTTTGGACTTGAAGCATCTTAAAGGATGTGTCAGGGAGAATACCGTATATACTCGAGTATAAAGCTGTGTACACACGATAGGTTTTACAGATGAAAACAGTCCGATGGACTGTTTTCATCGGACAAACCGATCGTGTATGGGCCCCATCGGTCTTTTTTCCATCGGTGTTTAAAAATAAAACATGTTTTAAATGTATCCGATGGTTAAAAAAACGATAGCAAATTACTATCGTCTGTGGGGAACTCCATCGGATAAAAAGCCCACGCATGCTCAGAATCCAGTCGACGCATGCTCAGAAGCATTGAACTTAATTTTTCTCGGCTCATCGGAGTGTTTTACGTCATCGCGTTTGGAACGGTCGGTTTTTTGACTGATGGTGTGTAGGCAAGACTGATGGAAGTCAGCTTCATCGGTTTTCCGATGGAAAAATCCATTGGTTTAAAAACCATAGGAAATCCGATCGTGTGTACAGGGCTTAAGCCGACCCGAATATAAGCCGAGGCACCTAATTTTACCACAAAAAAATGGGAAAACTTATTGACTCGAGTATAAGCCTAGGGTGTCCATCTGCATGCCTCACTGTGCCTCACTTTGCCTCACTGTGTCCATGTGCATGCCTCACTGTGCCTTACTCAGAGAAATGTACTGCCATTTAGAAGATGCACAGCTGTACCATCAATTGTTAATGGCACCCCCACACATGTGCACCCGTTTTCTCGCACGCCGGACCGCATCGCACTGCAGCACCATTCAATTTGGCGTGGAGCATTTTCGGAAAAGAGTCACAGAGTTCTTTTCCGAGTTTCTTGCCCATTAAAATGAATAAGCTGCTCTACACACGTGCATAAAAAAAACATGGAAACATGCCCGTACTTGGTCGCACCTGTAGGTATGAACCAAGCCTAAAAGTGCTGGTTGCATTAGTAAGCATTTTTCCAGACTAGGAGCATTCTCAGCAAGTACAGAAAATATGTGGTGATCTTGCCAGAAATTCAAAATGCTTATCACTTTCTGTGAGCTGAAAAGAAAACATAGACATACTTATATTTCTTGTGTAAACTACTAGATTAATAAAAGCAGACCCTTTCGAAGCCCAGCCTATGTGACAACCATAGCTCCATCTTTAGATACAATTGAGAAATGAGTGTAGATACCAGGGGACGGGAAGTGCCACCAGGAGAAAATAATGGGGTAAAGTGTGAAAAAGGAAACTAATGCAGCCACCATATCTATCGACTGACAGCAGTCAGCATATCTAAAGACTGGTAAACAGCAATATATTACATCTTAGTTTTTGGGTTTAGATACTTTAATATACTGTATATCAACAAACTTAGATTTTAATTGCATGTTACATCATCTCCAAAATTTGACTACAAGTGAAAAGAAAATATTTTCAGCTTTTTTCTTCTTCTAGGGGTTTATCGGCTTGGACCGACATCGGTGAAGGCAATAAAGGCCGGAGATGTTCACCTAAAGTATGATGGTCCTTTTGTATTCTCTGAGGTGAATGCAGATGTGATATCCTGGATCTACAACAAGGACAAAGATAATTATACCTTAATCAAGAGTGAGACCAACAGTAGCACCATTGGAAAATTTACCAGCACAAAGGCTGTTGGCTCTGGAAATCGCAATGATATTACTTCCAGCTACAAATATGCAGAGGGTAAGATTGTGTTTTCTAGTATTCCTGTAACTTTTCCAGTATGTTCAAATTAAAGTGGTTGTTACCTTAAAAACCCTTTTACTGCCAGCCCCTCTCTTTTATCAAGCGATAACACACAGTGTACTGTATTTGCTGGCGTATAAGACTACCTTTTACACTTAAAAAAAATGGCCAAAAAGCAGGGGTCATCTTATACGCCAGGTCAGCTGCTCGGCTGCCTGCTGAATGTACGGTAATACTGTATGTAGCTTCGGCTACAAACAGTATATACCGCTTAGCCAATCCCGGTGAGTGATGTATTCAAATTAATACAGAGCCTGTTTGGATTGGAGTAATAACCTCTGCCAATCCGAGCAGGCTACATACAGTAGCCTGCTCGGATTGGCTTTGAGAGTCAGAGAGGCGTGGGATGATGATGTTACAGCCTCTGTCAATCCAAGCAGGCTTTGTATTCATTAATAGAATACATCGCTCGCCGTGATTGGCTCCAGCAAGAAGGAAGAAGAATATGGCTCCAGCAAGAATGAAGAAGAATATGGCTCTAGAAGGAAAAAATATGAAGCCTCGGAAGGGGAGTCGTCTTATACGGTGAGTACAGGCAAAAAATCTTAAAAAAAAATTAAAATTAGAGGGTCGTCTTATACGCCCGGTCGCCTTATACACCGGCAAATACGGTAAGTGTTTAAATCGATGCCTCTAAATACCTTTCTTTAGTTATCTTCAGGTTGGTCAGTTGACTCCAGGACGCTCTCCTACTACGGGCTACAGCGGGAGGGGCCGAGATCTCCCTCTGACGTCAGCCAGAAGGTCAGGTGACCTCTGCGCTGGTAGCTCAGCCCTTCCCACTGTAGCCCTGGATCGTAGTAGGAGAGTGTCTGGGAGTCACGTGACCGTCCTGAAGATAACTGAAAAAAAGGTATTTAGAGGCAGCCCCGGAAGGATTTTCCCCCTTAGTGACCGGACCATTTTTTGTGATACGGCACTGCGTCGCTTTAACTGACAATTGCGTTGTCGTGCTAAGTTGAACCCAAACAAAATTGATGTCCTTTTTTTCCCACAAATAGAGCTTTCTTTGGGTGGTATTTGATCACCTCAACGGTTTTATTTTTTGCGCTATAAACAAAAAAAGAGCGAGAATTTTGAAAAAAATAATTTTTACTTTCTGCAATAAACCACACCCAATAAAAAAATAAAAAATAAATCACATTTCTTCATAAAATTTAGGCCAATATGTATTTTGCTACATGTTTTTGGTAAAAAAAATCCCAATAAGCGTATATTAATTGGTTTATTTAAAAGTTATTGTGTCTACAAACTATGGGATATTTTTAAGGTATTTTTATTTTTACTAGTAATGGCAGCAATCGGCAATTTTTTATGGGACTTTTTGCTATAATAAATATACCCAAAAAGTATATATATATAAAAAAAAAAAATTCTCCCTCAGTTTAGGCCAATATATATTCTTCTACATATTTTTTGGTAAAACAAATTGCAATAAGCATCCATTAATTGGTTTGCGCAAAAGTTATAGCATCCCCAAAATAGGGGGTAGATTTATGGCATTTTTATTCAATTTTTTTTTTACTAGTGTAGCGGGTATATAGGCTCAGGCACAACTGCTCTAGGTAGTTTAGTTTTTTTAAAAAAATTTTGAGGATTTTTTTGAAATTTTCAGTCGGTTTCTGGATTGGACTATGTCAGCCCTTGAGGGCATGGTTTATTCCAGACACTGGGGACCAGTGTCAAACAACCAGGGGGAGAGTGTAGCGGGTATTTGCTTTTCTATCATGTTTGAATTTGGTGGGGGATCTGTGTTGTGTGATTCCCTGGGGCCCAGCAGGTGGCGCTGTCACTTTGGGCCCGGGGTTGAGCCATCGTTGCAGTGGCATACCCTTTTTGGCCTCTCACAGCATGAGTACAGCGGGGCGGGGGCTCCGCTGGGCTTGCTGGGGGAGGGTATAAAGGGGTCGGCCATTTTGGTCACGGGGTGGTCGTGTCCCAGGCACCTTCAGCCTGAGGGCTGTGGTTCGTGGTCGGTGTCCAGGCGGCCTAGGCCTGGACACCCGGAGCTCGTGTTCCACCCCAGGCACCTTCAGCCTGGGGTTAGGTACTCGGTTGGAGGCCTGGGGCCCAGTGTCCTCCGCTGGGCTCCGCGAGGGAAGGATGTCCTAGGGGACCCCGGGAGTGGGGTACCCGAATCCAGAGGCGTAAGGGACCGGAGGAGCTACTCACCCGAAGACCTGGTGCAGCAGATTGCCGGTGCCGGGTGAGCCTCAGGAGACCGCCCGGAGGGGTATCTTCCCAAACAGGGGCCGAGTGCAGTCAGGAGGAAGGTTCACCGTTCATCCGGTCGGTGGCAGCGACCAAGATTCTCAACAGGTGGCATAGATCATGTGCCAAACCTATTCGCTGATAGAGGAATAGGAGAGTTCATTTTGCCTGGGCCTACTCGTATCCACACCCCCTGTCTGTTCGTTGAGAGAGTCCAACTGATTGTGTTTCATCCTGACATTGAAGAATAAAGGAGTGTTGGACTTTTATTGGTGTGGGGCTCATTTACTGGCAGACACTGTTCCAGAGAAGAGGCGGAGGCTCCAAACTCAGAACACCGACCCGAAGGTAAAGGAACTTTGCTTACACCACACAAACATCTGCGGTGAAGGCTTGGCGTGGTGACCCCGCACTCTCTCTTCTCCAAGGTACCCCTAGACACGCAGAAACCAGCCAACAGTCGAGTGAGAGTGGAGGCCGCTACACATGGGGGCTCGGGTCCGTGATGGTGTTCGTGTTACTATGGAGCTAGAATAAATGGAGTTTGAACGTGTCTGCCCGGAGGAGTTCCGTGTAGGTCGGCCATATTACTGGCCAAAGTGCAACCCTGCTCGAAGTCGTGAGTGTGACCCTAAGAAGGGGAAGGACTATGCAGAAGAGCGAGAAGAGGGGGGAGTCCAGCCATGTGAGGTGCTACACATGGGGGCTTCTATTGCACTGCGCCATGAGGCACACCCTCCCTGCTCAGTTCGTGGGCATGACCCAGGGAAGGAGAAAGCCTGCGAACTGGAGTGCAAGAGGGGAGGAGTCCAGCCGTGTGAAGGACTACACGTGGGGGCTTTGGCGCCAAACTTGCAGTGCACAATGGATCAGCAGCGAGTCACCATGTTCGGAAATACATCATGGATTCCACTTCACCCTTCTACCACCACCTTGACTACTGCTGCTCCGGTGACCGATACGGGGATCCGGCTAAAGCCCCGGGGAAGATTCGCCCTGTACTCATGCAAGGACGTTGAGGCCCTGGGTTTGATTTGTCCCGGCTGTTCGGGACTGGTGTGTCAGCTGAAGCCATTCGAGCGATGCGAGGCCTGCAGGGAGTTCTTATTTGAGGTGGACCCAGCTATTGAAAAGCCAAGAACCATCCACCTCAACCCCATAACAGGCAGCACCACTCAAGTGGGAGGAATCACCGCTTTGACAGCCATCCCTGTGCGCACTGCAACGACCGCGGGGGAAGTCGCGATCAACGAAGTACGGGAGAAATCCGAGGATGCTGACTCGGTCACCACTGTCTCACAGTGTCCACCGCCCAAGAGGAAGACCGGCATGGTAGCCCCGTCCAGCGGTCGCGGTGGATCATCCTGCCGCCTACGCCCGGCCCGGATGGATCCGGTGAGAGGAGTTCCGGACATCCCGTCTCAAGTAAAGGCCGAGGTAAGCCAGGCGGAGGGACTTGGTGTGTGGGTGGAGGTGTCGGGGAGTCACGGCCCTGTGTGTCCGTGGGAGGTGGCAGTTCAGTCTCCACTACAGGCTACCTGCCCGCGGAGGAGTGTGACACCTCCGACCTGGAGTCGCTCTCTGATCTGGAGACGATGTTGCCATAGATGAACTCTTTGCCAGCAAGGGTTGGGACAAGATGCCTCTCTCCTCATCCCGCAAAACTAGGGATCCACCCATGTCTACAGGGGATAGTACACCCCAGGTGGAGGCACCAGCACCTGGGGAGGGATCCCGTTCCCAGCATACCCTCACATCCCCGGTGCCACTTGCACCTAACCCGGGGATAAGAGACTGTCGCTGCGGGCACCTATGCCCAGAACGGAGGTGATCAGATCACCTCGTCACCCGGATGCTATAGTTTTGCCAGGTGAAGGGGACAAAGCCACAATGCCTCCGCTGGCGAGACTACAACGCCTACTTTGTCAGAAGGTTGCTGCTGAGTACGGGTGGGAGTACCCATACTTGACTAAGGAGTTGTTGTATGAAGTGGAAGTTTGCCGAGAGCGCTGGTACAATGACTTTGTGTGGACCCACATTCAGGTCCCACACGCCCGTAGGTACCTTGCGTGTTCTCCCATGGCATCTCAGCGCTTCAAAGACTGGATGCTGGGGCAGCATATCCACGCGGACAAGGTGCTGATCTGACGCAAGGAAGGGGAAGATGTTGAGTACCATCTGGAAACCATGGACCAGCATTTGAAACCACTTGTCCTGCCGCACCCTCACTTCTATCTGTAGGAGGTAAAAGACTCGGTTTGCCGCTTAATGTTGCTGAACTCTCCGGGTTTGTTGTTTGTTTCCCAAGAAAACTCAGTGACTGTACCCGAGCTAATGGGTGTTTGTGCTCTTCGGAAGAATTGAAGGACTGTTCCTGTTGTTGTTCTTCATTCTCCAACAAGAGATTTTGTACTCTGGGGTAGAGAGGGCCAAAGAAGAAGAGGTCTCTACAAGTGCAGTTACCGCGACGCTGTCACCAGGTGGCAGTGTTGTGCATCGGCATTCACTTTTCACACACACACTTTTAGAAGGAAAGGATTTCTCTACGGAGAGTTTTTTTCGTTCTCACACAAACATATGTGTCAGGGTTGTGTGTGTTTAATATTTATTTTCCCCTCTGCAGGAGAGCATCCCATCAAGACCGCTGAGAGTGGGGCGGATCTTAGTCATTGATGTGGGTGGGGGGGGGGAAATGTAATGATGTGACTTTTTTTATATGTTTCAAGTTATGTGTTATTTGTTTCCTTTCCCTCCCTTTTTTTTTGTTGAGGCTCAGGCACAACTGCTCTAGGTAGTTTCGTTTTTTTGGGGAATTTTTTGAAATTTTCAGTCGGTTTCTGGATTGGACTATGTCAGCCCTTGAGGGCATGGTTTATTCCAGACACTGGGGACCAGTGTCAAACAACCAGGGGGAGAGTGTAGCGGGTATATGCTTTTCTATCATGTTTGAATTTGGTGGGGGATCTGTGATGTGTGATTCCCTGGGGCCCAGCAGGTGGTGCTGTCACTTTGGGCCCGGGTTTGAGCCATCGTTGCAGTGGCATACCCTTTTTGGCCTCTCGCAGCATGAGTACAGCGGGGCGGGGGCTCCGCTGGGCTTGCTGGGGAAGGGTATAAAGGGGTTGGCCATTTTGGTCACAGGGTGGTCGAGTCCCAGGCACCTTCAGCCTGAGGGCTGTGGTTCATGGTCGGTGTCCAGGCGGCCCAGGCCTGGACACCTGGAGCTCGTGTTCCACCCCAGGCACCTTCAGCCTGGGGTGAGGTACTCGGTTGGAGGCCTGGGGCCCAGTGTCCTCCGCTGGGCTCCGCGAGGGAAGGATGTCCTAGGGGACCCCGGGAGTGGGGTACCCGAATCCAGAGGCATAAGGGACCGGAGGAGCTACTCACCCGAAGACCTGGTGCAGCAGATTGCCGGTGCCGGGTGAGCCTCAGGAGACCGCCCGGAGGGGTATCTTCCCAAACAGGGGCCGAGTGCAGTCAGGAGGAAGGTTCACCGTTCATCCGGTCGGTGGCAGCGACCAAGATTCTCAACAGGTGCCAAACCTATTAGCTGATAGAGGAATAGGAGAGTTCATTGTGCCTGGGCCTACTCGTAGCCACACCCCCTGTCTGTTCGTTGAGGGAGTCCAACTGATTGTGTTTCATCCTGACATTGAAGAATAAAGGAGTGTTGGACTTTTATTGTTGTGGGGCTCATTTACTGGCAGACACTGTTCCAGAGAAGAGGCGGAGGCTCCAAACTCAGAACACCGACCTGAAGGTAAAGGAACTTTGCTTACATCACACAAACATCTGCAGTGAAGGCTTGGCGTGGTGACCCCACACTCTCTCCTCCAAGGTACCCCTAGACACGCAGAAACCAGCCAACAGTCGAGTGAGAGAGTGGAGGCCGCTACACTTGTAATGGTGGGGATATGCGTTTTTTTTTTTAGACTGCGACATTGCGGCGGACAGATCGGACACTTTTGGCACTTTTTTGGGACCATTGACATTTATACAGCGATCAGAGCTAAAAAATAGCCACTGATTACTGTATAAATGTCACTGGCAGGGAAGGGGTTAACACTAGGGGACGATCAAGGGGTTAAATGTGTGTCCTAGGGAGTGATTCTAACTGTGGGGGGATGGGACTGCCTGAAGGAGGAGACAGATCGTTGTTCATACTTAGTATGAACAACAGATCGCTCTCCTCAACCCCTCAGACAGAACGAAGATCTGTCTGTTTACATTGACAGATCTTCGTTCTGTGTCTCTCAGGAGCGATCGCGGGTGCCCGGCGAACATTGCGGCCGCCTGGCACGCGCATAGGCTCCGTTCCCATAGTGAAGAAAAAAGGTGAAAAGGGCGCAACAAGTGTATAATGTCCATAAACACCAATAAATGAAAAGTTCAAAAAACCAAATGCAGGGATAGCATAGTTATGCTGTATTCAAGATGATTAAACTCCAACCACCGTGCTCATTTATTGGTGTTTATGGACATTATACACTTGTTGCGCCCTTTTCACCTTTTTTCTTCACCATGTATTAGTATCCACTAATTTTGGAGCTGCACTAGTATATAATTAATTATTTAGGATTTTTTGGCGCCTTTTTTCCATTTTTCTATTAATTCTCCATTCCCATAGTGGTCTTAAAGCGGCCAACGTATACCTACGGCGATTTGCCCAGGCGAGCCAACCTGCAGCAGTATAACTGCGGTGGCTGGTCATCTAGTGGTTAAACAAACACTTACACTGACCATGGTAATCAAGGCTCAGCACATAGAGGGGGACACAGGAACTGGCAGGATCAGCCAGGTTTTTTAAATTTTAGAGAGGGGCAGATTAGACAGCACAAACTCTGTGCTGTTTAATCTGCTATAAGGGAACATGATCTCTTAATTTTTTTTTTTTTTTTAGGGTTACAACCACTTTAAGGAGTGCTTGCTGCTTTTCGCCTCCTTCTTGCAGTCATAGTACTGTATGTAGTTGACATCCATGTGACCATTACACTCTCAGATCCCACCCTGAGCAGAGATGTTCCTGCTCTGTGACAACCATCTAAGCATCAGCAGATTGAAAGCAGTGATCAGTGATTGTCAGTAGAACAAGTTAACTGGACAATTAAACTTTTAACACATATGTAGCGGGGTCTCTAAATTTAGATGGGGTACACCTGGGTGGTAGTATGGTCCAGGTGTGTAAAGTATGGGAGTAATTGGACCATTTGTATTCGTGGAGGATTGGGCGGTGTAATAATCTCCTTGGCCTGTGGGTGGCAGGTGCCCGCAGGCTCGAGGTAGATTTGCCGCCACAGTGCTGTCCTTTTTTGTCCCTTCTCGGAGATGGTACGGCGAGGGCGGGGAACCTGCCGTGGCGTCATTGGAGGGGATAAAAGGGGGAGATGCCCTGGTCACGAGGTCTTGCTCTTTTGGAGGTCCTTCATCACACGCCCAGGCACCTTAGGCCTGGGTGTAGGCGGTTCGGAATTCCGGCTCAGGTGCCCTAGGCCTGACCGGAATGGAGTTAGAGTCCATCCCAGGCACCTTCAGCCTGGGGTGAGGTACTAAACCAGGAGGCCTGGGGCCCAGCGACTACGACTGGGTCCCGCGAGGGTGGGGAAGTCCGAGGGTCCCTGAAGTGGATGGGGCCCATGTCTGAGGTGAGGAGGCTGGGGAGGTTACCCATTCGGAGAGTCTGGAGCAGCATCAACCCAGTGACAGATGGGCCTCCGGTAACTCCCTTGGAGGGACATCTTCCCCTGACAGGGGCCACAACGCAGCGAAGGTACTCCTATCTACGTTCTCTTGAGTCGCTGGTAGAGACTCTCAAGTTCTAAGTCCTTTCTAGCCAAGGCTATAGTAACCACTGGTGAGATCACAGTGGTTTAGCTGACAATCAGGACAGTGCCTCGACCTGCTTGAGTCCCAACCAGTTGGCTACTGAAGCACTGTTTATTGTGAGTTATGCAATAAAACAAGAGTTGGACTGTGATCGGTGTGTGGAACTCTGGTTAATGGGAGCAAAGGGAAGTGTTGGCACAGCAGGACTTAATCCTTGACAGAAGCACACAGGCCCAAAGAAATATCTGGTACTGGCCTTCACCTCACCCACAGCTATGGGGAGGACATGGGCCGTAGCGCATCTCACCCTGTCGTGTGTGATACCCCTAGAAGAAAGAGATGGGGTGAGGCCGCTACACGTGGGCTGATGTGTGTTTTGAATTTGGAAGTAAGTGTCTGGACTTTGCTGCCCGGAGGAGTTCCGAGCAGGTCGGCCATGTGATCGGCCAAAGTGCATCCCTGCTCAAAGTCGTGGAAATGACCCTAAGACGGGAAAGGCCCATGCGGAGGAGCGAGAAGAGGGAGAAGTCCAGCCGTGTGACGTACTACATGTGGGGGCTTTTACTGCACAGCGCCATGAGGCACCCCGTGACTACACAGTTCGTGGGCAGAGTTTAATGGAAGCCCGCGAAAACGTGCAAGTCGTGGGAGGAGTCTGGCCATGTGGATGAACTCACGTGGAGACTTCGGCGCGTGGTCAGTGCGTGATGGAGCAGCAGACATTCGGGTTGGCCTCAAGATCCCCGTGGATTCCGGTTCCCTACCCCACGAAGATGACTACCTTTGCTGCTCCCCTTACAGACACGGGGATAAGACTCAGGCCCCGAGGACAGTTGGCTCTGTACACCTGCAGAGACACGGAGGCCCTCTGCGTGATCTGTCCCGGATGTTCGGGACTGGTGGTCCACCTGAAGCCATTCTGGCGTTGTGAGGCATGCAAAGAGTTCTTGTTCGAGGTGGAGCCATCCACAGTAAGGCCCCGGGCCCTTCGCCTCAACAGCCTCACAGGTACCGCTACTCCGGAATGGGAGATCCAGGCCTTTGCGGAGGTTCCCGTACGCACTGACTGGGGTGATGTGACTGCCCAATCAGAGACTGAGAAAGAAAAATCCGAGGATGCTGCTTCGGTCACCACAGATTCTCTGCTCCCACCTCCGAAGAGGAAAGTTGGCCTGGTGCAGGCGTCTTGTGGTCGTGGTCGAGCTTCACCCCGTCGCTTGCCTGGCCTGGATGGTTTCAGTTGGAAGAGTCCTGGACATCCCAGTTCTACAAAAGGTCAAGGTGAGCCAGGGGCTGGGACTGTGGAGGTGGTTGGAGGTGTCGGGAGTTCACAGTCGGTGGAGCCCGCTAGGGAGGGTAGTTCCACGTCTACTAGACACTACCTTCCCGCGGAGATGTATGACACCTCCGACCTAGAGTCACTGTCGGATTGTGGAGATGACGGTGAGATTGATGAACTGTTTCACCAGAAGGGCTGGGACAAACGCCCATTACCTATGCTACGTGCACCCCAAGATTCGCCTATGTCCATAGGAGATAGCACGCCCCGGGCGGAGGCCCCAGAGTCTACGAGGAAGCCTAGTCCTCCGGTTGCTTTTCCACAGTCCACAGCATCACCTGTTTTGTTGGCGGGGAAACAGCGAGCATCACTACGGGCACCGAGAGAAAAGCCATCCAAGGTAGTGAAAGTACCTCGACACCCGGAGGCCATTGTTCAACCAGGAGAAGGTGAGCGGGCCACAATGCCTCCTTTGGCCCGATTGCAATGACTCTTTTCTCAGAGGTTCGCTCACGAGTACGGATGGGAATATCCTTACTTGCCCAGGGACTTGCTGTTTGAGGTTGAAGTTCTGCGACAGCGGTGGTATGATGAGTTAGTTTGGGAGAAACTTAAAGTGCCTCATGCCCGGCGATACTTGTCCTGTTCGCCACCTGTGTCGAAAAAGTTTAGAGACTGCAGAGCAGACTGGATGTGGGGCCGCCATATCCACGCAGACAAGGTGCGCATCTGCAGGAAAGATGGAGAGGACGCTGACTATTCGATTGAGGTTTTCGATAAACATCTGAAGCCCTTGTTCTTGCCTGACCCAAAGTTTTACTTGTGAGAAGAGACTCACTTGTGTTTTTTTTTCTGTAGCAACTTTCTGGAAGTGTTCTTGCCGGAGCATCGAACTGTAGCCTAGTTTTTTATTTGGGTTTTTGTTTTTTCTACTCTTTGGAGGAATGAGAGCTGTTTGTTTGTTCTCTCTTCTTTCACAATTTGAAGACTGAGACTTTGGGGGTAGAATCAGAGTAGGGACGCAGGAAGACTGAAGATTTCACCAAGTGTCATCACCGTGGCATCGTCACCAGGTGGCGGTGTTGCGCAACGGCTGTTGTTTGTACATTTGCATTACTTTACTCATTGGAGCGAATGGGTCTCTCGGCTGAGAGACCCATTCATTCCAAATTAACACAAAATGTCAGGATGTGGTTTTTCTTGTGTGTTGTTTTTTTCCTCCCTTCTGCAGGAGATCCGTCTGTCAAGACTACTGAGTATGGGGTGGTTCTTAGACAGTAAAGGGAGGGATTGTATATGTGTACATGCTTAGAGGGTTTTATGAAAAAGTTTGTTGTTTTATGTTCCCCTCCCCTTTGAGCAGGTCTTTGTATGGTTAAGGTTCAAATTTTTAGGGATAGCCTCTGGGGTCAGGCTTGTGTCACCACTCTATGGGAGACATAGGTTTGCACCAGACGCTGGGACCAGCGTCAAATCACAGGGGGGAGTATGTAGCGGGGTCTCTAAATTTAGGTGGGGTACACCTGGGTGGTAGTATTGTCCAGGTGTGTAAAGTATGGGAGTAATTGGACCATTTGTATTCGTGGAGGATTGGGCGGTGTAATAATCTCCTTGGCCTGTGGGTGGCAGGTGCCCGCAGGCTCGAGGTAGATTTGCCGCCACAGTGCTGTCCTTTTTGTCCCTTCTCGGAGATGGTACGGCGAGGGCGGGGAACCTGCCGTGGCGTCATTGGAGGGGATAAAAGGGGGAGACGCCCTGGTCACGAGGTCTTACTCTTTTGGAGGTCCTTCATCACACGCCCAGGCACCTTAGGCCTGGGTGTAGGCGGTTCGGAATTCTGGCTCAGGTGCCCTAGGCCTGACCGGAATGGAGTTGGAGTCCATCCCAGGCACCTTCAGCCTGGGGTGAGGTACTAAACCAGGAGGCCTGGGGCCCAGTGACTTCGACTGGGTCCCGCGAGGGTGGAGAAGTCCGAGGGTCCCTGAAGTGGATGGGGCCCATGTCTGAGGTGAGGAGGCTGGGGAGGTTACCCATTCGGAGAGTCTGGAGCAGCATCAACCCAGTGACGGATGGGCCTCCGGTAACTCCCTTGGAGGGACATCTTCCCCTGACAGGGGCCACAACGCAGTGAAGGTACTCCTATCTACGTTCTCTTGAGTCGCTGGTAGAGACTCTCAAGTTCTAAGTCCTTTCTAGCCAAGGCTATAGTAACCGCTGGTGAGATCACAGTGGTTTAGCTGACAATCAGGACAGTGCCTCGACCTGCTCATTCCCCATGTATCAAGCTGTTATTGAGTCCCAACCAGTTGGCTACTGAAGCACTGTTTATTGTGAGTTATGCAATAAAACAAGAGTTGGACTGTGATCGGTGTGTGGAACTCTGGTTAATGGGAGCAAAGGGAAATGTTGGCACAGCAGGACTTAATCCTTGACAGAAGCACACAGGCCCGAGGAAATATCTGGTACTGGCCTTCACCTCACCCACAGCTTTGGGGAGGACATGGGCCGTAGCGCATCTCACCCTGTCGTGTGTGATACCCCTAGAAGAAAGAGATGGGGTGAGGCCGCTACACATACATGATACACACACATACACTAGCCACCGCTATGTGTTTTAAACTGAAACATTTACCATTACAGCACCTACTGTCGCAATTCTGACCTTCAAGAAAGGTCTGTAACACTCCCTGCCATTCCCAGAAGGATATGTATGATGCCGTGTACACACAACCGTTTTTCATGACGAGAAAAATGCAATTTTTTAAATTGGTCATTAAAAACGATTGTGTGTAGGCTCCAGAGCATTTTTCTCGATGTGAAAACTGGGCATTAAAAATTTAGAACATGCTCTATTTTTTCTCGTCAGTTTTCACGTCGTCGTTTTTCTCGTCGCGAAAAACGGCCGTGTGTACGCTTTAATGGCGGGAAAAAAATGTGCATGCTCAGAAGCAAGGTGTCAAATTTAGTGCGGTGTATCTGGGCAGTAGATGGCCCAAATACATTGATTTTAGGGATTTATGGACGCTTTGGAGTGTGGGAGGTATGAATGGTGTCATGTTCCCTGCGGTCCCTGGGTGGCGCTGTCACCTGGGACCAGGGTTGAACTACAGGCGGTGCATACAAGACAGGGACTGTAGGTTTGTTCTTATGTAGAATGTGTTTGTAATTTTGAACAGGTACATTGTTTAAGTGTAGCTCCAGCCCAAAAATCTATTTTTAAACTTTTTGGAAAACATAGGTAAGGGTATCACCCCTGTAACATTTGTTTTGCTGTCTGTGCCCCTGTTCAGAACATTTCACCTCACTTTCCGTCCCAATGACAACTGTTTTTGAAATGTGGTGTTTTTCTTGAAACAAGGATTGGTGATAAAGTATCAGTACAGAGGAGACACCTTTCTCCCATATTAATTCTTACAGGAGAGAATTTTCCTTCCTAGGGGTAGATTTCCTCTCACTTCCTGTTGTCTTCTTGCGTTTGCAAGTAGGAGTCGTTTGTAAGTTGGATGTTTGAAAGTAGGGACCTGCCGTATATACTCTGCAGAAATAGGCCCCTTAGTTGTTGGTGTTGGCACAACACTGTAAGCACTCACAGTTACTCTTGGTTGGTGCTGGAACGCCCTGCTGTCAACTATTATATCAGGAATTGTAATTACATATAATTGTTGAACAGTGGTAGTAAAAATTGGGCCTTTGATGGTGGTGCTGGTGCCACAACACTGTAAGCCCTGACAGTTACTCTTGGTGGGTGCAGCAATGGGCCCTGCTGTGAATTATTAGATCAAGAATTGTAATTGCATGCCCCTGTTGAACAGGGGCTGAAAAATTGGGCCTTTCGTGGTGGTGGTGGTGGTGGTGGTGTTGCCACAACACTGTAAGCCCTCAGAGTTTCTCTTGGTGGGTGCAGGAATGGGCCCTGCTGTGAATTATTAGATCAAGAATTGTAATTACATGCCCCTTTTGAACAGGGGCTGAAAAATTGGGCCTTTCGTGGTGGTGGTGGTGGTGGCGTTGCCACAACACTGTAAGCCCTCAGAGTTACTCTTGGTGGGTGCAGCAATGGGCCCTGCTGTGAATTATTAGATCAAGAATTGTAATTACATGCCCCTGTTGAACAGGGGCTGAAAAATTGGGCCTTAGGCACTGGTGGCACAACACTGCAACCCCTCACAGATACTGTACTTGGAGCACAGCAATGAGCCCTGTTGCAAAGTATTGCTTCAAAAATTGTAATTACGCGCCCCTGTTAAACAGGGGCTGAAAAATTGGGCCTTAGGCACTGGTGGCACAACACTGCAACCCCTCACAGATACTGTACTTGGAGCACAGCAATGAGCCCTGTTGCAAAGTATTGCTTCAAAAATTGTAATTACACGCCCCTGTTAAACAGGGGCTGAAAAATTGGGCGTTAGGCACTGGTGGCGGCACCCATAAACAAAAATGATCTTCCAAGCTATCATCATCAATCGTATCATTGAGGACTCGGAGGAGGAGGATAGCCAGTCAACATAACAGCACAGGCACTCAGCATCAGCATCAGTCTTGAAGGGATGTGACATGTTAAAATCAATTAGTCTGTTATATCAGCATCAGGTGTGTGGTAGCTGGTGGTGATCCAAGACTGGTTCATCTTGATGAAAGTCAGTCGATCAACCGAGTCGGTGGACAGGCGCACCCTGTGATCCGTGACAAATCCTCCAGCAGCACTGAATGTGCGTTCCGAAAGAACGCTGGATGCAGGACAGGCCAGTAGCTCAATTGCATACTGTGCAAGCTCTGGCCAGTGATCCATCCTCAAGACCCAGTAAGCCAGAGGATTTTCGGTGGGGAAGGTGTCCAAGTCTGACCTTGCCCCTAGATATTCCTGCACCATGTTTATCAGACGCTGGCGATGGTTGCTGGAACCGATCATACTTTGGGGCTGCGGACTAAAGAATTGTCTGAACGCATCGGTCAGACGGCCACCTTCCCCACCGCTCCTTCTTTGACTGGCCGAAGCCTCAGCAACTCGTTGTCCAGGACCAGGAGTTTGTAACCTCCCAGTCTCTGGGAACGCGTTGCACAGACCTTTCTGCAAGGCCTCCCGGAGTTGTCTCATCCTCTGCTCCCTCTGCGACGGTAACATAAGGTCCGCAACCTTACCCTTGTACCGTGGATCAAGGAGAGTGGCCAGCCAGTAATGGTCCCTCTCCTTGATCCGAAGAATACGAGGATCCTTCCGCAGACTTTGCAGGATCAGGGAGGCCATGCAGCGTAGCTTAGCTGAGGCATTCGGTCCGGAGTCCTCTGGGTCACTAAGGACGACATGATCCGCAGCCACCTCCTCCCAGCCACGTACAAGTCCACTGGTTTCTTGGGACTGTAAATCATCCCTAAAAGACTGCTGCTGATGATGCTGAGTGCCAGCCTCCACCTCCATGCTGACACAATCCTCCTCCTCCTCCTCCTCTTCCTGTGCGATGGGTGGGACAGAAGGAACACTGTCTGGGTAAAGGGGGCCTCGAGAGGCAAGGAAGTCCTCCTCTTCCTGCCTCTGTTCTGCCTCAAGTGCCCTGTCCATTATTCCACGCAGCGTGTGCTCCAACAGGTGGACAAGAGGTACAGTGTCACTGATGCATGCACTGTCACTGCTCACCATCCTCGTGGCCTCCTCAAATGGTGCCAGGACAGTGCATGCATCCCTGATCATGCCCCACTGGCGTGGAGAAAAAAAACCAAGCTCCCCTGACCCTGTCCTGGTGCCGTAGTCGCACAGGTACTCATTGATGGCCCTCTGCTGCGTGTGCAGCCACTGCAGCATGGCCAACGTTGAGTTCCACCTGGTGGGCATGTCACATATAAGGCGGTTCTTGGGCAGGTTCAACTCCTTTTGCAGCTCAGCCAGGTGAGCACTGGCATTATAAGATCTGCGGAAATGCACACAGACTTTCCTGGCCTGCCTCAGGACATCCTGTAAGCCCGGGTACCTGCCCAAGAACCGCTGCACCACCAGGTTAAGGACGTGAGCCACACAGGGCACATGGGTCAGTTGTCCCTGTCGGAGGGCGGAGAGGAGGTTGGTGCCATTGTCGCAAACCACCATTCCTGGCTTAAGCTGGCGTGGCGTCAACCACCTCTCGGCCTGGCCCTGCAGAGCAGACAGGACCTCTGCCCCAGTGTGGCTTCTGTCCCCCAAACATACCAGCGCAAGCATGGCATCTTTTTGCCTGCGTACTTGCGTAGCCCCTTGAACGGCTACGGAGCACCGCTGGTTCAGAGGACAAAGCACAGGAAGAGGCCATGGAGGAAGAAGAAGAGGAGGGGGTGGAGGAGAGAGGTGTGTCACAACCAGTAGTAGCATTTTGGAGGCGTGGCGGTGGAACAACCTCCAACACTACTGCACCTTGTCCTGCATCCTTCCCAGCTGCCAAAAGAGTGACCCAATGGGCCGTGAAAGAAAGGTAACGTCCCTGTCCATGCCTGCTGGACCATGAGTCAGCGGTAATATGCACCTTACCGCTGACCGCCCTGTCCAGCGAGGCCAAGACATTGCCTTCCACATGCCGGTAGAGAGCCGGAATAGCCTTCCGTGAGAAAAAGTGGCGTTTGGGAACCTGCCAATGAGGAACCGCACATTGCACAAACTCACGGAAGGGGGCCGAGTCTACCAACTGAAAAGGCAGCAGTTGAAGCGCTAGCAATTTAGCCAAGCTAGCATTCAACCGCTGGGCATGTGGATGGCTGGGAGTGAACTTCTTTCGACGGTCCAGCAGCTGGGGCAGGGAAATTTGCCTGCTAGAATCGGACATCGGTGTACTGCTAGCAGAGTGGCCGCAAGTACTTGGCTGTGACACACCTAATTCTACACCTTCATTCCTCTCAGTGCATGTTTCAGAGAGGACTGAAGTTATAGTGGGGTTGGAGATCCCAGCTGATGCGGTGCAAGGAGAGGTCCGCTTTGTTCTTTGGTGTGGGTCTTTGAGGTAGGCTTGCCAACGAGCTGCATGGCAGGTCAACATATGTCTGGTCAGGCATGTGGTACCCAAGCGGCTGATGTTTTGGCCACGCGATATACGCTTGAGACATATGTTGCAAACAGCAGCTGTGCGATCTGATGCACTAGCCTCAAAAAAGGCCCACACCAAAGAACTTTTTGAATGACGGGCAGAGGCAGCGCCCTGCACAGGCGGAGCTCTGCGGTGTGATTCCGTCGGTGTACTGCCCTTACGCTGGCCACCAAAGGGCATCCTGCCTCGTTGGAGATGTGCCTCCTCCTCATCCTCCTCCTCCTCCTCTCTCCTATTAGGCACCCACGTGGAGTCAGTGACCTCATCATCCCCTCCCTCCTCATCACTGGAGCCAATCTGGCAGTATGCTGCAGCTGCTGGAACATGACTGCCAGATTGGTGTCCTTCTTGAGCATCCCCTCTGTCTGCTCTCACGCTACTGCCTTCCTCTAGCTGGGTTTCATCATCAGACCCTTCGAAACGCTGGGCATCCTCCTGGAGCATGTACCCAACACTGTGCTCAAACAGTTCGGGGGACTCCTCAGGAGGAGGACATGGTGGGTCTAGGGAAGGAGTGACTGATGATGAGTCTGACATTGATACCAGGGAAGAGGACGCTTTGGCAGCTGCTTTGCCAGTACCCTGAGCCTGGGTGAGAGAGGATGAGGAGGAGGAGGAGGGCTTGGTCATCCACTCTACCAAGTCTTCGGCATGATGTGGCTCAACATGTCCAGCTGCCGAAAAGAAGGACAAGCGTGTCCCATGGCCATGTGCTGATGACAATGCACCGCGTCCACGACCAGCACTGTTGCCCCCAGACACAGAGCCTGCTTGCCCTCTTTTATTGCCTCCTGACTGTCTGCCTCTCCTTGTTTGCCTTCCAGACATTCTAATGGATGGCCTGCAGGGAGATGGGAAAAAAGCAATAAGGGCTACCTTCAGGTGTCCTTCTCTGTCCCTTTACTTAAGGATTTCTAAATATGGTTGAGGATGATTGCTTTCGCACAGAATAGCACAATGACAATTTCCCTGACTGTCCAAAAAACAAGGATTTCAAAGATGGTTGATGAGGAATGCTTTAGCACAGTATAGCACAATGAGAATTTCCCTCACTGTCCTTCCCTGTCCCTACAAACAAGGTTTAGCACAGTAAAACACACTGACACTCTCCCTACCTATAGTTTTCTGTCCCTATAAAAAATTTTTTTTTAAAGATGGTTGATGATGAATGCTTTAGCACAGTATAGCACAATGAGAATTTCCCTCACTGTCCTTCCCTGTCCCTACAAACAAGGTTTAGCACAGTAAAACACACTGACACTCTCCCTACCTATAGTTTTCTGTCCCTATAAAAAATGTTTTTTTAAAGATGGTTGATGATGAATGCTTTAGCACAGTATAGCACAATGAGAATTTCCCTCACTGTCCTTCCCTGTCCCTACAAACAAGGTTTAGCACAGTAAAACACACTGACACTCTCCCTACCTATAGTTTTCTGTCCCTATAAAAAATGTTTTTTTAAAGATGGTTGATGATGAATGCTTTAGCACAGTATAGCACAATGAGAATTTCCCTCACTGTCCTTCCCTGTCCCTACAAACAAGGTTTAGCACAGTAAAACAAACTGACACTCTCCCTACCTATAGTTTTCTGTCCCTATAAAAAATGTTTTTTTAAAGATGGTTGATGATGAATGCTTTAGCACAGTATAGCACAATGAGAATTTCCCTCACTGTCCTTCCCTGTCCCTACAAACAAGGTTTAGCACAGTAAAACACACTGACACTCTCCCTACCTATAGTTTTCTGTCCCTATAAAAATGTTTTTTTAAAGATGGTTGATGATGAATGCTTTAGCACAGTATAGCACAATGAGAATTTCCCTCACTGTCCTTCCCTGTCCCTACAAACAAGGTTTAGCACAGTAAAACACACTGACACTCTCCCTACCTATAGTTTTCTGTCCCTATAAAAAATGTTTTTTTAAAGATGGTTGATGATGAATGCTTTAGCACAGTATAGCACAATGAGAATTTCCCTCACTGTCCTTCCCTGTCCCTACAAACAAGGTTTAGCACAGTAAAACAAACTGACACTCTCCCTACCTATAGTTTTCTGTCCCTATAAAAAATGTTTTTTTAAAGATGGTTGATGATGAATGCTTTAGCACAGTATAGCCCAATGAGAATTTCCCTCACTGTCCTTCCCTGTCCCTACAAACAAGGTTTAGCACAGTAAAACACACTGACACTCTCCCTACCTATAGTTTTCTGTCCCTATAAAAAATGTTTTTTTAAAGATGGTTGATGATGAATGCTTTAGCACAGTATAGCACAATGAGACTTTCCCTCACTGTCCTTCCCTGTCCCTACAAACAAGGTTTAGCACAGTAAAACACACTGACACTCTCCCTACCTATAGTTTTCTGTCCCTATAAAAAATGTTTTTTTAAAGATGGTTGATGATGAATGCTTTAGCACAGTATAGCACAATGAGAATTTCCCTCACTGTCCTTCCCTGTCCCTACAAACAAGGTTTAGCACAGTAAAACACACTGACACTCTCCCTACCTATAGTTTTCTGTCCCTATAAAAAATGTTTTTTTAAAGATGGTTGATGATGAATGCTTTAGCACAGTATAGCACAATGAGAATTTCCCTCACTGTCCTTCCCTGTCCCTACAAACAAGGTTTAGCACAGTAAAACACACTGACACTCTCCCTACCTATAGTTTTCTGTCCCTATAAAAAATGTTTTTTTAAAGATGGTTGATGATGAATGCTTTAGCACAGTATAGCACAATGAGAATTTCCCTCACTGTCCTTCCCTGTCCCTACAAACAAGGTTTAGCACAGTAAAACACACTGACACTCTCCCTACCTATAGTTTTCTGTCCCTATAAAAAATGTTTTTTTAAAGATGGTTGATGATGAATGCTTTAGCACAGTATAGCACAATGAGACTTTCCCTCACTGTCCTTCCCTGTCCCTACAAACAAGGTTTAGCACAGTAAAACACACTGACACTCTCCCTACCTATAGTTTTCTGTCCCTATAAAAAATGTTTTTTTAAAGATGGTTGATGATGAATGCTTTAGCACAGTATAGCACAATGAGAATTTCCCTCACTGTCCTTCCCTGTCCCTACAAACAAGGTTTAGCACAGTAAAACACACTGACACTCTCCCTACCTATAGTTTTCTGTCCCTATAAAAAATGTTTTTTTAAAGATGGTTGATGATGAATGCTTTAGCACAGTATAGCACAATGAGAATTTCCCTCACTGTCCTTCCCTGTCCCTACAAACAAGGTTTAGCACAGTAAAACACACTGACACTCTCCCTACCTATAGTTTTCTGTCCCTATAAAAAATGTTTTTTTAAAGATGGTTGATGATGAATGCTTTAGCACAGTATAGCACAATGAGAATTTCCCTCACTGTCCTTCCCTGTCCCTACAAACAAGGTTTAGCACAGTAAAACACACTGACACTCTCCCTACCTATAGTTTTCTGTCCCTATAATTTTTTTTTTTTAAAGATGGTTGGTGATGAATGCTTTAGCACAGTATAGCACAATGAGAATTTCCCTCACTGTCCTTCCCTGTCCCTACAAACAAGGTTTAGCACAGTAAAACACACTGACACTCTCCCTACCTATAGTTTTCTGTCCCTATAAAAAAAGTTTTTTTAAAGATGGTTGATGATGAATGCTTTAGCACAGTATAGCACAATGAGAATTTCCCTCACTGTCCTTCCCTGTCCCTACAAACAAGGTTTAGCACAGTAAAACAGACTGACACTCTCCCTACCTATCCTTCTCTTTCCCTAAACTAAAGGAATCCAGGTTAAGCAAGAAAAAAAAATGTCACTGTCCCTGCCTATGCTTCTCTTTCCCTGCTCCGGAACACACTACACTAGGCCGCCGTGCTGGCGGCCTTTTATAGTGTGGGGCGTGTACTAAACACCCTCAGCAATAATTGGCCACAGGCATCCTGCCTGTGGCCAATCATTGCTCTCCTCGCTGCCGGCGCTGTGATTGGCCAAGCATGCGGGGTCACAGTGCATGCTTGGCCAATCACAGCGCCTGGATGACACTGTGATGGCGTAGTGCATTGTGGGCCGCGAATTAGGCGCGAACGGCCCAAATCGTTCGTTATTCGGCGAACGATCGAACAGCCGATGTTCGAGTCGAACGTATGTTCGACTCGAACACCGAGCTCATCCCTAATAGGCAGTTTCCAAATGCAACAGCACTTTTTGTCCATAGACAGGATGTTGCAGATCTAATTACACCCAATCTGAGGGATGTGTTAACAGATGAGCTGGGGAATTTTTTTCTTTTTTTAACAGAAAATGTTTTATTAAAGGTGTATCCAAAAAATAGGTACAACTCATGGCAGTACAAAGTCAAGTATAAAACATCATACAAAGGCCAAGTGTCGAAGGCACACTGTTACAGCATACACAGATCACTGATACGAAGGAGAAGGGTCATGAAATAAGACTAGGTTCATCTCGTCCAACACCAATGATACATGAACAGAAGGACCAGTGTTGATTATATCATGCGTATCATTAATTATAGAGTTTGAGAAAAGGGGGGAGAAAGAAGGAGGGAACTCAAGAGAAAGCATGGACAGTAGGAATGAAGGCATGGCTGGATAAGGAAGGGGGGTGTGGATAGGGAACGCTGGGGTGTTTTATTATGCTTAGCAAACACGCCCTTAAAGTGGTTGTAAAGGCAGAAGGTTTTTCATCTTAACCCCTTGCCAATCGCTGCACGACTATATACATCGGCAGAATGGCACGGCTGGGCAGATCGACGTATATATATGTCACCTTTAAGGCCTGGGGTTGTGGGTGCGCGTGTGCCCGCCCGCCGCAAGCTCCGTGAGTCTGACCGCGGGTCCCGCGGACTCGATGTCCGCCGGGAGTCCTGCAATCATCTCACGGAGAGGAAGAATGAGGAAATGCTAATGTAAACAAGCATTTCCCCGTTCTGCCTAGTGACAGGACACTGATCACCGCTCCCAGTGTCCGATGTGTCCGCCATAATGTCACAGTCATGATAAAAATCGCTGATCGCCGCCATTACTAGTAAAAAAAATTATTAATAAAAATGCCATAAAACTATCCCCTATTTTGTAGACGCTATAACTTTTGCGCAAACCAATCAATAAACGCTTATTGCAATTTTTTTTACCAAAAATATGTAGAAGAATACGTATCGGCCTAAACTGAGGAAAAAAATATTTTTTTTTAAATATTTTTGGGGGATATTTATTATAGCAAAAAGTTAAAAATATTGCTTTTTTTTCAAAATTGTCACTCTATCTTTGTTTATAGCGCAAAAAATAAAAACCGCAGAGGTGATCAAATACCACCAAAAGAAAGCTCTATTTGTGGGAAAAAAAGGACGTCAATTTTGTTTGGGATCCGTCCTGGCAGATCGGATCGGGTGAGATTGGATGAAAACGGACATGCTATCCGTTTTCTTCCGTTCTCTCCATAGAAAAGTGTAAATGTGACTGGCAGTGAAGAGGTTAACCAGGAGGGGGCGCTGAAGGGGTTAAGTGTGTCCTAGGGATGTGTTCTAACTGTAGGGGGGATGGGCTATGTGTGACATGACACTGATCACCGCTCCTGATTACAGGGAGCTGTGATCAGTGTCCTGTCACTAGGAAGAATGGGGAAATGCTTGTTTACATCAACATTTCCCTGTTCTTCCTCTCCGAGAGATGATTGTGGGTCTCCCTACGGACATCGAGTCCAGGGCACCCGCAATTACACTCACGGAGCTTGCGGCGGGCGCACACGCGTGCCCACAATGCCACGTCTTAAAGGCGACATACAGGTACGTTGATATGCCTGTCCGTGCCATTCTGCCGACGTATATCGGCGTGAGCAGGTCGGCAAGTGGATAGGTGCTGCCACCTATCCACATTTTTACACTGGTTGTCAGTGACAAACTAGGTAAGCTCCCTTTAGCAGTAGGGAAGTGACCAGATGTTTCCTAGTTAGTCCTGCCACAAAACCTGACTGGACTAACTAGGAGCATTTGGAAAGTGGCAAAGGAAGGTGTTGTAACAACTAACCAGAAAGGTGAGGGTGGGGGCAGCAGAAGTGTTAACCTTGCTGTTTGGTGCAATGCTGTTATCTGTGTCTGGACTTGAAAATGTTTGTTGCTGTTTGTTACTGTAGCACCCTCCTAGATAGGTGCTAGGATGTAGATAGTTTAATATAGTGTGGTCTTCTGACAGCATGTGGTCTTCTGCCACCCAAAAGTGGAACGTACACTCATTTGTCTCCTCCCTCCTTTCGGAGGGGGGGGGGATACCGATCTTTAACAGGTACACTGTCCCCACTTCCAGGAGACTGGGGGCCACAGCGAATTACGTCAGCAGCTTGGCTCCCTCCTCATCCCTCCTCCTTCCCCCCGCCGCTGGGCCAGTAGGACAACGTAGCAGTGCCTCGCGAATGCGCAGTAGGGACCCGGCTTGAAGCCGTAATGCTTCACTGCCGGATTCCCTTACTGGCAATGGCGGCGGCAGCACTCGACAGCTGATGGAAACATCAGCTGCGGTGCCGACATTGCTGGACTCCAGGACAGGTGAGTGTCCTATTATTAAAAGTCAGCAGCTGCAGTATTTGTAGCTTCTGGCTTTTAATTTTTGCAGGGGTGGGCGGACCTCCGCTTTAACAGGAGATTGCTAGGTAAAACATAGCAGCTTTTCTGCTTAACAGGAAATCTACAATTGTTCAATGAGGGTATCTTGTGTGACTCACAGTGCTGCTGCTGCTGCTGCTGCTGTGATTGGCTTCTCTGTATCTAGGCAGCCTTGGAAGGTTCTGGGTGAACAGATCAGCAGCAGGAATATGAATATGACTGCCCTCTCAACCAATTACAGGGAACGGTGCCCCTAAGCATGCTGGGTGCTAGTATTTATATTTAGTGAGCACATGGGATCTGGGTCTTTTTCCTGAAAGGGGAGGCCCAGTTGGGGAGAGAGGCCTGTTGTCTCTCCCCAGTTCAGACTGCCATGCCTCAAGTGGGCGATCTGAGGACCTAAACAGTGAATGCTGAGACCCAGGGAGAGCTGACTGAGGGAGGATGTTCATGGATCCTGTCTGGTATCATGAAGGAAGGTGACCTGCGACCAGCGCCTTGTGAATACAGACCCCCCCAAAGGGATCCTCGAGACTAGGGTGACCACATGTCCCGGACTGCCCGGGACAGTCCTGCATTTTGCAGGTCTGTCCCGGGCACATACATTCATTGAAACTGACACAGCCATCCCCCGGGCCAATCTAATGGCCCCAAAAAAGGCTGCCACATCACCGCTTTACTCACTGACAGTACTTGTCCTGGCCGGGAATGCCTGGAGGAGCACAATCCCGCCCCCTGCTTGTGATTGGAGAAATAATAAATCCTGCCTCTTGTGTCCGATCACTGTGCTGTGATTCGTTACAGCACAAGCTGATTTTTGGGAATGGTAGTTTGGAAATGTGGTCACCCTACTAAAGACTGGTGTTGCTGAATACCCTTCTGGGAGCTAGAAATCAGCTGCTGGGTGTAGGCTAAAGGGGACACCGGCTGGTGTCTTGAAGAGCAGGTCCACTCAATTCCTTCTATTAAAAAGGGGACTTTGCTCCATTCTGTACACAGTTCTACTGTGAAATCTGTCCTCAAGCGTGAATATTTCAAATGGAGTATCCTACTATACCCCTTCTCCCATCCAAGTTCCTAAACTGAAATAAAACAACAACAAAAAAAACACTACAACCCCTAGACTGGTCATTGGAGTAACGAGCAGAAGTTGTGAAACTGGCTGTGGGAAATACTGTGTGCCTGGCTGCAGGGCTGAAACAAGGGAAGACCCTGGAAAATAACAGCAGCTCCTACGGAGGCAGTGCTACACTACATTTGGCTTTATTAGCCTTATGCCCTATACACACGATCGGATTTCCGATGGAATAAAATCCAATGGATTTTTCCGTCGGAATTCCGATGAAGCTGACTTCCATCAGTCTTGCATACACACCATCAGACAAAATTCCGACCGTCCAAAACGCGGTGACGTAAAACACTCAGACGTGCCGAGAAAAATGAAGTTCAATGCTTCTGAGCATGCGTTGACTTGATTCTGAGCATGCGTGGGTTTTTTCTCCAATGGAATTCCACACAGACGATCGGAATTTCCTATCGTTTTTTTTTCCATCGGTAAAATTTAAAACATGTTTTATTTTTTTACACCAATGGAAAAAAGACCGATGGGGCCCACGCACGATCGTTTTTTTCCGATGAAAAAAGTCCATCGGTCTTTTTTCATCGGAAAAACCGATCGTGTGTACACGGCATAAGAGGTCGAAAAATAAACACAATATTAATCATCCATTCTGTAACAGCTAATTTCTAGGCAACGTAGGTTGCCTCATTGATAAAAACATTTCACTTAAAGCGGAGAATCACCCTAAATGTAAACATTTGCTCATCCCGATCAGTGTAATATGTATATCAACATTTGGCTAATTATTTTATTCTAAAGCCTTGTACACACGACCGAGTTTCTCGTCAAAAAACGACAAGAAAACTGCCGAGAGAGCTTTCTTGCAGAGAAAACCATTCGTGTGTATGGTTTCTCATCGAGAAAACTGTCGGGAATATCGACGAGAAAAATAGAGAACCTGCTCTCTATTTTCTCGTCAGGATTCTCGATTTTCTCGTCGGGTTTCTCGTCGGCCTATTTTGCGACGAGAAAACCGGTCATGTGTATGCTTTTCCGAGTCTTAAAAAATCGTGCATGCTCAGAATCAAGTATGAGACGGGAGCGCTTCTTCTGGTAAAACAAGCCTTCGTAAATGAGATTCGTCACGCTAAAACGAACTGAAAGCACGAAGACTGAAAAGAGCAAATCGTCTCTTCCCAAACTTTTACTTCACACGCGGTAACACGAGATCAGAAAAAGCAGCCCAAAGGGTGGCGCCATTGAAATCGAACTTGCCCTTTATACTGCCGTCGTACGTGCTGGACGTGACCGCGCAGAACAACGACGAGATTTGGAATTGACTGTGTGTATGCAAGGAAAGCTTGACAAGAATCTTGTCAAGCTTGACAAGAATCTCGTCGAGAAAATCGACAGGTTTTTTACGACGAGAAACTCGGTCGTGTGTACGAGGCTTGAGTCTTTTTAATTACCTTGAATTTAGTAGTAATTAGGGACACTTCCTGGTATCCCTCCCGCGGGAGTGGGCGTTCCTTTACTTTTCCCCAGCGCCCCAATGTCTCCTGGGAGCACAGTGTCATGCTTTCTCAGGAGACGATTCACCACGTCGTCATCAGCTTCACAGCGCTCGTTCTGAGCTGTAGCTGATGTTAGTCATGTTGTGGCTGCCGTCACAACGGGGCGTGTACTTATGACGCCGCCCGTTGTGATGGCAACCGTGCAGTGTTGACGGCGCTGCTCGCCGTCAACACTGGGAGAACAGCATTCACACTTCCCTTCCCCGAAGTATTTGCTTGTGGGCTTCACAATGCCCACAAGCAAAATGGCAACTTACAACGGTGATTTTTATAAGTTCTAATTTAGTACTGATTCTGACTGGGGAGAATTAGAAGCATTTGATACGTGAGTACATACATGCGAAAGTAATACCCAATCAATGCAATGCAATGCAAAAAAAAGCATATACCGTGGAACCTCCGCTTTAAAATTTGTGTTGTCTCAAGTCCTCCCCCATTATTTAGAATGCAGTAATTATTTCATATCTCTCTAAGAGGCAATACAAACACTCTGATAAATACATCTGCTGTGCCATCTGTGGCTGGTTTCAGACAATTGTGTAAATGTATTATTTTGTTTTATGTTTCAAATAGGCACTGCAGCTGAAAGAGAAGCGTACCACAATGCCCTAGTCAATTTATATGGAAGGCAAACCACGCAAAGCAGTGAAGAAGAGATAAGCAAATCAACTGAAGAATCAAATGAGGTGGCCTGGATGAGCAGAGTGAGACCAGTCTACGCACAGGACATAACTGGAAAGTTCAACGATTTGGAAACTCCAGAGCTTGGCCAAGATATTGATCTCACGTTGGTAATGTCCAATGGAGCGTCATCTGACAAAAAAATAACAGTTAATCTTAATGCCAATATCACTGGATACACCCGAAGTGTAATGACAAAGTTGTTGATGGAATCTGTGTCCATTTCAATGTCTTCCAAAGAAGGTAATATAATTATGCATTGAAAAATGATTTTCCTTAACAAATATCTTTGATTCCAGTTATACTTAAAGTGGTTAGTGAAGGGTCGTTGAAAAAAATAAATAAATAACAAACATGTTATACTTACCTCATTTGTGCAGTTGGCTTTGCACAGAGCAACCTGGATCCGCCTTTTCTCGGGTCCCTCTTCTGTGTTGCTGGCCCCTCCCTCCTGTCGAGTGCCTCCACAGTCAGCAGCTTCCTATGGGTGTACTGGAGCTGAGTCACAGCTCTGTGTGTCCATTCAGACACAGAGCCCTGACCTGGCTCCGCCCCCTCTCTTCTCTGATTGGCTGACTGATTTTGATTGACAGCCGCGGGAGCCAATGACGCCGCTGCTGTGTCTCAGCCAATCAGGAGAAGTGTCCCGGACAGCTTAGACATTAGTGGACATCGCTGGAGAGAGGCTCAGGTAAGTAATTAGGGGGGTGCTAGGGAGGCTGCTGCACACAGGTTTTTATCTTAATGCATAGAATGCATTAAGATAAAAAACCTTCTGCCTTTACAACTCCTTTAACTACTTCCTGCCCGTGCTATAGTCGAAAGACGGCTACAGCGCAGGCTTAGTTTTCCGGTAGGGCATCCATGGATGTCCTCCTGTGATCGCGCTGCCCGCACGAGTCCTTCGGATTTAGCTGATCGCAGATCAAGGTAAAGGGCCCACCATAGCGGCCCTTTACCATGTGATCAGCTTTCAGCCAATCACAGCTGATCACAGGATGTAAACACAAGGCAATTATCTGCTTTTCTTTCCTCACTCTGACAGCGAGAGAAGAGACGAAGAAAGCCGATAACTAGCTTATGTTAAAGGGACATCAGCACTGATTATCAGGGCACTTATTATCAGTGTCCTGATTATCAGTACAGTCCCACCAATGCCCACCAGTGCTGACAATCAGTGCCCACCAGTGCTGCCTATCAGTGCCCATCAGTGCTGCCAATCAGTGCCCATCAGTGCCTCCTCATGAGTGTCACCTATCAGTGCTGCCTATCAGTGCCATCTACCGGTACCTATCAGTGCCCATCAGTGCTGCCTATCAGTGCTCATCAGTGTTAATTTTGGCAGCAAATTTCAATTTCGTTTTAGTCTTATGCCGCATACACACGACCGTTTTTCACGACGTTAAAAATTCAATTTTTTAAATTGGGCAATAAAAACGATTGTGTGTACGCAGCATTAGTCTAATGCCGCGTACACACGACCGCTTTTCTCGACGAGAAAAACTGCATTTTTTTTTTCGCCGAGAAAAACAATCGTCTGTGGGCTTTATGTTGTTTTTCTCATTGAGAAAAACGGCATAAAAAACGACGAGAAAAATTAGAACATGTTCTAATTTTTCTCATCGTTTTTTCCAGCATTTTTTTCCGCGGCAGTTTTCCCATAGGGAGACACTGCCGCGGAGCCCACAGACGGTCGTTTTTCTCGTCAAGAGAAAAAATGACGGGAAAAACGACCGTGTGTAGGGAACCAAGCGGTTCCTCGTTTTTCCTGTCATTATTCACGGCGGTTTTTTAACCGCCGTGAATAATGATCGTGTGTACGCGGCATTAGGACTAAAATGGCATTTTAGTTTTAGTCCTATTTTAGTCTTCTGCAATTGTTTTAGTTTTAGTCATATTTAGTCGAATAAATCTCCAGTACATTTTAGCCAACTAAAATGTCCTACGTTTTAGTCACCTAAAATCTCCAGTACATTTTAGTCGTCTGAAATTTAATGCGTGTAATTAAATTGTAATGCATTAGTTAACATTTCTCTACAATGTCCAAACTCATTATATACTGCTGGAGTGAAAAATCTCATATGTTATTATATATGGTATTAAGTAGACATGTGCGATTAGTTTCGTACGAATCTAAAATTCGTACGAATTTCCGGAAATTCGTACATTCGTACGAATCCGAAATACAAATTTTTATGCATACGAATTCTGTACGGAATACGATTTTTTTTTTTACGAATTTCGGATCCAAAAGTGAAAAATTCCTTTAAATTTCGGACCTGGGGGGTGTGTATGATATGCATGTAAAGTGGTGCATGTTTCCCGTGCTTAGAACTGTCTCTGCACAAAATGTCATTTTTGACGGAAAAAAAGTCATTTAAAAAAAAAATCGTATTTCGTAATTTGTGTACGAAATGTAGTTCGGATTCGTACGAAATACGAATTTCGTACGAATCGTAAATTTTTCCCGTGCTTAGAACTGTCTCTGCACTAAATGTCATTTTTGACGGAAAAAAAGTCATTTAAAACTCACTCACGGCTATTATTGAATTGTCGGCTTTTATCAATACATAGAAAAGTCATTGATATATAAAAAAAAAAAAGCGTGTGGGTTCCCCCAAATTCAATTACCAGGCCCTTCAGGTCTGGAATGGATATTAAGGGGAACCCCGCCGCAAATAAAAAAAAAAAAAAGGCTTGCGGTTCCCCCTAAATATCCATACCAGGCCCTTCAGATCTGGCATGGATTTTAAGGGGAACTCCACCCCAAATTTTAAAAAAAATGGCGTGGACTCCCCCCAAAAATCCATACCAGACCCTTTATCCGAGCACGCAACCTGGCCGGCCACAGGAAAAGAGGGGGGGACGAGAGAGCGCCCCCCCTCCTGAACCGTACCAGGCCACATGCCCTCAACATGGGGAGGATGTCCCCATGTTGATGGGGACAAGGGCCTCATACCCACAACCCTTGCCTGGTGGTTGTGGGGGTCTGCGGGCAGGGGGCTTATCGGAATCTGGAAGACCCCTTTAACAAAGGGGACCCCCAGATCCCGGCGCCCCCTATATGAATTGGTAAGGGGTACATTGTACCCCTACCATTTCACGAAGAAAGTGTAAAAAAATGTAAATAAAAACACACAAACACCTTGGAAAAGTCCTTTTATTAAAAAAAAAAAAAAACATTCCAGCGGTGAAATCCAGTGTCCCGCGGCGATCCCGATGTTCAGCGCTGTCCGTCATTGGTTGAGCCTGAGCGGACCTGATGGGGAACTTCCTCCGCAGTGTTTTAAATGTATAGACCCGCCCCTTCTAAAGTTCCACATCAGGTCCGCTAAGCGGACCAGATGCGGAACGTGAGAAGGGGCGGGTCTATTCATGTATTACACAGTGAAGGAAGTTCCCATCAGGTCCGCCCCCTCGTATGTCAGACCCCGCCTACGTCATTGGCCTGTGCGGACCTGATGGGGAACTTCCTTCACTGTGTAATACATGAATAGACCCGCCCCTTCTCACGTTCCGCATCTGGTCCGCTTAGCGGACCTGATGGGGAACTTTAGAAGGGGCGGGTCTATACATTTAAAACACGGCGGAGGAAGTTTTCCATCAGGTCCGCTCAGGCTCAACCAATGACGGACAGCGCTGGACATCGGATCGCCGCGGGACACTGGATTTCATCGCTGGAATGTTTTTTTTTTTTTTTAATAAAGGACTTTTCCAAGGTGTTTGTGTGTTTTTATTTACATTTTTTTACACTTTCTTTGTGAAATGGTAGGGGTACAATGTACCCCTTACCAATTCACATAGGGGGGGCCGGGATCTGGGGGACCTCTTTGTTAAAGGGGTCTTCCAGATTCCGATAAGCCCCCTGCCCGCAGACCCCCACAACCACCGGGCAAGGGTTGTGGGAATGAGGCCCTTGTCCCCATCAACATCAAGATCTGAAGGGCCTGGTATGGATATTTAGGGGAAACCGCACGCCATTTTTTTTTTATTTACGGCGGGGTTCCCCTTAATATCCATTCCAGACCTGAAGGGCCTGGTAATTGAATTTGGGGGAACCCCCACGCTTTTTTTTTTTTTTTTATCAATGACTTTTCTATGTATTGATAAAAGCTGACAATTCATTAATAGCCGTGAGTGAGTTTTAAATGACTTTTTTTCCGTCAAAAATGACATTTAGTGCAGAGACAGTTCTAAGCACGGGAAAAATTTACGATTCGTACGAAATTCGTATTTCGTACGAATCCGAACTACATTTCGTACACGAATTACGAAATACGATTTTTTTTTTTTACGAAACGGAATGGAACGGAACGAAACTAATTTTTTGACGCCGCCCATGTCTAGTATTAAGGTATGAACATGCACTACAGACCAGTGTCAGTCTTAGGCCCCTTTCACACGGGATGGATCCACAAGTTGTGGATTGTCCACTGGCCACGTCACCTGGCCACGTCACCTGCCATGTCACCTGGCCACATCACCTGCCACAAGTTGGGAATTGTCCACTTGCCACGTCACCTGCCACGTCACCTGCCACGTAACCTGGCCACGTCACCTGCCACAAGTTGTGGATTGTCCACTTGCCACGTCACCTGCCACAAGTTGTGGATTGTCCACTTGCCACGTCACCTGGCCACGTCACCTGCCATGTCACCTGGCCACGTCACCTGCCACAAGTTGTAAATTGTCAACTTGCCACGTCACCTGCCACGTCACCTGGCCACGTCACCTGCCACAAGTTGTGGATTGTCCACTTGCCACGTCACCTGCCACAAGTTGTGGATTGTCCACTTGCCACAAGTTGTGGATTGTCCACTTGCCACGTCACCTGCCACAAGTTGTGGATTGTCCACAATGCAATGCAAGCAATTACAGTTTTTTTTTAAATATTTTTTAATGGTTTTTCATCATTTACCATAATTTTTGAGATTTCTTATGTAAAAAAATAAGTCACCTTTAAAAACGCTTATAGACGAAATCGCGGCAAATTGCCGGTACCGCGTTTAGCCGCGTTTTGCGTCTGAAACGTGGAAATTTTTGCGTCTGAACCCATTTTTTTGCTTTCAGAAAAACGAGGTTAAACGCAACTGCATATAAATGGCAAGAAACGAGACAGTGTACATCAGGGATAAGCAATTAGCGGACCTCCAGCTGTTGCAAAACTACAAGTCCCATCATGCCTCTGCCTCTTGGTGTCATGCTCGTGGCTGCCAGAGTCTTGCTATGCCTCATGGGATTTGTAGTTCTGCAACACCTGGAGGTCCGCTAATTGCATATCCCTGGTGTACATGGTCACATAGGATAACATTGAATGGGTTCAGGGGCAGTTAAAAAAAAATGTCCAACTACCTCTGAACGCGAGTTTAACAGCGTCCCGTGTGCATGGGGCCTTAATTACAGATCTATTAACCAATAATTACCGTATTTATCGGTGTATAACACGCACAGGCATATAACACGCACCCTAACTTTAAGAGGGAAGTTTCAGGAAAAAAACTTTCCACAGCCCCCCTGCGTATAATACGCAGGCACAGTTTACCCTCTATTTTCAGGGTAAAAAAGTGAGTGTTATACGCCAATAAATACAGTATATAATATAAATATAGTTACTTTACTTTTTACCATGCTCACTTCTAGAAAAGTCAATCCAGAATACAAAAAAACGAAATACTGTATGCACAGTCCCCTTTTATATGAAGCCTCAGAGACAGCATCCACAAAACATAATGTAGAAAAGTGCATAAACTATATGATTGTACTGATACATTTCCTATTTCAGAAAAAGAAATTCCATTCAAAATCCCTTACAGCAAATATATACAAAGTCTCCTGGACGATAAGGTGGTAGAGGTGACAGCTCTGTGTAAGTGGGATGAGAAAGAGGAACTGATTGTATCCCAAGTTATTACATTAAAGAACCCATCACTGAACATTAAGGTAAGTAAAAACATTGCTTAAGCGTTTAAACATATAACCCCTTATTGATATGTAGCGGGTATGTACTATTTAGGGGTAGCATCTGGGTGGTAGTATGACCCAGATACACTAATTGGTAGAGTAGGGCTGTGTTCTATTCGTGTGAGGACATCAGTGGTGTTCAGATCCCTGCGGCTCAGTAGGTGGCGCTGTCACTTTGGGCCGGGGTTGAACCATCACTGCAGTGCCGTACCCTATGTGACCTCTCGCAGCGGCTGTACGACGAGGCGGGGAACCCGCTGGGCTTGCTGGGACAGGGTATAAAGGGGGCGGACATCTTCACCACGAGGTCCGAGTCCCAGGCACCTTCAGCCTGAGGGCTGCTGTCCGTGATCGGTGTCCAGGCGCCCTTGGCCTGTACACGTGGAGTTCGTGTTCCATCCCAGACACCTTCAGTCTGGGGTGAGGTACTCAACCGGAGGCCTGGGGCCCAGTTTCCTTCCACTGGGTCCCGCGAGGGAGGGATCATCCTAAGGTGCCCCAGGTGTTGGGCGCCTGAATCCGGGGCGTAAGGAACCAGAGAGGGGATCCTCCCGAAGAGCTGGTACAGCATATTGCCAGTGCCGGGTGGACCTCTGGAGACCGTCCGGATGGATGTCTTTCCCGAACAGGGGCCAATTCATCAGGGAAGGTAGTTCATTTTCTGTGGCCGGTGGCAGCGGTACATCTAATCCACTCAGGTCGGTGGCAGAGACCTGCTCTCAGGCCTGTGGCAGGGGCCTCAACAGTTCACCCGGTCGGTGGC
Organism: Rana muscosa; assembly: GCA_029206835.1. Lineage (NCBI taxonomy): Eukaryota > Metazoa > Chordata > Amphibia > Anura > Ranidae > Rana > Rana muscosa. The sequence continues at coordinate 79,271,413 of CM055128.1, forward strand.
AGCGACCAATCTCACGGTCGGTGGCAGAGACTGTGCGCCAAGCCTATTTGCACTAGAAGGAATAGTAGAGCTCACTGTGCCTGGACCTACTCGTATCCACACCCTGTCTGTTTATTCAAAAGTTCAACTGATGCTGTTCACTTTTAAGGAAGAATAAAGGAGTGTTGGACTTTTTATGGTGTGGGGCTCTATTACTGACAGTCAAACTTCCGCAGAAGAAGCAGAGGCTCCAATAAGAACACAGGCCCGAAGGTAAAACAAGTGTTGGCTTTCACCTCTGCACATTAGAGGACATGGGCCGTAGTGAACCTCATCCTCCTCCCGCATACCCCTAGACAAGCCAGCCGTTTTTTTATTCACAAAGGGGACGGGGGTTGAGGCCGCTACACGTGGGGTCTCGAGTCCGGGATCGTGTTATGGAGCCGAAGTTTACAGAGTTTGAGCGTGTCTGCCCAATTGAGTTCTGAGTAGGTCGGCCATATTGGCCAAATCGCCACGAAGCACACCCTCCCTGCACAGTTCGTGGGCGTGACTCGGAGAAGGCCCGCGAACTGAAGCGCCAGAGGGGAGGAGTCCGGCCATGTGAGGAGGATCACGTGGGGACTGTGGCGCGAACTAGGTGAGGCCGCTACAGATATATAAGGTAAAATCCCTAAGGGCCTTGCCTGCTCTGGTGCGTTGCATTTACGTGCGTAATGTTGTTTGCAAAAATGTACTGCGTTAAGGCTGCCATTCATTCAGAGTGGATAGAAAAGTGTATCTGCACCTTTTTTCCAGCACAGCAAAGCAAATGCACAATGTGAAGGTGCATCGGGGTGGCATTTAAATCAGAGCTCCACCTAAAGGGGGAAGCTCCGCTTGTCTGCCTCCTCCTCCCCTCTGCTGTCACATTTGTCAACTTTTTGGGGGGGGGGGGCGGGCGAACTCAGCCTGAAGTTTAGCCTACCTCCTCCCTCCACAATAGCCGGCCCATTCAAAGAGCGCAGCGTGCTTCACGCATGCGCAGTAGGGAACCGGCTGTGAACCCGCAAGGCTTCACTGCCAGTTTCCCTCAGTGGACATGGCAGCAGCGGCACCCAATAGCCGACTGGAAAATCGGCTCAGATGAGGACACCACTGGACAGATAGAGCCTCTGGCTCTAATTACGTGCTTCTAAAAAAAAAGAAACCCATTGGAATCCATGCATCCGGTGCCCTGCATGTAGATTAGGGGCCAGACGCATGGATTAGGGGGGCGGCGTCCCTTCATCCCATAATGGATGGGCCTCCACTGGGCTACACACACAAGAAGTAAAGTGAAATCAATGGCGTCTTCATGTGTATAGAGGTAGGAGTTCAGGGGAGACCATTTAATTCTGCGCTCTGGCAAACTCAGCTCCCTTTCCACCTCTCTATTGCATTCACTGCCTAATGCCACTTCAAACAAATTCATCTGAATTAAAAATTGTCATTATTGAAGTGACTGAATATTTTTGAAGGTCTAAACCATTTGAAATGAACATATTTATGATTGATTGATCATGTTTTGTTATATGTATAGTCAGCATTAGACTTTAAGGCTGTGTTCACACTGATGCGTGTTTCCTCGCATTCAATTTGCATGTCAGGAGATTGGGACCAGCTCTATGGCGCCGGTTCACACATCTCCGGAGCGGCTCTGGTGCGAATTGCACAGGAGTCCTGTGCGTCTTCTGGTTCGTTTCAGGTCCGAATTCAAATAAAAAAATTCTGAAATCGGACCTGAAACGGTGAATGGGGATACACCAGACCCCTGCTGTGAGCCGCTCCATGCTGCAGTGAGAACCCAGCCTAAAGCTCATCACTGAGGAAAGTAAAATGCTTGTTTGCAGTGGGGATGTCCCAACACTGCACGGGTTAAATGCTTGCTTAGGTCTAGTGGGTAACTAAAACCAGTTTTATTTACCTGACCCTCTGCTCCCCTGGCTGCCAGCGCTCTCCTCTTCTCTCCTAGGCTTCTTTTCATTTGCGGTGATCCATGCTGCCCTCTGAAAAGAGAGCAACAGCTAATAGGCCTTGAGGAGGTGCTACTGCTGTCTTATTTTTTAGTTTGCAAACAGCAATTTTACATTGCAGGATCACACAAACTGCGAGCCAAGCTTTAAAGAGGAAGAAAAACTGCCTTTACTGACTTACCCTATAGGTAGTGTAAATTATCTCTTAAACATGCACTGTTTAGGAGATATTTACATTAAATGCAGCCAGTGAAATCAGAGGAACATGCGCTCTGAAGGAACGGCCACCCGTGCCGTGACCGGCGGCTCTCGCGTGCATGTCAGTCACAGAGCCGGAGCCCACAAACTCAGAAGCAAGACGGGTGAAGATGGGAGCCCCTGCAGCGCTGACATTTCGGTGCTGGAATAGCTTCATTTTAAGGTAAGTGTCACACAATGTGCTAGTATGGGATGCGTACTAGCACATTATGACTTTACCTTGCAGGGGGGAAAAAACGTCCTCTTTAATTGTTCACATTTAGTTTCACCCGTGTAAAAAATTACTATGAATGTCTTTCATGTTTTTATTGGTTTATTGGGAGAAAATCAGCCAAACAATGACCAATAACAATATTTTTTGGTTTATTTTTTTCTCAGGTTCTCGGAGATGCTGTTGTAAATAATCCACTAACTGCTGAAGTCACATTCACTAACCCACTTAATGAGAATCTAACAGACTGTGATTTTTTTGCAGAGGGCAGTGGGCTCATTAAAGATAAGATTGAAAAGAAGTAAGTAGAATGATGTACCTACAGTGATCTATTATGCATGACATCTACTGTACATGATTTTTCATACCGCAAGGCAAAGTGAGAATTTTGGGTCAGGTAGTGCCCTCTAGAGGGGCCACAAAACAAGAATCTCACCCAGGGCTGTCTTAATGGGCCCCTGGGCAAATTAATGACCTGGGGCCCCCACTAACCTGCCCCAATTTTACACACCTACTCTCAAGAATTAAAGTATAAATAGTTGATAGAATGAAACATATTTATTAGTCCTTTCAAAAAAATCAATTTTAAACAATAGAAAAACATGCCACAAATCAAAGACTAATCAACACAAAGGGCACCGTACGGAGGGAGGCAGAGGGGCATAATACAGAGGGCACAATACTGGGATCAGGTGGGCACAGTACAGGTTCTGGGATGCTTCCGGGACACTACCATCCCAAGACAGCATAGTAAAAAGTGTGACTGTCCCGGCAGATCCGGGACAGTTGGAAAGTATGATGTAAGGCAAGATTATCATTGAGCCCCCATGCACCTTGGGCCCCTGGGCAGTGCCCAGGGGTGCCCATGCACTCACCTTACCTTTGGGCCCATGAATTCTCCTCCCCCCTAGTAAAATTAGGACAAATTGTGTTTTTTTACAACTCCACTAGTATTAAGGCAGGAAAAATGTGCATATTAGGGTACACAATTTGGTTCTTTGACAGAGGAGAGGCATGTGAATTGCACTTGCAGTTGAAACACAAGTGCATTGTGCAAGTTGTAATAACACTTGGGGTGGATTTACTAAAGGGAAATCTATTTGCCTTCAATAAATCAACCCCTTGGTGTTCTGGTCCTTTGTTCGTAAAAGTAATGCCACTTTCAGGAGTGTTCTTACAGCAGCATGCTCTGTGGGTATGTATGGTGGCTCGGGATACGATCACAAAGTCCTTTTCATGTCTGTGGATTCCAAATAAGAAGTCAGATAAAGGCCACTCACAATATAAAAGACCTACCTGGGGAAATCCTTCAATATACTGGAGGTGCAGAGCACCAAACAGAGCGAATGAGGAGGCAAGCTTCCAGGGTTAAATCCATTTATTGATAATGACATCAGATAAGAAGCTATCATGTTCTGAAGGAAAAAATACACCCCCTTCTTCAGGGCTAAAGTCATACTACATGTTTCAGGGGTAAAAGTGCACCCCCATTTTCAGAGATAAAGACATACAACATAAATAAGGGGTCGAAATGCACCCTCTTCTTCAGGGCTGAAAGCATGCTACATGCTTCAGGGTTAAAAATACACCCACTTTGTTAGGGCTAAAGATATACTACATGGGGGTTATTTACTGAAGCCAAATCCACTTTGCACTACAAGTGCAAACTACAAGTGCAAAGTGCACTTGAAATTGCACTGAAAGTGCACTTGGAAGTGCAGTCGCTGTAAATCTGAGGGGTAGATCTGAAATGAGGGGAAGCTCTGCTGATTTTTTTATCCAATTAAGTGCAAGCTATAATGTTTTTTTTTTATTTTCCTTGCATGTCCCCCTTGGATCTACAGCGACTGCACTTCTAAGTGCACTTTTAGTGCAATTTTAAGTGCACTTTGCACTTGTAGTGCAAAGTGGATTTGCCTTTGGTAAATAACCCCCATGTTTTGGCAGTAAAAATGCACCCCCTTTTTCAGGGCTAAAGACATACTACATGTTTCAGAGGTACAAATGCACCCCTTCTTCAGGGTTAAAAACATACTACATCAGGGGTGTCCAACCAGTGGCCCGGGGGCCACATGTGGCCCGCGGAGCCCTCTGATGTGGCCCGCGACCTCCTGCTCTGGGATGGTTTAGAATAGATTACTGTTATTAAAAGTCAGTTTATTACTAAGATCACAGTGTATATATGGGCATATCTGTTCTGCAGTGGTTACTGGGTTGCTTTCAAACTGACCCACAGATGCAGAGCAGTGCACCTGCGGGTTACCCGAACTGGGCCATAGACTTCTGTTATTACCTGCGAGTTTGGTGAGGTTTCTGAAAATGCACCAAACCTGCAGAATATAATAGAAGTCTATTGCAAAGTGCAGGAAAGCCAAAAGGTACACTGCGTTGGTAAACCGCAGCGCATCAGTGTGAAAGCAGCCTTGGGCCCCTTTCACACGGTCAGTCTGACCCAATTGGACCCTCCATTCACCTCTAAGGAGTGGCAGATGTAAACTGACTTGTGTCCTACCTCCAATCCGATCCGCTCCTTTATTGTGGCCCGTGACCGGTTACCAAGTCGCTTAAGTTGCCCTCGCGCTTCAAAAGGTTGGGCACCCCTGTACTACATGTTTTAGAGGTTAAAATGTCCCCCTTTTTAGGTATAAAGACATACAACAAAAGTAGTCAAAATGTTTTAGGATAAAAGTGCTCCTTAATTTTACTTCTTTGTGCTAGTATTACTGATAGATGGATTCAAATCTGGATGCTTGCCTCTTAAATATCCTGGATTGGTGTTCCGCACCTCCACTACATTGAACTACAATAGTATGAACAGGCTTGGCCCACCATACCTATATCAATAATGAGGGTTCTTCTGTGATATGGGAGATGTGCTGTCATCTCACCAAGGAAGAATAAGCAAGTTCATAGCAAGTGAGATTTTTTATTGCAATGCCATTACGGGAAATGGTTGTTGCACCTTGGTGATGTGTGGCCAGCAGCAGAATCACCATTGGGACATAGCCTGAGACCGGGATGATAATTCTGCTCTAAAGGAGGAGTATGCACCTAAACAAAAGCACACACATCTCTCCATTAGAAGCAAATCTGAACTAGTTCGACTAATGACAGAAATATAAAAAGTATAAGCCCCACTCCAAAACGGAACTGTTCATACATGTGTAGCGGGGTGTTCCCCTTTAAGACAGAGAGACAAGAAGTTCCAGGTGAGAGGTGAGTCGGGAGGAAGTAAAGAGACATTACTGGAAGTGAAAGCAGAGGAGAGAAAGAGACTACATCTCCCAGTACATCTTGCAGCACCCAGGGTGCATTGCTCCAGAACAGAGACTGCTGGGGCAGACTTTATAAAGGGGAGGCGGAGTTTTGGTCGCTCTCTTTGGACCCCCCTCTCCTAGCAAGAGGATGTCTGTGCTGAACTGCTGTGTGCACAAGGCCTGAAGCCCGGGCCGTGTGCTCCTTTCCAAAGAGCCCTCTGCCAGCCTAGCAGAGCCTTAGAGACATCTAATCCTCCTTGCTGCAGTACACCAGAAGGATTGAAGACTTGGATGTCGGTGGATTCCTGTTCCTAGACGAATCGATGGAGGAAACGGACTTGGACTTGTCCAGGTGGTGAGAGCTGTTTAAAGACAGATACTTTATCTTTACTATTCGTTGGGATTACAAAGTTGTTCTTCAAGTGCACCACCGAGAGATTGCTAGCGAATATTGTTTCACTGAACTTCCATTTAGATCAGTCAGGCCTGACTGCATAGGTAGACATTGCTGGGTGTTAGTCTACCCATGAGGGGAAGTAGCTGTAAAAGGGCAGCGCTAGAGTTGCATAGCAATACTTTATTATTCTGATTACTCTGTTTATCTTTATTACTGTTTATTGCAGGGATCTGCAACTTGTTATACTGTTGTTTATTACTTGCCCATTAGCCTCAGTAAAATATCTGGGTAAAGTACATTTGGTGTCAGTTCCGCTTACTTTAATAGGAGTTTTAAAGTATATTCTGTGTATGTTTGTTATAGGACTGCGTCACCAACAGTTGCGATCACGCGGTCCTATCTCTCTATCACCAGCTGTGCCACGGGAGGTTAGAGCCGATTGCCGGGGGTTGACAGCGGTGCACTGCAGGGCCCAAATCAATATCAGCGGCTCTCTTAACTGGGGGTAGCGCTACACATGTATTTCATGATTGTCACAAAAGACTGCATATAATCATGTCTACACCCAAAAACCAACCTTGACGTATTTCACCACTGCTGGCTTTCTGTCAAAGATAGTGAAACTCCTTGAAATTTAGGGTATTTTTTAAAACATATTATGTGTCACACAAAGCCAAATTAAATGCATTTTTGTTTTATGATGCAGAATTTCACTGAAGCCCAAAGAGAAGACAACTGTGACCATTGAATTTAAGCCTTACACGACGGGCTCCAAACAATTAAACATTGTGGTTGATTGCAAAAAAGCTGTCACAATCGAGGGTTTCCAGATCATTGTGGTAAAAGAATCTTAAGTTCCTGGCTTAAATTACAAAATATACCATATGACAACCTCAAAAATTTTACTTCTGGTATTTTATCATTCTACTCAGTTTAAAAGTTTAATCCTACTCCTCCCATGTACCAAGTCAGGACACTGCCAATTAAAGTAGAAGTCTACTCTAAAACTAAAATCCCTGCATTTATAGACATCCACGATCTAACACTAAACTCACTAACCCTGTAAAGAAGAAATCAGTATACATACCTTTTTTGAAGCCGATCCGACTCGATCTCACCCTGAGCTGTCAGCCGCAGCTTTGCTCTAGAGGCGGGTGAAGAGGACACATCCAACACATCCAACAACGGAAGCCCCATATTAACTCTATGGGTGACATCACTCCCCATTAATTTCACAGCCGTTGTCAGCTGTGTCCTCTGCAGAGCTTCCGCTGCTGGAGATGGGGTCGGATCGACTTCAAAAAAGGTATGTATACTGATTTTTTTTTTACAAGGTTAGTGTTAGATCGTGGATGTCTATAGATGCAGGGATTTTCGTTTTCGGGTGGACTTCTACTTTAATATTAATATTTTAGTGCTTAAGGTATAACTGAAGGCAAACACTTTCAGAGGGATTAGAAGACCTGTCAGGTGTCTGTATCCCAATTAGGGAGATACTCTCATCTTGTCCTGGTGATCATAATCACCAAGAATGAAAGTAAAATAAATGCCACATTCTAAGTGGTCACCAGAACAGAAATAGGGTGAAATCTTTTAATGGGGACACTACCGGTAGTTCTGGTGACTTCCAGAGATTTCCATCGCTTTGGAGGGCTATCCTCTCACTGCGTGGCTATGAGACACGAAGCAATGGAAAGTCTCCCCAATGGGAAACAGGTGGAAAAAAAACTGACAGGGGTATAATTCTTCCTCACTGTATCCAAAAATTATTGGCATTTATTGTTCTTCACACCCTAGTAAAACAAACCAAAATAAAAAAAATTTGTTAGCTGTGATTTCATAGGAGGAAATTACGGTTTCAAATTATGAAGAACACTTTGAGTAAATAATATTTTTCAAAGCAGATTTTCACAATGCTTCACTAGAGATGGTTTGAAAGGTTTTAACTGTCTTTCTCCCTCCTCCCCCATGAGAAATGAGAGTCTTCTCTAGCTCTGTTTTTTTCCTCCTCTTTCCTACTCCCTTATTCCCCTTACCTTAAGGTGACCAGATTTTTTAAATGAAATCCGGGGACATCTTTTTTTTTTCCTACTAGTAATGGCAGCAATAAGCGACTCTGCCCGTCGCTGCCGCCGCCTGCCTCACAGCCTGTTAAGTGTTACTCTCCGGGCCCCGGCTACTACTGGGTGAGGAGCGAAGGAAGATCATTGTTCTTAGCTTGCTGACCCCTAATAAGCTCTGGTATTAAGCCCTTGTTTGGGCTGTTGTATTTTCTGATTGCTATATGTACTAACATGCTGAGATTGGTATTTTGTTGGGGCAATATGTGTATCTGACATATCACTTCCTATGTAACCAGATGTTTATTGGAGTCATATCTTCTCATTGACATACTGCTAAGTTTTCTACATATACATAAAGATGTTTCAAAAAAATAAAATGATGAAGAACACAAGTCTAATAAATAATGTATATGCAATATAATGTTTAAAATTCTTCTCTGTATCATCTTGACATGCTTTATTGTTAATTGGCTTGGAACTTAAAAAATAAAGATTTACTATGTATGCAACCATTGGCTGTGTTTTTCCAGTACCCTGAAAAATGAATCTTTTGTAAGAAAAATAGTGATGCACTTACTGGTATGTGGGTGTGCCCACAGCCTCATATTTGCAGTGTGAGATTTATAGGTTAACTTCGCTTTTGTGGGAAAAATTGTAACACAAGTCATATTGTAATTGAACATTATTAAAAATGTCCTTTCCTTTTCAATCTGCAGCACTGTCATTTTCTGTAAAATGCAATACAATATGGCTACCTGGAGGCATTCTGTACACAGATGGTGCACAGAACGCCCCCCCCCCCCAGATTTTCTTCTTGTGTGATTGGCTCACTGATTTTCCCAGAATTCTGCACTAAGATACAAATCAGATTTTTATAGATCAGATTTTGAGCATCCCCTGCAACAAAAATATAATATGTGGTGAGATGCTATAGGGATGCAGACACAGCAGACACAGCATCTTCCTCATTATAACTCTGCAAGTGCAGCAGCTGATTGATTATGAAACTCCTCCCATACAAACTCACTCACATGGACACAGACAAACAGCTATTTCTTCAGAATAACAAACGGTAGCAATCTGCAAAAAAGTTTGTTAAAATCCTTGCAATATACATAGATCACCCAGAGGAGAATTATTTTTTTCTCAACAAAAGTGGAGTTACTCTTTAAGGCACTGGTACCTCTGGCTGCTAGCCATAGGAGATCTGGGGCGGGATTCGATGATGTCACTTATGTGTGCTCATTGTTCCCCTTGCTTAAGGCTCTGACACAAAGAAGTAAAGCCCTGCCTCCATGGCCACTGACACATAAGGTCACAATTATGTATTTTTTTTTCAGACAACCCAGTAAAAACTGAACATTAAAGGTCTATATGCTCAGCTGTGTGGACTCCCATTATCTTGTACACTAACCTGCTCTGCCATAATGCAGCATGTTCAGGTTTGAATAGGTTGGCCACACACCACCATGGAGCAAAATTGGGACACACACAATTTTATAAGACACAACACACAGTTAGGGGAATTTTAAAAAGTTCTAGATATCACCATGCCTCCGTTGGAAACAGATACATAATTTGTGGGAAGTTGTGAGCGTGAAGACGTACTGAGGCTGGAGTGTCCATATGGACAATCCGTACTTGCTCCAGCTGAACTCCCTTCCACTGCTGCACCTAGTACACAGACATAGCAGCGGCGTGGAGTTTTGAAGCTGGGTGGGTGGATCATGATGAGTATTCAGAAACACTAGTCCTCCATCAGGTCCACTCCCCTTTTGATTGACAGAACGCAGTGGGTGGATCCATAGCCAGTCTGCTATTAGCTTTAGTATCCACACACTGCCTGCTGTCAATCACAGGGAGAGTGGGTCCAATGGAAAACTTGTGTCTCAGCTTCCCCATATTGCTCCACCCACTGTCAGCATCACTGGTTTTCTACATGGTTGTTGGCCAACTGCAACCTTAAAGTGGAAATAAACCCATTCATGTAACTGTTTCCCAAAAAAGTTACAATCAAAACATACTGTGAATGGTAACTGTCACAACTGCTTGTGCTCTCAACCGAACTGTCAACCCATCCAATGGCTGGTGTCATAATGGATCATATGTGTAGCGCCATTGAAACTGCAAATCAAATAGAAGCTAAGATGGCTGCTTTCTTGGCTGTAAGGGATAGGAGGGTTTAGCTTTGCTTTAACAATCGGTCACAAGTAGGGAGGGAAGGAGGTAGCAACAGCAAACATGCAGCCCTGCTACACAGCATAGTGAGATGGGTACTCTGCCTGTCTCTCTATGCCAACTTACAGCTGGTCTTAATAACCTCCAGTTTCATTATCTATGAGCTAGAGGTATTTGTTTTTTAATCTGGCGCAGTAATGGCACCACTGGTACTATTAAGAACTTCCTGAATCTGCCAAATGTTTTGGTAAAGATACCTGAAATTGCCCTTCAAATGGCCATACTGACAGAAATTTGGAGTAAATGCTTTATAGAAGTATGTGGTGTGGTTTTCTGCAATGCAGGAACATTGAGGTGCACTGTTGTAGTGTGTTGGGGCACACTGCTGCACCATGATTCATGCTTTGCTGTGTATTGCAGTAACAATGCATAGATCTAAAGCTGTCTTAAGCCCTGTACACACGATCGGTTTTACCGATGAAAACAGTCCGATGGACTTTTTTTCATCGGACAAACCGATCGTGTATGGGCCCCATCGGTCTTTTTTCCATCGTGATTAAAAATAGAACATGTTTTAAATTTATTCGATGGAAAAAAAAACGATAGCAAATTCCGATCGTCTGTGTGGAAATCCATCGGAGAAAAAACTCACGCATGCTCAGAATCAAGTCGACGCATGCTCAGAAGCATTGAACTTAATTTTTCTCGGCTCGTCTGAGTGTTTTACATCACAGCGTTTGGGACGGTCGGATTTTTGACTGATGGTGTGTAGGCAAGACTGATGGAAGTCAGCTTCATCGGAAATCCGATGGAAAAATCCATTGGATTTTATTCCATCGGAAATCCGATCGGGTGTACAGGGCTTTAAAGTGTTACTAAACCCAGAACCTGCATTCACTATTTCTGGTCTACCACAGTACACAGAACATGGAAATACAATTACGGTATTTTAGTAAATATAAACTAATAAATACCTTTTCTCATCAGCAGTATCTAGCAGCCTTGTGCCTCCTTACTCTGACTGGATGTCAATGGTGTGGTGTCCCCTTACATTGGCGGTCAATGTTGAAGGGCCTCCTTGCATTGATGATCATTGCAGAAGTGTCCCCTTATAATGGTGATCAATGCAAAACTGTCCCCTCCTTTATATGTGGTCAGTGCAAAAGTAACCCCTTACACTGGTGGTCAGTATCATAAAGTGCCCCGTTATATTGGTGGTCTGTGTGGGCAGCTGAGCTGAACAGATATTGTGGTCAGTTGTTATGTATCTAAGAGAGGAGAGGGTCTATTGCTTCCTAGTCGCTAGCTCTGGCTCTGCTGAGAAATGTTTGCACCAAAACTATACAGGAGACCAATCTTGTCAAAACTACCTGCATTCAACGCACCCCCTTATTGGTGACACCAGAGAAAAACTATTCCCACAGCCTTGCTCCTGTTATAAAATTGCATTGTATTTACAAAGTAGACATGTGCGGTTCGTTATGCTCCGAATAAATATTCAGACAAATTTTTCATTATTCTGAGATTCAGATAAATGCCCGAATGACCGTATAAACAAAGTTTACCGAATGCTACGAATAACAAAACAAAATTCATCCGAATGTCATTCGAATTTCCGAAATTCCAATTGAAATTCGAATCGAATTTTACATCAAATTCCAGTCAAAAATCGAAGTGTAAACATATTTCTGAAATCAAAGAGTGTGTGTTATTAGAGTACCATTTCAAAATAATGCTGTTTTTGTTAAGTGAAAGGTGATTTAAAGAGTCATGCCGCGTACACACGATCATTATTCACAGCGGTTAAAAAACCGCCGTGAATAATGTCATTTAAAATGGGGGAACAGCTTGTTCCCCACACACGGTCGTTTTTCACATCATTTTTTCTCTTGACGAGAAAAACGACCGTCTGTGAGCTCCGCGGCAGTGTTTCCCTATGGGAAACACTGCCGCGGAAAACATGTCGAAAAAAACGACGAGAAAAATTAGAACATGTTCTAATTTTTCTCGTCGTTTTTAATGCCGTTTTTTCTCGTCAAAAAAAACGACAGAAAGCCCACAGACTATCGTTTTTCTCGTCGAATGGGAAAAATTTCGTTTTTTTCTACGAGAAAAACGGCCGTGTGTACGCGGCATCACTGTAATCATTTGATGAAGATTTTTCTTTTGTTTGTTCACTTTGCCACAAAAAAAGTTTTCCATTCGGCCGATTCAAAATGTATAGATTTGAACGTTTCGGATAGAAAAAAATGTGTAAATTTGAAGAAAAAATACATAAAACAAATTCCGAATATGAATTGAACGAATTTAACTAAACAAAATAACCAGATTAACAAAATGTTTTCATCATGTACATGTCTATTACAAAGTAATTGATTTAAAGCACTTTGACTTTCATTATCAATTTTTTTTAAGCAATATGGAACTAAGTCAGTCTACCTCAAAGTGATTTTAGTTATAGGTGGAGCCTGGTTGGTTGAATCAGTCTAAGTCTTCTTATATATCATGGATACTGCAACAGCAAGATATTCCCACCATAATTCCCAATTTTGTTGCTTCCCACCTGTGAAGCCTCGTACACACGACCGAGTTTCTCGTCCAAAACCGGCAAGAAATGTGCCGCGAGAGCTTTTTTGTCGAGAAAAACGTTTGTGTGTATGGTTTTACGACGAGAAAATTGCAGAGAATCTCGACGAGAAAATAGAGAACCTGCTCTCTATTTTCTCGTCAGGATTCCAGATTTCCTCGTCGTGTTTCTCGTCGGGCTGTTTTGTGACGAGAAAATGGTTCGTGTGTATGCTTTTACGACTCTTCCAAAAGCGCGCATGCTCACAAGCAACTATGAGGGGGGTTGTTATCTGTCCCTTTTTTTGTCAGTCAAATGTATCTGCTTACTCCAAAGCTAGATTTTTAATTTTTACAAATACACATAGTCAAGTATGAACTTAAACAAAAATCACATTTATTCATGTTTAAAAATAAAATAAAGAGAAGGCAGCGCTGGAGAACCTGCTGCCATTTGTGCATCCCAGGGACCCCAGAGCACACAGCAACCCTGTGTGGACACTAAAATTGGGAGCTTGAGAAGGCCAACATTTCTGAACACAATCTGATGCTGGCCTCCCAGAGGTCAGGAACAGCAGCAGGTGTGATATATGTCCCAAGTCTGTGGTACTACAACAGGCTGCCTTCTGTCTGACCACAATGAAGCAAGGCCATCACTTCCTCTTCTTCCTGGCAACCTTCCCTGCAACCTTCCCTGAAGCCTTCCCTGCAGCCTTCCTTCTTCGTTTGGCTGGAGGCTGGCCCACTGGAGGGGTACTCCTGTCAGGAGGAGGAGGAGGAGATGTAGCAGAAGGGGGTGGGGCAGAAGAAGAAGGTGGAGGTGTAGCAGAAGGGGGTGGGGCAGAAGAAGAAGGGGGAGGTGTAGCAGAAGGGGGTGGGGCAGAAGAAGAAGGGGGAGGTGTAGCAGAAGGGGGTGGGGCAGAAGAAGAAGGGGGAGGTGTAGCAGAAGGGGGTGGGGCAGAAGAAGAAGGGGGAGGTGTAGCAGAAGGGGGTGGGGCAGAAGAAGAAGGGGGAGGTGTAGCAGAAGGGGGTGGGGCAGAAGAAGAAGGGGGAGGTGTAGCAGAAGGGGGTGGGGCAGAAGAAGAAGGTGGAGGTGTAGCAGAAGGGGGTGGGGCAGAGAAGAAGGAGGAGGTGGAGGTTGAGGTTGGGTCAGTTGTGCCACCTCACATATGGCGGTATTGGGGGTAATTTTCTCCATCACCCCCTTGTTGAGCAAGGTGATGAGCAGGGGCTCGCATAGGAGGCGTTGCTCCATGCTCATCACCTTGAACTTAGCCTCCACTAGGCTGGCAATGGCCTCTTCAGGGGATGTGGGCTCCTGGAGGGGGGCATGGGCCTCACGAATAAGGGCCATTGCTGCCTCACTCGTGCTCCTGTCCCTCCTGCCTCTTTTGTGAAGCCGGATGGGAGGCACCTGGGATCTGGTGCTTCTCCTTTGCCCTGCCACCTCCTGTCTGCCACTGGGCCCTACCACCTCCTGTCTGCCACTGGGCCCTGCCACCTCCTGTCTGCCACTGGGCCCTGCCACCTCCTGTCTGCCACTGGGCCCTGCCACCTCCTGGCTGCCACTGGGCCCTTCCTCCTCCTGCCTGACAGTTTCCAGACCCTCCTCCTGGCTGATTTCATCCTGTGTATGAAAAAGGGACATAGTTTAATATGTTAGCTTAATCTTTGCATCAAACTTTGTAATCCTGATTGAAGCAATTAGAATGTAAATCCATAAATCCTTGCTTTAAATTTACCACTACATCAGATTGACTATTTAGCACCCAATTAAGTGCAGAATAATGTCTACAGATCTTGATTTCACTTGTGCAATCCAAAATATTTTATGTTTGACATCTTGACATATTTGTCAAACATTAAGTTTATCCCAATACATTTTCGATAAATACTATACCTGGCTCCAGATGGCCAAATCAGGATCATCCAGGATGGCTGCCTCCTCTTGCTCCAGAGAAGGCTCAGGTTGGCTGCAGGGAAGTCTGGGGGGAAGAGTGGAGAGTGATGGCCTTGTCTCAATGTGGTCATCCAGGAAGGACATCCTGTTGTAGTACCACAAAATCGGGACATACACATCATCTGCTGCTGCTCCTGACCTCTGAGAAGCCAGCACCTTAGAGCGTTCAGTCCTGTAGGTACCTCTCAAGCTCCCAATTTTAGTGTCCACTTGTTTTGCTGTGGCTGTGGGCACCTTGGTATGCACAAATGGGAGCAGCTTCTCCAGCGCTGCTTTTCTCACCCCTCTTTTTTTGTGGATGGGGTTTTTCGTCTCCCACAGAGCCGGCAGCTCCCTTACCCGGTCAATAAATTCCGCCAGGAACTCTTTGTCGCTAATAAAGACATTCATATTGTATCTGCAAGTTAAATAAATTATATATAACTAATGTGAGGCAAACAGTCTAACCTCCTTAACATGCTAGTCACCATATATATCCTCCAACATTCTCAAGACAGTATAGGCCAACAATTTGTACAAGTCACAAAATCACATACCTTCGTTCGCACGTCCGTCACTTGAACTCCTCTCTCCGCACACCGAACGTACTATAGTCACATGTATGTTTGCTATATACACACCACGCATGCGTCAAAATATGAACACGTCGCTCCGCACACGTCACCCGCCCATGACGTTCTAACTAACATCTTTTCCCCGCCCCTTCTCTTTCGGCGCGCAGACAGATATGGCGGAGTTACAGCAGGTGTCTGATAATTCCGCGACTAACGAGGAGGAGACAAGCCCGGAGACCGAGGAAACGTCACGATCAAGGAGGAGATTCAAGGCATCGAATATGTCTTTTGCAGAGATGGCGGAGATGGTGGACATCTTGCTCAAGGCTGATTATGATGCCAAGCATTGGCCGTATAGCAAACCAAATAGAAGGAAGGCCAAAATCCTCACTAAAGTCGTGAAGAGTCTGAAGGCGAATTTCGGGGTGAAACGCTCAAATGAGCAGCTCAGAAAGAGGTGGTCAGACCTCAAACTGAGGGAGCCAGAGCAGTTGAGGAGCATAAAGAGAATGCTCGCTAAAAGTAAGTAAAAAGTAGACTTTTATGCTATTAATCTTTTTCTAAACTGACATGTTGCTCTTTATTTTGGTTTCTCATATTGGACTCGCTTCCAAAATGTAATAT
The DNA here is from genome assembly GCA_029206835.1 of Rana muscosa. Taxonomy (NCBI): domain Eukaryota; kingdom Metazoa; phylum Chordata; class Amphibia; order Anura; family Ranidae; genus Rana; species Rana muscosa. Next base: position 79,287,453 of record CM055128.1, read on the forward strand.
TTTGAACTTGGTTGGGCACAGTAATCGTTCGTTACGTTACCGACACTTCGTTCGGCCACTATCCGCGGTTTTGGCTTATTTTAGAGCCACCAAAGTAATTATACATCTGCCATTTTTGCTCCAAAATTGTGGCATATTTTTTCGTCTAGATGATGTGTTTGTAAAGAGAATGAAATGCAAACTTTTATCAGTGTAAAGGAGAGGACACTCAGCAGCTGCTTCCACATCTGTACTTTGGAGCACTATAGTGTGGGCCACCAGACCCGCCTTTTTTGGGTGTCCCACACAGGTGCATCCGAGAATTTTTGTGGTGCCTCCATGTCAAATAAATTACATCCAAAGGTGAATACTAAACATATTCTTGGTCATAAATAATGCATTCTTCTTTAAATTCCGCCCAAACACACACTTGTACCACACTTCCAATCAATTTAGCCTGTTTTTATTTTAACATTGAGATTTACAGTGTGATAAATAGACCTTTTGTTTGATTCTCATAGGGGAGAGAAGACTGGGAGGAGGACACTCCAGGGAGCACATGCACCCCACAACTTCCAAGCAACCCCAAACTCCCAAAGACCCACAACCGAAACATGTGCAGGAAGTTGAGGTGGAGGAAGGAGAAGTGCAGGAAGGAGAGGTGGATGACGTTGTGGATCTGGTCACCACAACAGGTCAGTATCTGTCACCACAGCTTCAGGTAAGAGATGTAGGCCTGCAGAGTTATAATACCTTTTGTTTTTTGTTTTTAGGGGATATAAATGTTGTGAAGGATAGTACACGATTCTCTGCTGACAGTGCCCTCCGCCTCATCCAGCAAGTGATGGAATGTAGCACGGAACTGGACCTTATTAAACAAAGAATCCATGTGATGGAACAAACATTTAAAGACATTCTCGATGTTTTGGGGAGAATTCAATAAGCCATCCAAACACATTTGTTTTTACATGTTTGTTTTTGCAACTTTTCGAAATTTTTTGACAATCAAACCAGCCAAAAATTGAATCTGCACACAGTGTGTCAACATGTGCTATCTGCCATCAGGGGATATCCATGTACGTCTTTTGGGGGTGCAACCCCTTCCTCGTATCTAAAGTCGGTGAACTGAGGAAGGGGTTGCACCCCCAAAACACGTCCATTGATCACCCCTGATGGCAGATAGCACATGTTGACAAAGGGATCAGGATTGTAAACTTCCTAGATGAAAAAAATCCCAAATGTGTGTATATTCAATTTTTGGCTGGGCAAGGGGTGGCAGGACCCCATATTAGGACGGGCACATAGAGACATAGTTTGTGTAAGTGAATGTCTCAGATTGCTCAGAGGTATCCAATGTTGGAATTTTTGGAATGCAACTGTTATTTTTGTATTTTCATAAGCAAAAAATTGGTGGGTTGGGGCCAGGCCAACCCAAAAAACCAGAAAAAACTAAAAATGGTGAGAATGTGCACAGAGTAAAATATTTGACCACAAACAACGTGTAGCTTCTTTTTATAATACCCTCTAAGCTTATTTGGTTATTTTGTAAGGTTACATAGTGAAATGGTTGTTATTTACTAAAGTAAAATACACTTGGCACTACAAATGCACAAAGACAAAATAGGAGACAGGAAAGAACAAATAATTAAAGGTTTAAACAAGCTTTTTATTGGGATCCTTAGACATAGGCTGGCATAGGAATTGCCCCCCTACCCGTGAAATACTCCATGTATTTGTCCCGAACCTCACGGGCATTTTGGGAGGGCAAGCCAGGACGGGCAGATTCCAGGCCCGGCAGGGGATTTGCAGGGGAAAGTCCAGCCTCTGGCAAAACTGAGGCCATATAGGAATTTGATTTTTGGCTCAGAAAGTTGTGTAGCACACAGCAGCATAATACGACATAGTTTATTTTGTAGTCCGCCAAGTGTATTGAAGTCATAAAAAGGCGGAACCGGCTGGCCATTATGCCAAAGGCATTTTCCACAACTCTTCGGCCCCTGGCCAGCCGGTAATTGAACACCCTCTTCTCTGGGGTCAGGGTCCTCTGTGGAAATGGCCTCATAAGATGCCGTCCGAGTCCGAAGGCTTCATCAGCCAAGAAAACAAAGGGGAGTCCTTCAATATTCCCTGCATCCAGTGGCAATGCAAGGTCGTCACTCTGGAGACGGAGGGCAAACTCCGTCTGGATGAAGGATCCCCCATCGGACATCCGGCCATTCTTCCCTACATCAACATAGAGGAATTCATACCGTGCTGACACCACCGCCATCAGCACAATGCTATGAAACCCCTTGTAATTGTAGTAGTAGGACCCAGAACGGGGTGGCGGCACGATGCGGACGTGCTTCCCGTCTATGGCACCACCACAGTTGGGGAAGTCCCACCGCGTGGCAAACTCCGATGCCACAGTCTGCCATTCCTGTGGCGTGGAAGGAAGCTGTGGAGTGAAACAAGATGAAATAATATTAGAATACCAAAGTCAGACATTACAAGGAAATTTGATTATAAAAAAATAAAGGCCAACATCAATCAAATTCTACGTTTATTAAGGTGTTTAAAATAAGTATAAGGGAAGGCTCATTTATCATATTCATCACCCCCTCTGATGGGCCATTACTAAATTATTTTGGGGGAGGGGAAATGTGTTTGGCCACAGGATAGCATTGCAGTGGCGGTGCGTCCAGAGTGGGCGCTGGAGCACTGCCCCCTCTCTCCTGTGCCCATCACTCAGAACAATACATAGGTTCATGCGTTGCATGAACCTATGTATTGTCTATGCCGCCCACTATTCAGGTGGATGGCCTCTTGTTAAGCGACCGACATATGAATAATTGCGGCATTTAGGGGGTTCAAATTGCATAGCAGAAACAGGTAGTAAAATAGTCTTGCACATTACAACCTGAGGGATGTAATTGGCTTCCGAAAAGTAAAATAGGGGACGCGGGGGGGGGGGGGCATTCCTTGGGGAAACACTGGCAGGCTGCTCTGCCAATCATGTTCACCAAGTCTGTTTAATGGTAACATGATTGGCTGATGCAACATCAAGGGAAGGAAAAGACATCAAGGACAGAAGAAGGATGGCGCTGACCACAAGAAGGTAAGTGCAGGGCTGGGGGGAAAATGGCTGCATTGGAGGGAACCAAATGTCTGCATTAGAGGGGACAACTGGGGGCGTTTAATAGGCACCTGAGCAAAAAAGGAGGAAGTTTAGTTCATAAATTGGGGTGGGACCCCCAAACATTTGGAGCAACAGGCGCCCCTGCTGGAAAAGTTAGTGAAGGGAAATATTTATGGAGGAGAAAAAAGGGGCAATCTAAAGCTTCCAGCATGCATGGGGACAAAGGGGACATTCTCAGCATATTACAATCATGGTAATTAGGGAAGGATGAAAGAAATACAATACATTAGCATACATGTAATACATAAAATGTGATGTTAATGGAGAAAACTTACCCTAATATAGTCCTCCTGCAGGACTTGTATAATAGCAGAACAGGTGTCTGGGATTATGAGGCCCAGAGCCTGGGGGGAGATGCCTGTGGTGAACTTCAAGTCCTGAAGACTTCTCCCTGTCGCCAGGTAACGTAACGTGGCGATGAGCCTCTGCTCAGCACTGATGGCTTCCCGCATAACGGTGTCCTGCCTGGTAATATAGGGGGACACCAAAGCCAACAGTTCCTGAAAAACGGGGTCAGACATCCGCAGAAAATTCCTGTAGTCCTCAGGATTATTCTCGACGATCTCCCGCAGCAGAGGCATATGGCAGAATTGGTCCCGCTGGAGCAACCAATTCTTGGTCCATGAACTCCTCCTCACACCATTCATGGACTGGTCTTGGTCCAAAACAAGCAGACCAACACCAAGCGCACGCACAGCACGAACTCGACGACGAGAACGTCCAGGCGACATGGCTAATAAGAAACGGTCGTCTTATCAGAACGTACAGAACAGAATGCACTTTAGAACAGCAAGGCCTATGAATAACGAAATGAAAATCAGAAACGAACAGGCAAGAACACACTGTAAAACAGATACGACCTGCCTAGACGCCCTGAAAGTCAAGATACGAACCCACAAGCACAAACTGAACCGCAGAAAACGATCTGAAAAGTATGAAGAGTCTCTTCCCAAACTTTTACTTCACACGCGGTAACACGAGATCAGCAAAAACAGCCCAAGGGGTGGCGCCAAGAAAAAAGATCTTCCCCTTTATAGTGCCGTCGTACGTGCTGGACGTGAGCGCGGAGAACAACGAGGAAATTGGGAAATGTCAGTGTGTACGCATAGAAAGCTTGACGAGAAAATCGACAAGCTTAACAAAAATCTCGTCGAAAAAAACGACGTGTTTTTTACGACGAGAAACTCGGTCGTGTGTACAAGGCCTGAGTTTTGCATTTCCATGCCCACTTTGCGTATTCCATATCTCTATGGGACTCTACTGGTAATTCATAATATGAATAATGTAATAGAAGGGTATTACATTATTATAATTAGGGATGAGTTAAAGGGACACTAAAGGTTCCCGTTTAAAAAAATAAAAATAACAAACATGTTATACTTACCTCCACTGTGCAGCTCGTTTTGCACACAGTGGCACCGATGCTGGTCTTCTGGGGTCCCTCGGCGGCTGTCTCAGCTCCTCCCCGTAAGAACTCCACACCTCCATGCGAGCGAGTTCGCTTGGTGTGGAGTTATTGCGGGCGCGCTCCCGTGATACAGCGGTGGCCATAGCCGCCGACTGTATCACTTGGCCCCGCCCCCCGGCCCGCCACCTCATTGGATGTGATTGACATCAGTGCCAACCAATGGCTGCGCTGCTTTCAATCCATCCACTGTAGCCAAACAACGGCCAGGCTCAGGAAAGAGGAGGATGATGGGGGCGAGCGCGGGACTTTCGAGGGGTCAGGTAAGTAAAACGGGGGCTCGGGGGGCCGGTATTGTCGGATGTTTTTTCACCCTAATGCATAGGATGTATTAAGGTGAAAAAACATTTACCTTTACAACCCCTTTAAGTGTTCGACTCGAACATCGTCTGTTCGGCCGTTCGCCGAATTTCGAACAATATGGGCCGTTCGTGGCAAATTCGAGTGGCGCGTCACGGCCCATAATTCACTGCGTCATCGCAGTGCATTGCTGGCTGATGATTGGCCAAGCATGCACTATGACCCACATGCTTGGCCAATCACAGCGCCGTCAGTACAGAGAGCTGTAATTGGCCAAAGGCAGGGTGCCTTTGGCCAATCATGGCTCAGGGGGACTAAGTACACACCCCACACTATATAAGGCCACCCCTGCACGTCGGCCCCATGTAGTGTGTTCCGGCGTTGAAAGAGAGAGATAGAGACAGAGAGAGTGTCATTTCATTTCAGTTACTTAGAGCAGGCAAGCGATTGAGTTAGTTGCAGTCAGTGCATTTAGTATATATATGCACCCCAGGTGTTGTATATATATATATATATATACACTGTGTTTAGTTTAGATAGATCCGTTCCTGTTCTACTTTTGCTAAGATACTACAGGCAGGCAGTTGATTCAGTAAGCTGCTGGTATATCACTCAGTACACTGTATTCAGTTTAGCTACACTGTAGACTGTTCCAATCCTGTTCTACTGTTGCTAAGATACTACAGACAGGCAGTTGATTCAATAAGCTGCAGTATATCACTCACAATACTGTATTCAGTTTAGCTACACTGCAGAATGTTCCAATACTGTTTTACTGTTGCTAAGATACTACAGGCAGGCAGTTGATTCAGTAAGCTGCAGTATATCACTCAGTGTACTGTATTCTGTTTAGCTACACTGCAGACTGTCTCGGTTCTACTGTTGCTAAGATACTACAGGCAGGCAGTTGATTCAGTAAGCTGCTGTATATCACTTAGTACACTGTATTCAGTTTATCTACACTGCAGACTGTTCCAATCCTGTTCTACTGTTGCTAAGATACTACAGGCAGGCAGTTGATTCAGTAAGCTGCTGTATATCACTCAGTATATTGTATTCAGTTTAGCTACACTGCAGAATGTTCCAATCCTGTTCTACTGTTGCTAAGATACTACAGGCAGGCAGTTGATTCAGTAAGCTGCTGTATATCACTTAGTACACTGTATTCAGTTTAGCTACACTGCAGACTGTTCCAATGCTGTTTTACTGTTGCTAAGATACTACAGGCAGGCAGTTGATTCAGTAAGCTGCTGTATATCACTCAGTATACTGTATTTAGTTTAGCTAAACTGCAGAGTGTTCCAACCCTGTTCTACTGTTGCTAAAATACTACATGCAGGCAGTTGATTCAGTAAGCTGCAGTATATCACTCAGTATACTGTATTCAGTTTAGCTACACTGCAGACTGTTCCAATTCTGTTCTACTGTTGCTAAGATACTACAGGCAGGCAGTTGATTCAGTAAGCTGCTGTATATCACCCAGTACACTGTATTCAGTTTAGCTACACTGCAGACTGTTCCAATCCTATTCTACTGTTGCTAAGATACTACAGGCAGGCAGTTGATTCAGTAAGCTGCTGTATATCACTCAGTATACTGTATTCAGTTTAGCTACACTGCAGACTGTTCCCCTTCTACTGTTGCTAAGATACTACAGGCAAGCAGTTGATTCAGTAAACTGCAGTATATCACTCAGTGTACTGTATTCAATTTAGCTACACTGCAGACTGTTCCTGTTCTACTGTTGCTAAGATACTACAGGCAGGCAGTTGATTCAGCCAGCTGCTGTATAATCAGTATATATATATACATCGTAGCTTTTGTGCAGCTACATCTTACTGCAGGCCTTTCCTTGTGTACCTATTTCAATACATCAAAGACAGTATGTCTGAAAGGTCAACAAGGAGAGGCAGACACACACAGGCCAATAAAAGAGGGCAAGCAGGCTCTGTGTCTAGAGGCAACAGTGCTGGTCGTGGACACGGTGCATCCTCATCAGCGCGTGGCCGTGGGGCACGCTTGTCCTTTTTTTCAGCAGCTGGCCGCGTTGAGCCGCAACATGCAGAAGTGTTGGTAGAGTGGATGACCAAACCGTCCTCATCCTCCTCATCCTCTCTCACCCAGGCTCAGGGTACTTTGTCTGCCAAAGCAACTGCCAAAGCGGCCTCTTCCCTCGGCTCAATGGCATCAGTCACTCCTTCCCTAGCCCCACCATGTCCTGAGGAGTCCACCAAACTGTTTGACCACAGTGTTGGGTACATACTGCAGGAGGATGCGCAGTGTTTTGAGGGCTCCGATGATGGTACCCAGCTTGAGGAAGGCAGTTACATGAGCCCAGAGAGAGGGGGTGCCCAAGAAGGACAGCAAACTGGCAGTCATCTTCCCCCAGCTGCAGCATACTGCTAGATTTGCTCCAGTGACGAGGAGGGAGGGGATGATGAGGTCACTGACTCTACATGGGTGCCTAATAGGAGAGAGGAGGAGGAGGAGGCACATCCCCAATGAGGCAGGATGCCCTCCAGGGGCCAATTTAAGAGCAGCCAACAGACTGCATCACACGCAGAGGTCCGCATGTGCAGGGCGCTGCTGTCTCTGCAATTTATTCCAAAAGTTCTTTGGTGTAGGCCTTTTTTGAGACGTGTGCAGCAGATCGCACCGTTGCTATTTGCAACATATGTCTGAAGCGTATCTCGCGTGGCCAAAACAGCAGCCGCTTGGGCACCACATGCTTGACCAGACATATGTCGACCTGCAGTCCGTTGGCAAGCCTACCTAAAAGACCCACACCAAAGAACAAAGCGGAACTCTCCTTGCTCCTCATCAGCTGGGGTCTCCAACCCCACTAAACCTTCAGTCCTCTCAGAAACCTGCAATGAGAGGAATGAAGATGTAGAATTAGGTGTGTCACTGCCAAGTACTTGTGGGCAATCTGCTATCGGTACACCAACGTCTGATTGTACCAGGCAAATTTCCCTGCCCCAGCTGCTGCACCGCCGAAAGAAGTTCGCTCCCAGCCATCCACATGCCCAGCGGTTGAATGCTAGCTTGGCTAAATTGCTAGCACTTCAACTGCTGCCTTTTTAGTTGGTAGACTCTGCCCCCTTCCGTGAGTTTGTGAAATGTGCAGTTCCTCAGTGGCAGGTTCCCAAACGCCACTTTTTTTCACGGAAGGCGATTCCGGCTCTCTACTGGCATGTGAAAGGCAATGTCTTGGCTTGCTGGACAGTGGTAAGGTGCATATTACCGCTGACTCATGGTCCAGCAGGCATGGACAGGGACGTTACCTATCTTTCACGACCCAATGGGTGACTCTGCTGGCAGCTGAGAAGGATGCAGGACAAGGTGCAGTAGTGTTGGAGGTTGTTCCGCCACCACACCTCCAAAATGCTACTAGTGGTGATTCTGACACACCTCTCCCTCCACCCCCTTCTCTTCTTCTTCCTCCATGGCCTCTTCCTGTGCTGATTTGTCCTCGCAACCAGCGGTGCTCTGTAGGCATTCAAGGGGCTACGCAAGTACGCAGGCAAAAAGAAGCCATGCTCTGCTTGAGCTGGTGTGCTTGGGGGAAAGGAGCCACACTGGGGCAGAGATTATGTCAGCTCTGCAGGGGCAGGCTCAGAGGTGGTTGACGCCACACCATCTTAAGCCAGGAATGGTGGTTTGCGACAATGGTACCAACCTCCTCTCCGCCCTCTGACAGGTACAGCTGACCCATGTGCCCTGTTTGGCTCACGTCCTTAACTTAGTGGTGCAGCGGTTCTTAGGCAGGTCCCCGGGCTTACAGGATATCCTGAGGCAGGCCAGGAAAATCTGTGTGCATTTCCGCCGGTCATATAATGCCAGTGCTCGGCTGTCTGACCTCCAAAAGGAATTTAACCTGCCCAAAAACCACCTAATCTGTGACATGCCCACCAGGTGGAACTCATTGTTGGCCATGCTGCCGCGGCTGCACATGCAGCAGAGGGCCATCAATGAGTACCTGTACAAATATGGCACCAGGACAGGGTCAGGGGAGCTTGTTTTTTTTCCCCAAGCCAGTGGGTCATGATAAGGGATGCATGCACTGTCCTGTCACCATTTGAGGAGGCCACGGGGATAGAGAGCAGTGACAGTGCATGCATCAGTGACACTGTCCCTCTTGTCCACCTGTTGGAGCACACGTTGCGTGGAATAATGGACACTTGAGGCAGAACAGAACAGAGGGAGGAAGGGGAGGACTTCCTTACCTCTCAAGGCCCCCTTTATCCAGACAGTGTTCCTGCTGGCCCGCCAATCACACAGGAAGAGGAGGAGGAGGAGGATTGTGCCAGCATGGAGGTGGAGCCTAGCACTCAGCATCAGCAGCAGTCTTCAAGGGATCATTTACAGTCACAAGAAACCCATGGACTTGTACGTGGCTGCCAGGAGGTGGCTGCGGATCATGTCGTCCTTAGTGACCCAGAGGACTCCGGACCGAATGCCTCAGCAAACCTACGCTGCATGGCCTCCCTGATCCTGCAAAGCCTGCGGAAGGATGCTCGTTTTCGTGGTATCAAGCAGAGGGATCATTACTGTCTGGCAACCCTCCTTGATCCACGTTACAAGGGTAAGGTTGCGGACCTTATCTTGCCATTGCAGAGGGAGCAGAGAATGAAGCATCTTCGGGAGGCCTTGCAGAAAGGTTTGTGCAATGCATTTCCAGAGCCTGGGAGGTTACAAATTCCTGGTCCTGGACAACGTGTTGTTGAGGCTTCGGTCAGTCAAAGAAGGAGCGGTGGAGAAGGTGGCTGTCTGACCGATGCGTTCAGACAATTTTTTAGTCCGCAGCACCAAGGTATGATCGGTTCCAGCAACCATCGCCAGCGTCTGATTTACATGGTGCAGGAATACCTAGGGGCAAGATCAGACTTAAGCCTCGTACACACGGTCGGACTTCCATCGGACTTTTCCGTGGATTTTTGTCCGAACGGAGTTGGTCGGGAACACCCATAGCATACACACCACAGGACTTTTCTGCAAACTTTCTTAAAACTTCTTACAACATCACTTGTTTTTGCTGCTCTTTTCTGATCTTTCCTGCCACCCTTTGGTCAACTTCTGCTATTGTTGGTTGATTTTAACATTGGTTGTTTTGTCCATCGGACAAAAGTCCTATGGTTTTCTGTACCCACGGTAGGACTTTGCTCCATCGGACTTTTGTTGGGCAAAAGTTTGTCCGTTCGCAGACCCAACTTTTGTCCGATGAAAACAAAACCAAACTCAAAAAAGTTTGTCCGATGGAGCGTACACACGGTCGGATTGTTGGTCCAACTTGCTTAAAACTAAGTTTGTTGGGCAAAAGTCCGACCGTGTGTACGGGCCTTTAGACACCTTTCCCACCGAAAATCCTCTGGGTTACTGGGTCTTGAGGATGGATCACTGGCCAGAGCTTGCACAGTATGCAATTGAGCTACTGGCCTGTCCTGCATCCAGCATTCTTTCAAGACGCACATTCAGTGCTGCTGGAGGCTTTGTAGCCGATCACAGGGTGCGCCTGTCCACCGAATCGGTCGATCGGCTTACCTTCATAAAAATGAATCAGTCTTGGATCACCAGCTACCAAGCACCTGATGCTGATGTAACCGAATATACTTTTTTTTTTAATGTGAGATCCCTTCAAGACTGCCTATGCTGATGCTGAGTGACTATCCTGTTCTTCTTCCTCAATGTTCATGCTGATCGCTTTTAAGAACATTTTTGGTTTTGGGCACTGCCACCAGTGCCTAAGGCCCAATTTTTCAGCCCCTGTTTAACAGGGGCGTGTAATTATAATTTTTGATGCAATACTTTGCAGCAGGGCTCATTCCTGCGCTCTAACTATAGTGTCTGTGACGGGTTGCAGTGTTGTGGCACCAGTGGCTAAGGCCCAATTTTTCTGCCCCTGTTTAACAGGGGCGTGTAATTACAATTTTTGCTGCAATAATTTGAAGCAGAGCTCATTCATGCGCTCCAACTACAGTTTCTGTGAGGGGTTGCAGTGTTGTGTCACCAGCACCTGTGCCTAAGGCCCAATTTTTCTGCCCCTGTTCAACAGGGGCATGTAATTACAATTCTTGATCTAATATTTCACAGCAGGGCCCGTTCCTGCGCCCACCAAGAGTAACTGTGAGGCCTTACAGTGTTTTGGCAACACCAACACCTAAGGTCCAAATTTCTGCAGAGTATATAGTGCAAGCCCCTACTTTCAAACATCCATCTTACAAAAGACTCCTACTTGCAAACGGAAGGAGACAACAGGAAGTGAGAGGAAATCTACCCCTAGGAAGGGAAATTCTCTCCTGTAAGAGTTCCTTGTTTCACTAAAACCCCCAAATTTTCAAAACAGACAGCAAAACAAAGGTTACAGGGGTGATAACCCTTCCCTATGTTTTCCAAAAAGCTTAAAAATAGATTTTTTGGCTGGAGCTACACTTTAAAAATGTACCAGTTCAAAATTACAAACAGATTCTACTTAAGAACAACCCTACAGTCCCTGTCTTGTTTGCACCGCCTGTATACTGCTGTTCAGAGTATATAGGGCCTGGGGGCCCCACGCCTTTCCTTTTTTTAAATGTGGGTGTGGGATTCCCTTTAATATTCATACAAGACCCAAAGGGGCTGGTAATGGGCTGGGGGGGGGGGGTACCTATGCCGTTTTTCTCAATGATTTTCATGCATATTGCCGGGACCAGACATTACATTAAAGCCGCAAGCAGTTTTAAATTGCTTATTCCTTTAAAAATTTCATTTTGTGCAGGGACAGTTCTAAAACATGGAAAACACGTGCCACTTTACAGGCATACTATAGACACCCCCCAGGCATGATATTTAAATTAATATTTCACTTTTTTTTTCACTTTAGGCATCATTAAAATCACTGCTCCTGAAAAAACATTCGTTTTAAAACTTTTTTTTGCATTGATACATGTTAGGACAATAAATTGCATATTATGCCGCGTACACACGATCATGATTCACGGCGGTGAAAACACCGCCGTGAATCACGGCATGAAAAAAAATGAGAAACGAGGGAACGGCATGTTCCCCCACACACGACCGTTTTTCCCGTCATTTTTTTCTTTGACGAGAAAAACGTCCGTCTGTGGGCTCCGCGGCAGTGTCTCCCTATGGGAAAACTGCCGCGGAAAAAAATGATGGAAAAAACGATGAGAAAATTTAGAACATGTTCTAATTTTTCTCGTCGTTTTTCCTGACGTTTTTCTCAACGAGAAAAACGGCATAAAGCCCACAGACGATCGTTTTTCTCGGCGAAAAAAAAAAATGTCATTTTTCCCGACGGGAAAAATGATCGTGTGTACGCGGCATAAGCCTTTAAAAATTCGCACTTTTGATTTCTCATGTTCAAGTCCCATAGACTTTAACGGGGTTCGAAAGTTTGCCCGAACTATTAGTCCGTTCGCAAGTTCTGGTGCGAACCGAACCGGAGGGTGTTCGGCTCATCCCTTATTATAATATGAATTACCAGAAAAGTCCCATAGAGATATGAGAAACCAAATTGTAAAGTTTAATTTTGTTCATTGACCTGACACAGGATATTAAATGATAAATCAAGGCAATATGAGATCTACTGTGTCATTCTGATGTCACATAAAGGAAGTTGCACAGATATTTATGAAATACAGTAACCTCAAACAGTCATATGGTGTTGGTAATAAATGGAGAAAAAAAAAACAACAACACTGGTATGAAAACCTGAAATACAGGTTTCTCTTTTCGTCCATGGACAGACACAGCCTTCTTAAGTCTTGACAGTTGGGTTATGTTCCTGTTCAAAGGAGAGGACTAGGCAGACATGTTAGATATTTCAATACATGTTACTGTAACAGAGTTGAACAGCCCCGCCCAGGTGGCGGTCCCTCCAGACATAACCCTCTGCCCTGCAGCATGCAGCCTCAGTTTTGTTCTGCCTAGCAGAGGAGATGGACGTAGCTCCCTTTGGGCCCAGAGTCCTGAGGAAATTTTTTATTTTATTTTATTTTATTTAAATGTATTTTATTTTGTGATTCTTCTATCAACAGTCGGCTGGGCAACAGGCTGGATATATAGATCCTTGTAGTCTTCCCAGTCTGGCCAGTGAGCGTGTACAGTCCCTTGCAAATAGGCGTTGGGTCTGTCACGACATACCCCATGGCTCCAGGGGTGGCCGGTGAGCTTGTGCTCCGGGGTCCACATATGACTGGGCTGCTTGCTGTCTCAATCACAGTGGACCGGGCCGACAGCTACTCCTTACTGCTCGCTTGTAGGCCTGTCAGGAACGCACCAGCAGGTCCTCGTTAGGATGGGTAAGTACAGTTCCTCCTGCCTCGGCAGGTGGGAACAGCTGGGTGTTCCTAGGAATAGGGGGTTCTCCTGTCCTCCCTTTCCCTGCTCTCTGTCACCTTTACTCCTTCTGTGCTAACTGGGCTGGCTGCGACCGGGGTGTACCTGTGGGGACTCCAGGTCCTGGTGGGGGTCCGGGGGTGTCAGGGCCCATTTCTCTGTAGGGGGATACTCTGCTCCGGGGTAGCCATGCTGGGCCTTCTCATTCACATTGCGGTGCTCGGGCGCCATTTTGGCGATGCCACCGCCATTTTTGGGGTGTGTTTTCTATTGTATTGATTTGCCCATTGGCGGCCATCTTGCTGTGGCCACGCTATGGAGCAGTTGTTATTGCGGGCGGCCATTTTCTTGTGGTTGCGCCCTTTCCTTCTCCCTGAGGCGTCCGATGGCCATCTTTGGTGGAGGTTTGGCCTCTAGTGCTGGCTCCTGGATGGCGCAGCACCATTCTACTCACAGCTTCCTCACTGTTTCCTCACACACTGCTTCTAGAGCAGCATGGATAATACAGTGATACACAGTCTTAGTGTATAGAGGCAGGCAGTGGCACTGAGCAGTCTCATTCTGGGCTGGTGAGTCCCCTGGGTGACCCCCCCCGGTCGGTGCAGCATGGTGGGGGGACTTTATTCATTAATTTTGTCTAGTCCCTGAGAGCTTTCTTTGTAACATGGAGTCAGTATCTGAGAGGCAACAGCAGAGCTCCTGCACCTGTGGTTTCCCACCATATCTTGAGGAATGCTCTGACTCTGACAGGACCACCGGTCTGAGGTGTCAGAGGTTGCCTTTTACCTGCAGTTTGGTGCTTGCTTCGGCAGCACATATACTCAGATTGGAACGATACAGAGAAGATTAAGCACCCTCGGCGCAATAGTTTAAACATACACAATATGTTTATACACAACATTGGATACATTCACAGTGTATGTACGTATTATTGCTCTCTGTGTCTGCTTGGGTTTCCTCCCACGCTCCAATGACGTGCGCGCCTTTGGCGCCATGCACTGTATAAACATACACAATATGTTTATACACGACACTAAATACATTCACAGTATATGTATGTATGTATTATTACGCTGTGTCTGCGTGGGTTTCCTCACGGTACTCCGGTTTCCTCCCACGCTCCAATGGTATGTGCGCCTTCGGTGCTATGCACAGCATAAACATGTTTAATATGTTTATTCACACATACTAAAATACCTACACGGCATGTGTATGCAGTCTGCGTGGGTTTCCTCCGGGTACTCCGGTTTCCTCCCACACCCCAATGGTGTGCGCGCCTTCGGCGCTTTGCACATCATAAACATGTTCAATATGTTTATTCACACATACTAAAATACATACACGGTATGTGTATGTACTATACTCTCTGTGTCTGCGTGGGTTTCCTCCGGGTACTCCGGTTTCCTCCCACACTCCAATTGCGCGCTTTGGCACAATACACAGTATAAACTATGTGTTTGTACAATCAGCACTTATCAATGTAGTAGCTGCTGGAACATCCACTGAGGTGTCAGTTCTTTTTTTTTGGGGTCTTGTTGACTGACCCGCTCTATATAGGTTTTTAAGGACTGGGGATTGCCGCAGAGGTCCTTTTTGGTCCCTCAGCGCACAGCGGTCCGTTATTCCTTTGTAGAGCATTTTTAAAAAAGATATGTTTTTTTTTCCTATGAAGTTGGTATCAGGAGTACCACTATCCCGATAGGGGGACACCTACCTTTAGGAGGTGATCAGGAGCAGTGGCTCGGACCGTGTTCGCCACGCTGAGGTCAGCGTTGTGCCTGTTAGTGGCTGTGTCTCTGACACTCACTGAGTGGGCATAACTTTTGTAACAGACAGTGGAGGAGCTTCAGCTTCCTCTAAAAGTTGTGACACTGGCCGACCAGCAGGTGTGCCACCCTTTGGGGGCTGATTTACTGGTCCTCTGACCAAGTTTCTGTGGAAGCTCTGACAGATTTGCCTTTCAAAGGCTAAGAGTAGGGGCGCCCCGTAAGCCGGGACCTTCCTTCCCCAATACATTGCAGTGATTTTGAGGGTTGTCATACCCATACCGCCGCAGGACAGGTTTCAGGGATTCTACTTGAATCTATTCATGGTCCCAGAAGAGGACGGAGTCGTCCAATCTCAGGCCTCAAGGCCCTTAATGCCTTTGTGTAGTCTTCCGGTTTTTCCGGCCACAGAGTTTGCGAAGTGGTCTCTTCATACAAGATCAATGTTTTCTTTCTTGTTCACCGAATGGTTTCTTTGCCCTACCATCTCGTCGGACTGCCCTGATGGGGCAGTTCAAGACTTGTTGGGGATTCGGAAGTTCAGGATGGAGTCGGTTCGCTCCACCCAGGGGATCTTCTGACGTTCCTGGACTTCAGGGACGCGTGCTGGGTCCCCATATGCGACAGACACCAGAGGTTCCTGCGTTTAGCGGTCAAGGGGAACCACTAATAATTTATGACTCTCCCTTTTGACCTAGTGGTAGCACCAAGAGTTTCACCAGGGTGCTCGCCCCGATTCTAGCCTTGCTGAGTCAGCGCGGCATTGTCATCGTTGGTTCTTTGCATGGTCTTCTTTTATAACCAGTTTCCAGGTTAGAATTAGAGGAAGACATGTCTATAGTCAGTCAGACTCTCCAAGACTTTGGGTGGATGCTCTACCTCCAGTTGTCGGCACTAGTTCAGACTCAGCGCCTAGAATACCTGGGGCTGGATCTGTGCTCATCAGAGACGAGAGTTTTCTCCCTCCAGAGAGGTTGCGGATGCTCCAGGCTGCAGTGAGTTGGATCTCATGATGGCCTCCTTCGAGGCAGTACCATTTGCCCAGGTCCACATTTGGAGGGGAGATTCTGTCCTATTGGAACACATCCCCATTGTCTCTGGATCATCAGATTCAGGTGAATCGCCTAGTCAGGGCCTGTCTGACTTGGTGCCTGACATTCCCGGCATTTCTGTCCGGGAACTTTTTTCTTTCTTTTCTATTGAACTGTGATTATGATCCAGCCTCACAGGCTGGGGGGGAGTTTGGGGTCTGGACATCCTGCGGTAGACGGGAAGAAGCGTGCCGGCTCTGTTGGCCGTCTACATTCAGGGTGTAGAACTCTAACTGGTGGACTATTTGAGTCGCCAGTTGCTGAACCAAAGGGAATGCTCATTCCATCCGGAGGGGTGTCTACTCCTTTTGCCGGAGGTGGACGTCGGTCGTGGACCTCCTGGCTTCTCGACTCAATCGCATGATGTCGAGATTCATGGCCAGGTCCAGAGATCCCTATGCAGAAGCGTCAGATGCGTTGGTGGCCCCGTGGGGTCAGTATCGGCTAATTTATGCCCATCCCCCACTGATGTTGCTTCCTCGTCTGCTCCTCAATGTGCAGATCGAGGGGATCCCGGTGATCATAATCGTTCTAGATTGGCCCCAGCGTCCTTGGTATGCCAACTTCATACACCTGGTGGCGAACACACTGGCGGCTGTTAATGTGGGAGGACCTTCTGTCTCAAGGTCCCATACTTCATCATGCCTTACAGCCGCAGGCCTTATGGCATGGCTATTGACAGCCAGGTACTAAGGGACCGAGGTTTTTCGGATTTGGTCATCTCGACCAGGCTGAGGGCACAAAAATCTTCCTCCTGGAAGATCTACCATCGCACTTGGAAGGCCTACATATTCTTGTGCGCAAAGATGGAGTGCCGTCCACGGACGTTTTCGGGGTCCTGCTGTTTTTTGCAGCATGGAGTGGATCAAAAGCTTGTTTAAAGCACCACTAAGGGTCAGTTTCAGCCTTGGCTGTTTTCTTTCAATGGCCTTTGGCGTCCCATTCCCTGGTCGGTACCTTTGTACTGGAGGTTCGACTGGGGCTTTCCCCAATTAGACCACCTCTCCCTCCTTGGGATTTGAACCTGGTGCTCTCGGTTCTTCGGGAACCTCCCTTTGAGAACATCAGAGAGATTATTCTCTTGACGTGATCTCAGAAGGTGGCCTTTCTAGTGGCCATTATTTCTGTCAGAAGGGTTTCTGAATTGGCGGCCTTGCCTTGCAAGTCCCCATATTTGATCCTCCATAAGGATAAAGCGGTACTACGCCCACGACCTTCGTTTCTTCCAAAGGTGGTTTCGGCTTTCCACCTGAATGAGGACATTGTACTTCCATCCTTGTGTCCTTGGTCATCGCATGCCAGAGAGTCTGCGCTTCACACTTTAGACGTGGTACGTGCCTTGTGGGTGTACCTGTCTGCTACGGCTTCGTTTCGGAAGTCTGGCTCGCTGTTTGTGTTGGTGTCTGGTCCACAAAAAGGCCTGGCGGTCTCGTCGGCCACCATTTTCTAGGTGGATCAGGTAGACTGTTGTGCGGGCCTATGCCCTTAAGAGTAGCGCACCCTCCTTTCTGGTCACGGCGCTCCCAACCAGGGCAATTGGTGCTTCCTGGGCTTTCCAACATCAAGTGTCTCTCTCTCTCTCACAGGTGTGTAGGGTGGCGAATTGGTCGTCCGTGCACACTTTCTCCCAAAAATTTTGAGGATGATGTGAGTGCATCTTCAGATGCTTCCTTCGGCCGCAAGGTTTTGCAGGCGACTGTTTAAGGTTGCAACTCCTCCGTTGAGGAGCTCTGCTTGCTTGGGGTGAAATAGTTTTTTTGATTACTGTTCCCACCCCTCATTTTTGACACTGCTTTGGGACGTCCCAACTGTCAAGACTTAAGAAGGCTGTGTCCGTCCATGGACGAAAAGAGAAAATAGGATTTTTTGTACTCACCGTAAAATCCTTTCTCTGTCGTCCATGGACGGACACAGCACCCACCCCTCCTTTTTAGGTTTGTACTGCTTGTTACGAACTGAGGCTGCATGCTGCAGGGCGGAGGGCTATGTCTGGAGGGACCGCCCCCTGGGCGGGGCTGTTCAACTCTGTTAAAGTAACATGTATTGAAATATCTAACATGTCTGCCTAGTCCTCTCCTATGAACAGGAACATTACCCAACTGTCAAGACTTAAGAAGGCTGTGTCCGTTCATGGATGACAGAGAGAAGGATTTTAAGGTGAGTACAAAAAATCCTATTTTTTCTGATAAAGTTAGATATTTGTTGGTATTTGTAAATACATGACATGTGTAAACAGTTTCATACCCTTGCAGGAATAAAAATGACTTGCCAGTCACACACTGTAGCCCCCTGCCCTAGTCAAGCTAAATTTCTTTTTTTTGGCTCTGCTGTTCTTAGTGGGGTGGCAATTGATTTACCAAGTCTGCACAGGTTTCCCTAAGCTTGGTGGTAGATTGCTTCTGTCTGCTTTTGGAAGAAGCTTTCAAAGATTGAGTGGAAGGGTCAGCCACTGAAGTTATGAATATTTATCTGGCCTCGGCCAATCTCTGGGAGGGTAGGAGCCCGGAAGATGGCTGTGGAGTAGAAAAATGTTTAGGGAGGCCTGTTCAGGGGGTCTTTTCTCCTGGGGTTGCTGTCCCTGGAAAGCAGCTTGTGTACTGACTGAGAGCTGTTGCTAGGCCCGAGCATGTGCCTGATGGAGGGCCTGGAAGAATCTGAGCTAAAAGACATTTGCTGGAGGGCATGACTTATAGAGCTTATAGAGGAGGGTCAGCCACTGAAGTTATGAATATTTAATTTATCTCACCTCAGCAAATCCTTGGGGGGGGGGGGGTTGCCCAGATGGTGGCTGAGGAGGAGATAAATGTTTGCAGAGGCAAGAAGGGTCCTTTTATCGCTGAGGAGTGTTGCTTGGAAGCTGGTGGCAATAGCTGTCTTTGGACATTATGCTGTGAGTTTTAATCTATTGAGGAAAGCGGGAAAAGGAGCCTTCAGAGATATAATATCAATTCATAAGATAAAATAACAGTTCATAATGACAAAAATATATATTTCAACGGTTAATGGACAAAAATTTGTACTGCACAAAAATCTGATTTATATTTTGAATTGGAATATTTGTAAAAAAAACTAAAATGACAACTTAAGTGATAACTTTTAACTAAGAAGGGTAGCCTGTTGTACATAAAAACAAATCTTTGAGACAACTACTTCAGCTCCAGAGTGAACTGGTATAAATAATACACATTTGGCACTGTTGGCTTGTATTTAGCAGTTACGCTCTCCATATCTCCATATCCAAGCTTTATCTCGCTTTGAACTGTTTATGGCTTGAAACTATCTACTGGTTTATGCGGCTTAATAAATGCTAAATATTAATGTATGGCTCAGGGATTATAAAGCACTTTATAGGCAAGACTCTCCTCATTTTAAACAAACAAATTCAGCTGCTACAGGTGTGTAGGCAGGGCTCCAAGTTAAACAGCCCGTAGGTAGTGGTGCACGCCCTTTCACTGCAACAAAAACTGGTAAGAAGAACCAAAGGATGCCCGCACTCCCATACACTATGCAATTCAGATTTATTGTAAGAGTAAAAACATCAGCAAACAATGGTACATAGATAGGGGGACATGGCTGACGCATTTCACACGACTTGCATGCTTTGTCAGACCCTTACATGGAATAACCACCTCACACATATATATGTATGTCAAAATATCACATGTAATCAATTATCCAATCAGGTGATTAAAATCATAGTTCCCAACTCTTGTGCTTTTTTCCTCACAGGAATACACACTTGTCCAATAATAAGAACAATGACTTCTTAAATCTAAATGGAAAAAATATATATACATATCAAAGAAATGTAAAAATACATGAAAATACATCTTTCCAAAGAAGGAAAAATAAAAAATAAATAAATAAAAAAAATTAAAAAAATAAAAACTAAAAAAAAAGACATTATAGCAGAAAAATATTATCAAACACACCAATCCAGATTATTATAATTAATTATAATCAAATGACATAAATAGCCACCTAAAAATGATTAGCCATATATATACATCAAATAACTCATAAAAATACGTTAAGTCCCATTCAAAATTGAGGCCCATCTGGTTTGCAAAGAAAAAATCCAGAAAACCTTGCGTTTGCACAAAAGCCTAAACCCGTCCCCACCCCTTTTAGGGGTGGCGACTAGGGATGAGCTCAGTGTTCAAGTCGAATGCAGGTTCGACTCAAACATCGCCTGTTCGCCTATTCGGCGAAACCAGAACTTTGTGGGGCGTTCGCGCCAAATTTGTGTGACGCGAACGGCCCACAATGCACTGCGCCATCGCACTGCATTGCCGGCGCTGTGATTGGCCAAGCATACACTGTGACCCCGCATGCTTGGCCAATCACAGCGCCGGGAGCGACGAGAGCCATAATTGGCCACAGGCAGGATGCCTGTGGCCAATTACAGTATAGCTCAGGGGGGTTTAGTACACACCCCACACTATAAAAGGCCGCCAGCGTGGCGGCTTTGTGTAGTGTGTTCCGGCGTGCAGGGAAAGAGCTAGATAGGCAGGGACAGTGTGTTCTACAGTGTGTTCTTTTCTCAGGCATCTGCAGGAGTTAATGGGTGTTGTGTGCCTCCAGCACAGTATACACCTGTATATACCCTTTATTGCTGTTCTCTAAGCTAGATAGGCAGGGACAGTGTGTTCTTTTCTCAGGCATCTGCAGGAGTTAGTGGGTGTTGTGTGCCTCCAGCACAGTATACACCTGTATATACCCTTTATTGCTGTTCTCTAAGCTAGATAGGCAGGGACAGTGTGTTCTTTTCTCAGGCATCTGCAGGAGTTAGTGGGTGTTGTGTGCCCCAGCACAGTATACACCTGTATCTACACTTTATTGCTGTTATCTAATACAGGCATCTGCAGGAGTTAGTGGGTCTTGTGTGCCCCAGCACAGTATACACCTGTATCTACACTTTATTGCTGTTCTCTAATACAGGCATCTGCAGGAGTTAGTGAGTGTTGTGTGCCCAAGCACAGTATACACCTGTATCTACACTTTATTGCTGTTCTCTAATACAGGTATCTGCAGGAGTTAGTGGGTGTTGTGTGCCCCAGCACAGTATACACCTGTATATACACTTTTTTGCTACTGTATGTCAAAAAAATGGTTGATCAAGGGTGGGACTTTGTGTGTGCCTCAGTGGAGTGAACAAATATAGACGTATCATGATATATAATAAAATAAACAATTTTTATTATCCTGCCGAAGGCAGCAATGTAAAAAAAAACGTATATTCTTACAAAAGTATATATAAGAAAATATAAAATCACATTACAGTTCAAATAATGGGTAACGGGATGTGCGATTCCCATTCACAGAGAGAAGTGAAGGCCTACGCGTTTCGCGGATTTCCGCTTCATCAGGGCCATTTAGCGTAGCACAAAGAGTTAATACAAGGGTTCTAGGAGCAAACAAAACATTGATAAAATATACATGCATATTATATCCTATATATTTAAGGGGGAAAAAAAAACACTAACATATATAGATCAATATTATACAGATATTAGATCCGATTGGAATAAGATAGACTGTGGGTGTGCACATTGAGGCATATCAAGTATGTTATCCAATGGCACATCCACATACTACATTAGCATTTATTTTCTAAATATCAGTATCATTTGAATATTTACAGAGGAAAACATTTCTGATCATATGTATGGTCCAATACATGCGCAGCGGTGTCCCATATATACAGGGGAAATGTACCCAAAGCTTCTAGTGTACACATAAATAACATGTATTGATATAGTTTCATATGTATGTTTTATATATTAGTCTCAAAAAGAGAGATAGAAACTTACCAGAGAACTGTACAAGCACAGATGCAATGTGGCGGACGGAAGAGACCTGGTTGCCTGTGAGGATTCTCCCCCCCTAAAAGGCACCCAGGTCTCTTCCGTCCGCCACATTGTCAAAGCGTCTTCTTCCCTCGTATCAATGTCATCATCAGTCACTCCTTCCCTAGACCCACCATGTCCTCCTGAGGAGTCCCCCGAACTGTTTGAGCACAGTGTTGGGTACATGCTCCAGGAGGATGCCCAGCGTTTTGAAGGGTCTGATGATGATACCCAGCTAGAGGAAGGCAGTAGCATGAGCGCAGAGAGAGGGGTTGCTCAAGAAGGACAGCAATCTGGCAGTCATGTTCCAGCAGCTGCAGCATACTGCCAGATTGGCTCCAGTGATGAGGAGGAAGGGGATGATGAGGTCACTGACTCCACGTGGGTGCCTGATAGGAGAGAGGAGGAGGAGAATGATGAGGAGGAGGCACATCTCCAACAAGGCAGGATGCCCTCCGGGGGCCAGCGTAAGGGCAGCACACCGACTGAATCACACCGCAGAGCTCCGCCTGTGCAGGGCGCTGCCTCTGCCCATTATTCCAAAAGTTCTTTGGTGTGGGCCTTTTTTGAGTCGAGTGCATCAGATCGCACCGCTGCTATTTGCAACATATGTCTCAAGCGTATCTCGCGTGGCCAAAACATCAGCCGCTTGAGCACCACATGCTTGACCAGACATATGTTGACCTGCCATGCAGCTCGTTGGCAAGCGTACCTTAAAGTCCTACACCAAAGAACAAAGCTGACCTCTCCTTGATCCTCATCAGCTGTGATCTCCAACCCCACTATACCTTCAGTCCTCTCAAACCTGCACTGAGAGGAATGAAGGTGTAGAATTAGGTGTGTCACAGCCAAGTACTTGCCGGCACTCTACTAGCAGTACACTGACGTCCGATTGTAGCAGGAAAATTTCCCTGCCCCAGCTGCTGGACCGTCGAAAGAAGTTCACTCCCAGCCATCCACATGCCTAGCGGTTGAATAATAGCTTGGCTAAATTGCTAGCACTTCAACTGCTGCCTTTTCAGTTGGTAGATTCAGCCCCCTTCCGTGAGTTTGTGCAATGTGCGGTTCCTCAGTGGCAGGTTCCCAAACGCCACTTTTTCTCACGGAAGGCGATTCCGGCTCTCTACCGGCATGTGGAAAGCAATGTCCATGCCTTGCTGGACAGGGCGGTCAGCGGTAAGGTGCATATTACTGCTGACTCATGGTCCAGCAGGCATGGACAGGGATGTTACCTTTCTTTCACGGCCCATTGGGTCACTCTTTTGGCAGCTTGGAAGGATGCAGGACAAGGTGCAGTAGTGTTGGAGGTTGTTCCGCCGCCACGCCTCCAAAATGCTACTACTGGTTGTGACACACCTCTCTCCTCCACCCCCTCCTCTTCTTCTTCCTCCATTGCCTCTTCCTGTGCTTTGTCCTCGGAACCAGTGATGCTCCGTAGGCGTTCAAGGGGCTACGCAAGTACGCAGGCAAAAAGATGCCATGCCGTGCTTGCACTGGTGTGTTTGGGGGACAGGAGCCACACTGGGGAAGAGGTTCTGTCAGCTCTGCAGGGGCAGGCCAAGAGGTGGTTGACGCCACGCCAGCTTAAGCCAGGAATGGTGGTTTGCGACAATGGCACCAACCTCCTCTCCGCCCTCCGACAGGGACAACTGACCCATGTGCCCTGTGTGGCTTAACCTGGTGGTGCAGCGGTTCTTGGGCAGGTACCCGGGCTTACAGGATGTCCTGAGGCAGGCCAGGAAAGTCTGTGTGCATTTCCGCAGATCATATAATGCCAGTGCTCGGCTGGCTGAGCTGCAAAAGGAGTTGAACCTGCCCAAGAACCGCCTTATATGTGACATGCCCACCAGGTGGAACTCAACGTTGGCCATGCTGCAGCGGCTACACAGCAGAGGGCCATCAATGAGTACCTGTGCAACTACAGCACCAGGACAGGGTCAGGGGAGCTCCGTTTTTTTTCACCACGCCAGTGGGGCATGATCAGGGATGCATGCACTGTCCTGGCACCATTTGAGGAGGCCACGAGGATGGTGAGCAGTGACAGTGCATGCATCAGTGACACTGTACCTCTTGTCCACCTGCGTGGAATAATGGACAGGCACTTGAGGCAGAACAGAGGCAGGAAGAGGAGGACTTCCTTGCCTCTCAAGGCCCATTTTACACAGACAGTGTTCCTTCTGTCCCACCCATCGCACAGGAAGAGGAGGAGGAGGAGGAGGAGGATTGTGTCAGCATGGAGGTGGAGCCTGGCACTCAGCATCAACAGCAGCAGTCTTTTAGGGATGATTTACAGTCCCAAGAAACCCGTGGACTTGTACGTGGCTGGGAGGAGGTGGCTGCGGATCATGTCGTCCTTAGTGACCCAGAGGACTCCGGACCGAATGCCTCAGCTAACCTACGCTGCATGGCCTCTCTGATCCTGCAAAGTCTGCGGAAGGATCCTCATATTCTTCGGATCAAGGAGAGGGACCATTACTGGCTGGCCACTCTCCTTGATCCACGGTACAAGGGTAAGGTTGCGGACCTTATCTTGCCGTCACAGAGGGAGCAGAGGATGAGACATCTCCGGGAGGCCTTGCAGAAAGGTCTGTGCAACGCGTTCCCAGAGACTGGGAGGTTACAAACTCCTGGTCCTGGACAACGAGTCGCTGAGGCTTCGGTCAGTAGAAGAAGGAGTGGTGGAGAAGATGGCCGTCTGACCTATGAGTTCAGACAATTTTTTAGTCCGCAGCCCCAAGGTATGATCGGTTCCAGCAACCATCGCCAGCGTCTGATATACATGGTGCAGGAATACCTAGGGGCAAGGTCAGACTTGGACACCTTTCCCACCGAAAATCCTCTGGCTTACTGGGTCTTGAGGATGGATCACTGGCCAGAGCTTGCACAGTATGCAATTGAGCTACTGGCCTGTCCTGCATCCAGCGTTCTTTCGGAACGCACATTCAGTGCTGCTGGAGGCTTTGTCATGGATCACAGGGTGCGCCTGTCCACCGACTCGGTTGATTGACTGACCTTCATAAAGATGAACCAGTCTTGGATCACCACCAGCTACCAAGCACCTGAAGCTGATGTAACAGAATAATTTATTTTGAAATGTCACATCCCTTCAAGACTGCCTATGCTGATGCTGAGTGACTGTCCTGTTATGTTGACTGACTATCCTCCTCCTCCTCCTCAGTGATCCGATTCCTGATGATAGCTTGGAAGAACATTTTTGTTTCTGGGTGCAGCCACCAGTGGCTAAGGCCCAATTTTTCAGCCCCTGTTTAACAGGGGCATGTAATTACAATTTTTTATGCAATGCTTTGCAGCAGTGCTTATTCCTGAACTCCAACTAGAGTATCTGGGAGAGGTTGCAGTGTCGTGGCACCAGGACCAGTGCCTAAGGCCCAATTTTTCAGCCCCTGTTTAACAGGGGCGTGTAATTTCAATTGTTGATGCAATACTTTGCAACAGGGCTCATTGCTGTGCTCCAAGTACAGTATCTGTGAGGGGTTGCAGTGTTGTGGCACCAGTGCCTAAGGCCCAATTTTTCAGCCCCTGTTTAACAGGGGCGTGTAATTAAAATTTTTGATGCAATACTTTGCAACAGGGCTCATTGCTGTGCTCCAAGTACAGTATCTGTGAGGGGTTGCAGTGTTGTGGCACCAGTGCATAAGGCCCAATTTTTCTGCCCCTGTTCAACAGGGGCATGTAATTACAATTCTTGATCTAATAATTCACAGCAGGGCCCATTCCTGCGCCCACCAAGAGTAACTGTGAGGGCTTACAGTGTTTAGGCAACACCACCACCACCATCACCAAAGTCCCAATTTTTCTGCCCCTGTTCAACAGGGGCATGTAATTACAATTCTTGATCTAATAATTTACAGTAGGGCCCATTCATGCGCCCACCAAGAGTAACTGTGAGGGCTGACAGTGTTGTAGCACCAGCACCACCACCAAAGGCCCAATTTTTCCTACCACTGTTCAACAATGGCATGTAATTACAATTCCTGATATAATAGTTCACAGCAGGGTGTTCCAGCGCCCACCAAGAGTAACTGTGAGGGCTCACAGTGTTGTGGCAACACCAATATGTAAGGGGCAAATTTCAGCAGAGTATATACGGCAGGCCCCTACTTTCAAACATCCAACTTACAAACGACTCCTACTTGCAAACGGAAGGAGACAACAGGAAGTGAGAGGAAATCTACCCCTAGGAAGGGAATCTCTCTCCTGTAAGCGTTAATATGGGAAAAAGGTGTATCCTCTCTACTGATGCTTTATCACCAATCCTTGTTTCAATAAAAAAAAACACTTTTCCAAAAACATTTGTCATTGGGACGGAAAGTGAGGTGAAATGTTCTGAACAGGTGCACAGACAGCAAAACAAATGTTACAGGGGTGATAACCCTTCCCTATGTGTTCCAAAAAGCTTAAACATATATTTTTTGGCTGGAGCTACACTTAAACAATGTACCTGTTCAAAATTACAAACAGATTCTACTTAAGAACAAACCTACAGTCCCTGTCTTGTTTGCACCGCCTGTGTACTGCTGTTCAGAGTATATAGGGCCCTTTTTTATTTTGGGTGCGGGGTTCCCCTTAATATCCATACAAGACCCAAAGGGGCTGGTAATGGGCTGGGGTGGGGGCCTATGTACCATTGTGTGCTGATGTTTTTACTCTTCCAATAAATTCTAATTGCATTGTGTATGGCAGTGTGACCATCCTTTGTTTCTCCTCATTTTAAAATTGTTGTGGAGTTAAACATATAAATTTTGTGCAACTAATAAAAACTGAATGTTTTTGTGTGAATATAGTCTATTTGAGCATGATTGTCATTGTCTGCGATTATTCAAAGTCCATTCTTTTTTTTTCCTCCCCTCATACACGCTGGCTTGGGATAAAGATCTTGAGCTGAGAAAAGAGAAGTGGTGTGACTTTAATTGAAGCACGCAGATACATGGTAATAATCATGGGTTGTATAATTTACAATAGAATTCATATATATACAGTACATACATACAATTTGGCAGAATGCCACATGGTTGCAAATAGGGATGAGCTCGGTGTTCGAGTCGAACACACATTCGACTCGAACATCGGCTGTTCGCTCGTTCAATGAAGATCGAACGTTATGGGGCGTTCGCGCCAAATTCGAGTGATGCGAACGGCCCACAATACACTGCGCCATCGCAGTGCAATCCCGGCGCTGTGATTGGCCAAGCATGCACTGTGACCCCGCATGCTAGGCCAATCACAGCACCGGCAGTGAGGAGAGCCATAATTGGCCACAGGCAGGATGCCTGTGGCCAATCATAGCTCAGGGGGGTTTAGTATACGCCCCACACTATAAAAGGCCGCCAGCGCGGCGGCCTCGTGCAGTGTGTTCCGGCGTGCAGGGAAAGAGATAGATAGGCAGGGACAGTGTGTTCTGTGTTCTATTTTTTTCTCAGGCATCTGCAGGAGTTAGTGGGTGTTGTGTGCCTCCAGCACAGTATACACCTGGATCTAAACTTTATTGCTGTTCTCTTAGTTAGGTAGGCAGGCAGGGAAAGAGATACATAGGCAGGGACAGTGTGTTCTATGTTCTATTGTTTTCTCAGGCATCTGCAGGAGTTATTGGGTGTTGTATGCCCCCAGCACAGTATACACCTGTATATACCCGTCATTACTGTTCTCTAATACAGGCATCTGCAGGAGTTAGTGGCACAGTGTACACCTGTATATACCCGTCATTACTGTTCTCTAATACAGGCATCTGCAGGAGTTAGTGGCACAGTGTACACCTGTATATACCCGTCATTACTGTTCTCTAATACAGGCATCTGCAGGAGTTAGTGGCACAGTGTACACCTGTATATACCCGTCATTACTGTTCTCTAATACAGGCATCTGCAGGAGTTAGTGGCACAGTGTACACCTGTATATACCCGTCATTACTGTTCTCTAATACAGGCATCTGCAGGAGTTAGTGGCACAGTGTACACCTGTATATACCCGTCATTACTGTTCTCTAATACAGGCATCTGCAGGAGTTAGTGGCACAGTGTACACCTGTATATACCCGTCATTACTGTTCTCTAATACAGGCATCTGCAGGAGTTAGTGGCACAGTGTACACCTGTATATACCCGTCATTACTGTTCTCTAATACAGGCATCTGCAGGAGTTAGTGGCACAGTGTACACCTGTATATACCCGTCATTACTGTTCTCTAATACAGGCATCTGCAGGAGTTAGTGGGTGTTGTGTGCCTCCAGCACAATATACACTACACAATTGCTGGTTTTTCCCATCTCCCTGCAGGCCATTACTATGTCTGGAAGGCCAACAAAGAGAGGCAGACAGTCACAAGCCAATAAAAGAGGGCAAGCAGGCTCTGTGTCTGGGGGCAACAGTGCTGGTCGTGGACGCGGTGCATTGTCTTTAGCACGTGGCCATGGGACATGCTTGTCCTTATTTTCAGCAGCTGGACGTGTTGAGCCGCATCATGCCGAAGACTTGGTATAGTGGATGACCAAGCCCTCCTCATCCTCCTCATCCTCTCTCACCCAGGCTCAGGGTACTGGCAAAGCAGCTGCCAAAGCGTCCTCTTCCCTCGTATCAATGTCATCATCAGTCACTCCTTCCCTAGACCCACCATGTCCTCCTGAGGAGTCCCCCGAACTGATTGAGCACAGTGTTGGGTACATGCTCCAGGAGGATGCCCAGCGTTTCGAAGGGTCTGATGATGATACCCAGCTAGAGGAAGGCAGTAGCGTGAGCGCAGAGAGAGGGGATGCTCAAGAAGGACAGCAATCTGGCAGTCATGTTCCAGCAGCTGCAGCATACTGACAGATTGGCTCCAGTGATAAGGAGGGAGGGGATGATGAGGTCACTGACTCCACGTGGGTGCCTGATAGGAGAGAGGAGGAGGAGGAGGATGAGGAGGAGGCACATCTCCAACGAGGCATGATGCCCTCCGGGGGCCAGCGTATGGGCAGCACACCGACTGAATAACACCGCAGAGCTGCACCTGTGCAGGGCGCTGCCTCTGCCCGTTATTCCAAAAGTTCTTTGGTGTGGGCCTTTTTTGAGTCAAGTGCATCAGATCGCACCGCTGCTATTTGTAACATATGTCTCAAGCGTATCTCGCGTGGCCAAAACATCAGCTGCTTGGGCACCACTTGCTTGACTAGACATATGTTGACCTGCCATGCAGCTCGTTGGCAAGCGTACCTTAAAGACCCACACCAAAGAACAAAGTGGACCTCTCCTTGCTCCTCATCAGCTGGGATCTCCAACCCCACTATGCCTTCAGTCCTCTCTGAAACCTGCACTGAGAGGAATGAAGGTGTAGAATTAGGTGTGTCACAGCCAAGTACTTGCGGGCACTCTGCTAAAAGTACACTGACGTCCGATTGTAGCAGGCAAATTTCCCTGCCCCAGCTGCTGGACCGTCAAAAGAAGTTCACTCCCAGCCATCCACCTGCCCAGCGGTTGAATGCTAGCTTGGCTAAATTGCTAGCAATTCAACTGCTGCCTTTTCAGTTGGTAGACTCGGCCCCCTTCCGTGAGTTTATGCAATGTGCGGTTCCTCAGTGGCAGGTTCCCAAACGCCACTTTTTCTCACGGAAGTCACTTCCGGCTCTCTACCGGCATGTGGAAGGCAATGTCCATGCCTCGCTGGACAGGGCGGTCAGCGGTAAGGTGCATATTACCGCTGACTCATGGTCCAGCAGGCATGGACAGGGACGTTACCTTTCTTTCGCGGCCCATTGGGTCACTCTTTTGTCAGCTGGGAAGGATGCAGGACAGGGTGCAGTAGTGTTGGAGGTTGTTCCGCCGCCACGCCTCCAAAATGCTACTACTGGTTGCGACACACCTCTATCCTCCACCCCCTTCTCCTCTTCTTCCTCCATGGCCTCTTCCTGTGCTTTGTCCTCGGAACCAGCGGTGCTCCGTAGGCGTTCAGGGGGCTACACAAGTACGCAGGCAAAAAGATGCCATGCTGTGCTTGCGCTGGTGTGTTTGGGGGACAGGAGCCACACTGGGGCAGAGGTTCTGTCAGCTCTGCAGGGGCAGGCCGAGAGGTGGTTGACGCCAGGCCAGCTTAAGCCAGGAATGGTGGTTTGCAACAATGGCACCAACCTCCTCTCCGCTCTCCGACAGGGACAACTGACCCATGTGCCCTGTGTGGCTCACGTCCTTAACCTGGTGGTGCAGCGGTTCTTGGGCAGGTACCTGGGCTTACAGGATGTCCTGAGGCAGGCCAGGAAAGTCTGTGTGCATTTCCACAGATCATATAATGCCAGTGCTCGGCTGGCTGAGCTGCAAAAGGAGTTGAACCTGCCCAAGAACCGCCTTATATGTGACACGCCCACCAGGTGGAACTCAACGTTGGCCATGCTGCAGCGGCTGCACACGCAGCAGAGGACCATCAATGAGTACCTGTGCGACTACGGCACCAGGACAGGGTCAGGGGAGTTCGTTTTTTTTTCACTACGCCAGTGGGGCATGATCAGGGATGCATGCACTGTCCTGGCACCATTTGAGGAGGCCACGAGGATGGTGAGCAGTGACAGTGCATGCATCAGTGACACTGTACCTCTTGTCCACCTGTTGGAGCATACGCTGCGTGGAATAATGGACAGGGCACTTGAGGCAGAACAGAGGCAGGAAGAGGAGGACTTCCTTGCCTCTCAAGGCCCCCTTTACCCAGACAATGTTCCTTGTGTCCCACCCATCACACAGGAAGAGGATGAGGAGGAGGAGGATTGTGTCAGCATGGAGGTGGAGCATGGCACTCAGCATCAACAGCAGCAGTCTTTTAGGGATGATTTACAGTCCCAACAAACCCGTGGACTTGTACGTGGCTGGGAGGAGGTGGCTGCGGATCATGTCGTCCTTAGTGACCCAGAGGACTCCGGACCGAATGCCTCAGCTAACCTACGCTGCATGGCCTCCCTGATCCTGCAAAGTCTGCGGAAGGATCCTCGTATTCTTCGGATCAAGGAGAGGGACCATTACTGGCTGGCGACTCTCCTTGATCCACGGTACAAGGGTAAGGTTGCGGACCTTATCTTGCCATCGCAGAGGGAGCAGAGGATGAGACAACTCCGGGAGGCCTTGCAGAAAGGTCAGTGCAACACGTTCCCAGAGACTGGGAGGTTACAAACTCCTGGTCCTGGACAACGAGTTGCTGAGGCTTCGGTCAGCAGCAGAAGGAGCGGTGGAGACGGTGGCCGTCTGACCGATGCGTTCAGACAATTTTTTAGTCCGCAGCCCCAAGGTATGATCGGTTCCAGCAACCATTGCCAGCGTCTGATATATATATGGTGCAGGAATACCTAGGGGCAAGGTCAGACTTGGACATCTTTCCCATCGAAAATCCTCTGGCTTACTGGGTCTTGAGGACGGATCACTGGCCAGAGCTTGCACAGTATCCAATTGAGCTACTGGCCTGTCCTGCATCCAGAGTTCTTTCGGAACCCACATTCAGTGCTGCTGGAGGCTTTGTCATGGATCACAGGGTGCGCCTGTCCACTGACTCGGTTGATCGACTGACCTTCATAAAGATGAACCAGTCTTAGATCACCACCAGCTACCAAGCACCTGAAGCTGATGTAACAGAATAATTTATTTTGAAATGTCACATCCCTTCAAGACTGATGCTGATGCTGAGTGACTGTCCTGTTATGTTAACTGACTATCCTCCTCCTCCTCAATGATCCGATTCTTGATGATAGCTTGGAAGATGATAGCTAAGGCCCAATTTTTCAGCCCCTGTTTAACAGGGGCGTGTAATTACAATTTTTGATGCAATACTTTGCAACAGGGCTCATTGCTGTGCTCCAAGTACAGTATCTGTGAGGGGTTGCAGTGTTGTGGCACCAGTGCCTAAGGCCCAATTTTTCTGCCCCTGTTTAACAGGGGCGTGTAATAAAAATTTTTGATGCAATACTTTGCAACAGAGCTCATTACTGTGCTCCAAGTACAGTATCTGTGAGGGGTTGCAGTGTTGTGCCGCCAGTGCCTAAGGCCCAATTTTTCTTGCCCTGTTCAACAGGGGCATGTAATTACAATTCTTGATCTAATAATTCACAGCAGGGCCCATTCCTGCGCCCACCAAGAGTAACTGTGAGGGCTTACAGTGTTGTGGCAACACCACCACCACCACCACCAAAGGCCCCATTTTTATGCCCCTCTTCAACAGGGGCATGCAATTACAATTCTTGATCGAATAATTACAGTAGGGCCTATTCATGCGCCCACCAAGAGTAACTGTGAGGGCTGACAGTGTTGTAGCACCAGCACCACCACCAAAGGCCCAATTTTTCCTACCACTGTTCAACAATGGCATGTAATTACAATTCCTGATATATCAGTTCACAGCAGGGCGTTCCAGCGCCCACCAAGTGTAACTGTGAGGGCTCACAGTGTTGTGGCAACACCAACATGTAAGGGGAAAATTTCAGCAGAGTATATACGGCAGGCCCCTACTTTCAAACATCCAACTTACAAACGACTCCTACTTGCAAACGGAAGGAGACAACAGGAAGTGAGAGGAAATCTACCCCTAGGAAGGGAAATTCTCTCCTGTAAGAGTTAATATGGGAAAAAGGTGTCTCCTCTCTACTGATGCTTTATCACCAATCCTTGTTTCAATAAAAACCCCACTTTTCAAATACATTTGTCATTGGGACGGAAAGTGAGGTGAAATGTTCTGAACAGGTGCACAGACAGCAAAACAAATGTTACAGGGGTGATAACCCTTCCCTATGTTTTCCAAAAAGCTTAAAAATATATTTTTTGGCTGGAGCTACACTTAAACAATGTACCTGTTCAAAATTACAAACAGATTCTACTTAAAGTGAAGCTCCACCCTAAATTTTAACTTCTGCTAATCGGAACCCTCCCCTCCTCAGGTGTCACAATTGACACCTTTCAGGGGGGAGGGGGGTGAAGATACCTGTCTAAGACAGGTATTTTCACCCACATTCGGGAGTCCTCTCTCCGGGAAATCTGCGGGAGTCACGTCACTTCCCCCAGACTTCCCGTAGTGTTCTGGGAGACACCCGGCTCCCAGAACACAGTAGGATGAATCAGAACGGCGCAGCGCAACTCGCGCATGCGCCTTAGGGAACCGGGCAGTGAAGCCGCAAGGCTTCACTTCCTGGTTCCCTCAGCGAGGATGGCGGAGGGGGCAGCAGAGTGACGAGTGGTCGCTCGTCCTCTGCTGCGGGACGTTGCTGGACTCCAGGACAGGTAAGTGTCCAAATATTAAAAGTCAGCAGCTGCTGTAGCTGTAGCTGCTGGCTTTTAATATATTTTTTTTCGGCGGAGCTCCGCTTTAAGAACAAACCTACAGTCCCTGTCTTGTTTGCACCGCCTGTATACTGCTGTTCAGAGTATATAGGGCCTTTTTTTATTTTGGGTGCGGGGTTCCCCTTAATATCCATACAAGACCCAAAGGGGCTGGTAATGGGCTGGGGTAGGGGGTGATGGGGGTAGCCATGCCATTTTTTCAAAGATTTTCATCCATATTACCGGGACCAGACATTACATTAAAGCCGCAAGCAGTTTTAAATGGCTTTTTTTCCTTTAGAAATGTCATTTTGTGCAGGGACAATTCTAAACACGGGAAAAACATGTCACTTCACAGGTATACTTTAGACACCCCCCAGGTACGATATTTAAAGGAATATTTCACTTTTTTTTTCACTTTATGCATCATTAAAATGACTGCTCCCGAAAAACGGCCGTTTTTAAAACTTCATTTTGCATTGATACATGTCCCCTGGTGCAGAACCCGGGTCCCCAAACCCTTTTTAGGACAATAACATGCATATTAGTCGTTATAATTAGCACTTTAGATTTCGAACGTTCGCGTCCATTGTATCTAATAGGGTTCTAACGTTCGTGCGAACTTTCGGTCCGTTCGAAGGTTCTGGTGCGAACCGAACCGGGGGGTGTTCGGCTCATCCCTAGTTGCAAACAGTAAATATAAGATAAATAGATAAACAACATGAATCACATATAGAGGAATAGCTAAAAATCAGAGGCCACAGCCAATAAGGAGCAACGGGAGACACAAAAGGCACCTGCAACCCCCGGAGAGAGGGAGTCCAGGTGTGTCAAAGTAGCTTAAGCTCACAGAGCAACACAGGGAAAAAAACAGTAACTGTTTATATTGTTAGGTGTCTAGCCTCTACCTACCGGTGTGCCACCCAAATTTTGTTGAATTTCTGTGGACAATTGCGTCCCATATAAGTAATTTTATATAGTGGAAATTCGGCATTTATTAGAGCCTTCCAGGCTGAAAGCATAGGTGGAGTCAGGGAGCTTCCATCGGGATAGAATTGTCTTTCTGGCATAATAGGCTAGTAGTGGCCAGATTATCAGTGATACCCAGGAGAAAGACATGCAGATCCATGTCTAGGTTTACTCCAGCAACCCTGTTAACGTCAGCGACCACTGCCCGCCAATAAGTCTGAAGGAGAGGGCACAATCCAAACCATATGAATAAAGGTCTCCACCAACTGCCTTCACTTTGGACATGTGTCCTCCAGACCCTGGTAAATAACGGACAGCCTGTGAGGAGTATAATACACTCTATGTAATAACTTTAGTTGTACAAAGCAATCCTTAGCTGAGATCATAAGTGGAATGTATTGTTGCAGACCCTCTGTCCAATCCTCCTCCATCAAGGCAAGGACATCTATTTAACAGCCTGAGCATTTTAGAAGTGTCCCTGCAAGTGAGTCTAAAAAAAAAAAAAGAAGGACAATGTCAGATCAATATTATTAGCCGTGAGGAGAGATTCAACCGAGTGAGTGGCAAGAACCACCCTATCAGGAAATTGCACCCGAGCAGCATGCCTGAGCTGCAAGTACCTGAAGAACATCTAGGGAGGAAATTTAATGTGACGTTTTATCTCTACAAATGAAAGAAGACTTCCCTTAGGCAAAATATGGCGCAGCGTCTGAATCTCATATCTAGCCCAGATCTGTGAATCTAAAACAGATCGGAAATGCAGTAGGGTGGGGTTGCCCCAGAATGGGGTATGCGGAGAGATAGTGCCTGGGTCATTTAGATGCAAGTTAACCTGCTTCCAGACTGCAATCGTCACTTTCATGGGGGTAGTGACTTGGGAGCTATATCTCGGGCCCCTGTACACCAAATTACTAAGTTCTGAGTAGGAGCCTAGCAGTGCCGCCTCCAAATTTAGGATTGGAGATGTCTTGGACAAACCACCACCTCACATTAACCAGGACTGCCGCCCAATAGTATTTCTTATAGCTAGACAAAGACAGTCCTCCCTCCGTCAATGAGAGCTGCAGAGTAGTCTTAGCCACTCTAGGGGTCAAACCCGCCCAGATAAAGGAGGTGATGGCCTGATCCAATTTAACAAAGAAGGCATTGGTAATAGGGACCGGAGTGTGATGGAAGACATAGAGGAACTTTGAAAGGAAGGACATTTTAATTAGATTCACTCTCCCTACTGGGGTTAGTGGCAAAGCTTTCCATACCGAGCAGCGCTGAAGAAATTGTTGGAGGATAGGGTATAAATTATCCTCTATGTAGCGCTTTGGGTCATTTTAAATGTGTATGCCCCGGTATTTAACCACTTGACCACTGGTTACTTAAACGCCCTTAATAACTAGACCAATTTTCAGCTTTCGGTGCTCTCACATTTTGAATGACAATTACTCAGTCATACAACACTGTACCCATATAAAAATGTTGTCCTTTTTTTTCACACAAATAGAGCTTTCTTTTGGTGGTATTTAATCACTGTTGGGTTTTTTATTTTTTGCGCTATAAGAGAAAAAAGACTGAAAATGTTGTCAAAAAATGAATTTTCTTTGTTTCTGTTATAAAATTTAGCAAATTAGTATTTTTTCTTCATAAATTTTGGCCAAAATGTATACTGCTACATATCTTTGGTAAAAATAAGTACAAATTGGTGTATAATATTTGTTCTTTGTGAAAGTTATAGAATCCACAAGCTATGGTGCCAATATCTGAAAATTGATCACACCTGAAGTACTGACGGCCTATCTCATTTCTTGAAACCCTAACATGCCAAAAATACCCCCCAAATGACCCCTTTTTGGAAAGAAGACATTCCAAGGTGTTTAGAAAGAGGCATTGTGAGTTTTTTGAAGTTGTCATTTTTTCCCACAATTCTTTGCAATATCAAGATTTTTTTTTCTTTTTTTTTTTTCACAAACATGTCATATTAGCAGGTTATTTCTCAAACACAGCATATGCATACCACAAATTACACCCCAAAACACATTCTGCTATTACTCTCGAGTATGGTGATACCACATGTGTGAGACTTTTACACAGCGTGGCCACATACAGAGGCCCAACATGCAGGGAGCACCTTCAGGCGTTCTGGAGCACCCAGGCCAATTCTCTCCTACATGTAAAAATCATCATTTGTTTGCTAGAAAATTACATAGAACCCCAAAACATTTTTTTTTTAGCAAAGACCTTAGAGAATATAATGGTGGTCATTGCAACTTTTTATCTCGCACTGTATTTACGCAGCAATTTTCTAACACTTTTTTAATGGAAAAAAACAGTTTTGTGCTTAAAAAAAAATAGAAAAACAGTAAAGTTAGCCCAATGTTTGCATAATGTGAAAGATGAAGTTACACTGAGTAAATAGATACCTAACATGTCACCCTTCAAAATTGCACATGCTCGTGGAATGGCGCCAAACTTCGCTACTTAAAAATCCCCATAGGTGACGCTTTAAATATTTTTACTGGTTACATGTTTTGAGTTGCAGAGGAGGTCTAGGGCCAAAATTATTGCTCTCGCTCTAACGTTCGCAGAGATACCTCACATGTGTGGTTTGAACACCGTTTTCATATGTGGGCGGGACTTACGCATGCTTTTGCTTCTGTATGCAAGCTCATGGGGACAGGGACAAAAAAAAATTTTGATCACTTTTATTCCTATTACAAGGAACGTAAACATCCCTTGTAATAGGAATATGGCAGGAAAGGTCCTCTTTACAGTGAGATATGGGGTCAATAAGACCCCACATCTCACCTCTAGGCTGGGAAGCCTGAAATAAAAAATAAATAAAAAAAACAATCCTGGCTTCGATCATAGCAGTGAGTCGGTAGAAGCACCGGAGGGTGGCGGGAGGGGGAAATCCCCTCTCGCCTTCCGTAAGAATGATCAAGCGGTGGAACAGCCACTATGATTGTTCTTATGGTGTAGGGAATTGCCGGCTGAAAAAGCTAATATCTGAATGATGCCTGTAGCTGCACCCATCATTCAGATATCCCCGCACAAAGTCAAGGACCTCATATGACGGCCGGCAGGTGGGAAGTGGTTATTGCAGGGTATTTCAGAGTATTGCAGGGTGTTGCAGAGTATTGCAGGGTATTGCAGGGTATTGCAGGGTATTGCAGAGTATTGCAGGGTATTGCGGAGTATTGCAGGGTATTGCGGAGTATGGCAGGGTATTGCACAGTATGGCAGGTGTGAGGGGGTTAACTCGGTAGCGGGTGTGTGTGACCCCCTGGTTGGGCTCCCCACACAAAAACAGGGCCAGCAGACGGAGGTTGTGGTTTTCAAAATCAAAAGGTGCGGTTTATTTCTCTATGTACAGTGACAAAAACACAGCAAAGCCAAAAAGAAACATAAACAAAATAAATCCTGGTCAGTTTGACCTCTGACTAAACATGCAGGTTTCCTAAACTAACAACTGGGATCAGCCCGGTGCTGTCCTAGTCCCTAAGTCCCTGGTTTAGTAAAAGTCCAAACAAATAGCCACACAGGCTTTGCCTCACCGCACAGGGGTTCACTCTCCCTAGACAGTCCACACAGGTCTGGGTCCAGGCATGAGCTAACATCTAATGAAGCTGGGAGTTTTTATAGAGGCCTTAAACGAACTGACAGGCTTCAGCTGGTCTCATCAACTCCCTGCCTGCACGACGCCCAGCCCTCTCCCTAGAGGTATGAGTCATCCATGAGCCCACTAGCCTCAGCTGGGCTTCATCAACTCCCTAGTTGTATAAGTCGGCATAAAGCCTGAATCTGGGAGAAATATATCTACCCCCCTGGATGCAACCAGGTGACTTTACCTTCCTGCTGTCACATACCCCCCCCTCTTGTTTTAACCTTGGGGTTGGAACACCAGCAATCAGGCATTCATGTACTCGAGACAAAGCATCCACATTCCCCATTTGAACGCCAGGGCGATGCTTTACTGTGAAGTTGAATTCCTGTAGGGCCAGGAACCACCTATTCACTCTTCTATTTGTCTCCTTGTTTTGAGCCATCCACTTTAACGGAGCGTGATCCGTAACCATGTCAAAGTGCCTACCTAGCAGATAGTACCGAAGGGAATCTAGAGCCCACTTCACCGCTAAACACTCCTTTTCAACCGTGGCGTAATTTACCTCATGGGACTTCAACTTCCTGCTGAGGTAAATGACTGGGTGCTCTTCCCCGTTCCAGACCTGGGACAATACTGCTCCTAACCCCACATCTGACGCATCACTTTGTACGACAAAGTCTTTAGAGAAGTCGGGTGAGTACAACACTGGCTGGCTACATAAGGCTTGTTTCAAGAATTGGAATGCTGCCTCAGCCTCGGGGGTCCATTTAATCATGACCGACCCTTTCCCTTTCGTCAGGTTGGTTAGGGGCACAGCCTTAGAAGCAAAGTGGGGAATGAAGCGCCGATAATAACCCGCGATTCCCAGAAAGGCCCGTACCTGCTTCTTGCTGTTGGGACGTGGCCAACTCTGGATGGCCTCGACTTTGTTGAGTTGGGGTTTTATCACTCCCCTGCCAATGGTGTACCCAAGATATTTGGCCTCCTCCTGCCCAATGGTACACTTCTTGGGGTTAGCCGTAAACCCCGCTTCCCGGATAGAGTCTAGGACTGCTTGCACTTTTGGCAGATGTGAGGCCCAATCTGTGCTATGGACAATTACGTCATCCAGGTAAGCCGCAGCATACTTCCGATGGGGCCTCAGTATCTGGTCCATTTTCCGCTGGAATGTGGCCGGCGCATTCTGTAACCCGAACGGCATTCTCTTATATTGGAACGCCCCGTCTGGGGTTACAAATGCGGTTTTCTCTTTGGCCGACTTGGCCAGGGGAATTTGCCAATACCCTTTTGTGAGGTCAAGAGTCGTCATGTATCGGGCTGTTCCCAGCCGGTCGATCAACTCATCTATACGTGGCATGGGGTAGGTGTCAAATTTTGTAACTTTGTTCAACTGACGAAAATCGTTACAAAATCGCCAGCTCCCATCCGGTTTAGGCACCAACACAATGGGACTAGACCAATCACTTTGGGACTCCTCTATCACCCCTAAGTTCAGCATTTTCTGTACTTCCTCCCGTATTGCCTCCCGTCGGGCCTCTGGGATCC
Source organism: Rana muscosa (assembly GCA_029206835.1). NCBI lineage: Eukaryota > Metazoa > Chordata > Amphibia > Anura > Ranidae > Rana > Rana muscosa. Next base: position 79,326,801 of record CM055128.1, read on the forward strand.
GATAGGGTTTTAACTTCACCCTTTCACCGGGCGGGGTAATAATATCATGCTCTACCCCAGATGTTTGTCCCGGCAGCTCAGAGAACACCTCCTTGTTGCGAAGCACAAACTCCTTAACCTCCTGTTGTTGGGGTTGTGACAAGGTGGCTGCTATTCCAACCTCCGGAATCACGCAACCAGTTTGAGCTGGTGACCAAGTTTCTGCGACTAGGGACTCTCTATCCCTCCAGGCTTTCAACAGATTAACGTGATATATCTGTTCGGGCTTTCGCCTTCCTGGTTGTCTGACCTTGTAATTCACTTCGCTCACTTTTTCCATTATCTCGTAGGGGCCTTGCCATTTGGCAAGGAATTTACTTTCAACCGTAGGGACAAGTACCAATATCCTATCCCCCGGGGAAAAGGTACGGGTCTTTGCTCCACGGTTGTACACTCTCTGCTGTGCCAACTGCGCTTGGGCCAAATGTTCCTTCACGATGGGCATTACCTGTGCAATTCGATCTTGCATCAGGGCGACATGCTCAATCACACTCCTGTGGGGAGAACTCTCACTTTCCCAAGTTTCCTTGGCAATATCCAACAGCCCTCTTGGGTGTCTCCCATACAGTAACTCAAAGGGGGAGAATCCCGTAGAGGATTGGGGCACCTCCCTAATAGCAAACATCAAATAAGGAAGTAGACAGTCCCAATCCTTTCCATCTCTATCCACCACTTTCTTCAACATTTGTTTTAGGGTTTTGTTGAATCTTTCAACCAGCCCATCGGTTTGGGGGTGATACACAGATGTACGCAATTGCGTCACTTTGAACAATTTACACAGCTCTTTCATAACCCGGGACATAAAGGGTGTACCTTGGTCCGTAAGCAGTTCTTTACAAATACCCACCCGGCTAAAAACAAGAGATAGCTCTTTGGCTATGGTTTTGGCCGAGGTATTTCTGAGAGGGATCGCTTCTGGATAACGGGTGGCATAGTCCATTATAACCAATATGTACTGGTGCCCCCTAGCGGACTTGATTATAGGACCTACCAAATCCATTGCGATTCTCTCAAACGGGACCTCAATGATGGGTAGAGGGACCAGCGGGCTACGGAAATGTGGCATCGGGGCCGACCTCTGACACACAGGGCAGGAGGAACAATAATTTTCTATGTCCTTCATCACCCCAGGCCAATAGAATCTCTGTAATACCCTCTCTCGGGTTTTCTCTGTCCCCAGATGACCTCCAAGAATGTGCCCATGGGCCAACTCCAACACCAACTTCCTGTAAGGTTTGGGCACCACAAGCTGCTCAACGGTTTCTTCTGCCCTTTTTGCCACCCGATACAGTAGGTCCTTCTCTACGCTGAAGTATGGGTAAGTGCAGGTATTATCTGGGTTCACTAACTCGCCATCTATTTCCACTACGTTTTCCCGTGCCTTTATTAGGGCGGGGTCTTTTAACTGTTCTGTGGCAAAATTTTCCCTGTGAACCTCCAGATCAGAAAACTCCACAGACGGTAGGTTTTCGTCTGAGGAGGTGGGCTCCTCTCCAGTTTCTTGAGTCTCCCCTGCCAATACTGACAAGGGAAATTCTGGAGAGTCCTCACCACTCTCAGAGGAGTTCTGGCTATCACATTCCTGGTACATAGGGGCACCAGTGGGGGGCTCAGGATCATCCCACAGTTCCCAGAACTTCGGAAAATCCCTTCCCACAATGGCATCATGCGGTAATTGAGATACTAACCCCACTGGATGAGAGAGGGTACCTTTGGGGGTCTCGAAACACACTGTAGTCACTGGATACTCTCGGGTGTCCCCATGCACACAAATAACAGCTACCTTGCTATTCCCAGAGACCTCTGTTTTAACTAATTCAGCCTTTATCAGGGTCACAAGGCTACCTGAATCCAGTAATACCACAACATTTCTACCATTAATACACATTTTGCATAAATGTTTCTCAGTTCCCCGAATGGCAGTGCATGCGACTGTCGCACACAGCGACTGACGTCTGTCCATCAGAAAGTCACATTGCATGGGTTCCTCCACAACCGGGCAATTTGCTGCAATATGTCCCGCTTGCCGGCAGCGGTAGCAAACAATCCATTTGGCTGCCTCTTGAGCCCCTGACTTCCCAGGCTGTTCTCGCCAAACTTTGGGTAGAGCTCCCACCCTCTCACTCTCTCCACCCTCACCCCTTGGAATCCTCTTATCCGCCCCTGGGGATGGTCTGGTCTTAGGGTGGAAAGTCTGAGAGTCTCTGGAAGAGGCCGTCAGGTTCTCTGTAGCCAAGTATTTCTCTACACGATCCACAAGACCACCGGCCGTCTCTGGGTCTCCATGGCTTACCCACTTTTGGATGGCAGTAGGAAGAGCTCTCAAAAACCGATCCATTACAACACGTTCCACAATCTCTGCTGCGGACAAAGTCTCTGGCTGTAGCCACTTCCTGCTCAGGTGAATGAGATCATACATTTGAGACCTGGGGGGTTTTCCAAGCTGGAAAGTCCAGTTATGCACACGCTGAGCCCGGACAGCCAGGGTGACACCCAGCCTTGCCAATATTTCAGCTTTTAGCATCACATAGTCTTTTGCTTGGTCAGGCTCTAGGTCATAGTAAGCCTTCTGCGATTCACCAGTTAACAGAGGAGCCACCAGTCCAGCCCACTGCTCCTCAGGCCACTTTTCTCTTTCAGCAGTCCTTTCAAATGTGGTCAAAAATACCTCTGGATCATCCTCTCCAGTCATTTTTGTCAATAAACGACTCACCCCAAAGGACGCGGTATTAGTGGGACGGCTTTCCTCACTGGTCTGCGGACGTTGCTGCATTACTGCTTCCATTTGTTGTAGTCTCTGCTCTTGCTTCTGTAACAGGTCTATGAAGCGGGCCTCAGATTGCTGCTGGGCTTGTTGATGAGCTTGCTGCTGGGCTGCAAGGCTCCTTTGCAAACCTGCATTTGTCTGCTGTTGATTGGCATTTGCTAGAGCCAGCTGTTTCAGTATCTCCTCCATGCTGGCTTAAAAAAACTGCCACTGGTTCTCCACCAACTGTGAGGGGGTTAACTCGGTAGCGGGTGTGTGTGACCCCCTGGTTGGGCTCCCCACACAAAAACAGGGCCAGCAGACGGAGGTTGTGGTTTTCAAAATCAAAAGGTGCGGTTTATTTCTCTATGTACAGTGACAAAAACACAGCAAAGCCAAAAAGAAACATAAACAAAATAAATCCTGGTCAGTTTGACCTCTGACTAAACATGCAGGTTTCCTAAACTAACAACTGGGATCAGCCTGGTGCTGTCCTAGTCCCTAAGTCCCTGGTTTAGTAAAAGTCCAAACAAATAGCCACACAGGCTTTGCCTCACCGCACAGGGGTTCACTCTCCCTAGACAGTCCATACAGGTCTGGGTCCAGGCATGAGCTAACATCTAATGAAGCTGGGAGTTTTTATAGAGGCCTTAAACGAACTGACAGGCTTCAGCTGGTCTCATCAACTCCCTGCCTGCACGACGCCCAGCCCTCTCCCTAGAGGTATGAGTCATCCATGAGCCCACTAGCCTCAGCTGGGCTTCATCAACTCCCTAGTTGTATAAGTCGGCATAAAGCCTGAATCTGGGAGAAATATATCTACCCCCCTGGATGCAACCAGGTGACTTTACCTTCCTGCTGTCACACAGGGTATTGCACAGTATGGCAGGGTATTGCAGAGTATTGTACAGTATGGCGAGGTATTGCAGAGTATTGCACAGTATGGCAGGGTATTGCAGAGTATTGCACAGTATGGCAGGGTATTGCAGAGTATTGCACAGTATGGGCAGGGTATTGCATTGTATTGCAGAGTATTGGCAGGGTATTGGCAGGGTATTGCACAGTATGGGCAGGGATGGCTGAGCATGGGTGGATGGATGGCTGGATCTGTGACTGCAATTGTCACAGATCCAGCCCACAGTGCTGCTGCCATGATCCGCTCTCTCCCCCTCTCCTATCACACTGTACTGATCGGTACAGAGAGCGGAGAGAGGAACCTCTGTTTACAAGTAATCGCTCCGTCATCTGATTTACCGTGAACAGAGATGCGCTGGGTCCTCTGGACCCGGCGGTCACTGAGACTCCCGTGTGCGCGCCCCAGGGGGCGCGATTCTGGGAGGACGTTATATAACGCCCTCCCAGAGTTAAGGAACCACCCTGCTGCCGTTATTTGGCGGTGGTTAAGTGGTTAAATCCCGACTCCCACCTCAATTTGCCGGTGGAGTCTCATCAGTCAAGGAGAACAGGAGCTATTTTTCCCAGTTCACCTTGATACCTGCGGTCAATAACAGAAAGGGCCACCATCAATGACTGCTGGGCATCTCGAAGATACAAAAGCGATACTTTTTCAACCAGTGGTGGAATGAAATACCCTGCACCTCCTCTGAAGCTCTCAGTAGCACTGCCAATGGCTCAATACCCAGCGCAAAGAGGGCCGGGGAGAAGGTACAACCCTGCCTGGTGCCTCGGTGGAGGGGACAATACACCATTTGTACAGACTCTGGCTGATGGGGCCAAATACAGTAACCGTAGCCAAGAGATAAAGTTGGGCCCTAAACCAAAATTGTGTAGAATAAGCCACAGGTATTCCCACTCCACCAAGTAAAAGGCTTTTTCAGCATCCAGAGAAGCCACAACCCCAGTGGCCCCCCTGGCAGTCAAACCCACAATAATCATGTGGAGCTGTCTCAAGTTAATATTCATCCCCTTACCTGGCATAAACCAGTTTGGTCGTCGTGGATCAGGTACAGGATGACTTTATTGAGGTTGGTCGCCAAAACCTTTGCAAGGATTTTCGCATCCATATTAAAGAGCGAAATGGGTCTATATGAAGAACAGAGATATGGATCTCTGCCAGGCTTAGGCACCACCACAATAATAGCCCTAGACATAGAGTGGGGCAGGGAGGAAGACTCAAAGGAGGCAGAGAGGACCTTTAACAGTCTACTGGCCAGGGTTTCCACATGGGTTTTATAAAATTTAGCAGGGAAACCATCATCCCCCGGAGTCTTTCCAGACTGAAGGGAACTGATAGCACCTTGGAGATCCTTTAGGGTGAGCGGAGTGTCAAGCCCCCAGCGGGCCGCCTCAGCAAGCGACAGAAGGTGAATATCATCCACAAAAGCATGGAGATTAGCCACAGAGTACTAATCTCAGAGTGGTAGAAATCCATATATAAGGAGGCAAAGCAAACGTTTATATCTCTGGTGTCAGACAGCAAATTTCCCGTGGCGTCTTTAAAATTGGCAATACTCGTCATTGTAGACCGTTCTTTGGACAACCACGCCAGGAGGCGTCCGGTCCACTCACCCAGTTTAAAGATGTGCTGCGACTGATGCAGCAGTAATTTCTTGGCAGCCGCAACTTGGAGCAGCATTACCTCCCGCAGGGCACACTGCAGATCTCCACGCGTGATCTCATCTCATTTACTGCCTAATGTTTACATTGTTTTCTGCCTTTGGAGCATGGAGAGAGTTGTCAATAGTCTTTTCTCGAGGTCCAGGTGTACTTTCCCTGCAGGTGATTGTATTCCACCAAACATACATTGCATAGCACATTCCTTCAAAAAACAACATACATAACATAACCCACTCCAGCACAAACCCCGACCCCCCACCCCACACACCCCCTCCCCGAACCAGGGTATGCCTATATCCCAAAACTAAACATGGTCAGCGAACAACTGGGGTCATGAACAGAGGACAGTCAGTAGACACTGTTCACTTAAGGATAAACCAAGTCTGAAGAAGATGCCGCCAATGAGTGGGAACAGTCAAATATATCACCCGACCAAAGTTGGGGGCACAAACTTACATAGAACAGTACTACAGGGCTAAGGATAAAGCAATCACAGGGAAGTCCAACGGGACCATCATGAAGCTAGGGTACTCTCATTGGCATGTATCTGCAGCAGCAGATTTGGCAGCAGCGAGTGCAAAATATTATTTTTTGTGGCAGTCCCCCTTGTCCCCAAGGGTAGAAGGAAACAAAAGAGCCCCTATGTCACTGGAGAAAAGGTTAAGCGGTGAGGCCCAGAACGAGAGGCAGGGACGATTACAGTCAGTACATGGTCAGAGTAGCGATCCCTGGTCTGGATAGCCAGCTAGTACAGGTGATTGTATTCCACAAGCAAAGTCATTGAACCTGCAGAAAGGGCCAAGGCTGTGACATAGCAATGGTAGGCAGGACCGAGCTGTTCATGAGGGCAACATTAGACCAGTACGTGAGACAACAATTTCCCTCCTAGGGCAAGCAACAAATCAAGACAAGGGGTACTCACAGAAGTGAAGAAGAGGGAGATGTAGAAGCAGTGGCATTAATGGCGAGGTAGGGTATTTAGCCATTGCAAAGCCTCAGCAGGGGACATAAAGAACCGGACGGCCACCCCGTCTTATACCCAGAGGAGTGCAGTGAACAGCATTCTGTACCTCACGCCCTTGACACGCAGGGCCTGCTTTACCGCATTAAAAGATTAACGGAGCTTTTGGGTCAACTGAAAAATCCGGGAAGAAAACCAAGCACGCAGCCTTGTGGCGGATGTTATCCACCTTGCAGGCTTCTCTCAGGATTAGGTTGCGGTCTCTAAAATTGAGCAACCGAAAAATAGCGGAGCGCCAGGAGGGCTGCAGGCAGGCGGCATCCTATGAGCCCTCTCCACGGCAAAGAAGGATGAAAAGGCCGCCTGAGGGAAAAGCGTGCGGAGCAGCTGCTCCATGTAGGCAGATAGATCCAAGCCCTCAGATCCGTCAGGCAGACTTATAATCCAGAGGTTGTTCTGTTGGTTATGGTTTTCTGCATCCTCAGCCCTTGATTCAAGGTGTCTCACCTTCACCTGGAGGGTATGTAACGAGGCCGAGTGATCGCAGATAGTGTCCTCTGTGTCACCCACCTGGCGCTCGACCTCCGTGACAAGCTGGCAGACCTTTTCAAAGTACTGCCTAATAAGACCAATGCATGGTGTCGATCTTCGTGGTTAGAGAGGATAAAGTAGTGTCAGGAACCATGAATCAGACTGAGACAGAAGTACAGTTAAATCACACCTGTTTAATAGGAAAAATAAAAAGGTAAACAGAGTAAGCATAGTCAAAGAGTTCAGGAACCGGATCGGATAGTCAACCAAGCCAATGTCAGAGAGCCAGAGATATACGAAGTAGACCAGCAAGCAGGATCAGGAGCCAGAAGGGACGTCAGCCAGGCAAGTCTTCAACAGGAACGCAGGAGATAGTCTCTGTGATGTTGACCAAGGCGAAGGCAGAGAGCAAATGAACTGGAAGGCTTTAAGTAGGCAGGACTGACGAGCAGGATCATCAACAGGTGAGTCACTGTGGAGAGATAGGAGCTGGTAATTAGCTGACAGCTGAGCTGCCAGCTCAGAGAAGGAAGGGCTGAGCCCAGCCCTGACAAGTAGACTGGCAGCCCACGATAGCCTGCATGAGGGCTGCAAAGTTGCTCTTCCCCGTGAGAGCAGGTTCCGGGCCCTCCGTCTGGGTCGCCATGCTGCTCATAACTGCCACATGTGCAGGAGTGCTGCCAGAAGGAATAGGGGTGTTTCCTAGATACCGGGGCTCTGAGCATTTCCGGTTCTGTGTCATTTTCCGCAGGGAGAGAACGGGAGGAATTGAATGTGTTCAAGGATAGCTCCAGGATAGGGAAACGGGATAAATTCCCAGCAGTGGCGGCATAGCTCCTTAACTAAGCCTCCAGCATCATCGCCATCTTGGTCACGCCACCGACTATCCAATTTTTTATTGGATTTCTTGATCCTACTTTTTTCCTCCCTCTTTTTTATTTATTTATTTTATATATATATATATATATATATATATATATATATATATACGGTATATATATATATAGTATTTCGGTAATGTATACCCTTGGTAATCACTAAGTAGACATTGCATCTTAGATGTATGCAACAGTTTTTTTTTATAAATGGAACTTCTGTGTCTATTGTAAATTTAAGCTCTGTTTTATTTTTTTTATGTATTTGAGGTTTCAGGTGAGAAATCTTTTGTGGCCTCCCCTAACACTGCCTTGGGTTCTTCTTTAACCACTTCAGCTCCGGAAGGTTAACCCCCCTTCATGACTAGGCCATTTTTTGCGATACGGCACTGCGTTATTTAACTGACAATTGCGTGGTCATGCAACGTTGTACCCAAATAAAATGTATCTAATTTTTTCCAAAAATGGAGCTTGCTTTTGATGGTACAGTATTCGATCACCTCTGTGTTTTTTTTTTACGCTATATACAAAAAAATATATACAATATACTATATACAAAAAAAAGACCGACAATTTTGAAACAAAAAAACAATATTTTTTACTTTCTCCTTTAAAACGTTTCCAATAAATAAATGTCAAAAATCGAATTTCTTCATCAATTTAGGCCAATATGTTTTCTGCTACACGTTATTAGTAAAATAAATCCCAACACGTGTATATTGATTGGTTTGCGCAAAAGTTATAGCTTTATTTTTTCTTTATTACTAGTAATGGAGGCGATAAGCGACTTATAGCGGGACTGCGATATTGCGGCGCTCTAATTCATCCCCCGGGTTGAGGTTAGGACTCTGTGCAGGCCAGTCAAGTTCCTCCACCACAAACTCCCTCATCCATGTCTTTATGAACCTTGCTTTGTGCACTGGTCCAAATCATTTGGTGGAGGGGGGATTATGGCGTGGGGTTGTTTTTCAGGAGTTAGGCTTGGCCCCTTAGTTCCAGTTAAGGGAACTCTTAAAGAGAAAGTAAACCCAGACGGGTTTTACTTCCTCTTTTGCTCTGTGCAAACCCTGCAAATGAAAAGCATAATGGGCATACTAGCCCATTATGTGACACTTAACTGCAAACGAAGCCCGCGCCGTCCCCTGTGAATGCCACGTCCATCTTCCCCCCTCTTCCTTCCGGGGCTGCGGACTCCGGCTCTGTGACTGGCTGGAGCCGCGTGACGGCACTCCTGCGCATGCGCACGGGAGCCGTCAGTAACGGCACGCGCCAGGGAAGAAATGGCACGGAGGTCCGTTTCTTCACAGCGCATGAGCCGATTACATGAATGTGAAATAACGGCGCACTTTTAGGAGATATTTCCACTACCTATAGGTAAGCCTTATTCTAGGCTTATCTATAGGTAAAGGTCATGAGGGAGGGTTTACAACCACTTAAAGGCGTCAGCATACCAAGACATTTTGGACAATGTTATGCACCCAACTTGGTTCCTAAAAGCAAGGTCCATGAAGACATGGATGAGCGAGTTTGGAGTGGAGGAACTTGACTGGCCTGCACAGAGTCCTGACCTCAACCCAATAAAACACCTTTGGGATAAATTAGAGAAGGAACTGCGAGCCAGGCCTTCTCGTCAAACATCAGTGCCTGACCTCACAAATGCGCTTCTGGAAGAATGGTCAAACATTCCCATAGACACATTTCTAAACCTTGTGGACAGTCTTCCCAGAAGAGTTGACGCTCTTATAGCTGCAAAGGGTGGGCCAACTCAACTTTGAACCCTACAGACTAAGACTGGAATGCCATTAAAGTTCATGTGCGTGTAATGCCGCGTACACACGATCGTTTTTCACGTCGTTAAAAATGCCATTTTTCAAATTGGCCATTAAAAACGATCGCGTGTAGGCTCCAGAGCATTTTTAACGACGTGAAAAATGGCCTAAAAAAATGAGGACCTGCTTTATTTTTTCACGTCGTTTTTCACGTTGTTTTTTTTTCAACGACGTTCAAAAACGGTAGTGTGTATGCTTTTACGAAGGGAAAAAAAAATGTGCATGCTCAGAATCAAATATGAGACAGGAGCGCTCGTTCTGGTAAAACTAGCGTTCGGAATGGAGATAGCACATTCGTCACGCTGTAACAGACTGAAAAGCACGAGGCTGAAAAGCGCGAATCGTCACTGAACAAACTTTACTAACATGAAGGGTGGCGCCATTCGAACGGAACTTCCCCTTTATAGTGCCGTCGTACGTGTTGTACGTCACTGCGCTTTGCTCGAGCATTTTTTTTTAATGAACGTGTGTATGCAAGACAGGCTTGAGAGGAAACAAGAAAAATCACGCCGAGAAAAACGTTGCTTTTGAAAATGACATTAAAAACGATTGTGTGTACGCGGCATAAAGGTCGGCGTCCCAATACTTTTGCTAATCTTGTTTGGGGGTTTTTCAGTAATTTTCTAGCCAAAGATGCAGATTTTAACATGTGTAAGAAATGAAAAAAATGCCTCGGTAGCAAACTGGTTAAACTAAATAATGCATGAAAGTTTATCTAAATTTAAGAAGTAATTTTTAGATTCTTGCATAAGCCAATTAATGACTTAATCTCCTTTGATGTATTTGCTAATTCCATTTCATGCTCAGTAACCATAACATATTGCACAGGTCAGTGGGAGACCACAATGAATTTTAAAACCAAAAGGCACACCTACCGACTTTCACAGCTTTATATGAAATGGCCTGAAGTGTATAAATATTGCACTGGTATTGTTAAATTCACTATTGCATCTTTGTACCGCAAGAGCGCAGAACAGACCACATATCATTGCCAGTAAGTATTTTATAACAGGGCCACTCTTTTCTACTGCAGAACCTGCTTCTTTATTATTGTGACTGCTACGCAGCAATCTGTTTAAATCTTATAAACCTACAGATATCCACCCTAAACCTCTAAGCTACTACAATCAAGACAAATTTACGATTAAGGCCCCTTTCACCCTGGGGCGGGCAGGTGCGGTGGCGGTATAGCAGCGCGATTTTCAGCGCTGCTATACCGTCGTTCTTACCGCAGTATGCGGCCACTAGGGGGGTGAATTTAACCCCCGCTAGCGGCCGAAAAAGGGTTAATACCGCCCGCAAACCGCGGCTATTGCCGCGGTTTGCGGGCGGTATTACCGCGGTGTCCCATTGATTTCAATGGGCAGCCGCGGTAAAGGAGCGGTGAACACACCGCTCCTTCACCGCTGTAAAGAAGCGGCTAGCAGGACTTTTGGAGCGGTCCTGCTAGCGCACCGCTTCAGTGTGAAAGCCTTTGGGCTTTCACATTGAAGGCTACAGGCACGAATTTTTCATGCGGTATAATAGCGCTAATATTAGCGCTAAACCGCATGAAAAACGCCCCAGTGTGAAAGGGGCCTAAGGCTCCTGCATCGAATATTGACGCTCTTTTTGAAAGCGTCCGGTGGTGGATCCGATTTTTCACCTCCTCACTACAAGTTTTAACACTAAAAATGCTGACCCACCTTCCGGCAAGCAAGGCAATGCAGCCGCATCATGCGCACATCCCTGAGCACATCCCTGAGCGGCTGCTTGCCTTTGTTTAAGTTGGTGGGCAGTAAAACTATGGCTCAACCACCTTATTTTACCACTCTCTGGCCACTCGTGTGAACGAGCCCTTGGGAGAGCAGCCTTTTTTTTTTTTTTATCATCCACACTTCTATTTCCCATCAGCAGTAGAATACAGTCATCTAACATAATTTATACATTGCTATAATATGCTAAAAATTAGGTTAGGAGTGGACTGGTAACATAGGAAAATCTTATTTCTAAGGTCTCATTCTGATTGATCTGCAGCAGTCCTTGCTTCCCTTCTGAAAAGTGATCCTTGATGGAATGCTTTTCAGACGGTGTTTGGCAGGCAGTGAGGAGGTGATATTTCACCTCCTCACCACCTGTTTTAACCCCATGAAATGCTAACCCACCACACTGCAGGGTGGTTGCCCCAATAATTTGACTGGGTCGCTTATGGCAGCTGTACTGTTTGTCAAACCCAACATGGAGTATCATTTTTTCCCCCGATGAGTACATAGTTACATAGTTAGTCAGGTTGAAAAAAGACACAAGTCTATCTAGTTCAACCATAAAAAAGAAATAAAAAATATCGTACAATCCCATATACCAAATTCTATACCCACAGTTGATCCAGAGAAAGGCAGAAAACCCCAGCAGAGCATGATCCAATTTGCTACAGCAGAGTAGAGACATGAGCTGCTGCATGTCTCTGGTTTCAATACTTATTGAGTCACTGATCCAGAACAGACATGCAAAATAGAAAGTCAGACTAAAGCCCTGTACACACGATCGGTTTTACCGATGAAAACAGTCCGATGGACTGTCCTCATCGGACGAACCGATCATGTATGGGCCCCATCGGTCTTTTTTCCATCGGTGTGAAAAAATAGAACATGTTTTAAATTTTTCCGATGGGAAAAAAAACAATAGCAAATTCCGATCGTCTGTGTGGAACTCCATCGAAAAAAAACCCACGCATGCTCAGAATCAAGTCGACGCATGCTCAGAAGCATTGAACTTCATTTTTCTCGGCTCGTCGGAGTGTTTTACGTCACAGCGTTTGGGACAATCGTTTTTTTTAACTGATGGTGTGTAGGCAAGACTGATGGAAGTCAGCGTCATCGGATTCCCCATGGAAAAATCCATCGGATTAGAATCCATAGGATATCCGATCGTGTGTACACGGCTTTAGGCCAGCACTCCAGTAGATCAGACTGACAGCCAGGCTACAAGAATTTTTAGAAAGAAAGAGAGAATGTCTGCTACGCAAGTTTAATTTTAGCACGACAGCTGCAGAGATATCGCTAACAGAGTTCCTCCAATTGTATAGCGCCTCACCTGGCTGAATGTAGCCGCAAATAAAATATTCAAATACAAAACATTTACTATTTGATTAATTAAAATAAATTAAATAATGTGCCTTACTGAAAAGGAGGGGCAGCTGCCCCTGGCACAGTTAAGAGGAGATGGAGGGGGAAGAGCACAGCCAGCACCTCTTCCCAACTCTCTCCTCTCTGCTGAAACAGAATTTGTGCTAGGAGGGGGCATGGGAAGGGCGGACTTTGTCACAGGAGAGGGGAGCCCTGGGCGCTAGATGCCTTTGTCTCCCAGCCCTGGTCAAAGGAATAGAAAGAGGAAGAATCTTCCAATGGGACACCTGTTCTGGTGACAACTCTTTAAAAAAAGATTCCTCTCACTTTCGGTTGTGTCTTCCCCAAGATGACAAAAAAAAAACAGAGCTTGAAACCATTCCCTACTCTACCCAAAACCAAAAATGTTCTGGCTTTAAATACTTAAAGAATTAGTGGACTTTAAAACAAAGTGCACTTATCCCTTTTGCCCCTTTATCATGACCTAACCTAACCAACCCTCCCTCTCCGCTGATGCGTACTTACCTTGATCCAGCGGCCGTGGCCTGCAGTGTTTATTTAAATTCTAGGCCTCAACTGCACATTAGAGCCCCATAGTTTTCTATGTGTCTGTCTGTCTTTGTCTTCAGTGTCAGTATGCCAACCTATAGAAGTCTTTAAGTTATAATGCGCAGGCATGACCAGGACAGTGATGTTGTGGTGCTGGATGTAAACAAATACCAGAAGCCATTGTATAAATCTGTAAAGTGAGTGGGCGGCTTAAAGCGGAGGTGCCGCGGAAAAAAAAAATATTAAAAGCCAGCAGCTGCAAATACAGCAGCTGCTGACTTTTAATATATGGACACTTACCTGTCCTGGAGTCCAGCGACGTCCGCGGCAGAGGACGAGCAATCGCTCGTCACTCTGCTGCCCCCACCGCCATCCTCGGTTAGGGAACCAGGAAGTGAAGCCTTGCGGCTTCATGCCCGGTTCCCTACGGCGCATGCGTGAGTTGCGCTGCGCCGTTCTGAATGGTCCCCTGTGTTCTGGGAGCCGAGTGACGTACTTCCCGCAGATTTCTCTGCAGAGAGGACTCCCGGAAGTGGGTGCAAATACCTGTCTTAGACAGGTATCTGCACCCCCTTCCCCCCTGAAAGGTGTCAATTGTGACACCGGAGGGGGGGAGGGTTCCGATCAGCGGAAGTTCCACTTTAGGGTGGAGCTCAGCTTTAAGTAATGCTGGCCATACACTATACGAAAAATTGGCCGAACCCATTTTCGAAAAACAAACATTCGGCCGTGAGTGCAAACGATGGTGCCATCGTGTAATGACCGATAAATCGTTCAGAGGACGTCAATTTAAAAAAAATGGTTCGTTTTTTTTACATATACCTAGTGCAGACAGTTCGGACGGGAAACACGTTAACCTTTCAATTTATCGTTCGTTCGGCAGAAGTTTTCCAAACTTGACGTTCGTTTTTTTCCACAAAAACGTCACAAACGATTAACGATTTGTGCCCATTAACTTGCCGAAAACTGAACAAAGTGTCTACATGATTGGTTTTCGGATGATTTTTCATATAGTGTATGGCCTGCACAGAGGCGTAACTAGAAATCACAGGGCCCCCTGCAAACAGCCCCCCCCCCACAGCCACTCTAGTGTCAATGCAGCGTGACCTGTGCCCCATACAGCGTGACCTGTGCCCAATGCAGTGTGACCTGTGCCCAATAAAGTGGGACCTGTGCCCAATACAGCGTGACCTGTGCTCAATGCAGCATGACCTGTGTCCCATACAGCGTGACCTGTGCCCCATACAGCGTGACCTGTGCCCCATACAGCGTGACCCGTGTCCAATACAGCGTAACCTGTGCCCCATACAGCGTGACATGTGCCACATACAGCGTGGCCTGCCTGTGCCCAATGCAGCATGACCTGTGCCCAATACAGCGTTGCCTGTGCCCAATACAGCCTGGCCTGCCTATGCCCAATACAGCCTCACCTGTGCAGAGGAAGAGGCAAGCCGCCCGGATCAGCAGAGAGCGGGATTGCTGTAATAGCTTTCATTTGAATTTCCCGTCTCCCGGGGCTTATCATCACATATCCCTACCTCTTGGCCCAACGCCTTTGATGACGTCACATGTCCCGCATTGGACTGGCGTTCTGTCTATCAAAGGTGGGGCTATGTGACGTGAGCCCTGGGAACACTGGAAGTTCTAATGAAAGCTATGACAGCGGGCAATCCCGCTCTCTGCTGATACGGACAGCTCGCCTCTTCCTCTCCTCTCTCTTCTCCTGGCTGGGAGACTGTGCTGGCGGTGCTCCCCCCCCCCCCCGCACTCAAGCTGCCCCATGCTCGCCAACAGCCATTTTCCACATGCGAGTGGAAAATTTGAGGACTGCTCATCCTCACCGGGCCCCACTCGGCTGTGGGCCCCATAGCACCCGCGTGGGTCGCTATGGCGGTAGTTCCGCCACTGGGCCAGCATTAGTTAGGCCAGTGGTCTCCAAACTGTGGCCAGAGGTTAGATGCTGTTCTTTCTTCCCCTTGGGACACTATTCCTCCCAATGACACCAACTAATGTTAGAAAGTTTGGAGACCTCTGGTTTAGGGTAATGGGGCAAATGTTTGTTTTAAAGTTCCAGCAGCCTTAAACCAATGAAACTAGTCAATGAGAGATTTCCTTTCATGTTTTACCTAAAACATAAAAACGAAAAATGACAGCTATTGAAGAAAAGAAAAGAAATACATTTCATAAAATTTGGCAACCCTGGGTGAAACATCACTTCCCAACCGACTTTGACCAGTCTTTGATGTTACCAAACTAGTATCTATACAATCTCTCAAAGTATATATACATATATGTCAGGAGTCAGATCACCGTCCCGGGTGTTTATTATTTCCCTCATATTCTTATCTTTTTCCTATCCTGTACTCTGTCTTATTTTTTTTTACATACTTTTATATTTTATGTTTATTTTTTTTTATTTTTATTTTTATCCTTCTGTTTTCTGGTTGATAAATCGTGAAGCGATTTAAAAAGCTTTTACTCTAATGGCGCGTACACACGGCCGTTTTTAATGACGAAAAAAATGACATTTTTTAAAATGGTCATTAAAAATGATCGTGTGTGCGCTTCAGAGCATTTTTCATGGCGTGAAAAACGGCGATGAAAAAATTGGAACATGCTCTAATTTTTCACGTCGTTTTTTACATCGTCGTTTTTCTCGTCATGAAAAACGGCCATGTGTGGGCTTTAACAACATGAAAAAAAATGCGCATGCTCAGAATCAAGTATGAGACGGGAGCGCTCGTTCTGGTAAAACTAGCGTTCGTAATGGAGATAGCACATTCGTCACGCTGTAACGGACTGAAAAGCGCGAATCGTTGCTCAACAAACTTTACTAACATGGAGGGTGGCGCCATCCAAATGGAACTTCCCCTTTATAGTGCCGTCGTACGTGTTGTACGTCACCGCGCTTTACTCAAGCATTTTTTTCCACGATAGTGTGTAGGCAAGGCAGGCTTGAGAAGAATCACGTCGAGAAAAACAACGTTTTTTTCAATGACATTAAAAACGGGCGTGTGTACGCGGCATAAGGTTACTTATTTCTAACTTTACTACGGCTTTATGCCTTATTAAATTAGTATGATATCTTGACAAAAAGTCAGATCGACGCATCTGCTATTTATTTTTTTTAACCTTTCACTTTTTTATATATTCACTTAATTTACTGTGTTTTTATTAATCATAGTGAATAGTTATCTATATACATATGGACTCAATATGTTATACTAGGTACTGTTAATGTAACCCAGATATATCTATGCTTCTGTATTTTCCTTTTATTTTTTATTTATTTTTATTTTTTTCCCTTCCCCAACTGCTGTTCCCCTATTGAAATCTCAATAAAAACATTTGACAAGAAACATAAAAACGATTTGGAATCTGCTTGGTTGATAAAGGCACCACCTACATATTTTGCTCTAGCTGTTGTTATAAAGGACCTGCAAAAGTATGTCAACCTTTACTCAATAATCCATGCCATTCGCATTGTTTTATCATAGAACACAGACTAGATTAGCGTTGAATGTTGCCATGTATTTAACTATTTCCAGACATGCTCCAACTGAAAAGTGTCGATTTTCATATGGCAAAGAACAGACTTGACCATCACTAGGGATGAGCTTCGTGTTCGAGTCGAACATACGTTCGACTCGAACATTGGCTGTTCGATCGTTCGACGAAGATCGAACGATTTGGGCCGTTCGCGCCAAATTCGAGTGACGCGAACGGCCCACAATGCACTACGCCATCGCAGTGTCATCCAGGCGCTGTGATTGGCCAAGCATGCACTGTGACCCCGCATGCTTGGCCAATCACAGCGCCGGCAGCGAGGAGAGCAATGATTGGCCACAGGCAGGATGCCTGTGGCCAATTATTGCTGAGGGTGTTTAGTACACGCCCCACACTATAAAAGGCCGCCAGCACGGCGGCCTAGTGTAGTGTGTTCCGGAGCAGGGATAGAGTAGCATAGGCAGGGACAGTGACTGTTATTTCTTTCTTGCTTAACCTGGATTCCTTTAGTTTAGGGAAAGAGAAGGATAGGTAGGTAGAGTGTCAGTGTGTTTTGTGCTTCTGCTATAGTGTGCTTAAAAAAAACATTTATTCTAGGGACAGAAAACTCTAGGTAGGGACAGTGTCAGTTTCTTTCACTCTGCAAGTCCTTGTTTCCAGGGACCTGTAAGGACAGTGAGTTAATTGTCCTTGTGCTATATTGTGCTTAAAAAAAACATTTATTCTAGGGACAGAAAACTCTAGGTAGGGACAGTGTCAGTTTCTTTCACTCTGCAAGTCCTTGTTTCCAGGGACCTGTAAGGACAGTGAGTTAATTGTCCTTGTGCTATATTGTGATTAAAAAAAACATTTATTCTAGGGACAGAAAACTCTAGGTAGGGACAGTGTTTTTTTTCTTTCACTCTGCAAGTCCTTGTTTCCAGGGACCTGTAAGGACAGTGAGTTAATTGTCCTTGTGCTATATTGTGCTTAAAAAAAACATTTATTCTAGGGACAGAAAACTCTAGGTAGGGACAGTGTCAGTTTCTTTCACTCTGCAAGTCCTTGTTTCCAGGGACCTGTAAGGACAGTGAGTTAATTTTCCTTGTGCTATATTGTGATTAAAAAAAACATTTATTCTAGGGACAGAAAACTCTAGGTAGGGACAGTGTCAGTTTCTTTCACTCTGCAAGTCCTTGTTTCCAGGGACCTGTAAGGACAGTGAGTTAATTTTCCTTGTGCTATATTGTGATTAAAAAAAACATTTATTCTAGGGACAGAAAACTCTAGGTAGGGACAGTGTCAGTTTCTTTCACTCTGCAAGTCCTTGTTTCCAGGGACCTGTAAGGACAGTGAGTTAATTTTCCTTGTGCTATATTGTGATTAAAAAAAACATTTTTTCTAGGGACAGAAAACTGTAGGTAGGGAGAGTGTTTTTTTTCTTTCACTCTGCAAGTCCTTGTTTCCAGGGACCTGTAAGGACAGTGAGTTAATTTTCCTTGTGCTATATTGTGATTAAAAAAAACATTTTTTCTAGGGACAGAAAACTGTAGGTAGGGAGAGTGTTTTTTTTCTTTCACTCTGCAAGTCCTTGTTTCCAGGGACCTGTAAGGACAGTGAGTTAATTGTCCTTGTGCTATATTGTGCTTAAAAAAAACATTTATTCTAGGGACAGAAAACTCTAGGTAGGGACAGTGTCAGTTTCTTTCACTCTGCAAGTCCTTGTTTCCAGGGACCTGTAAGGACAGTGAGTTAATTTTCCTTGTGCTATATTGTGATTAAAAAAAACATTTATTCTAGGGACAGAAAACTCTAGGTAGGGACAGTGTCAGTTTCTTTCACTCTGCAAGTCCTTGTTTCCAGGGACCTGTAAGGACAGTGAGTTAATTTTCCTTGTGCTATATTGTGATTAAAAAAAACATTTTTTCTAGGGACAGAAAACTGTAGGTAGGGAGAGTGTTTTTTTTCTTTCACTCTGCAAGTCCTTGTTTCCAGGGACCTGTAAGGACAGTGAGTTAATTTTCCTTGTGCTATATTGTGATTAAAAAAAACATTTTTTCTAGGGACAGAAAACTGTAGGTAGGGAGAGTGTTTTTTTTCTTTCACTCTGCAAGTCCTTGTTTCCAGGGACCTGTAAGGACAGTGAGTTAATTGTCCTTGTGCTATATTGTGCTTAAAAAAAAACATTTATTCTAGGGACAGAAAACTCTAGGTAGGGACAGTGTCAGTTTCTTTCACTCTGCAAGTCCTTGTTTCCAGGGACCTGTAAGGACAGTGAGTTAATTTTCCTTGTGCTATATTGTGATTAAAAAAAACATTTATTCTAGGGACAGAAAACTCTAGGTAGGGACAGTGTCAGTTTCTTTCACTCTGCAAGTCCTTGTTTCCAGGGACCTGTAAGGACAGTGAGTTAATTTTCCTTGTGCTATATTGTGATTAAAAAAAACATTTTTTCTAGGGACAGAAAACTGTAGGTAGGGAGAGTGTTTTTTTTCTTTCACTCTGCAAGTCCTTGTTTCCAGGGACCTGTAAGGACAGTGAGTTAATTTTCCTTGTGCTATATTGTGATTAAAAAAAACATTTTTTCTAGGGACAGAAAACTGTAGGTAGGGAGAGTGTTTTTTTTCTTTCACTCTGCAAGTCCTTGTTTCCAGGGACCTGTAAGGACAGTGAGTTAATTGTCCTTGTGCTATATTGTGCTTAAAAAAAACATTTTTTCTAGGGACAGAAAACTGTAGGTAGGGAGAGTGTTTTTTTTCTTTCACTCTGCAAGTCCTTGTTTCCAGGGACCTGTAAGGACAGTGAGTTAATTGTCCTTGTGCTATATTGTGCTTAAAAAAAACATTTATTCTAGGGACAGAAAACTCTAGGTAGGGACAGTGTCAGTTTCTTTCACTCTGCAAGTCCTTGTTTCCAGGGACCTGTAAGGACAGTGAGTTAATTTTCCTTGTGCTATATTGTGATTAAAAAAAACATTTTTTCTAGGGACAGAAAACTGTAGGTAGGGAGAGTGTTTTTTTTCTTTCACTCTGCAAGTCCTTGTTTCCAGGGACCTGTAAGGACAGTGAGTTAATTTTCCTTGTGCTATATTGTGATTAAAAAAAACATTTTTTCTAGGGACAGAAAACTGTAGGTAGGGAGAGTGTTTTTTTTCTTTCACTCTGCAAGTCCTTGTTTCCAGGGACCTGTAAGGACAGTGAGTTAATTGTCCTTGTGCTATATTGTGCTTAAAAAAAACATTTTTTCTAGGGACAGAAAACTGTAGGTAGGGAGAGTGTTTTTTTTTTTTCACTCTGCAAGTCCTTGTTTCCAGGGACCTGTAAGGACAGTGAGTTAATTGTCCTTGTGCTATATTGTGCTTAAAAAAAACATTTATTCTAGGGACAGAAAACTCTAGGTAGGGACAGTGTCAGTTTCTTTCACTCTGCAAGTCCTTGTTTCCAGGGACCTGTAAGGACAGTGAGTTAATTTTCCTTGTGCTATATTGTGCTTAAAAAAAACATTTATTCTAGGGACAGAAAACTCTAGGTAGGGACAGTGTCAGTTTCTTTCACTCTGCAAGTCCTTGTTTCCAGGGACCTGTAAGGACAGTGAGTTAATTTTCCTTGTGCTATATTGTGATTAAAAAAAACATTTTTTCTAGGGACAGAAAACTGTAGGTAGGGAGAGTGTTTTTTTTCTTTCACTCTGCAAGTCCTTGTTTCCAGGGACCTGTAAGGACAGTGAGTTAATTTTCCTTGTGCTATATTGTGATTAAAAAAAACATTTTTTCTAGGGACAGAAAACTGTAGGTAGGGAGAGTGTTTTTTTTCTTTCACTCTGCAAGTCCTTGTTTCCAGGGACCTGTAAGGACAGTGAGTTAATTGTCCTTGTGCTATATTGTGCTTAAAAAAAACATTTTTTCTAGGGACAGAAAACTGTAGGTAGGGAGAGTGTTTTTTTTTTTTCACTCTGCAAGTCCTTGTTTCCAGGGACCTGTAAGGACAGTGAGTTAATTGTCCTTGTGCTATATTGTGCTTAAAAAAAACATTTATTCTAGGGACAGAAAACTCTAGGTAGGGACAGTGTCAGTTTCTTTCACTCTGCAAGTCCTTGTTTCCAGGGACCTGTAAGGACAGTGAGTTAATTTTCCTTGTGCTATATTGTGCTTAAAAAAAACATTTATTCTAGGGACAGAAAACTCTAGGTAGGGACAGTGTCAGTTTCTTTCACTCTGCAAGTCCTTGTTTCCAGGGACCTGTAAGGACAGTGAGTTAATTTTCCTTGTGCTATATTGTGATTAAAAAAAACATTTTTTCTAGGGACAGAAAACTGTAGGTAGGGAGAGTGTTTTTTTTCTTTCACTCTGCAAGTCCTTGTTTCCAGGGACCTGTAAGGACAGTGAGTTAATTTTCCTTGTGCTATATTGTGATTAAAAAAAACATTTTTTCTAGGGACAGAAAACTGTAGGTAGGGAGAGTGTTTTTTTTCTTTCACTCTGCAAGTCCTTGTTTCCAGGGACCTGTAAGGACAGTGAGTTAATTGTCCTTGTGCTATATTGTGCTTAAAAAAAACATTTTTTCTAGGGACAGAAAACTCTAGGTAGGGAGAGTGTTTTTTTTTTTCACTCTGCAAGTCCTTGTTTCCAGGGACCTGTAAGGACAGTGAGTTAATTGTCCTTGTGCTATATTGTGCTTAAAAAAAACATTTATTCTAGGGACAGAAAACTCTAGGTAGGGACAGTGTCAGTTTCTTTCACTCTGCAAGTCCTTGTTTCCAGGGACCTGTAAGGACAGTGAGTTAATTTTCCTTGTGCTATATTGTGCTTAAAAAAAACATTTATTCTAGGGACAGAAAACTCTAGGTAGGGACAGTGTCAGTTTCTTTCACTCTGCAAGTCCTTGTTTCCAGGGACCTGGAGAGACATTGAGTGAATTGTCCTTGTGCTATATTGTGATTAAAAAAAACATTTATTCTAGGGACAGAAAACTCTAGGTAGGGACAGTGTCAGTTTCTTTCACTGTGAAAGTCCTTGTTTCAAGGGACAGAGAAGGACACCTGAAGGTAGCCCTTATTGCTTTTTTCCCATCTCCCTGCAGGCCATCTATTAGAATGTCTGGAAGGCAAACAAGGAGAGGCAGACAGTCAGGAGGCAATAAAAGAGGGCAAGCAGGCTCTGTGTCTGGGGGCAACAGTGCTGGTCGTGGACGCGGTGCATTGTCATCAGCACATGGCCATGGGACACGCTTGTCCTTCTTTTCGGCAGCTGGACATGTTGAGCCACATCATGCCGAAGACTTGGTAGAGTGGATGACCAAGCCCTCCTCCTCCTCCTCATCCTCTCTCACCCAGGCTCAGGGTACTGGAAAAGCAGCTGCCAAAGCGTCGTCTTCCCTGGTATCAATGTCAGACAAATCATCAGTCACTCCTTCCCTAGACCCACCATGTCCTCCTCCTGAGGAGTCCCCCGAACTGTTTCAGCACAGTGTTGGGTACATGCTCCAGGAGGATGCCCAGCGTTTCGAAGGGTCTGATGATGAAACCCAGCTAGAGGAAGGCAGTAGCGTGAGAGCAGACAGAGGGGATGCTCAAGAAGGACACCAATCTGGCAGTCATGTTCCAGCAGCTGCAGCATACTGCCAGATTGGCTCCAGTGATGAGGAGGGAGGGGATGATGAGGTCAATGACTCCACGTGGGTGCCTAATAGGAGAGAGGAGGAGGAGGAGGATGAGGAGGAGGCACATCTCCAACGAGGCAGGATGCCCTTTGGTGGCCAGCGTAAGGGCAGTACACCGACGGAATCACACCGCAGAGCTCCGCCTGTGCAGGGCGCTGCCTCTGCCCGTCATTCAAAAAGTTCTTTGGTGTGGGCCTTTTTTGAGGCTAGTGCATCAGATCGCACAGCTGCTGTTTGCAACATATGTCTCAAGCGTATATCGCGTGGCCAAAACATCAGCCGCTTGGGTACCACATGCCTGACCAGACATATGTTGACCTGCCATGCAGCTCGTTGGCAAGCCTACCTCAAAGACCCACACCAAAGAACAAAGCGGACCTCTCCTTGCACCGCATCAGCTGGGATCTCCAACCCCACTATAACTTCAGTCCTCTCTGAAACATGCACTGAGAGGAATGAAGGTGTAGAATTAGGTGTGTCACAGCCAAGTACTTGCGCCCACTCTGCTAGCAGTACACCGACGTCCGATTCTAGCAGGCAAATTTCCCTGCCCCAGCTGCTGGACCGTCGAAAGAAGTTCACTCCCAGCCATCCACATGCCCAGCGGTTGAATGCTAGCTTGGCTAAATTGCTAGCGCTTCAACTGCTGCCTTTTCAGTTGGTAGACTCGGCCCCCTTCCGTGAGTTTGTGCAATGTGCGGTTCCTCAGTGGCAGGTTCCCAAACGCCACTTTTTCTCACGGAAGGCTATTCCGGCTCTCTACCGGCATGTGGAAGGCAATGTCTTGGCCTCGCTGGACAGGGCGGTCAGCGGTAAGGTGCATATTACCGCTGACTCATGGTCCAGCAGGCATGGACAGGGACGTTACCTTTCTTTCACGGCCCATTGGGTCACTCTTTTGGCAGCTGGGAAGGATTCAGGACAAGGTGCAGTAGTGTTGGAGGTTGTCCCACCGCCACGCCTCCAAAATGCTACTACTGGTTGTGACACACCTCTCTCCTCCACCCCCTCCTCTTCTTCTTCCTCCATGGCCTCTTCCTGTGGTTTGTCCTATGAACCAGCGGTGCTCCGTAGCCGTTCACGGGGCTACGCAAGTACGCAGGCAAAAAGATGCCATGCCGTGCTTGCGCTGGTGTGTTTGGGGGACAGAAGCCACACTGGGGCAGAGGTCCTGTCTGCTCTGCAGGGCCAGGCCGAGAGGTGGTTGACGCCACGCCAGCTTAAGCCAGGAATGGTGGTTTGCGACAATGGCACCAACCTCCTCTCCGCCCTCCGACAGGGACAACTGACCCATGTGCCCTGTGTGGCTCACGTCCTTAACCTGGTGGTGCAGCGCTTCTTGGGCAGGTACCCGGGCTTACAGGATGTCCTGAGGCAGGCCAGGAAAGTCTGTGTGCATTTCCGCAGATCTTATAATGCCAGTGCTCGCCTGGCTGAGCTGCAAAAGGAGTTGAACCTGCCCAAGAACCGCCTTATATGTGACATGCCCACCAGGTGGAACTCAACGTTGGCCATGCTGCAGCGGCTGCACACGCAGCAGAGGGCCATCAATGAGTACCTGTGCGACTACGGCACCAGGACAGGGTCAGGGGAGCTTGGTTTTTTTTCTCCACGCCAGTGGGGCATGATCAGGGATGCATGCACTGTCCTGGCACCATTTGAGGAGGCCACGAGGATGGTGAGCAGTGACAGTGCATGCATCAGTGACACTGTACCTCTTGTCCACCTGTTGGAGCACACGCTGCGTGGAATAATGGACAGGGCACTTGAGGCAGAACATAGGGAGGAAGAGGAGGACTTCCTTGCCTCTCAAGGCCCCCTTTACCCAGACAGTGTTCCTTCTGTCCCACCCATCGCACAGGAAGAGGAGGAGGAGGAGGAGGAGGAGGAGGAGGATTGTGTCAGCATGGAGGTGGAGGCTGGCACTCAGCATCATCAGCAGCAGTCTTTTAGGGATGATTTACAGTCCCAAGAAACCAGTGGACTTGTACGTGGCTGGGAGGAGGTGGCTGCGGATCATGTCGTCCTTAGTGACCCAGAGGACTCCGGAGCGAATGCCTCAGCAAACCTACGCTGCATGGCCTCCCTGATCCTGCAAAGTCTGCGGAAGGATCCTCGTATTCTTCGGATCAAGGAGAGGGACCATTACTGGCTGGCCACTCTCCTTGATCCACGGTACAAGGGTAAGGTTGCGGACCTTATGTTACCGTCGCAGAGGGAGCAGAGGATGAGACAACTCCGGGAGGCCTTGCAGAAAGGTCTGTGCAACGCGTTCCCAGAGACTGGGAGGTTGCAAACTCCTGGTCCTGGACAACGAGTTGCTGAGGCTTCGGCCAGTCAAAGAAGGAGCGGTGGGGAAGGTGGCCGTCTGACCGATGCGTTCAGACAATTCTTTAGTCCGCAGCCCCAAAGTATGATCGGTTCCAGCAACCATCGCCAGCGTCTGATAAACATGGTGCAGGAATATCTAGGGGCAAGGTCAGACTTGGACACCTTCCCCACCGAAAATCCTCTGGCTTACTGGGTCTTGAGGATGGATCACTGGCCAGAGCTTGCACAGTATGCAATTGAGCTACTGGCCTGTCCTGCATCCAGCGTTCTTTCGGAACGCACATTCAGTGCTGCTGGAGGATTTGTCACGGATCACAGGGTGCGCCTGTCCACCGACTCGGTTGATCGACTGACTTTCATCAAGATGAACCAGTCTTGGATCACCACCAGCTACCACACACCTGATGCTGATATAACAGACTAATTGATTTTAAAATGTCACATCCCTTCAAGACTGATGCTGATGCTGAGTGCCTGTGCTGTTATGTTGACTGGCTATCCTCCTCCTCCGAGTCCTCAATGATACGATTGATGATGATAGCTTGGAAGATCATTTTTGTTTATGGGTGCCGCCACCAGTGCCTAACGCCCAATTTTTCAGCCCCTGTTTAACAGGGGCGTGTAATTACAATTTTTGAAGCAATACTTTGCAACAGGGCTCATTGCTGTGCTCCAAGTACAGTATCTGTGAGGAGTTGCAGTGTTGTGCCACCAGTGCCTAAGGCCCAATTTTTCAGCCCCTGTTTAACAGGGGCGTGTCATTACAATTTTTGAAGCAATACTTTGCAACAGGGCTCATTGCTGTGCTCCAAGTACAGTATCTGTGAAGGGTTGCAGTGTTGTGCCACCAGTGCCTAAGGCCCAATTTTTCAGCCCCTGTTCAACAGGGGCATGTAATTACAATTCTTGATCTAATAATTCACAGCAGGGCCCATTGCTGCACCCACCAAGAGTAACTGTCAGGGCTTACAGTGTTGTGGCACCAGCACCACCATCAAAGGCCCAATTTTTACTACCACTGTTCAACAATTATATGTAATTAAAATTCCTGATATAATAGTTGACAGCAGGGCGTTCCAGCACCAACCAAGAGTAACTGTGAGTGCTTACAGTGTTGTGCCAACACCAACAACTAAGGGGCCTATTTCTGCAGAGTATATACGGCAGGTCCCTACTTTCAAACATCCAACTTACAAACGACTCCTACTTGCAAACGCAAGAAGACAACAGGAAGTGAGAGGAAATCTACCACTAGGAAGGAAAATTCTCTCCTGTAAGAATAAATATGGGAGAAAGGTGTCTCCTCTGTACTGATGCTTTATCAGCAATCCTTGTTTCAAGAAAAACACCACATTTCAAAAACAGTTGTCATTAGGACGGAAAGTGAGGTGAAATGTTCTGAACAGGGGCACAGACAGCAAAACAAATGTTACAGGGGTGATAACCCTTACCTATGTTTTCCAAAAAGTTTAAAAATAGATTTTTGGTCTGGAGCTACACTTCAACAATGTACCTGTTCAAAATTACAAACAGATTCTACATAAGAACAAACCTACAGTCCCTGTCTTGTATGCACCGCCTGTATACGGCTGTTCAGAGTATATAGGGCCTTTTTTATTTTATGTGCGGGGTTCCCCTTAATATCCATACAAGACCCAAAGGGGCTGGTAATGGGCTGGGGTAGGGGGGGGGTCATGGGGTAGCTATGCCATTTTTCTTAAAGATTTTCATCCATATTACCGGGACCAGACATTACATTAAAGCCGCAAGCAGTTTTAAATGGCTTTTTTTTCCTTTAGAAGTGTCATTTTGTGCAGGGACAGTTCTAAACACGGGAAACACGTGGCACTTCACAGGCATACTTTAGACACCCCCCAGGTACGATATTTAAAGGAATATTTGACTTTTTTTTTTTCACTTTATGCATCATTAAAATGACTGCTCCCGGAAAACGACCGTTTTTAAAACTTATTTTTGCATTGATACATGTCCCCTGGTGCAGAACCCGGGTTCCCAAACCCTTTTTAGGACAATAACATGCATAATAGTTGTTATAATTAGCACTTTAGAATTCGAACGTTCGCATCCATTGTATTTAATAGGGTTCTAATGTTCGTTCGAACTTTCGGTCCGTTCGCGGGTTCTGGTGCGAACCGAACCCGGGGGTGTTCGGCTCATCACTAACCATCACACCAGCGACTATGTCTCCAAGCAGCTCATTGTGAGAAGAGGACAAGCCTTTGAGATGACGCTTTCTCTCAACAGGGCCCTGAAAACTGGAGACAGTGTTACCTTTGATGTTGGAACAGGTAAGATATTTTGGGATTCGAATGCAGAGTGTATTATTAATTAATATGGGTGAAACAAATTTGACACTTTTAAAGGAAGATGAAAGATGAATTGCAGGTATGGAATATATTTACATAGTTACATTGGTCCAGCTTGGACCAATGTAAACATGCATATACCATACCTGGCGGGATCCCCCTGGAAGCTGGAAATCACTGTATTTGGCAAGTCTTCTACAGCAATCTCTACTAGCTTCTTGGTTCTTGAGCGCCATTCAGATAACGGTTAGCATGTTCTCAGCATATGCATAGGGAGTGATTTACTAACAACAGTGCGCTGCGCCGGTTCATACCTTAATTGGTGCGCCGGATAAATCCTTAATTGGGCGCATGAACCGGCGGCGCACTGCTATAGTAAATAAAAATGTCAGCGGCGCTTGTACCTCTATTCAAAATTAATGGTTCCCTATGGGAGCCCATTGATTTGAATAGAGGTCGCACGGGAAGTCGGATCAAGACGATCCAACTTGCGGGGCAACTCGTGTGCCGGTTGACACAGGGGCAGCGTGACTTTGCGAGGCAACTTGGACATGACTTGAGCGTGAAGCAGACGCTGAAGTCATGTGCTGGAGGCGACTTGAAGTCGCCTCCAGTACAGGCTCCTTTGGCAGTACCTGCCTGAGAATGTTCTCGGCGACAATATACTGCAAGCCTCGCGGCCGCTGTCCCCTGTGTTTGGTATGAATCATAAGGGGGAACTCCACGCCAAATTTTAAATAAAAAACCGACATGGGTTCCCCTCCAGGAGCATACCAGGCCCTTAGGTCTGGTATGGATTTTAAGGGAAACCCCCCTATGCCGAAAAAACGGCGTGGGGGTTCCCCCAAAATCCATACCAGAGCGCCCCCCCTCCTGAACCGTACCAGGCAGCATGCCCTCAACATAGGGGGGTGGGTGCTTTTGGGCAGGGGGTGCCCTGTGCCCCCCCTCCCCAAAGCACCCTGCCCCCATGTTGATGGGGACAAGGGCCTCTTCCCGACAACCCTGGCCGTTGGTTGTCGGGGTCTGCGGACGGGGGGCTTATCAGAATCCGGGAGCCCCCTTTAATAAGGGGGTCCTCAGATCCCGGCCCCCCAACCTATGTGAATGAGTATGGGGTACATCGTACCCCTACCCATTCACCTGGTGGAAAAAAATGTCAATAAAAAAACACAACACAGGTTTTTAAAGTAATTTATTAGGCAGCTCCGCGGGTCTTCTTCCGACTTCGGGGGTCTTCTTCTGACTTCGGGGGTCTTCTTCCAACTTCGGGGGTCTTCCCCGGAACTGTGACGTCATACAGGGGCGGGGTCACCGGGTGGCATCACCCGGTGACCATGCCCCATGCCAATATAAGTCGTTGCGCTCCGCGCACACAGCATTGTAGCGGCAGACAGTGACGAGGCAACATCGGGCGGAGAGAAGGGGGAAGAAGATGACGAGCCATGTGTTTCCCAGAACACAACGGGGGGGGAGTGGCGTACTGCCCGCAGGTCCCCGCAGAGTCTATGCCCGGAAGTGGGTGCACCCCCCTCCCCCCTGAAAGGTGCCAATTGTGGCACCGGAAGGGGGGGGAATCCATTGAGCGGAAGTTCCACTTTAGGGTGGATCTCCACTTTAAGGGCAGCTTACTGACTGGAATGGCATCAGTAGACTGGTGAAAAGCCAATATGGTAATTATATTCTAAAAGGGCTGTTATATACAGTATATACATGGAAACGCCCAGTTGGCCTAATATCAAAAGTATGTAAAATATTGGAAGGAATAATAAGAATAATAAGAGGTCATATCCAAAAATTTGCAGATGAAAACAATATCATTATTAGTACTAACCAACATGAATTTATGAAAGACTGTTCTTGCCAGACCAACCTTTTACCATTCTATCAGGAGGTAAGCTGTAATTTGGATAGAAGAAGGCATGATGTAGACAAATATATCTACTGTAGATCTCACTAAGCCTTTTGATACAGTATCCCACAAACACTTAATTTACAAATGTAGAGTATTGTGGTATTGATGAAATTGTATGTACCTGGGTAGATCTGGTTACAGGAGCATGTCCAGAGGGTGGTGATTAATGGCCTATTTTCTGAATGGTCTAGATTGTGGTCAGAGTGCCCCAGGGCTCTGTTCCGCTACCAACTTTGTTTAAATTGTTCATAAATAATAAAGAAGGTGGAATAAGCAGTTCAATCTCAGTGTTTGCTGATGGTACAAAGTTAACTAGGGCAATAACTTTACAGCAGGATATAGCATCTTTACTAGAAGACCTAGCTAAAATAGAAGGGCAGGCAACTATATGACAAATGAGGTTAAATACTGGAAAAGTACTGTACTTGGAAGCTAAAAATATGAATGCACGTTGCTTGCATGGGTGAGAAATTCTGCGGTAATCGGGTATGGAGAAAAATCTGGGGTCCTAGTAGATGACAGACTCAGCAATAGCACACAATGCCAAGCTGCACCAAGCAAGGCTAGCAGACTGTTAGCATGCATAAAAAAGGTTATTTACTCAAGAGATAAAACTACAGTTCTACCATTTTCCAAAACTCTGATCGGCCATGTCATGTGTATGCAGTCCAGTTTTGGTAACTAAACTTCGGGAAGGATATCCTTTAACTGGAGAGAGTCCAGAGAAAGGCAACAAAGCCAACAAGGAGGCTGGAGGACCTTAGTTGTGCAGAACTACAAAAATGTGCCTTATTCTTCCTTGACAAGAGGTACTTAAGTGAGGATTTAATCGCAATATACACATTTTCAAATTGTGACTCTAGCATTGGATGGAAACTATTTGACCAAATTTTTTTAACCACTTAAGGACCCCCTCCAGTAGATATACGTCGGCAGAATGGTACGTACAGGCACATCAACGTACCTGTACGTCCCCTTTAACTGCCCGACGTGGGGGGCGGTGCGCTCGCGACCCCGCTACCTTCCCCGTGAGTCGGACCGCGGGTCCCGCAGACTCGATCGCTGCGGGGATCCCCGCGATCGTCTCAGGGAGGGATGGAGCGGGGAGATGTTAGTGTAAACACAAAATCTCCCCGCTTGCCTACTGTCACTGATTTCCGCTCTGTGTAATCAGAGCGGAGATCAGTGACATGTCACTCGTAGCCACGCCCCCTAACAGTAGTAATCACTCCCTTAGGCACACGTAACCCCTTCAGCGCCCCTAGTGGTTAACCCCTTCACTGCCAGTGTCATTTTTACAGTAACCAGTGCATTTTTATAGCACTGATCGCTGTAAAAATGACAATGGTCTCAAAAATGTGTCAAAAGTGTCCGATGTGTCCACCATAATGTCGCAGCCATGAAAAAAATCACTGATCGCCGCCATTACTAAAATTTTTTTTATAGAAATGCCATAAAACTAAACGCTGATTGCGGTTTTTTTACCAAAAATATGTAGAAGAATACGTATCGGCCTGAATTGAGGAAAAAAAAAAGTTTTTTTATTTATTTTTGGGGGATATTTATTATAGCAAAAAGTAAAAAAAATTAATTTTCTTCAAAATTGTCGCTCTATTTTTGTTTATAGCGCAAAAAATAAAAACCGCAGAGGTGATCAAATACCGCCAAAAGAAAGCTCTATTTGTGGGAAAAAAAGGACGTCAATTTTGTTTTAAGAGCCACGTCGCACGTCCGCGCAATTGTCAGTTAAAGCGACGCAGTGCCGAATCGCAAAAAGGGGCCTGGTCATTAACTAGCCAAAATGGTCCGGGGCTGGTTAAAGAAGACAAGTGGCCACACAATAAAGTTGGATGAGAGGCAGTTCAATCTCAAACTGCATAAGGGGTTCTTTACGGTTAGAGCAGCAAAGATGTGGAACTCCTTTTCACAGTTGTTGAAAAAAATGTAAATGCGTTTTTTTTTCTTTAACAGAAAGAAGATGTGTTTCTTAAGGCCCGTACACACAATCGGATATTCCGACAACAATTGTGTGATGGACCGGTTTTGTCGGATAATCCGACCGTCTGTATGCTCCATCGGACAATTGTTGTCGGAATTTCCGACAACAAATGTTGGATAGCCATGCTCTCAAACTTTTCAACAACAAATTTGTTCCGTCGGATTATGCGATCGTGTGTACTCAAGTCCGTTGGACTAAAATCCACAGTACATTAGCAGAAGTTGCCCAAAGGGTGGTGCTAAAAAGCTGAAAAACCACGTAGTTTTGTATATGTTGGCTGTAAAAAGTTCTGCCGTCTGTATGCAGAACAAGTTCACGGTCAACGCCCTTCGGACAAAATTCCAGGATTTGTCCGATGAGAGTCCGATCGTGTGTACGAGGCTGTAAAGAATTGTGGAAAATGGACAAAAACACACACAATAGGCTCAGGTTGAACTGGATGGACTGGTGTCTTTATTAGTGATGAGCCGAACACCCCCGGGTTCGGTTCGCACCAGAACCCGCGAACGGACCGAAAGTTCGAACGAACATTAGAACCCTATTAAATACAATGGATGCGAACGTTCGAATTCTAAAGTGCTAATTATAACAACTATTATGCATGTTATTGTCCTAAAAAGGGTTTGGGAACCCGGGTTCTGCACCAGGGGACATGTATCAATGCAAAAAGAAGTTTTAAAAACGGTCGTTTTTCGGGAGCAGTCATTTTAATGATGCATAAAGTGAAAAAAAAAAGTCAAATATTCCTTTAAATATCGTACCTGGGGGGTGTCTAAAGTATGCCTGTGAAGTGCCACGTGTTTCCCGTGTTTAGAACTGTCCCTGCACAAAATGACACTTCTAAAGGAAAAAAAAGCCATTTAAAACTGCTTGCGGCTTTAATGTAATGTCTGGTCCCGGTAATATGGATGAAATTCTTTAAGAAAAATGGCATAGCTACCCCATGACCCCCCCCCCCCTACCCCAGCCCATTACCAGCCCCTTTGGGTCTTGTATGGATATTAAGGGGAACCCCGCACATAAAATAAAAAAGGCCCTATATACTCTGAACAGCCCTATACAGGCGGTGCATACAAGACAGGGACTGTAGGTTTGTTCTTATGTAGAATCTGTTTGTAATTTTGAACAGGTACATTGTTGAAGTGTAGCTCCAGACCAAAAATCTATTTTTAAACTTTTTGGAAAACATAGGTAAGGGTTATCACCCCTGTAACATTTGTTTTGCTGTCTGTGCCCCTGTTCAGAACATTTCACCTCACTTTCCGTCCCAATGACAACTGTTTTTGAAATGTGGTGTTTTTCTTGAAACAAGGATTGCTGATAAAGCATCAGTACAGAGGAGACACCTTTCTCCCATATTTATTCTTACAGGAGAGAATTTTCCTTCCTAGTGGTAGATTTCCTCTCACTTCCTGTTGTCTTCTTGCGTTTGCAAGTAGGAGTCGTTTGTAAGTTGGATGTTTGAAAGTAGGGACCTGCCGTATATACTCTGCAGAAATAGGCCCCTTAGTTGTTGGTGTTGGCACAACACTGTAAGCACTCACAGTTACTCTTGGTTGGTGCTGGAATGCCCTGCTGTCAACTATTATATCAGGAATTTTAATTACATATAATTGTTGAACAGTGGTAGTAAAAATTGGGCCTTTGATGGTGGTGCTGGTGCCACAACACTGTAAGCCCTGACAGTTACTCTTGGTGGGTGCAGCAATGGGCCCTGCTGTGAATTATTAGATCAAGAATTGTAATTACATGCCCCTGTTGAACAGGGGCTGAAAAATTGGGCCTTAGGCACTGGTGGCACAACACTGCAACCCCTCACAGATACTGTACTTGGAGCACAGCAATGAGCCCTGTTGCAAAGTATTGCTTCAAAAATTGTAATGACACGCCCCTGTTAAACAGGGGCTGAAAAATTGGGCCTTAGGCACTGGTGGCACAACACTGCAACTCCTCACAGATACTGTACTTGGAGCACAGCAATGAGCCCTGTT
Organism: Rana muscosa; assembly: GCA_029206835.1. Taxonomy (NCBI): domain Eukaryota; kingdom Metazoa; phylum Chordata; class Amphibia; order Anura; family Ranidae; genus Rana; species Rana muscosa. Next base: position 79,359,718 of record CM055128.1, read on the forward strand.
GCAAAGTATTGCTTCAAAAATTGTAATGACACGCCCCTGTTAAACAGGGGCTGAAAAATTGGGCCTTAGGCACTGGTGGCACAACACTGCAACTCCTCACAGATACTGTACTTGGAGCACAGCAATGAGCCCTGTTGCAAAGTATTGCTTCAAAAATTGTAATTACACGCCCCTGTTAAACAGGGGCTGAAAAATTGGGCGTTAGGCACTGGTGGCGGCACCCATAAACAAAAATGATCTTACAAGCTATCATCATCAATCGTATCATTGAGGACTCGGAGGAGGAGGATAGCCAGTCAACATAACAGCACAGGCACTCAGCATCAGCATCAGTCTTGAAGGGATGTGACATGTTAAAATCAATTAGTCTGTTATATCAGCATCAGGTGTGTGGTAGCTGGTGGTGATCCAAGACTGGTTCATCTTGATGAAAGTCAGTCGATCAACCGAGTCGGTGGACAGGCGCACCCTGTGATCCGTGACAAATCCTCCAGCAGCACTGAATGTGCGTTCCGAAAGAACGCTGGATGCAGGACAGGCCAGTAGCTCAATTGCATACTGTGCAAGCTCTGGCCAGTGATCCATCCTCAAGACCCAGTAAGCCAGAGGATTTTCGGTGGGGAAGGTGTCCAAGTCTGACCTTGCCCCTAGATATTCCTGCACCATGTTTATCAGACGCTGGCGATGGTTGCTGGAACCGATCATACTTTGGGGCTGCGGACTAAAGAATTGTCTGAACGCATCGGTCAGACGGCCACCTTCCCCACCGCTCCTTCTTTGACTGGCCGAAGCCTCAGCAACTCGTTGTCCAGGACCAGGAGTTTGCAACCTCCCAGTCTCTGGGAACGCGTTGCACAGACCTTTCTGCAAGGCCTCCCGGAGTTGTCTCATCCTCTGCTCCCTCTGCGACGGTAACATAAGGTCCGCAACCTTACCCTTGTACCGTGGATCAAGGAGAGTGGCCAGCCAGTAATGGTCCCTCTCCTTGATCCGAAGAATACGAGGATCCTTCCGCAGACTTTGCAGGATCAGGGAGGCCATGCAGCGTAGGTTTGCTGAGGCATTCGCTCCGGAGTCCTCTGGGTCACTAAGGACGACATGATCCGCAGCCACCTCCTCCCAGCCACGTACAAGTCCACTGGTTTCTTGGGACTGTAAATCATCCCTAAAAGACTGCTGCTGATGATGCTGAGTGCCAGCCTCCACCTCCATGCTGACACAATCCTCCTCCTCCTCCTCCTCCTCCTCCTCTTCCTGTGCGATGGGTGGGACAGAAGGAACACTGTCTGGGTAAAGGGGGCCTTGAGAGGCAAGGAAGTCCTCCTCTTCCTGCCTCTGTTCTGCCTCAAGTGCCCTGTCCATTATTCCACGCAGCGTGTGCTCCAACAGGTGGACAAGAGGTACAGTGTCACTGATGCATGCACTGTCACTGCTCACCATCCTCGTGGCCTCCTCAAATGGTGCCAGGACAGTGCATGCATCCCTGATCATGCCCCACTGGCGTGGAGAAAAAAAACCAAGCTCCCCTGACCCTGTCCTGGTGCCGTAGTCGCACAGGTACTCATTGATGGCCCTCTGCTGCGTGTGCAGCCGCTGCAGCATGGCCAACGTTGAGTTCCACCTGGTGGGCATGTCACATATAAGGCGGTTCTTGGGCAGGTTCAACTCCTTTTGCAGCTCAGCCAGGCGAGCACTGGCATTATAAGATCTGCGGAAATGCACACAGACTTTCCTGGCCTGCCTCAGGACATCCTGTAAGCCCGGGTACCTGCCCAAGAAGCGCTGCACCACCAGGTTAAGGACGTGAGCCACACAGGGCACATGGGTCAGTTGTCCCTGTCGGAGGGCGGAGAGGAGGTTGGTGCCATTGTCGCAAACCACCATTCCTGGCTTAAGCTGGCGTGGCGTCAACCACCTCTCGGCCTGGCCCTGCAGAGCAGACAGGACCTCTGCCCCAGTGTGGCTTCTGTCCCCCAAACACACCAGCGCAAGCACGGCATGGCATCTTTTTGCCTGCGTACTTGCGTAGCCCCGTGAACGGCTACGGAGCACCGCTGGTTCATAGGACAAACCACAGGAAGAGGCCATGGAGGAAGAAGAAGAGGAGGGGGTGGAGGAGAGAGGTGTGTCACAACCAGTAGTAGCATTTTGGAGGCGTGGCGGTGGGACAACCTCCAACACTACTGCACCTTGTCCTGAATCCTTCCCAGCTGCCAAAAGAGTGACCCAATGGGCCGTGAAAGAAAGGTAACGTCCCTGTCCATGCCTGCTGGACCATGAGTCAGCGGTAATATGCACCTTACCGCTGACCGCCCTGTCCAGCGAGGCCAAGACATTGCCTTCCACATGCCGGTAGAGAGCCGGAATAGCCTTCCGTGAGAAAAAGTGGCGTTTGGGAACCTGCCACTGAGGAACCGCACATTGCACAAACTCACGGAAGGGGGCCGAGTCTACCAACTGAAAAGGCAGCAGTTGAAGCGCTAGCAATTTAGCCAAGCTAGCATTCAACCGCTGGGCATGTGGATGGCTGGGAGTGAACTTCTTTCGACGGTCCAGCAGCTGGGGCAGGGAAATTTGCCTGCTAGAATCGGACGTCGGTGTACTGCTAGCAGAGTGGGCGCAAGTACTTGGCTGTGACACACCTAATTCTACACCTTCATTCCTCTCAGTGCATGTTTCAGAGAGGACTGAAGTTATAGTGGGGTTGGAGATCCCAGCTGATGCGGTGCAAGGAGAGGTCCGCTTTGTTCTTTGGTGTGGGTCTTTGAGGTAGGCTTGCCAACGAGCTGCATGGCAGGTCAACATATGTCTGGTCAGGCATGTGGTACCCAAGCGGCTGATGTTTTGGCCACGCGATATACGCTTGAGACATATGTTGCAAACAGCAGCTGTGCGATCTGATGCACTAGCCTCAAAAAAGGCCCACACCAAAGAACTTTTTGAATGACGGGCAGAGGCAGCGCCCTGCACAGGCGGAGCTCTGCGGTGTGATTCCGTCGGTGTACTGCCCTTACGCTGGCCACCAAAGGGCATCCTGCCTCGTTGGAGATGTGCCTCCTCCTCATCCTCCTCCTCCTCCTCTCTCCTATTAGGCACCCACGTGGAGTCAGTGACCTCATCATCCCCTCCCTCCTCATCACTGGAGCCAATCTGGCAGTATGCTGCAGCTGCTGGAACATGACTGCCAGATTGGTGTCCTTCTTGAGCATCCCCTCTGTCTGCTCTCACGCTACTGCCTTCCTCTAGCTGGGTTTCATCATCAGACCCTTCGAAACGCTGGGCATCCTCCTGGAGCATGTACCCAACACTGTGCTGAAACAGTTCGGGGGACTCTTCAGGAGGAGGACATGGTGGGTCTAGGGAAGGAGTGACTGATGATTTGTCTGACATTGATACCAGGGAAGACGACGCTTTGGCAGCTGCTTTTCCAGTACCCTGAGCCTGGGTGAGAGAGGATGAGGAGGAGGAGGAGGGCTTGGTCATCCACTCTACCAAGTCTTCGGCATGATGTGGCTCAACATGTCCAGCTGCCGAAAAGAAGGACAAGCGTGTCCCATGGCCATGTGCTGATGACAATGCACCGCGTCCACGACCAGCACTGTTGCCCCCAGACACAGAGCCTGCTTGCCCTCTTTTATTGCCTCCTGACTGTCTGCCTCTCCTTGTTTGCCTTCCAGACATTCTAATAGATGGCCTGCAGGGAGATGGGAAAAAAGCAATAAGGGCTACCTTCAGGTGTCCTTCTCTGTCCCTTGAAACAAGGACTTTCACAGTGAAAGAAACTGACACTCTCCCTACCTACAGTTTTCTGTCCCTAGAAAAAATATTTTTTTTAAGCACAATATAGCACAAGGACAATTCACTCACTGTCCTTACAGGTCCCTGGAAACAAGGACTTGCAGAGTGAAAGAAAAAAAACACTCTCCCTACCTACAGTTTTCTGTCCCTAGAAAAAATGTTTTTTTTAATCACAATATAGCACAAGAACAATTCACTCACTGTCCTTACAGGTCCCTGGAAACAAGGACTTGCAGAGTGAAAGAAAAAAAACACTCTCCCTACCTACAGTTTTCTGTCCCTAGAAAAAATGTTTTTTTTAATCACAATATAGCACAAGAACAATTCACTCACTGTCCTTACAGGTCCCTGGAAACAAGGACTTGCAGAGTGAAAGAAAAAAAACACTCTCCCTACCTACAGTTTTCTGTCCCTAGAAAAAATGTTTTTTTTAATCACAATATAGCACAAGGACAATTCACTCACTGTCCTTACAGGTCCCTGGAAACAAGGACTTGCAGAGTGAAATAAACTGACACTCTCCCTACCTACAGTTTTCTGTCCCTAGAATAAATGTTTTTTTTAAGCACAATATAGCACAAGGACAATTCACTCACTGTCCTTACAGGTCCCTGGAAACAAGGACTTGCAGAGTGAAAGAAAAAAAACACTCTCCCTACCTACAGTTTTCTGTCCCTAGAAAAAATGTTTTTTTTAATCACAATATAGCACAAGGACAATTCACTCACTGTCCTTACAGGTCCCTGGAAACAAGGACTTGCAGAGTGAAAGAAAAAAAACACTCTCCCTACCTACAGTTTTCTGTCCCTAGAAAATTTTTTTTTTTTAATCACAATATAGCACAAGGACAATTCACTCACTGTCCTTACAGGTCCCTGGAAACAAGGACTTGCAGAGTGAAAGAAAAAAAACACTCTCCCTACCTACAGTTTTCTGTCCCTAGAAAAAATGTTTTTTTTAATCACAATATAGCACAAGGACAATTCACTCACTGTCCTTACAGGTCCCTGGAAACAAGGACTTGCAGAGTGAAAGAAAAAAAACACTCTCCCTACCTACAGTTTTCTGTCCCTAGAAAAAATGTTTTTTTTAATCACAATATAGCACAAGGACAATTCACTCACTGTCCTTCCAGGTCCCTGGAAACAAGGACTTGCAGAGTGAAATAAACTGACACTCTCCCTACCTACAGTTTTCTGTCCCTAGAATAAATGTTTTTTTTAAGCACAATATAGCACAAGGACAATTCACTCACTGTCCTTAGAGGTCCCTGGAAACAAGGACTTGCAGAGTGAAAGAAAAAAAACACTCTCCCTACCTACAGTTTTCTGTCCCTAGAAAAAATGTTTTTTTTTAAGCACAATATAGCACAAGGACAATTCACTCACTGTCCTTCCAGGTCCCTGGAAACAAGGACTTGCAGAGTGAAAGAAAAAAAACACTCTCCCTACCTACAGTTTTCTGTCCCTAGAAAAAATGTTTTTTTTAAGCACAATATAGCACAAGGACAATTCACTCACTGTCCTTCCAGGTCCCTGGAAACAAGGACTTGCAGAGTGAAAGAAAAAAAACACTCTCCCTACCTACAGTTTTCTGTCCCTAGAAAAAATGTTTTTTTTAATCACAATATAGCACAAGGACAATTCACTCACTGTCCTTCCAGGTCCCTGGAAACAAGGACTTGCAGAGTGAAATAAACTGACACTCTCCCTACCTACAGTTTTCTGTCCCTAGAATAAATGTTTTTTTTAAGCACAATATAGCACAAGGACAATTCACTCACTGTCCTTACAGGTCCCTGGAAACAAGGACTTGCAGAGTGAAAGAAAAAAACACTCTCCCTACCTACAGTTTTCTGTCCCTAGAAAAAATGTTTTTTTTAATCACAATATAGCACAAGGACAATTCACTCACTGTCCTTCCAGGTCCCTGGAAACAAGGACTTGCAGAGTGAAAGAAAAAAAACACTCTCCCTACCTACAGTTTTCTGTCCCTAGAAAAAATGTTTTTTTTAAGCACAATATAGCACAAGGACAATTCACTCACTGTCCTTCCAGGTCCCTGGAAACAAGGACTTGCAGAGTGAAAGAAAAAAAACACTCTCCCTACCTACAGTTTTCTGTCCCTAGAAAAAATGTTTTTTTTAATCACAATATAGCACAAGGACAATTCACTCACTGTCCTTACAGGTCCCTGGAAACAAGGACTTGCAGAGTGAAAGAAAAAAAACACTCTCCCTACCTACAGTTTTCTGTCCCTAGAAAAAATGTTTTTTTTAATCACAATATAGCACAAGGACAATTCACTCACTGTCCTTACAGGTCCCTGGAAACAAGGACTTGCAGAGTGAAAGAAAAAAAACACTCTCCCTACCTACAGTTTTCTGTCCCTAGAAAAAATGTTTATTTTAATCACAATATAGCACAAGGACAATTCACTCACTGTCCTTACAGGTCCCTGGAAACAAGGACTTGCAGAGTGAAATAAACTGACACTCTCCCTACCTACAGTTTTCTGTCCCTAGAATAAATGTTTTTTTAAGCACAATATAGCACAAGGACAATTCACTCACTGTCCTTAGAGGTCCCTGGAAACAAGGACTTGCAGAGTGAAAGAAAAAAAACACTCTCCCTACCTACAGTTTTCTGTCCCTAGAAAAAATGTTTTTTTTTAAGCACAATATAGCACAAGGACAATTCACTCACTGTCCTTCCAGGTCCCTGGAAACAAGGACTTGCAGAGTGAAAGAAAAAAAACACTCTCCCTACCTACAGTTTTCTGTCCCTAGAAAAAATGTTTTTTTTAAGCACAATATAGCACAAGGACAATTCACTCACTGTCCTTCCAGGTCCCTGGAAACAAGGACTTGCAGAGTGAAAGAAAAAAAACACTCTCCCTACCTACAGTTTTCTGTCCCTAGAAAAAATGTTTTTTTTAATCACAATATAGCACAAGGACAATTCACTCACTGTCCTTCCAGGTCCCTGGAAACAAGGACTTGCAGAGTGAAATAAACTGACACTCTCCCTACCTACAGTTTTCTGTCCCTAGAATAAATGTTTTTTTTAAGCACAATATAGCACAAGGACAATTCACTCACTGTCCTTACAGGTCCCTGGAAACAAGGACTTGCAGAGTGAAAGAAAAAAAACACTCTCCCTACCTACAGTTTTCTGTCCCTAGAAAAAATGTTTTTTTTAATCACAATATAGCACAAGCACAATTCACTCACTGTCCTTACAGGTCCCTGGAAACAAGGACTTGCAGAGTGAAATAAACTGACACTCTCCCTACCTACAGTTTTCTGTCCCTAGAATAAATGTTTTTTTTAAGCACAATATAGCACAAGGAGAATTCACTCACTGTCCTTCCAGGTCCCTGGAAACAAGGACTTGCAGAGTGAAAGAAAAAAAACACTCTCCCTACCTACAGTTTTCTGTCCCTAGAAAAAATGTTTTTTTTAATCACAATATAGCACAAGGACAATTCACTCACTGTCCTTCCAGGTCCCTGGAAACAAGGACTTGCAGAGTGAAATAAACTGACACTCTCCCTACCTACAGTTTTCTGTCCCTAGAATAAATGTTTTTTTTTAAGCACAATATAGCACAAGGACAATTCACTCACTGTCCTTACAGGTCCCTGGAAACAAGGACTTGCAGAGTGAAAGAAAAAAAACACTCTCCCTACCTACAGTTTTCTGTCCCTAGAAAAAATGTTTTTTTTTAATCACAATATAGCACAAGGACAATTCACTTACTGTCCTTCCAGGTCCCTGGAAACAAGGACTTGCAGAGTGAAATAAACTGACACTCTCCCTACCTACAGTTTTCTGTCCCTAGAAAAAATGTTTTTTTTAAGCACAATATAGCACAAGGACAATTCACTCACTGTCCTTCCAGGTCCCTGGAAACAAGGACTTGCAGAGTGAAAGAAAAAAAACACTCTCCCTACCTACAGTTTTCTGTCCCTAGAAAAAATGTTTTTTTTAATCACAATATAGCACAAGGACAATTCACTCACTGTCCTTACAGGTCCCTGGAAACAAGGACTTGCAGAGTGAAAGAAACTGACACTCTCCCTACCTACAGTTTTCTGTCCCTAGAATAAATGTTTTTTTAAGCACAATATAGCACAAGGACAATTCACTCACTGTCCTTCCAGGTCCCTGGAAACAAGGACTTGCAGAGTGAAAGAAACTGACACTGTCCCTACCTACAGTTTTCTGTCCCTAGAATAAATGTTTTTTTTAAGCACACTATAGCACAAGCACAAAACACACTGACACTCTCCCTACCTATCCTTCTCTTTCCCTAAACTAAAGGAATCCAGGTTAAGCAAGAAAGAAATAACAGTCACTGTCCCTGCCTATGCTGCTCTATCCCTGCTCCGGAACACACTACACTAGGCCGCCGTGCTGGCGGCCTTTTATAGTGTGGGGCGTGTACTAAACACCCTCAGCAATAATTGGCCACAGGCATCCTGCCTGTGGCCAATCATTGCTCTCCTCGCTGCCGGCGCTGTGATTGGCCAAGCATGCGGGGTCACAGTGCATGCTTGGCCAATCACAGCGCCTGGATGACACTGCGATGGCGTAGTGCATTGTGGGCCGTTCGCGTCACTCGAATTTGGCGCGAACGGCCCAAATCGTTCGATCTTCGTCGAACGATCAAACAGCCGATGTTCGAGTCGAACGTATGTTCGACTCGAACACGAAGCTCATCCCTAGTCTTTATTAAACCTTACCAATTATAACTACATGTAGTGATGGCACTTTACACTTTATACTGATAATTCTCAACTAGAGCCTGATTAATGAGGATATATTAAAACCTAGAAATATATTGGATACGATTACAACCATTAAATAAATAATCTCTGAACTCAGAACGATTCCCTCATCCATCTCTATGCAAGGTTTAACGCTGTCTGGATGGGCTTAGAGATCTTAGCATTTGCCATACAATAATTCTATGTGTGATGCTGTTTTTTTTAAGGGAAATCACCTAATGTTGCCAAAGGAACAAAAGCCACATTCTCTCTATCCACAAAGGAAGTTAATGATGGGAAATGGAGGGCATTTTCCAACTCTACCACCTCAAACACTCTGACTGTACGGATCACACCTCCTGTTACGGCTATCATTGGATCTTACCAGCTGGGTGTCCGTTTATTCTCTGGAGGATACACATCCCATAAGCTGCCAGGATTTACTCTACTCTTCAACCCATGGGCCATCGGTAAGAACTTAGTGAGTAACCTACACTATATTGTCAAAAGTATTGGGATACCTGCCTTTACACGCATATAAACTTTAATGTCTTCCCAGTCTTGTTCGTAGGGTTCAATATTGAGTTGGCCCATCGTTTGCAGCTATAACAGCTTCAACTCTTCTGGGTTGGTTGTCCACAAGGTTTAGGAGTGTCTATGGGAATGTTTGACCATTCTTCCAGAAGCACATTTGTGAGAACAGGCACTGATGTGGATGAGAAGGCCTGTCTCCCAGTCACAGCACTAATTCACCCCAAAGGTGTTCTATCGGGTTAAGGTCAGGACTGTGTGCAGGCCAGTCAAGTTCATCCACCCCAAACTCGCTCATCCATGTCTTTATGGACCTTGCTTTGTACATTGTTGCACCATTATTTTGAAACAGGTAGGGGCCATCCCCAAACTGTTCCCACACAGTTAGGAGAATGCAATAGTCCAAAATGTCTTGGTATGCTGACGCCTTAAGAGTTTCTTCTCTGGAACTTAGGGACCAAACCCAACCCCTGAAAAACTACTCCACACCATAATCCCTCCTCCAACAAATGATTTGGAACAGTGCACAAAGCAAGGTCCACAAAGACATGGATGAACAAGTTTGGGGTGGAGGAACTTGACTGACCTGCACAGAGTCCTGACCTCAACCCAATAGAACACCTTTGGGATTAATTAGAGTGGAGACTGTGAGCCAGGCCTTCTCGTCCACACCAGTGCCTGACCTCACAAATGCTTTTCTGGAAGAATGGTCAAACATTCCCATAGACACACTCCTAATCCTAGTAGACAGCCTTCCCAGAAGAGTTGAAGCTGTTATAGCTGCAAAGGGTGGGCCAACTCAATATTCAATCCCTACAGACTAATGCCGCGTACACACGACCGTTTTTACTGTCATGCAAAAAAACAAAGTTTTTCTCGACGTGATTCCTCTCAAGCCTGCCTTGCATACACACGTTCAGGGAAAAAAACGCTCGAGCAAAGTGCGGTGACATACAACACGTACGATGGCACTATAAAGGGGAAGTTCCATTTGAATGGCGCCACCCTTTGGCCTGAATTTGCTGATCCTCATGTTAGTAAAGTTTGATGAGAGACGATTTGCGCTTTTCAGCCTCGTGCTTTTCAGTCCGTTACAGCGTGACGAATGTGCTATCTCCATTCTGAACGCTAGTTTTACCAGAACGAGAGCTCCCGTCTCATACTTGATTCTGAGCATGCGCGTTTTTTTCCCCTCGTAAAAGCATACACACGACCGTTTTTCACGACGTGAAAAAGAACGACGTGAAAAACGACGAGAAAAAATAGAGCAGGTTCTAAAAAAAAATCGGGCAGTTTTCGCGAAAAATGCTATGCAGCATACACACGACCGTTTTTCACGAACAATCTAAAAAATTGCATTTTTCTTGTCATGAAAAACGGTCGTGTGTACGCGGCATAAGACTGGGATGCCATTAAAGTTCATGTGTGTAAAGCCAAGTGTCCCAATACTTTTGGAAATATAGTTTATAACAGATTGCTAACTCATTGAAAGAAACGCTGTTCTATGTATAAATGTTGTGAGTGGGCAACAAATCAATGAATTTTAAAACCAGGTGCTGACTCGATATTTGGCTTATCTCTTTGTGGTCTACATGTCTGTTTTATCAAAATGACGAGAAGTTGGCCTATGTTTACTTTAAACATCCAATCATGTGAAGAAAATGCTCTGTTACTTTTCAAATAGATAGGCTGCCAGCTAAGCATGTTTTAATAAATTTGGGGTGCACACCTATGGGCTCAAACTATCGCATTATGTCATATGAATGAATTTAAATGAAATTTGTTGTTTCACTCTAATTTATTTCAGATTAATTGAATTTGTATTGTTATTTGGATACATCCGAATCTCTGCATAACGAAAATTTTGCCTGAATTTCAATCTGTAACTAAACAAATCACATATGTCTAATGCATATCTGACTTTTTTTTAAAAGGTAGTGGTGGGGTGTCATTAGGGCTTCAGAAAAGGCTTTAGCCGATCTTCACAATATAAATACTTTATATACAGTGTGTAACATATCTAATATACTAGCTTTATGATTTTTATTTTTAGATGATGATGTTTATCTGGCTGGTGATGAGTCAGAACTAAACGAATACGTGCTAAATGACAGCACTATCATATACTACGGAAATGAGAATAACATTGGTGAACAGGGCTGGAACTTGGGACAGGTGACTCCAGACTTTACAAAAAGTATTTTTCTTTTGTCAATGTGAAACAAACACTATAATCATGCTTATATGTAATCTTGATTTGTATGCACAAGCAAAGCTCTCCAAGGAGGACAAAGGCAAGAGTAAAAACATATTTAGAGTAAGAACAGGTTGACAATTATTTTATTCCTCTCTATGACTTCCTGTGCTGGTGATTAGGGATGAGCTTCGAGTTCGAGTCTAACTCATGTTCGACTTGAACATCGGCTGTTCGACCGTTCTTCGAATTTCGATCATTATGGGTCGTTCGCACCAAATTCGAGTGGTGCATCATGGCCCATAATTCAATGCGGCATCACAATGCATTGCTGGCTGATGATTGGCCAAGCATGCACTTTGACCCGCATGCTTTGGCCAATCACAGCGCGGTAAGAACGGAGAGCCATAATTTGGCCAAAGCCAGGGTGGCTTTGGCCAATTATGTCTCAGGGGGTTTAGTACACGCCCCACACTATATAAGGCCGCCTGCGTGGTGGCCTTGTGTAGTGTGTTGCGGCGGTGAAAGAAAGACAGAGAGAGAGAGAGAGAGAGAGAGACAGTGTCATTTCATTTGAGTTAGATAGAGCAGGCAGGCGAGTCAGTTAGCTGCAGTTACAGTGTGTAGAGGATATATATGCATCCTAGGTGTTGTGTATATATATATATATATATATATATATATATATATATATACACTGTATTCAGTTTAGCTAGATCCATTACTGTTATTCTCTTCATAATATACTGACAGGCAGGCAGGTAATTGTGCTAGCTGCAGTATTTTCATTTAGTATACTGTGTCCTTTGCACAGTGTGCACCTAAAAGCTACCTGGATACAATTGCTGGTGTTCTCATACAAATACAGGCAGAGAGCTGCAGTATTTTCATTTAGTGTACTGTG